>JBAWJQ010006688.1:3721384-4341615 GCA_037783105.1 Bactrocera zonata
CTATGGCTATAGGATCGCCAAAAGCAATGTCGCCAGAGCCAGAACCAATGTCGCCTGAACCGGTATGTACGCCAGTAACGATATTGACGAACTCGCCATCAATGTCGCCACTAGGCAGCTCGACATCAGCAGCGGGGGCATCTGCAAGTAAAAAGAGAAACTACATGGGTGAACTAGTAAAAGTAGGAAAAAGAGCAAAACGAATTGCTGAAGACAGTGGTGGAGGACGGGAAAATAATGACTGAGAGAGTTGTTACTGCAATCGAAGAACAAAGTAGCAACACAAAAAAGAGTTTATAGGTATTATGAAAAATATTTTAGAAAAAATGTAAATAATGTGGTTATGATAAAAATGAATTTACACTGAATAATATTTTTAGAAAAAATGTGAAAATGATAAAAATGAATTTGAACTGAATATTAATTTTAGAAAAAATGTAAAAATAAAATGGATTCAAACTAAATATAAATTTTGGAAATGTATTGGAATACAAATAGCTACTGCGGTAAGTAAAGTGTTTTGTACCGTTTGGAAACTCATTGCGATGGCATTCCTAATTGCTGTCGCTGATGAATCATTTTCTCCTAATCTTGTTGTATGATTGGGTTGATGTCTTGATGCATCTTCTGCTGCGTCTTGAATCCAAGCTGAACAAACTTCATCGTTCTCATCTTGAGAAAATTGTGCAAAATGCAACACGCTCTAATTATAGTATTAACATTTCTCGATCACTCGGCGACATTTGGACAGTCGATAGTTATAGAGCTTTTCTACTGGAGATTGATTAGCCACATATGGGTATGGTTTCATCATATGACGTGATAAACGAAAGGCTGAATCGCCAATAAGAAGCACCGGTACATTGATGGCTTCAATTGCTTGGTTATTTTGTTCAAAAATACCAGCGTGCTCATGGAAATGTTTAAGGGAGCTCCTTTCAAATATGTAGGAGTCATTGATTCGTCCTGTGGATCCTATGTTTATGTACGTAAACTTTGATCTGCAAGTAATAAAATATGTAAACACATGTGTATGAAAATTAATGTAGTCACAAATTTACCTGTGATCGCAACTTGCCAACAAAATGACCGAATACCATCCTTTATAGTTATAATAATCCACGGCTTCGTCTTTTTGGGCTGAACTTCGATGTGGCAACCATCTACAGCACCAAAACATTGTGGAAATCCCATCATTTTGAACCCTTCTACAATTCTTTTTAGTTCTTGTGGATGTGAGGGATATGCATTAATGCAATCCGCAAGACTATCGCAAACTGCATGGCAAAATTCCAATACAATTTCGCCAGCAGTGCTGCGCCCAATGCCAAAAAAAACTAGCAACGGTTCTATATTCTGCTGCTGAACCCAATGAAAAGAGTGCAATAGCTACTCTTTTTTCAAGTGGGATACAGCGCCGCATGTTGCTATCCATTTTACTGATATTTTTTACTTTTTCGCACAATTTTTTGAAAGCGCTTCTATCTACGCGAAAGTTTTCCTTGAACCTTGCTTCATCCATTGCAGGAATATCGTGCTCCCAAAATTTACAACTTCGATACTTAAAATACAAATTTTTTTATTTCAATCCCAAATTAAAATATTTATTTACTTACGAATTTCCAAACATTTCGTATGTGTTGCTGAGCGATTATAATCCCAGCTCTTAAGCTTGCGTTACAATCAAGAATTGCTTTTACTTATACTCTTATTTCTCTTAACTCGTTTAGTAATTAACAGATTTTTTCGTTATGTTCTTTTTGATCTTCTAAGAATAACAAAATTGCTAATAAAAATCTTCTCCTATCCATTTTTATTTCTTCTTCTTCTTTACTGGCGTAGACACCGCTTACGCGATTATAGCCGAGTCAACAACAGCGCGCCAGTCGTTTCTTCTCTTCGCTACTTGGCGCCAATTGGATATTCCAAGCGAAGCCAGGTCCTTCTCCACTTGGTCCTTCCAACGGAGTGGAGGTCTTCCTCTTCCTCTGCTTCCCGCGGCGGGTACTACGTCGAATACTTTCAGAGCTGGAGTGTTTTCATCCATCCGGACAACATGACCTAGCCAGCGTAGCCGCTGTCTTTTAATTCGCTGAACTATGTCAATGTCGTCGTATATCTCGTACAGCTCATCGTTCCATCGAATACGATATTCGCCGTGACCAACGCGCAAAGGACCATAAATCTTTCGCAGAAACTTTCTCTCGAAAACTCGCAAAGTCGACTCATCCGTTGTTGACATCGTCCAAGCCTCTGCACCATATAGCAGGACGGGAATTATGAGCGACTTATAGAGTTTGGCTTTTGTTCGTCGAGAGAGGACTTTGCTTCTCAATTGCCTACTTAGTTCAAAGTAGCACCTGTTGGCAAGAGTTATCCTGCGTTGGATTTCTAGGCTGACATTGTTGGTGGTGTTTACGCTGGTTCCAAGATAGACGAAATTATCTACAACTTCAAAGTTATGACTGTCAACAGTTCGTGAGTGCCAAGTCGCGAGTGCGACGACTGTTTGTTTGATGACAGGAGATATTTCGTCTTGCCCTCGTTCACTGCCAGACCCATTTCTTTTTCTTCCTTTTCCAGTCTGGAGAAAGCAGAACTAACGACGCGGGTGTTGAGGCCGATGATATCAATATCATCGGCATACGCCAGCAGTTGTACACTCTTATAGAAGATGGTACCTTCTCTGTTGAGTTCTGCAGCTCGAACTATTTTCTCCAGAAGCAGGTTGAAAAAGTTGCACGATAGGGAATCGCCTTGTCTGAAACCTCATTTGGAATCGAACGGCTCGGAGAGGTCCTTCCCGATTCTGACGGAGCTTTTCGTGTTGCTCAACGTCAACTTACACAGCGGTATTAGTTTTGCGGGGATACCAAATTCAGACATCGCGACATAAAGGCAGCTCCTTTTCGTGCTGTCGAAAGCAGCTTTGAAATCGACGAAGAGGTGATGTGTGTCGATTCTCCTTTCACGGGTCTTTTCCAAGATTTGGCGCATCGTGAATATCTGGTCGGTTGTTGATTTACCAGGTCTAAAGTCATAAGGTCCAATCAGTTTGTTGACGGTGGGCTTTAATCTTTCACACAATACGCTCGACAGAACCTTATATGTGATGTTGAGGAGGCTAATCCTACGGTAGTTGGCGCAGATTGTGGGGTCTCCTTTTTTATGGATTGGGTATAGCACACTTAAATTCCAATCGTTGGGCATACTTTCGTCCGACCATATTTTGCAAAGAAGCTGATGCATGCACCTTATCAGCTCTTCGCCGCCGTGTTTGAATAGCTCGGCCGGCAATCCATCGGCCCCTGCCGCTTTGTTGTTTTTCAGGCGGGCAATTGCTATTCGAACTTCTTCATGGTCGGGCAATGGAACGTCTTCTCCATCGTCATTGATTGGGGTATCGGGTTCGCTTTCTCCTGGTGTTGTGCGTGCACTGCCATTCAGCAGGCTGGAGAAGTGTTCCCTCCATAATTTAAGTATGCTTTGGGCATCGGTGACTAGATCACCTTTGGGGGTTCTACAAGAGTATGCTCCGGTCTTGAAACCTTCTGTAAGTCGCCGCATCTTTTCGTAGAATTTTCGAGCATTACCCCTGTCGGCCAGCTTATCAAGCTCTTCGTACACACGCATTTCGGCCTCTTTCTTTTTCTGTCTACAAATGCGTCTTGCTTCCCTCTTCAACTCTCGGTATCTATCCCATCCCGTACGTGTTGTGGTCGATCGTAACGTTAAGAGGTAGGCAGCCTGTTTTCTCTCCGCTGCGACTCGGTACTCCTCGTCGTACCAGCTGTTCTTTAGCACTTTCCGAAAACCAATGGTTTCGGTTGCAGCTGTACGTAAGGAGTTTGAAATTCCGTCCCACAGTTCCCTTATACCGAGTTGTTGACGAGTGCTCTCAGAGAGCAGGAGTGCAAGCCGAGTAGAAAACCGTTCGGCTGTCTGTTTTGATGGCAGCTTCTCGACGTCGAACCTTCCTTGTGTTTGTTGGCGTGCGTTTTTTGCTGCACAGAGGCGGGTGCGAATTTTGGCTGCAACAATATAGTGGTCCGAGTCGATGTTAGGACCTCGGAGCGCACGCACATCTAAAACACGGGAGACGTGTCTTTCGTCTATCACAACATGATCGATCTGGTTGGTGGTTTTTCGATCCGAAGACTGCCAGGTAGCTTGATGAATCTTCTTATGCTGGAATCTAGTACTACAGATAACCATATTTCGGGCCCCGGCGAAGTCGATCAGCCGCAACCCATTTGGGGGTGTTTCCTCGTGGAGGCTGAACTTACCGACCGTAGTGCCAAAGATACGTTCTTTGCCCACCTTGGCGTTGAAGTCGCCAAGCACGATTTTGACATCGTGGCGGGGGCATCTCTCATAAGTGCGCTCCAAGCACTCATAAAAGGCATCTTTGGTCACATCGTCCTTCTCTTCCGTCGGGGAGTGGGCGCAAATCAGCGATATGTTGAAGAACTTCGCTTTGATGCGGATTGTGGCTAGACGTTCATTCTCCGGAGTGAATGATAGTTCTCGGCGACGGAGTCTCTCTCCCACCACGAATCCAGCACCAAACTTGCGCTCCTTTATATGGCCCTTGTAGTAAATGTCACAAGGACCTACTCGTCTCTGTCCTTGTCCTGTCCATCGCATTTCTTGGACAGCGGTGATGTCAGCCTTTATCTTTACGAGGACATCTACCAGCTGGGCAGCGGCACCTTCCCAATTAAGGGACCGGACATTCCAGGTGCATGCCCTCAAATCATAGTCCTTATTTCGTTGGCCGTGGTCGTCATCAAAAGGGGGGTCTCTCATCCGAGGCTGTTTGCGCTTTTTCATTGGGGGTGTTTTTTTACGTGGCGGGTCCCAAACCCAGCGCACAACCCTATGCAGGGGATGTTTCACCTTCTCACTTTAGCTCGCCTTCAAACGGATGTTCTTAAGCTACCCAGAGGATACTTGGTCAGAGACCGGAAGTCGTGAGCTGCTTGAGTCATATGTAAAAGAATCGTTTCTGGCCACTCCCAAGTGAAAGGCGATCAGAGAACTTTCCTCACTTGCGTGAACTTCTACACATGACTCCATCCCCCATCCATTTTTATTTCACTTTTGTTAGTAAATAAACAAATTTCACTGTCTAAATGCACAAGTCTGTCGTCTGTCACCATAAAATTTCAATTCGCATTTGCGTTGCTTAAGGCGCATTAATTTTGCTCGTCTGTCAGGGCTATATGACAAGCCAACATAATTATGTTGGTTAAGTCTTCCATACAAAATAAGCGAATAGCTTAGTTTGCTGGTCAAATAAAACACGCCTATTATACTAATGTATGTATGTACTAAGTGCCACTAACTAAACAGATTTCGTGTGATATCACGACCACCAATGCCCCGTCGTTTTTGTAAACTTACTTCAATCATTTTTTCCCGGCTTGCTAATTTGCAGAATAGTATGTTTTAGTTAAAAAAAATTGGTCTTGATTTTTATATATAGGTATATTTAAAATAATTATTATAAATAAAATATTTATCAAATAAGAACTTACTTGTTTAAACGCCAAAATTAACCAAACTATTGCGCATTTTCCAGCTTATGTTATTAATTCTTCTTCTTGAAAAATTGTGTATCGCCTTTTCTCTTTTAACATATTGATATTTTTTTAAGCTTGAAAAACGATAGTTTTTCTTTTCTTTCTTACGCGTTCTCCATTCAATCGAAAATTGCACAAAATGTAACAGAGTTGGTGAACAGCAAACATCGATTTTGTGTTGTCAGGTTTGCTTTCACACATATCAAATTCTTAAGTAATTGAGCTTTTGATATCTCGTCAGCATACGAAAACCCTCATAAGTAACCTAAAAGCCTCACCTTAGTGAGGGTAGTGTTTATAGTAAGGGAATGAGAAAAGGGCTGAAAGCTAATTCTGTACAATTTTGTGCTAAACTACTTGCAAAAGCCAAAATTTTTCAACATGGCTTTTAACACAACTATGTCGTTTGTATAAGGAAATGTCGATTGAACGTTTGGTACACAATAGTGGTTAATACCCTTGTTAGTGTATGAATAAAAATAATTGAAGAAAAGTTAAATATTGGATAAAAGTTATTTTTGCATTATTAAATATAAAATAAATGGTTAACCACGAATTAGTGAAGTGTTAGTGGATATAAAAGTTAAAAATTTAAGTGTAAAAGTCATTATTAATCGGAGAAACAGGCGTTTGAAATAGTTGAATTTTTTGAACTTTAAATGCAAATATCTCAAAAACCATAAGTCAGCGGCAACTTTTTATATACTTATATATTTTATCCGTACATACCCATTTTAACTCCGAAGACGGGGGATGTTATTCTTAAATTTACCCTGGATCATTCACAATGCGTAACCAGCTGTCAAAATTACTTGACTATTAGCGGGATTCTGTGACCAGTATCTAGTCTTTTTGAGACATTTTGAGTCTCAATTTGTGACTAGTTACTATTCACTAAACAGTCTCTAGCGTTAGTCGCAAAATATTGGCTCAAATTTGGTATCTGATAGTTAGGAGTTCACAAAACTAACAAGAAGTCTTGTCTGCCACTTTTAATATACGGAATAGAGATCATAATACATATTAATCGATTGTCGTTTTTTATATAATATTTTGTAAGCAACTCAAACACGAAAAGGTTAAAAATAAATAAATTTTACATAAACTTCGTAAATTTTATGAAACAAAGTCATCACATAATTTTATTTTTATTGATAATTATATTTTTTGACTATGTTATAGAAAATATTTGTTATCGACATATTTATTTACATTCAAGTGTAAGAACATCTCTGAATAATGAAATGTAATAGATTTTGTGACTGTCACTTACAGAATAGCAAATCGTCTCAAGCCTCAAAAACTGTCTCAAACTTAAAATCTCAAATTTAGAGACTTGGGACTGTAACACAGTAAAGAATCGCACGGTATAGCTCAAGAAATAAGTAAACTTTTTTCCTTGAGCAGTTCGTTAAGAGCTGGATACGGACCTTAAAAAATAGCGATAATGGTTATCGCGAAAGGGTAGAACTGCTTAAATAGGATATTTAATACTTATTAATGAAATATGATATGGCAGCAGCATAAATGGAACGGCTTATCCATATATTTTGTTGCTGCATCCATTAAGTATAGGGATAGAGCTAGCTGAATAAAAGGTTGGTGAAAACAGTATGATTTAATTTTAGAATTTTGAATAAGTTGTAATGTGCCAAAATACATTTTAACTTTGAAAAGGTGCAAAAAAGTTAATAGACATTGGATATCCACATGTAGTAACCGTGAAAACCTTTTCGTACTTGGATCAAAATTCCTACAACGACATGCAACAAAACGAAAAAACATTGTGTTCAATAAAAACTCAGTATTGTAATAATGAATTCTGATAGAATTTAAATTCAGAATATTCAGAAATTTTAAGTAGTTGAGTTAAAATCTGAGTTCTCCTTATCTGTAAAATCTCGTAAACTATAAGTCTGAGAAGGGTGTATGCGTATGCATCTCAAATCGCGGTGCCAAAAGAATCGTAATCGTGCCCATACTTATCTGTAGTAAAGTCCAAAACTCTTGCAAAATGTTCATAAATATAGTACTTAAACATAAACTTATACGATGTGGCTATAATATTTTTCCCTCGCATTCAGTTATTCATTTGATTTGTTAGTTTATTCAGTACTGGCCATGATATAAGAACTCATTACGTAATACGCAGTTTTTAAAAGAATTTAATTTTGCTAGTGAAAATTGCAGTATAAAACTTAAACATTTATCATATGATGTGATTTAAAAAACATGTTTTCACATGCATGTATGTACACTGGGCATCAAATGAAAGTATAAAGTACACAGACGTTATTTCAATGCAGTCGGACCAACACCTGGGCGTGCTCAGTTCTTTTGTGTTGAATTCCTTTGACTATTGGCGGCCTTCGGCCGAGCTTCTTAAAAATAACCCTCGGTCGGACCAACACCTGGGCGTGCTCAGTTCTTTTGCGTTGAACTCCTTTTTGCGTTGGCGGATCAACACCTGGGCATGCTCAATTCTTTTACATTGAACTCCGTTTTCGTTGGCGGCCTTCGGAGGCGCTTCAAAAAAAATAACCCTGGCCGATCCAACACCGGGATTTATAAAGATAATGGGAATTCTGAAAGATTTTACATTACTCATCACACGATAATGAATTTAGTTATGGCGTCATAATCTTTTTTTTCTTATTTTTATTCTATTACAAAGTATGGTAACACTAAGTTTTTGCTTGTTTACAACCACTCTCTTATTTTATGAATAAATGGATTTTGACTAAAGCTTGATTAGGAATTCAAGTTGCTTTTGCACTATTTAAGATAAAATTGATGATTAGAAACAAATTAGTGAAGTGTTAAAGGATATAAAAGTTAGAAATATAAGTGTAAAAATCATTATAAATCGGAGAAACACGCATTTTAAATAATTGATTTTTTGAACTATAAAAGGAAATATCTCAAAAACAATAAGTCAGCAGCAACTGCATGTATATAGACTCTTGATCTAGAGGATCTCCTCTGTCCGTACATACCAATTTTAACCCCGAAATCGGGAATTCTATTTTAAACCGCAGCCGTAACAAATTAAAAATTAATATATTTTTTTCCCCGGAATAGAAAGAAAGAATTTTGTTCCACTTTAAAAAAAGGACTCTGTAACAAAAGTGGTCAAATGAAAGTATAAATTTTGAAAAATGCAAAACGTTAGGTTTAAAAGTAAATTTAGTAACTAATACTGCCTTCTTTATTCTGAATTACTGCACGAAGACGTTTTGTCATGCTTCGAACCAAATTTTTGTAATATTTTCATTGAAAGAATGTCAAATTGACGCTTCGTCTCTAAGAAAAATTATTCCAAGTTTGTGCGGCTGCTTTTTGGTTTTTTGGAATCAAAAATTAACCACAAATGCTGAATTGGATTTAAATCCAGTGACTGAGCTGGCCAGGTCAGTTTTTTTTCAAGCCTTTTTCAAAAAAGCGAGTAGTCAGGCGAGATGTGCGTTGGGGCTCGTTATCTTATTGGAAGATAAATCACCCCAAGTTCACTTTTTCTGCATTTATTTTCAAATTTTCGCTAAGAATGTCAACATATTAAGCAACCGCCATCCGTCCATCGATTTTAAAGACACTACTTGCACCAAATTTTGAGAAAAAGCCCCAAACCATGAGAGAAAATCCTCTTTGCTTCACTAATGAATGTATGCAGTGTGGTTTTAAGCGATCAGAAGGTTTACACCACACTCGCTTAGGTGTTTTTTAACTAATTAGATCGAGTTTGAATTCATCGGACCAAATTACTTTATCGCAAAATATGGTTGGCATATTTATATATTGTTTTACAAACTTTATTCTTTTTTTTCCTACTCGAAATGGCAAACATAGGTCGTTTTTTTGCGACATAGATTTTAAAGCCAGATATTCGCAGTTTTCTTTGCATAGTACAATGAATAGAAAACTTCAAACAAAAACTTTCAATCAACTCCTTTGATAAAATTTCATGGTTTTCAGGGGCTTTTCTTCGTACAAGTCCACGGTGTCCAAAGTCCAAAATTTCTATACACGCTGAGCGACTTGTACGAATAATTTGAGTCTTGCATGTCTTCCTTTTCTTTCTTGCCTCTCCGATCGATATGGAATATTTTTCATATATATTTTGATACGTTTCTTTCCATCTTCTACAATTAAAATCCGATTCTTTTAAATTTTTTTGTATTTTTTTACTTACCTTAACAGAAATTCTCTTATACCAGAGACAGACATGTAGTAATAATACAATATATGGTACAAATACCACATGTGTGTCACCAAATACTAGCAAAATACCATATGAGCAATGTAGTATTTTGCTGGTATAATACTATGATGATTCATTGTGGTATTTGTATAAACACAGCTAAAAAACAGGTAACAAACTTTGCTAAAAGCTTTTACACAAAAGCTCTTCGAAATATTCTGTCAAAATGACTTAAAAAATTAATTAATGAAATGGAAAACAAAACATTTTTCACAATTTTTGTTCCGGAAAATCAGCAAATGCCTCATTTTATGTGAGGATTTTAGAGAAACTGTTACCAAATCGCTTATTTTCTATGAAAATAGATTAACTTTAGAGCATTTTAAATAATTGAACTTATTTTCTCCACAACGCACAACAACATATTTATTGTTTACAATTTTTTTGAAATATTTAATGCCTATGAAACAAAGCTTGTACTTGAGTTTACTACATTGCCATGTGTGTCACCAACGTAGTAAACGGAATACCATGATACCTTTACTATGGTTTTGTTACTACATGTCTGTCTCGGGTATTAATAAATACAAATCTATTAAATCTGTAGTAAAATTCAGTTTTACCTTAACCAAACTAAAATTGTACTTTCACTTGACGCGCACTCATGGCCTCACCAGCGAAGACTAATCTCGATGGAGTAAATAGTTTTTGCGTCTAAATAATAAGTACAAATATTACTCCAACTGTTTACTTACGTAACGGTGCATCTACATAAAATGTTTTTTTGAATTTATTCTTAAGCGAAAATGTAGGAAGTAAATGAATGATCTGACGTTGCCAGTATATATTACGTTTATACTTTCATTTGATGCCTAGTATATATATATATATATGTGTATGTATATGATATTCTTATTTAGTGCTAAAGTGGTAGAAATTAAAACTCCCATGTGTACACAATTTACCAAAAAAACTATTATGTAAATAGTAGAGTTGAGATTTAGCATCTGCCGATTTCGTATGGGCTTTTTGAAAAAGTTCTTCAGATTAAGTTTATTTCAGTATTTATCCGCTGTAAACTTATAGTTTATTATTTATTTATTATGTTATTTGTGTTATGAAATTTTAATTATAATCTTTCTTCTATATAAACAGATTCTACCAAATTGTATTTATATTTATTTAATATTAAACAGCGGATCGGCTTAGAATACTATGCCAGGAAGGCTCTATATATCAAGAATATACTCGTATAAGATATTTGCCTTTAAAGTTGAAAATTACTACTAATTTAATATTCATTTCTTATATTATTTGTGTTATGAGCTTTTAATTTTACTTATAATAAATGTAAGTTTTACAGTGACGAGCAATGCTGTAACACGTTAAAGACAGTTTCATTTCAACTAAGTATATTCCACCAGTTAGAGCTGTATATTAATATGTTTGTTTCGAAATTTCCCGTGAACATCATATCTTACCTGTACTGTAAAAGTGCCAAGATCAAACAAAAATAAACTAGTGTGCAGAACGAAAATTAGTAATTGCGATGTGAACTAAAGAATTTTTTGTTGTTAAGTGATAATTGAACTGTCCTATAACAAACATGACAATGCAAACAGAAAATAATCAGACTTTTTTAAAAGTTTTAAAAGAGGAGCAATCTCTGCGTAAAGTATCAACAAAATGCACAGTAAGCCATCTGACCGTGCACAAATTAAAAAAAAAAAAATATTTGCAAACCACGTCCAACAACAAAGGTTGTCGGACCAGAAAATATAACGACCGACAATGCCGCCATCTCGCCCAATTGGTCACTTCGAAAAATGCCGTAACAGCCGCGGCAGAGCTCTTAAACAGATAAATATCGAAGCAGGTGAGTGGGCGGCGTCTTAAATAGTCCTAAAGCTTTAGAAAAGAAAAAACCAAAGTTGACATGTACGGCTACGGCGCCATTTTGTTGCAAGACATGAACATTGGACTGAAGAAGATTGGGATTTGGTAAGTTTAAAATAATTTTTTTTATTATTAAAATATTTACCCAATTTTTCCTTTTTAAGATAATATGGTAAAATGAGACAAACATACATAAGTCGTTATCAATCTGATGGACGCTCGTGGTACTATACACGATGCTCAAACACGATTAAACCAAACCATGGCTTGGGGTTATATAGTATACGCATTGTGGGATCTTGCGTATGGAGCAGTATCTAAACATTTTACTACCAAATTTGCCGACAGTCATCGAAGATTTGCGTCTTCCTGCTGAAAGAGTTATCCGAAGCACACGGCCCGTGACTGAGTAAAACGTTAAAATTTTTCGGTCTCCCACAATCACCGGACTTGAATCCAATCGAAAACTTGTGGAGTCATGTCAAGTCGCAGCTGGCAAAGTACTCTAATCCTCCTAATGGGTTAAATGAGCTATGGGAGCGAACACAGAAGTTTGAAACACAATACCCCCCGATTTTGTATCGAAATACACAAAAAGGTATGCCCTACCGATTGAACGCTTTAAAAAAGCTAAGGGTTTTCGATCAAATATTAAATTTGTGATTTTGTATAGTATTATGTTTTAATATTACATCAAGTGCAAAACTGTAACATTGAGTTATTTTTATGTTTTTATTATCAAAAATGTTTCATTGTTTTTAAAATACCATATTTAGCTATTTTAATAAAGCCAAGGTTCCAATTAATTAAAAACATAAATGGAATCATAATAATGATTGTCTATTTTTGTATGCGTCGTCATTTAATAATGAATCACTTTAGAGTGTTACAGTATTGCCCGTCACTGTATGTTGTTTTCTTTTACATACACTGACTTGACCAAATTGTATCTACATTAATTTAATTTTAAACAGCGGGTCAGCGTTATTTGAAATATGAATTTTTTCGACCTAAAAAATTTTGCACTTTTATATTCACTAATTCGTTTGTACACACTTCTTTTACATTATATAGTGCAAAAGTAGTGAAAATGGATAACATTGTGAACGCACTATTCCCCACACACGAAACAAGGGCTAGTGACCCAGAATACATTCTATGATCGACGCAAATCCCCCAGTTTACCCTCGAAGAGCTGCAACTAGCCACTGCCAAGCTCAAGGCCAACAAAGCACCCGGACCGGACGGGATCCCATCCGAAATCCTTAAAATAATCGCTGCAGAGCGCCCGGCAGTACTACTAAACATGTACAACGCCTGCCTTGAAGCCGGAATATTCCCTGAACCGTGGAAAAAGCAACGGCTGGTACTAATCAGTAAGGGAAAAGGAGATCCCAATTCGCCATCAGCATACCGCCCATTGTGTATGCTTGACACAGCGGGAAAGCTATATGAAACCTTGCTTAAACCCAGACTTGAAGCGGCCATTAACGAAGCGGGAGGACTGTCCCCTAGACAACATGGCTTTAGACCCGGCAGATCAACCATAGGAGCAATAAAATGTGTCATTGGAAGCGTAGAAGCCGCACAGCGTAGATGGCATAAATACAAAAGAATAGTGTTGCTGGCGACTCTAGACGTCCGAAACGCCTTCAACAGCGCTAGATGGGTAGATATGATCGACGCTCTCGAGAAAAGCTTTAAGGTACCCGACTACCTCAGGGCCGTGGTGCGGAGCTACCTTAGCAACAGGAAACTGCTGTACGAAACTAAAGAGGGATCACGACAAATAGCGGTTTCGTCAGGAGCAGCACAAGGATCCATCCTCGGACCAGACTTGTGGAACATCAGCTATGACGCTATATTAAAACTAGAAATGCCAATTTTATTTAATAGGCTACGCGGACGACATCGCAGCAGTAATCACAGCGAGGGATACGGAAGAAGCGCGAAGAAAGCTGAACCAGGTCATGATACGGACGCAAGCATGGCTCGACTCACACAGCCTCCAGCTCGCTACGGAGAAAACAGAGCTACTGTTGCTAACAAACAAGCACATGTCTCTCGAGATAAGCATGCACACGACTACGGATATCCTCAGGACAAAAAAAGCAGTTAACTACCTAGGCGTAAGACTGGAGCCCAGACTAACCTTCTGGGCACAAATCCAGCACGCCGCAGGAAAGGCAGCGAAGATCGCCTCTCAACTAAGCCGACTAATGGCCAACATAGGAGGCCCTAGTCAAGAAAAAAGAAAGCTCCTAATGTCGACAACAAGCAGCGTTTTATTATACGGAGCTGAGATATGGGCAGATACGCTCAAAAAGGAAAACCGGCGAAAGGTAGCGGCCAGAGTGCACCGCACTGCAGCCCTCAGAGTTGCATCAGCCTACCGAACTGTGTCCGGCGAGGCAATTTTAGTTATAAGCGGAAATGCCCCAATTGACCTTCTAGCATACGAAAGGAAAAAGCTGTGGGAGCTGAAGCAGTCATCCGATAACAACAAGAGCGCAATAGAACAAATAAAGAAAGAAACAATAATAACATGGCAACAAAGATGGGACACCGAAAGCCGCGGCAGATAGACGGCCAGGCTTATAAAAGATCTAGACTCATGGACAGGCCGAAAATTCGGAGAGGTAGATTTTTACATAACCCAGCTGTTATCCGGGCACGGGTACTTCAAAAAGTACCTCCACAGAATGGGAAAAGTCGAAGAGCCGTCATGCCCATACAACGACGCGATAGAAGACGACGCTGAACACACATTCTTCGAATGTGTGCACTGGCAAGGAGAACGCACCGCCGTAGAGAACCTGGTTGGCCCAATAAACGCGGACAATCTAGTCAGCGTCATGTTGGAGAGTGAAGCAAACTGGGGGATTATCAAGAAATTCGCTGCACTCTTGCTGCGCAGCAAAAAGCGGGACCCTGACGCAGGTGCGCAGATGTAAATCTCTCAATGAGAAAAATGGAACGCCACCCTGAAGTAATACAATAGCGGTCCCAGGGTGGGCGACGGTTCCTTATAGGGGGGGTTTTTAGTGACCTGCAAGTGAACATACCGCTGCTGTGACGACAGCACCGATGATGCGGAAGGCATTTTCCACCCCCTCACCCGCAAAAAAAAAAAAATATTCAATTCTATTTTTTAACAATAAGAAAAGAGTTACAAATTGAAGCGCGGAGGCCGCCTACACATAAAGAGTTCAACGCGAAAAAATTGTCACACCCCAATGAGGATCCGTTTGTGCAACTCAGAAACAATAAAATTTACGTATAGGCTAATTTGCTTTTGCGTTTTTGTTGTATATGCGTGTGCGTTTTTTACATTTGCTTATTCAAAGTTTTTAATTCTGTATAATCAATTTTTATTATTTCATTCAGTTCACTATAGGCCTGACCGATGGCAGCGTTAATTCGGATTAACTGCATTAAACGGACTTATTCGGAAGTTAGTGAAGATAACTCCGTTGATAACTCCCAATTAATCCTAAAAATTGTAGAGAATTAGTTGCATTTTCGTTGGCATTTTCAAATGTCAAAGTTTCAATAATAACAAGTTTTATGTTATGATGCAGTTTTAAAAATAACGTGTTGATCTGTTTTTGTAATAAAAAATAGTTTTGTAACAATTTGTCAGCTAGCAACCGCATTGTTAATCTTCCATCCATTTTCATCACTACATAGTATTAAGCAAAGTCGCTTTCTGTCGCTATGTATGCTTAAATCTTTAAAACTACACAACCGATTTTGATACGTTTTTTTTTTTTTTAAATAGATAAAGTGATTAAAGAGGAAAGTTTATATGCATAAAAACATCCATTAAATAGTGGAAAAATAATCTTACTTTTGAGGTTTATAATGTGATGTAAATAACTACATTATTTCCGCTTACATTGCAAACGATTTATCACAATAATGCACTAAGTATTGTACACATTGAAAAGGTCTACCGAAAACTCTGCGTTGGTGTATGTCTGTCTCTTATGGATGTCCCACAATAACATCTTTTGTTATTTATTTTTAAGAAAAATAATGGCTTATTTTCGACGCGCAATACAGCATTAATCCTTATCTAATTAAATATCTTAAATACATTGCTGATTTAATTCAGTTTACCTGGCTCTTTACAGCATATGATTTAAATGAATCGAAGATATTATAGATTTAAAAATTGCGGATTGTGCAATGGACCATGACTGGTTGAGTAATGAATATTATACCGTGTGCATTCCAAACGATTGATGCCATAACCGCCACCCGACTTTTCAATTGGACTCCAACATGAAATGATGGAGCCATGTTTCTATTGTCATGTACCGACGATTCGGTTTTATTACGATTAAATAGCACTCAACCACTCAGCAACTCATTGTTTTTATTGGATTATGAACTTGCGCGTCACCCACTTTGCGGCTCTATAGGGCGACTAATGCTGTCATTGTTCTCGATGCTCATTTTGCCTTTTTTCTACTTAGCAAATCTTTTTGCAAAGGTTGATTTTCCTGGTACAAAGCCGAAATTCAGCAGTATTTTTCCTCTAAAAGCAATGGTTTATTAACACACGTAACGATTTTTGATCCATTTTTTGTAAACTAACACAAGTTGCTTCACCCAAAATGTTATATCTCATTAATTAATAGTTCCAAGTTCCTAAAATTATCACTGCATAGTTCCATCTACGTACCAGCCACAGTGAAGAGTGGGCGGATCCTTTAGTCAAAAATATAAATATGACAATCAGCTGTTAACGAAAGTTTCAAACTCACAATGCCGCCGGACAAGTACGCATTACACCCGACATGCAGACATAAGCTAGCCGTTGCATCTTCGATAGTTGGAGCCCTTCCGAAGCTTACAAAGCTTTCAAGTCCCAGGCCACCACCCCATATGTGATTATCGGCCGCATAATCATGGTGTACAACCTCCTAACAATCCTGTGTTTGCAGCCCCAGGATTTCTCCGCCAGCCGATTGCACACCATTAGTGCTTTTGTCGCCTTGACCAAAGGCAGGTCAACATCCTGCTTCCACCGCAAAATGGAATCCAGCGTGTTAGTCAGATCTCTGCCCCCACGTGTAAGGTTCGTGAGACCGGGTATGAACCTACGTTTCTTGAACGAGACGATGGTTGTCTTAGAGAGGTTGATGTTCTACTCATCCACACCCTTTTGCCAAGTTAAAAATTCTTTGTAGTAGGTCACAGAAAGCATCCTAATTACAATGTCGTTCGCGTACCATTTGCAGCGGATCCCATTGTCGCTTAGCAATGCTAGAAGGTCGTCCACGGCACGACTCCACAGCAGGGCGGATAGCATGCCCCCCTGTGTGCTAAGACGAATACTTTTATCTTCTACTGTGGTTTCAACTACTCTGGTGCGCATTACGGCCTCTATCCATCTGCGCACCGGTGCTGCCACATTCCTTTTCGTCAGTGCCCTGGCTACGCTCTTGTAAGACGTGTTGTCAAAAGCACTTTCGATGTTTAGGAAGGCGCAAAGCTTCCCTTACCTCCCTCCAGGGAACTCTCTATCTCCGAGACTATCTGGCACAGAGCAGTATTGGTTGATGTTTTTATTGGGGTTGTTGTTCTAACGGATCATCTAGTCCCCGTTAGAATGGTAAGGATTATCTAAGTTGTTGTCGACGTAATCTAACGGAAGGCCAAGAAACGTCCTGTTTCGACGCAGTCGGGCCGAAAGGATCATTCGTGTTTCTCGCGGCAACTCGAGCTATTTATCTGCAATGGTGGTGATTTGACTCCAAGAACGCCATTCACTAGAAGGGAGTCGGTAAAGGTGCTTATAGCTCCACTATGAATGGCAGTCAGTACCTGTCGGAAGTTAATTGCGTCCGAAGTCCGGTCGGTGTTGTTCGATATCGTCGACGTAATTGTGGAAAGACCTCCTGATGTTCTTGGGAGGGGGTGTCCGGAGTGCAGTGTTCTGGCAGGTCTATAGCTTTTTCATCTGCGTTCAAAAGTTACACCTAAAATCTTAGGATTATTGAAAGTCCGATTCTTGACGCCATCGACGGCAATATTAAGGTCAAGTCTGTACTCCTTCACCTAGTTTGTAAATATGGTCGCTGTGGACTTGGTTCGGGAGAGTGTTCAGGTCCATGCAGAGAAGAAGTGAGAAAGGTCGGAGAGATAGTCGTTTACCCTTGAACACTTCCCATCGATTTCATTGCCGTACTTGAAATCGTGTAATCATCAGCGAACGAGGTTGTGGAAACTTCCTCTCGTGGTTGTGGAAGTTTTGAGATATAGATGTTAAACAATAGCGGCGAAAGAACACCAGCATGCGGAACCCCTCATTTAATTGTTCTCAGTTTAGATGTTTCACCCCGAAATAGTACGGATGATTGTCGACCGCTCAGGTAGATCATGGTCCACCTCTTCAGTCCTGGAAGAAACTCAGTTTTATCGATGTTCTGCAGTAGCGTTGTGTGGTTGATTGTGTCAAAAGCTTTCAACAAAGCCCCCGCTACACTGTGCACTTTAGGAATCTGGTGGCTGGCCCAGGTGGTGAGTGAAGGTCGGGGGTAACAAGGACTCAAGTGTCTTCACTTCTGCGGGGACGATAGGACTCCTCTTTGTTGGCGGGTTTACCAGGTTTCAGTAGTGGAACCACTCTTCCGACTTTCTACACATCGGGTATTTGAAGAATGGTCAGCGAAAAATTGAAGACCTTGGAGAGATAACTTACTCCCGTTGAGCTTAGATGATTTAGCATAAGCATGTTGATTCCATCAGGTTCACTGGATTTAGATGATTTCGATTTGTTGATGGCGTTCTAAACCTCCTCATCGATGAAAATAAGTGGCGCGCAGCCGTCGGTTAACACATAGTTTGGCTTTATCTACCGAAGGGTGCAGTGTGAACTGCCGGCTAAAATAGCATGCGCACTTCTTCGGGATTGGCAAAGCTTTGACAGTAGACCAAAGCTTACTCACACCGATGGAGAGATTGCAGAACCTCAGGTGCTCTATCCTTTTCGTCCGCTTACGATGGTTTACCATACGCCAAATCTCCAAATTGAGATCCCTTATTCGGGGATCCCGGGATCGGTATGGCGTAAGGTGTCGCGCTCGTTAGCTAAAACGGCTGCTTCGGCTGGGAAAATGAGGCAAATTTCCGCTATTCATCCAGCTGGGATGAAGCGAACGATATCTGCTGCGATCACCTTGCAGAATTGACGTTTGCCAACGCATACGTCCGTAGGAATGGGTAGAGCATTGAAGGTGTTCTCAGTAAATTCTGTGAAGCCGACCCAGTTAGCATTGTTAAAGCTAACGAAGGTACGGTTGTCCACAGAAACGAAATCGGCAGGTTCCTCGATCGCGATAATTATGGGCATATGGTCTGATGCGAGAGATAGCATAGGTCGCCAGGTTATCAGACCACTCTAGCAATGGTAATATCGGGCGAGCTACTACAAGTGCCCTGAACTCTGGTGGGAGCTTCGTAATTCATTGTGCAGAATGTCGAATCGTCAATTTGTTCCGCCAGCTCCATCTCCCTACGGTCATTTGACAGGCAGGAATGCCAAAGATGGTGATGCGCGTTAAAGTCGTCTAGTACCAAACGGGTTTCACCACGAAGTAGCGCGCCTATATTTGGGTGATATCCTGTAGGGCAACATGTAACTGGGGGATGTATATATTGAATATTTCGAGCTCGACATCTCCTGATCGGATAGCTATACCCTGTCATTCTAGGGTAGTATCCCTGTGGTTGATGTCTTCATCGATTAGACGATACCGCACGGTGTTGTGCAATATAAAGGCTAGGCCACCACCATTATCTCGCTCGTGATCTTTACGTATCGCGTGGAAACCGGCACAACTCAGAAGATCTGAGCGGCTGTTCTGCTTGATTTCTTCGACCGAAGCTATCGATACGCGCTCCTGATTCATGAGTGCAACTATCTATTCGAACTTGCTCTGGAGTCCGCTGCAGTTAAATTGAAGTCGCCGGGTTTGTCGCGGGTGATCCTGGGGGTGAGAGAGTGGCGTTTGGGTGGTATTTGTTGCAGCTGCAGAGCCCGCAGGGGTGGTTGTCGCACTAGGGTGTTAGTTGGCGACGCCATTGTTGTGTGTTGTGGAGGCAGATTCCTGCAGCATGGGGAAGCACACGACTCACTCCACTCACGTGTGGTGCGCAGGCCGTAACACGCCGGGCAGTGACACCAGCCCAGCGAGCTCCTGGGGACAATGGAGATCCTCTGTTGGCCACTCAGGGTGAGTCGCAGCGCAGCGCGCGAACTGTGTGCAGATTGCACAGCCGTGGAGGCTAGCGTCGCAGTGTTGCGTAGGCAACTCTCCCTGTGAGTCTTAAGGCCTGAGCAGGCCTTAAGATGGCTCCATCCCTTGCATGTGTTTCACCTGACCGAGGTGGAGTTTGGATGGAGCCAGCAGAAAAATTCCTCCGGGTCCGGGTTGGACTCAATGCCAGTACGAGTCAGGAGGATACGGAGCAACCCTGCTGCAAGGCGTTGCTCCAATGACAATAAACATAAATTAACACTCACCGATCCAAACGGAGTTAGATCGCCGAAAAAACAACCCTTGGTCGGATCAAATTTGAGTCAATTCCTGTACGTAGAACCGGCTGTCGCGGGAATTGTCTTAACTTAAATTCCTATCGTTGGGCATGCTTTCGTTCGACCATATTTTACAAAGAAGCTGATACATGCTCTTTATCAGTTTTTCGCCGCCGTGTTTGAAAAGCTCGGCCAGAAATCCATCAGTCCCTGGCGCTTTGTTATTCTTCAGACGGTTGATTGCTATTCGAACTTCTTCATGGTCGGGCAATGGAACGTCTCTTCTATCTTCAGCGATTGGGGAATCGGGTTCACCTTCTCCTGGCGTTATGTATTTGCTTTTTTAATTCGTTCGGATATGACATTTTTTATTGTGCATATAACGAAAATTGTGTAAAAAGTAAAATACTTATTTAAATGAAATATTAAAGAAATTGATGTAAAATAAATATGTAGACGCAATGTAGTGAAGTGTTAGTGATAAATAAGTGCTTAATATAAAGTAAAAATTAACTATAAATCGAAAAATTGCGAGATCAAACTTTAAAAATTTTCAATAAAAAGCGAACATCTCGAAAACTATAAGTTTTCTGCGGTTATAATATATGTATATTATTAGTCTGAAAAGCCCCCTTATTCAACCATACCCATTTTAACCTTGAAATCGGGGTATGGTATTTTAAAGGTTCCCCATTGCAACACATCGCAACAAACTTCCTCGAATTTAATATCTCTCTGAAAAAAAAATTTATATTCACAAATTTGCTCTACTAGAAAAAAAAAATTAATATGGTAATCAAACAAGAAAAATTATATTGTGAGGCTATAAGGCAACTAATCTCCATACCTAAATAAAGGTGTTGTGCGCCGCGTTCTTTACTACACGGAGTTAACTCCATAATGAATGCATCAAAGCTTATTTAAATATTAAAATTATTATAAAATAAATGAAATGCTCAACGATGCAGTCAAGGTTACTCCATAACTCTTTCAGCAGTGGTCCTACTAAAATATGTCCCACTTGGTAACTTAAAATTCAGTTGCAGTTTTTTTGTTTCTACCCGTTTTGTCGTTAATTTCACGTTATTCTTCTGAAGGTTGTGCATGTAAATGGAATACAGGGTTTGTACGAAAAGTAATAGAACTGAATCAATTTAAAAAAATGTATTGAAATAATCCACACTTCTTGAAAAACTTTCAAAATAGGCTCCTTCTGCGTCGATGCAGCGCTGTCAGCACGATTTCCAAGCATTGATGGCGTCACGGAAGGCATTCTCCCGAATAGCCTTGAAAAGCCGATTTGCATGCTTCCGACTCCAGGTGCTCGGAGACAACTTACCAGCCGCTCGTTCGTTAGCTAGGAACGCCCTCTAATCCAGTCGATGCGCACACGCTCCGAAGTACAGTCGCGGCGAAAGAAAATCCGTCCTATTACTTTTCGGACACACCCTGTACGGTGTGGAAAAAGCAAAAAATATTTTTCTAATAATATATTGGTGAAAAATTATTATTTTACTCTGGCCAACACTGTTAGGGTAAGTATTCATTCATTTTCAAAATTATGTGGAAGTGCTACACTTATGAGGAGTAATTTTTGTAGTAGTACTCCTTTTAAACCACTGCGAGTCTTGTACCGAAAAATAATTTATATATTTTGCGAACAGATAATAATTGAAAAATAATTTATAAATTTTGCGAACAGATAATATAATGCATAATACTGACAAGTGTCGAAAAGACATGCGTGATGAGTAAATCAGAGAATTTGACGAATTTGAAGTATTGAGATTGGATTGTGTTGAAATTCCTTCCAACTTAGAATCAATGGGGGTGGTACCGAAAAATCTCATTCTATTTTCCGATCCATTGTCCATTTTATTTTCTCAAGAAGACAATAATTTAGATGTTGAAAATATGGAGCCAACCAATTGGAGTATTTTTATTATACTTTTTGGATGTTTGCATAGTCACTCACGGTTGTTGTGGAATCTGATATTTTTCGGAATCAGAATTCAAATCGATCATTAAAAGTAGTAGGTGTCATGAATTCAGATATTATTGGTTTGATGTATCGGTTTTGGGTGTCACAGAAATCAGTTTTATCGAGTTTGTTATCAGAAATAAAGCAATAAGATAGTAGCTGACAGATTTGAAATTTAAGTTAAGAAATCAAGTTAATTCATTGTTACGAATTAATTTATCTTTATTTACATAGGGGAAAACATAAGAATAAAACACTAAATGTCTTATTAATTGAATTTTTGGAAAAAAAATCCGAATATTTAAAGATATTAGATTAACTAAACGCAATAAACATAATTTAACACCTAAATGCGTCTTTATTCATTCGATAAATGTTGTCTCTTAAAATCTGCCTTTAAATCGGAACTCATTAAAAAGTTTAATAGGATTGCTTCAAAATGTAGTCATTTGCAAGTTTTGTCACATTATTAAATATCAGATTCGTATATTGGTTTTGCGTATATTCGAAAAGAAGAAAATCTACACAGATTCTGTGACACCATTGAAAATCAGAACTGGTTTGCAATTCTGACAGCTAAGCAATTCTATCTTGGATCTACAACACCCCTGATTATTATATTACAACCAAAAAAAACACTTTTCTTGTCGCTCAAAGTCAAATCATGTCAAATTTGAAAATTGACTTTTTCAACGTACATCTTTGTTAGACGTCAGTCGTAAAACTATTTACAACGCTGCCAATGAATATAATTTTATAGCGATTATGAAAAAACTTTCTTCATGCAAAATGGGTTATTAAACAAAGTGATGGACCAATGGAACAAAAGAAAAAAATTTACCAAATCGGAAACCGTGATGCTAGTAAGATAACCTGCAGGACCTGTATCTGTTACCAAACATGTTGGCTAGTTGTTACTCTTCTCTTGTGTATAAGTTAAAAAATGCGTTACTTTTGTGAAGTGAGTTGGAAAAAAATAGCCCATTGCCACTTAGATATTCAATAGGGTTTTCAGACCGCAGCCTGTTAATTTGGTAATTGGTTAGTTAATACTTCGTTAAAAGACTTAACTGTGAACATACTTTCAATTCTACCTCTGTAGTATGGTAAATTTTATTCCGAAACAGCTGATTCAATTTTATTAGTGCAAAATCAAAAATTGTCAGTCATTTAATTGAAAATTATGGGGAGCAGATCAAATTTATTACTGGTAAGTACTTTAAATTGATGTACAGAAGAGCAGGAGAACAGCTGATGTGATATCACCGAATAACGAATCAATTATCAAGCTTGCCAGATGAATAGTTCGTTACTCGGTAGAACGATAGTCTATTAATTTTACAAAAACAAAATACATCTAAAAAACTACCGAATAACGACTAACGAATTAACAAGGCTGGTCTGAGTACCCCTAATGTCTTTCCCTCACCTTCCAATTACAATTATGGCAAGTTGTTTCCTTCTATGGTACCTCTTCCATGTGAACCCCGTTTGTTTTGTTTTAGTATGGTATATATTGGTTGGCGAACCTGTTTACAGTCTGTTGAATGTAACAAATGCATTTGTTACTGAATATGTTAGCGATGAATTATCTCTGCTATTAACATGCAAGAATGATAGAAACAAGATTGCGCAATGACGAGCTCAAATTTTGTTCGTTCTGCGCATCTACGTCACGGTTGACCAACTTACAATCAGCTGATTTTCAGTTGTTTGTTTTTCTTTGCAATAAGAAGCAATTTTGTATTGCAGGCATACAAAATCATGAATATCATCAAAAGATAACATCAATATAAATGAATATTAATAAAAGATATCAATATAAGTGAACATTTTATAGTGAACATTTACCTACATATTCATTTAATTGAATTTTCATTGTATTATTTAATATTGTCTCTTTGCTGTGTTTGTTTCAACCATATACATTTTTGTAAATAAAAAGATTGAATATTTTGTAACCAAGTATCAATTTATTGTTTTATTTAATTTTCTTTTTTTACTAAACATATTTTCAATTAAGTTTTTATTTAGCGAGAGCAGCTTCACAATTATGTCTTTTCTAACAATTTTTCCATTGATAGTAAGGCCCTTATCCAAAAAATGATTTCTTTGTAGTTTTATTAAGTGGGGGACATCAGCAAAAACCACAATCCTGTCTCCGTTGTGTGAAAACCTGCAATAGAAAAAAAGAACACAATTTAAAGTATATCATAATTTAAATAATTGTTTAGTGAATGTACCAAGGTTTCTCCGCATTAATTTCAAGATCATTATATAAGCCTCTATTTGATCCACCCAAATCGCTTACAATGGCAACAATATTGTAACCGCACTTTTTAACGTTTGACAAAATGCTAAACAATACTTCCTTTGTCATTTTGCAGTCATAATCGAAGAATATAGGCTGTTTCCATTTACTTATCAAACCTAAAGGAACAAAGTACATTAGAAAAAATTGACTTCAAGTAAATTAATGAGTTTAATTACCTCTTATCATTGCAACCTGAACATAGTTAACAGGATGCAATGTCGAATCAGTGGATCTGTCGTAGCAGTAACTCTTTCTGACCTTCATTTCATCAAAACTGAGTACAAAATTTTTTTGCGCTTGTGTTAGCTCAGTTGCTGCCTTCAACAGTTTCATCACCGGCTCTATGACACTTGGAGCTACGTCAATTTTTTTTGACTACCATTGCAGAGTGCGCACACCAGGTAGAGGAAAGTTGTTTCTCCTTAAAAGATTGTACGCTCTTGAGCTCGTTGAATATAGCGTGATCGACTTAGCTATGTCTTCTTCTTTCCAATTCCGCCGTTTGTTTCCATCCCTTAATTTTTCAATCTGTAATGATATGTGTAATGAACTTTAATATATTTTGCAACATACTTTTTAGAATTTCGGCACTTACCTGGCCGTTGGTGAAAATAAAGCTAAGTTTTTGCTCCAAATTATTTCTATGGAATTCCGCAGTTTTAATGGAAATCTTGAGGCGTTTAATTTCTGCTAACTGCTCGTTTTTCAGCCTTTGTCTAAAAAGAATACGAAATACACATACTTATGTAAGTAAAAGATACTTCATCAATATCAACTGGGACTGACATTTCTGTTTCCAAATGCAGTATTTTCTCGTCTTTCTCATCGATGACCTCTTCTTCTGCAGTTTAAGGTGCCTCTCCAACCTCGTTTTCTTGAATTACTTCAACAGGGTCGGTATTCTTTAAGATTGTTGGCAACATCTTTTTTTTGGAACGAGACTCCATCCTTTTGTGCCGTTCATTAGCCTCTGCAGGAGCGGTGGTTAACGTGGGAAAAGCGCTAGGTAGCAACTTCGTTGGATTTCACGAACTTAAACCTGCAAGAGTGTTGGGTTATAAAAATAAAATTATTGTTATAAAAATGCTATTATTACCCATTTCAAACTGCAAATTTCTTTCGGAAGCTTCTGGCCCGAAGTGCACTTCACAAACGCACGCATTTTTAACGTTAATTTTGTCCGTCCGACGACAAAAATGAATCCATTGTTTTACTGCGGCTTTATCCTTAGGGAAATGAAAAAATCTCCAGTTCGTAGCATTATTTTTACCATTGTTATTATTACAACGGAACACTGCACAACGCATTTTAAAAATATAGAATTTAACAATAAATACAACACTTGAAAACATAATTCGAATTCACTTTCAATAGCGCGGGCGGATAACAAGTCAACCGTGACGTCAGCAAAAACAGCTGACTGAAAGCAAACATGCGCATTGCGTAATCTCTTTCTCTATCATTCTTGATTAACATGTATTGCGAATGGGTTACTTTTACGCTGTTCATAATAGGAATATCGATTACAATAAGATTCGTTGTTTTGGTTAGAAGTTTGTTACCTCTAGCATACAAACCTTTTGGCGGATTTGTTAGAAGTAACAAACAATATCTCTTACTTTATTTTCATCAAAAAGTTACTCCTATTCCTTGAAATAAAATACATTTTATACTATTTTGCTCATTTAATTGTAAAAACTTTCTTTTTAAACTAATTGTTAAAACAATTAATACCATATATGTATAAATAAGGAGATGTATAAATATAAGAATATAGTGTGTGAGGAATAAACAATTTTATAAATACGAGTTAACATATACTGTTTGAGAATTATTAAGATAACTGTCTTTTAATTTTTTAACGTAAATATGTGTACATAATATTACAAGTTGTATAAACATAACACAAAACGTAGCTATAGATTTATCATTAATATTAACAGTATTAAATTTCTTTCCATAACTTTTTGGCCCTTGCTACTACTGTATGCTCTTATTAATTTTCTGTTTTTGATTTTCTTGTTTCACACTCACATCCAAAACACCATCGCGATCCTTAGTCAAAATAACGTCGTCAATGAAGACCATATCTTTTCGTCGTGACTGATCTTTAATTTTAATTTTAAATTTCTGTAAGATAGAATAATTTGTATACTCTTGCAAGCTGTTGCTTCAGATTATAATAGTTTTGTTCACCTAATCGAGGTAGGTACAGGATTATATACATACATACATATGTGTATATATAAATGGTCAGGATGACGAGAAAAGTTGAAATCCAGATGGCTGTCTGTCTGTCCGTCCATCCGTACAAGCTGAACTAGAATAAAAATTGAGATATCTTGAAACTTGGTATACGGGTTCATTAGTACCAAAAAAATTACGAGTTCGTAAATGGACGTAATCGGACTACTGCCACGGCCACAATGTGCCATTAACCGAAAACCTATAAAGTGCACTAATTTAAGCCATAGAACTCTAATTTGCCAGAAGAGATCGCAGTAGCAATGGGCATCTGTGGGCAAAAAATAAGTAAAAAGGCCCATTCCTTCATAAAGTTTAATGCACATATATAAAACCAATAAAGCTACAACAACCAAATTTAACCAGCTCAAATTTTATAAGGATTCCTACCGACAGCGTGAAAATGGATGAAATCGGATGATAACCCAGCTCACTGGCCATATGACGATATTGTTAAAACACTACTAACAGCGCGATAAATCAGTAACTAAATACCGGAGGATGGAGTCATGTGTAGAAGTTCACGCAAGTGAGGAAAGTTCTCTGATCGCCATTCACTTGGGAGTGGCCAGAAACGATTCTTTTACATATGACTCAAGCAGCTCACGACTTCCGGTCTTTGACCAAGTATCCTCTGGGTAGCTTAAGAACATCCGTTTGAAGGCGAGCTAAAGTGAGAAGGTGAAACATCCCCTGCATAGGGTTGTGCGCTGGGTTTGGGACCCGCCACGTAAAAAAACACCCCCAATGAAAAAGCGCAAACAGCCTCGGATGAGAGACCCCCCTTTTGATGACGACCACGGCCAACGAAATAAGGACTATGTTTTGAGGGCATGCACCTGGAATGTCCGGTCCCTTAATTGGGAAGGTGCCGCTGCCCAGCTGGTAGATGTCCTCGTAAAGATAAAGGCTGACATCACCGCTGTCCAAGAAATGCGATGGACAGGACAAGGACAGAGACGAGTAGGTCCTTGTGACATTTACTACAAGGGCCATATAAAGGAGCGCAAGTTTGGTGCTGGATTCGTGGTGGGAGAGAGACTCCGTCGCCGAGAACTATCATTCACTCCGGAGAATGAACGTCTAGCCACAATCCGCATCAAAGCGAAGTTCTTCAACATATCGCTGATTTGCGCCCACTCCCCGACGGAAGAGAAGGACGATGTGACCAAAGATGCCTTTTATGAGTGCTTGGAGCGCACTTATGAGAGATGCCCCCGCCACGATGTCAAAATCGTGCTTGGCGACTTCAACGCCAAGGTGGGCAAAGAACGTATCTTTGGCACTACGGTCGGTAAGTTCAGCCTCCACGAGGAAACACCCCCAAATGGGTTGCGGCTGATCGACTTCGCCGGGGCCCGAAATATGGTTATCTGTAGTACTAGATTCCAGCATAAGAAGATTCATCAAGCTACCTGGCAGTCTTCGGATCGAAAAACCACCAACCAGATCGATCATATTGTGATAGACGAAAGACACGTCTCCCGTGTTTTAGATGTGCGTGCGCTCCGAGGTCCTAACATCGACTCGGACCACTATATTGTTGCAGCCAAAATTCGCACCCGCCTCTGTGCAGCAAAAAACGCACGCCAACAAACACAAGGAAGGTTCGACGTCGAGAAGCTGCCATCAAAACAGACAGCCGAACGGTTTTCTACTCGGCTTGCACTCCTGCTCTCTGAGAGCACTCGTCAACAACTCGGTATAAGGGAACTGTGGGACGGCATTTCAAACTCCTTACGTACAGCTGCAACCGATAACATTGGTTTTCGGAAAGTGCAAAGGAACAGCTGGTACGACGAGGAGTGCCGTGTCCCAGCGGAGAGAAAAGAGGCTGCCTACCTCGCAACGTTACGATCGACCACAACACGTGCGGTCCGAAATGCGTGAGTACGAAGAGCTTGATAAGCTGGCCGACAGGGGTAATGCTCGAAAATTCTACGAAAAGATGCGGCGACTTACAGAAGGTTTCAAGACCGGAGCATATCCTTGTAGAACCCCCCAAGGTGATCTAGCCACCGATGCCCAGAACAAACTTAAATTATGGAGGGAACACTTCTCCAGCCTGCTGAATGGCAGTGAACACACAACATCAGGAGAAAACGAACCCGATACCCCAATCGATGACGATGGAGCAGATGTTCCATTGCCCGACCATGAAGAAGTTCGAAAAGCAATTGCCCGCCTGAAAAACAACAAAGCGGCAGGGGCCGACGGATTGCCGGCCGAGCTGTTCAAACACGGCGGCGAAGAGCTGATAAGGTGCATGCATCAGCTTCTTTGTAAAATATGGTCGGATGAAAGTATGCCCAACGATTGGAATTTAAGTGTGCTATGCCCAATCCATAAAAAAGGAGACCCCACAATCTGCACCAACTACCGTGGGATTAGCCTCCTCAACATCGCATATAAGGTTCTGTCGAGCGTATTGTGTGAAAGATTAAAGCCCACCGTCAACAAACTGATTGGACCTTATCAGTGTGGCTTCAGACCTGGTAAATCAACAACCGATCAGATATTCACCATGCGCCAAATCTTGGAAAAGACCTGTGAAAGGAGAATCGACACTTACCACCTATTCATCGATTTCAAAGCTGCTTTCGACAGCACGAAAAGGAGCTGCCTTTATGCCGCGATGTCTGAATTTGGTATACCCGCAAAACTAATACGGCTGTGTAAACTGACGCTGAGCAACACTCAAAGCTCCGTCAGGATCGGGAAGGACCTCTCCGAGCCGTTCGATACCAATCGAACATCGAGAAAATTATTCGAGCTGCAGAACTGAATCGAGCAGGTACAATATTTTACAAGAGTGTACAGCTGCTGGCGTATGCCGATGATATTGATATCATCGGCCTCAACACCCGCGCCGTTAGTTCTGCTTTCTCCAGACTGAACAAGGAAGCAACTCAAATGGGTCTGGCAGTGAACGAAGGCAAGACGAAATATCTCCTGTCATCAAACAAACAGTCGTCGCACTCGCGACTTGGCTCCCACGTCACTGTTGACAGTCATAACTTTGAAGTTGTAGATAATTTCGTCTATTTAGGAACCAGCATTAACACCACCAACAATGTCAGCCTGGAAATCCAACGCAGGATTACTCTTGCCAACAGGTGCTACTTCGGACTGAGTAGGCAATTGAAAAGTAAAGTCCTCTCTCGACAAACAAAAACCAAACTCTATAAGTCGCTCATAATTCCCGTCCTGCTATATGGTGCAGAGGCTTGGACGATGACAACAACCGATGAGTCGACGTTGCGAGTTTTCGAGAGAAAAGTTCTGCGAAAGATTTATGGTCCTTTGCGCGTTGGCCACGGCGAATATCGCATTCGTTGGAACAATGAGCTGTACGAGATATACGACGACATTGACATAGTTCAGCGAATTAAAAGACAGCGGCTACGCTGGCTAGGTCATGTTGTCCGGATGGATGAAAACGCTCCAGCTCTGAAAGGATTCGACGCAGTACCCGCCGCGGGAAGCAGAGGAAGAGGAAGACCTCCACTCCGTTGGAAGGACCAAGTGGAGAGGGACCTGGCTTCGCTTGGAATATCCAATTGGCGCCACGTAGCGAAGAGAAGAAACGACTGGCGCGCTGTTGTTGACTCGGCTATAATCGCATAAGCGGTGTCTACGCCAGTAAAGAAGAAGAAGAAATACCGCAAAAGACGTTTAAAATTACCGGTATGATAAAATTTCTTTTTTTAGTAGCCTGAAAAAAAATTTAACGATTAGCGTGGAACCGTCAACTTTTTATGAAATTATATATCTTTGGATCCGACCGACCGATTTCGGCAAATCTTAGTATGTGACATTCTTCTCATATTCCTATGTCAAAGTGCGAAAATGAACTAAATCGACTAGTTCCCGTATAAGACGGTTTTAAATTCCATTTAATTGTTTCAAGTGCACAAATCAAGAAGTAATTAATACAACGAAATAAAAATTTGCACTAATTGTGACCTTGTGACCAAATATTTCCCAAATCCAACCAAAACTGTTCAAGCCCCCAAAACCGGAAATGTGGACTCCAGTATATATTGTTGACTTTTAATCGAAAATATCGGACAATAGGATCTCGGTGTATTAAAAAAGGTTAAATCAGGTCAATACTTACCTGAGCCCCCATATACCTAATATTAATATTTTCGAACTTCGGCATCACATTATGCTGCATATATCGACCAATACTTGAGCTATTACAATGAAAAAAATGAAGCGTGTTTTTCTCATGATAGTGTGTCTCTGTGCCTAAAGTAAATAAAATTAGGCGAAAACTTGACCTAGCAGCCATATAACTAATATCAGGATGTTCGAACATCTGGTTGGTCACCATAGACAATATTGTTGATCAATTTTACCGACCAGCGTCAAATGATTTGATGCAACATAAACAATATATGTATGTATTCTTCAGCAATCACGACCGAATAAACGGTATGGTTGGCTTCGGTTCAAATCGGAGTCAAGGAGTTTCGTTTGGCCAATAGAAGAAAGGAAGGTCCAGAAAATAAGCTTAATTCCCATGATAAGCGCCAAATGTTGAAAGAAGTGAGATTTAATCCTTTTGTTGGGGCTCCAGAATTAAAACTTTTTGCCGAAAAGCATCTTGGAAAAACAGTGTGCGCAGAATAATTCGTACTGTGTTACGTTCCTACGATTTTAATGGTCGAATACTTCCGAAGTTACGAAAACGTGGTTAATCCATAACTGTCCTAAATTATTGCAATCACCTCCACAATCAGCAGACTTAAATGTCATTGAGCAATAATGGGAAGAATTGGCTAGACGTGTATACAAAAACCGGTTTAGCTCAATCAGTGACCTGAAAACTGCAATAATGGCAGAGTGGCTAAATTTTCAACCAAATTTTTGCAATAAATTAATGAAATCTATGCCACGACGTCTTCAAGCCGCTTTAACCGCAAAGGGCTATGCTACTTAATATTAATTAAAAGTAAATAAATCCAAATACAAACAAAAATAAATGTGTTTTTTTTTGCTTAGTTGCCATAAATGTATCGTTTTCACTCAAACTGCAGGCCCTTTTTGTAGCGCAATGCGGTGTTTCATTCTGCGTTTGAGCCACTATATATGCATGGTAACTTGATATAAATATGGATATTTTTTTATTGTTATTCCGTTATTCAAGCATTTTAAAACAATTAAACATTTGAACCAGTTCTCTGGAATACTATATATATTGACCTCCCCACTAGGAGCTTCAACAGTTCTTATTGCTGAATTTCGCATTAATTGTGAAAAGAAAAAGGCATCATTAGAAGAACTTAATTATTAGAGTCGATGCTATTTGAGCTTAATGTTCAGATCCTGAGGGTGGCGCAGGCTCATTTTTAAATGAGTTCGACATATTTAGTGACACAAAATTCTGATATAGTATGCAATAATATCTGGAAGGTATAAAAAAAAATCAACTTTATGGCATATACTATAGTTCGCCACCCATATCGTATTAATATCGTATATTCTAAAGTAGTTAGTTTTAAGCTAACAATTGTTAGGACATCTTCCGGATTTTTGCTTGAATTTGGCTTCAGGGTTAGTATCGATGATGGTACTTTTGTTGATTGAAGTTTTTAAACACAACTTTAACATTCTCCCAAACATTTACCAAAGATTTCACAATAGTTAAATTTATACTTAAAAGACGTCGACTTTCGCCCTTTGTTGCCAAAATTCTGTTGATGTCCGCCTAGTTGTCATGAATTGTCTTAAGCATTCTATAATGGGAATTCCATCGAGTTGGGCACTGATTTTTTAAGGACGTCTCAACAAAGTTTTGCAATATTGCCTTTTGAAAATATTTCGTAATTTTTCCATTACATAGTAATAGTAAGTGGCTACTTACAATTACGCCTTGTATTATTTTCTAAAGTTTATTTAAAAAAAATCTTGAAATATACTTTGCAGCAATTTAATAATATTATTACTAATTGACCTGTCGAAGTGTAATGATTTCATTCCAAAAACAATATCATTAAATTTGTTATCGATCATGTAGTGGAATGTGACGCCTAAAAAATTTCGCGGTACATAAATGTCTGCTCCTCCATTGCGTACAACTTCAGTGATCTCTTCTCGTATCTATATTTTCTTCTTTTCTGCCTCCTTTTGCACGTTCCGGGACACCATTTTAGGATCCGGTAAAAGGTCGTCTACATCAATGTTTTCGCCGTAAACTGCTCCGAACTTTATGAAAATGTTTATAATAAATTTTTATAATTTTCACTAAGCCAGTGCCCTTGTAAGCAGAAAATGGTCGGCAATCTTCAGTAATCCAATTCGCACAAATTTTAATTGTTCAATTTTGTTTTCCTCCAACTTTCTTTAATCACAAACATTTATACACTTCTTATCCACATCACTTGCCACCAGAACACAAAGAACTTGTAAATGTACAGCAAGTGTACGAGTAAATCAGTGTATAGGGGATGATATTATGTATAACTCGAACCCTGTCGAACATCTCATATGATGAATACAATGCTTACGACAAGACATGGCATCACGACAGTGAACTGAAAACGGCGTTGTGCAAATTAAACGATTTTAACTTTAATGGTTCTTTATTTTTTACAGCTCACTGGCTGTTCGTTTGACATGAGTCTTAAAACTGATCATTACAATAATTTCTTAGCCTACAACTAACCGTCGGCGTCGCGCTGCGCTGCTACCGTTCTGCCACCGCTTTGCCTGTGCGAATTCTATTCTGCTGACATAGCGTTTCGATGGAACATTTACAGTCGTTCACCATGTGAACGCAGTTATGCTGACACAGCAGTTCACATGGAATATTTGGCAGTCGACTGCGTAAACATAATTATGTTGACTCAGCGGCTCGTGTAAGGTATCGGATTACATTAGTGTGAGCGACCTGAGTGAAGGTTGCGTCGACGGATGTGTCGTCGACTAAATGGTCATCGTGAGAGTTAATTCACGATAACTCTCCCCTTCTAGGTGGGGAACGTCCCCGGTCCTCGTAGCTGCGTTTTTGATAGCCACTTCTACTGCTTTGGTTATGGAAATTCTCCTCCTGGACATGGCCATACGCCGTAGTACGAAGGCAACGAGGAGGACACCAATAGCTGTCACACTTACTATATGACCTTGCTCAACACTTCGTTGCAGATGTTTTATATGTTGAAGATTCTGTTGGTTTACATGGTGGAGGTAGGGCGCACTCAATATCTCGGTGTGTTGAGTTAAGTTGATTGTGAGAGCCCATGGCGTTTCAGGCTTAAGAGTCGCCGTGGCGTTTTCATTGTAAAATATCGTGTCATTAATCTTTACACGATCCCTGAAGACAACTAGGTAGGTACCGTTTACTGTGATCGGAGCCTCGTTATTTTCTTCTACGGTAACCAGCTGATCATTAACGATTACCAAACCATCACTTATTGGTGCGATCGGTGGGAGGTTATTAAATGTTGTGCTGCAGTTGGCGGTGTTGCGTGTCATAAGTTGTAAAGCGCATGACGTCACTGATGATGCTAGGCAGAACGATGGTGTAGTATCGCTGCAGTTTCTTACCGCCAGCGTGAGATTGTGGCACGTGGCTAAGGTAGATTCTTGTAGGTACAGGATTTGATGGCCGTGAGCTACTGGTAAAATAGTTATTTTCTTACATCTAAACTTAGGGATAGGGTATCTTATTAAAAAATATATTACATTATTATATTGTAAAATCTTAATCCTAGCTACAGCTATAACATCGGCTACAGTCAGGTTTGTGAAGATCTCATTTCCTATTATGGAATTTACTTCATTACTATCCAAAAGGATTGGGTTCAAAGTACCAATTTTTGCGAAAGTAATGGATGTAATTAGGTTATCTAGTTCAGTTATTATTGCTCTATTTCTGGCCATAAGTACGTCATAAAGATGACCTGTGTCTATTTCTCTTTGCTTTGTTGCTTTCAAGATTTTATTTACTGTAACTGTTAGGCTGTTTATTTCCTTTTGTATTTCGGTGTTAATGGTAAACTGTCGGTCCTCTGAGTCAATCAGTTGTTCCGCTGTGTTCGTTAGTCTGTCGAAGTCATCATGATCGGGAGTCCCAGTAATGTACTTCAGTATTGTTCCTAGTGCGTTCAAACTTCTCGTCTGCCTGTGATGAGTATTTACCGTCTCTATTAGTCTACTTATCTGGTTTATGTCCGCTTCCAACAACTTTTTCATATGTGTTTGAGGAAAGTGTTCTGTAGCGTTAATTGTCTCGTCTCTTAGAAATTCATATAGTGTCAGGTTAGTAACGTGTTTAATGTGTCCAAAGTTCTCCCAGATTACAAGTTCCCCTTCAACAACAGGAATGTACTTTGCCTTGGAGTAGTCTATTATCAGTCCCGTCGATGCCGATACTAATATGGCTATAACCAATTCTAAAGTAATCCTAAAAGCATATGAATTTTTAAATCTAATAAATGATCTGAAAGAATATTAAAATTTTTTGTTTATCTGATTTCAGCGAAGGTTGTCCTTATGGACCCTCCTCCCTCTTATAAGCACCGTTGTGCCTAAGTCTCTTTCAACGTTTTCTTCGGTATAGAGAGGAGTCAATTTATTGCCTAGTCTCCTATTGTTTCTGACCAGCACTTTGTCCCCATCAGAAACTCTCTATCCTGTTTCTGTTTATTTTGGTTTATTAATTCCTTATCTTGTGCGGTTTTCAGGCGAGATGATATCTGTGTGTTAGCTTTTGTCGAACGAAAAATGTTAATGGGTTTCTCCCCAGTCACTGTATGAATAGAGTTATTATATTTTATTGTGGCTAGAAGGACTATTTTCTCGATATCGTCCAGTTTTTGATCAAGTTTACGGTATCGCGATATTTCCATCAGTGTGCTGTGGAATCGCTCTACCTGGCCGTTTGATGTACTGTGTAAGGGTGGGGCATTCACGATGTCGATGTCGAAATGATTTTTTAGAATAGCTTTAATGCTGTGCGAATTTAGTAACTTTTCGTTGTCACAATAAATGGTTTTCGTACTTGAAAACATGTTTAGTAACTGTAAAAGCTGTGGCTTTACATCCACTATCGTTCTAGACCTAAGTGACTGCACTATCGCAAACTTTGAAAATTTGTCGATGCAAGTCAGAAAGTACTTTGATCCGGTGGAAAATATATCAATGTAGAATTAAACTTTAATAAATGTAGAGTTCACTTTATTTAACAAATGTAGAGTTCACTTTTATTTAATAAATACACTTTTAATGTTCGTACAATTTCACGTTACAATGGTTTGAATGACTTGCTCGCAATGGCAACGAGGGCCGGATAACATGCGGCGCTTCCTTTATTAAAAACGAGTTACTTATGTATATTCGCGGGCCGAACGTCTAACGCGCTCGCCGTTACAATCAGGAATGCCTTATATATCTTACGCTATGATGGACGCTAGCCTTACCGCCCACATCTTCCACCTAATCCACAGATGTCATCCACTCTTTGACATTTGGATCAGTGGTTGCCATACTGCCCTTATTTCTCATCCTACTCAATGTGGAGGATTTTTCCACAATTATTTGGTATGGGTGTCTGAGCAATAAGTTGCTTTTTTGGGTGGCGGTCATACTTTGCTTGAGAGCTCACATGGCAGTTCGCAGCAAACTGCTTAGCCTTCTTTTCCATTTTTGGAAAAAAATAGTCTTCTAGTATCTGTTTTGTATTCTCTTGTGCCGCTCGATGCGCTCGATTTCTTGTTGTTCGTTTATATCTGTAATATCATTGACGAACTTCTCTGTATATCTAAATTTTACGGTTGGAAACAGTTCAACTAATTTATGCTCAACCTGTGCTAAAGTATGCAGATTGCTGTAAATTGCGTTAACCACGCCAACTTTCACAGCCTCCTGTAGGAGTTTCACCAAATTGTCCGTTGTTTGATATGAAATGAGGTTTCGTGTTTTTTTTTCCAAAAATTATGAAAGTTCTTCTCTGCGGCTCTACACCCTCTTCTATAAGGATCTGGTTGCGGAAGCAATTTACCGGCTTAACAGTTTTTTCGATTGTATTGGTTGACGACTCTTCACTGTGAATTGTTTCAACACTTGCACTATCTAGGGCGTTTATGTGCTGCCTAGATAGTGCGTCTGCAACCACATTTTCTTTACCCGGTTTGTAGATGAGCTTCGCGTTGCACTCATCAATAAAAGCTTTCCATCTCTTAATTTTTGAGTTCGGGTTTCTGTCAGAAACCGCAAAGGTTAGCGGCTGGTGGTCTGTAAACACTCAAAGCTTGGGAACTCCGTAAAGGTAGTTTCTGAGCGTTTTTAATGCCCATATAATGGCTAGTAATTCCCGTTCATTGGTCGCGTAATGCTCCTCGCTACTGGACAAGGTGCGAGAAATCATGGTAATAGGTTGGCCCTCCTGCGAAAGGACGGCACCTATGGCGTGTGAGGATGCATCCCTAGTCAAATCGAATGATTTACTAAAATCCGGATAAGTTAATGTTACGTCCTCAGATGCTAAAATTTCCTTTAATATATTGAAGGCCTTTTCCTGTTCGTCAGTTAAATCTATTTTGATTTTTTTTGATTGTGACGCAGTAACTCGACCGTATTCGCCCCTCATAATATTCGACAGGGGTTTTGCTATCTTGGCGAAATCTCTTATAAAACAGCGGTAATACCCCGCCAAGCCCAAAAATGATCTCAGCCCTCTTAAAGTGGTGGGCTGAGGGAAATTTCGAATTGTGTCGACCTTGTCAGGACACGTTTTAATTCCTCCTTGCGAAACCAAAAATCCTAAGTATTCAACTTCGCTTTTAAAAAATTTGGACTTTTCTGCCGAAACTCTCATATTGGCTTCGAATAAACTTCTTAATATTGCTTCAACATCTTTCAAGTGTTGTTGTTCATCCTTCGAGAATATAATGACATCGTGCACGTACACGAAACAATTTTTTCCTATGTGTTCCCTCAACACGTCGTCTATACCTCTCTGAAAAATACCGGGAGCATTCTTCAGGCCGAAAGGCAGCCTGCAGAATTCATATTTTCCGTTCTTCACGGAGAAGGCTGTCTTCTCTCTATCGCGCTCCGATAGTTTAATCTGGTGGAAACCTGACTTCAGACCTAGAGTGGTAAAAAATTTGCTCCCGCCCAGATTGGACAATATTCCTGTAATATCGGATCCAATTACTTTGACGAACGCCTTTTCTAAATGCTTAGGAATTGACTTGACCTGTAGCTGTAAATGACTTATGTCTTGGCTATTGATGAATAAAATAACCTCCTTGCCAAAGTCATGTTTAATCGTGTTTGTCTTTAAGTTTATATTCGCGTGTACCCTGTTCAATAAATCCAGACCAATCACACCATCGAACGATGTCAGATTGGGTAATATAAAAAATTCTGTTACTACTTCGAATATTTTAACTTGGCATTTTTGATTGATAGGGGTAACTCCGTGAATTGATTTGACTGAAAATGGATTCTGGACCGATTGTATTCTTTGATGCCCCAGTATCGATAAGGAGTTTGACTTCCTTCCCCCCTATTGTCCTTGAAATCCAGGGAAGGAGGGACTTTGCTCTAAAAAATTGAGCTCACCATTTTCAATGTTATCGGCAGCTTGTTCTGCTTCTTTATCGTATGTGGCTTCGTTAAGTAAATTACTCGTTGTAACTTAAGTCCGGTGTATCATCCCGAATTCGCTGTACGTTTCTGCAAATTTCCCTGCGACCTGCTATTTTGATTCTGGGTAGGACTATTAGATAGGCGTTTATATTGGGATATGGAAGGATCTACTTCCATAGGCTCGACGCGCCTTTGACCCGAATAGTTATTATTGGTATAAGATTTCAAGTTACTAACCGAATTCTGTGTGTGACTGGCCTGCCTGGTTTGCTTAGCGACTGAATAATGTGGATTTTTATGACCCGCACTGGACTCAGAGTTAAAAGTCTTTTGATTACTGGAGTTCTGAATAGTGCCAGTTTTTTTGTTGTACGAACCTTCATGTGATCTATTCGCAAAAGCGTAGCGTTCATTATTAGCGTCTACCTTCCGCGCCAAGGCCAGGGCAGATGGAAGATCTGATGGTCTCGACGCGAAAAGGATATCGCATAGAGGCTTCCTTAAACCTGATATGAATACCCTGAGCGCATCGGCTCTATACTTTTCATTTATGGTGTCCGCCACACCGCATTCGTAGGACATTATAGTTTTGTTTGCTAACAGAGTTAGCTTCTTTTCTACCTCATTGTAGAATTCTAAGCACGACATTGAACCTTGCCTCAGTGTGGATAGCTCTTGCTCGATGAGATATATGGGACGCTTGTCTGCGTAGGTAAAGTCGAGGCGGGAGATTATTGCATTAAAATTCAGTACCGTGCTGAAGGACGAAAGTACTGCGTCGGCTGCACCTCGTACCTTATTTCTAAGAATAGTAACCGCTTGATAGTGACGTTCGCTGCCATCATATCTTTTAAATAACTCGTATGCATTGTGTGCAGCTTCACGCCAGGACACATAGGTGCCCGGGTGACCCAAAAAATCTGGAAGAGATTTTATTGCATCAAGTGTAATTTCACAAGATATCGCAGGTACGATGGCCACCTTTGTGAATTTTTCAATTTTTGGCTTCGTCAGAGCAACCTGGTTCTGAATTGCAACTATTTTCCTATCGAATTCTAGTTTTTGGGCAGCTAATGCCCTGCCCACCTCTGCTCTAACCAACTCACCTACTTGTTCAGCGTTCATGATTTGTTCTTCTGTATTCTCCAAATTAAGTTTTCTGAACAAGTCTTCTTCTTCATCTACTTCCCGTAAAAATTTGTAATTCAATTTCACTTTATTTTATTAAAAGTAATTCATTCCTTCACAATTCGCAAAAGTTGTATTCTCACCTCCTTATTTCACTTTTTTTTTTAAATTAGAACGAGATAAGCACTTCACTCACCTTTCCATCCTTAAAATATCCGTATAACTATTGCAGGATTCCAGCTGTTTCACGTTCTAGTCTATCAGGTAGTGGTGCCGAAGAATTCCCAGGATTATCACTGGTGATTTCGCTCCATCCGCTGCCCAAGGGTAATTCGGGTTAGATAACGCTGCCCAAGGAAAATTCGTTCCTTGGTGACTTAAATCCTCCTCGTTAAGGCTGGAGTGTCCTTTACTGCGTTACACTACTGTTTCTTTGTAAACTTCCGACTTAATTTTTGCGAGCCCCACGTTGGGCGCCAATTTAACGATTTTAACTTTAATGGTTCTTTATTTTTTACAGCTCACTGGCTGTTCGTTTGACATGAGTCTTAAAACTGAACATTACAATAATTTCTTAGCCTACAACTAACCGTCGGCGTCGCGCTGCGCTGCTACCGTTCTGCCACCGCTTTGCCTGTGCGAATTCTATTCTGCTGACATAGCGATTCGATGTAATATTTACAGTCGTTCACCGTGTGAACGCAGTTATGCTGACACAGCGGTTCACATGGAATACTTGGCAGTCGACTGCGTAAACATAATGATGTTGCCTCAGCGGTTCGTGTAAGGTATCGGATTACCTTAGTGTGAGCGACCTGAGTGAAGGTTGCGTCGACGGATGTGTCGTCGACAAAATGGTCATCGTGAGAGTTAATTCACGATAACTTGCATCCAACTACATGAACGCATGTACACAAGACAACACAGCTTTCCATTTTGCTTGTACACAATTTCGTTGTGGCCATACTAATACCTTGCACTTCAATGAAATTTTAATATTTTATTCAAAGTGGAATTTTTTATGCAAAAAATAAGTAAATAGGTATATATTTTTGTTTTAAATTATCAATTGTTATTACAAATGATATAATAGAGCTATTTTATGCTTTTATTTGTAAAATAACGTCAAGTTTGTAAGAGCTGTGAATAATTTTACATTTTACATATTAGTGGCACCACCACTCTTCCTCATCTCTCTATCTTCCATTCTACTGTTAACTCTACTGTCGTTGGCAAATATACGAGAATATTGAAGTTAGCGAGAACGACCTAACCTTCTCCCAACTCAGGACTCTCCCACGGAACCACCAGATATAATATTTGACAGATGTCGTTTGTCGTCTGTCGCGACCATTGTGTTCAATCATTAAAGTATGAGTATGTGAATCGTGTACATGAATCGAACTAACAGAATCAGACAGAGTAACGGATCAATACCCGATTATGAAGATAAATTTATTACTCGTTGCAGTTTTCTGATAAGTTTATATGAAATTGCTCGGATTCCGATTCTCTGGTTGACGTTTTACACCTTAAGGTATTTGATTCCTGTATAAAAAAGTATAAAATGTTCAGTTGGGCCCGAATTTAGCCTTTCTTTACTTGTTTTATTTGTTTCTATGTAACATTTTTCATTTTGGTATTACTGCTAATTTATCCATATCATTCTTAAGCGCACGTTCCTAATGCAATTGCTTAATTTCATGTTCCAATCGACTAGGAAGAATTGGATTCATGGTTAAATCGCCAGATAACACGATATACTTGTACAATTCCGGTCGTATATCGATATCGGCCGCTTTTATCGTGCTAAACACTAACCCAGTGCTTCAATGTTTATGGATGTGTCATAGGCCAGGGATGGGCACATTTTTAGCCCGCAAAATTAGCAAAGTGCGCACGGGGGCTAGATGAGGGGAGTATCAGTTTACGGAGAGAAGGGCATAACAAGTTGCGAAAAATTGGAAACAAAACCAATCACATTCCTCCGTAACTTAATGTTCATCGCAGAGTGGTTGCGGCAATACTGACATTGTACTCAGATTAAAGAGCGGAAGTTTACTTCATATCGGAGTTGTACAGTTGTGTGAACAAAAAGAGGTAAACATAATTTGCCGGGTTCAGAGTTTCGCATTAAAATTTGATTTTATTTACCCTGGCATGGTGGGAAATTCTAATCACTGTTAGGAAAAAATATATAAGTTATACTTGTATCTAAAAACAATTTTATTTAATAAGAAAACAGCACATTTTAAAACTTCACAACACCTATAGTTGTTCCTATTTTGTTCACACCACTATACATGAGATAGAACAGTTAGTAGTGGTGATGCCAGTTGTAAAAATTCATTTTAGCTACAATTGAGGAAACTTTTCAAGTTGTGGGCTTTTATACGTACATATGCAAGGCAGTTTTATATATATGCATATATAAAAACAAAGATACTTGTGACCATAATATATTATATATATATAAATAATTTAATGAAAATGCTTAAATAAATATATATCATAAATATATATTAATATTTGTGATATTTTCAGTTTGGTTGTTTTATCAAAATATTCAAAGAATTTAGGTTTTTTTCTATAATTGTTCTGTTAAATTTTAAAAATCTAAGTTGCCTCTGGAAATGTATTAAAATAATAATGCGCGCTATAGTAAGGGAACACATATTTTCAAAAATATAAGATATTATCAAATAAAAATATATTTGCGCGGTATGGCATTATTGATTGAGAGTGGCTAAGCACACAAATAGAATACAAACACTAATGGCAGAGAGTTTCTGAGAAACATCGTATTTCGCTTCTCCCTCCGCTACGAGCGGCAGGCGTTTTGTTCTCGTGTTCATTCGAACAATGTTGCCATTACTCTATACGCATATGTAGTTTTGCACACATCTAACTTTTCAATTATAATTTTTCATAATATAAAATACCAAAACTGAAATCAAACTAGTAAAACTAATTTATATATTTATAAATAATAGCATTCAATTTTGATTTTGAGTTAGTTTAAGAAAATCTCAAATATATTGAAGACAATTTTTATAATTACTACAATATATCGAGACTGGCAACCCTGCGTTGTGAGAGAGTAATTTGCTGAGTCGTTTCTACGGGGTAAACCCCAAGTCGTTGGAAATTCTACGGTAATCGGGGGGTAGAAGAAGGTAGTATTGCGCTCTCATAAGATTCATTTGTGCATATGCGTTTGAAGAAACAGTGGTTCAGAAACTGAAATTATTATAATTTAAATGTAATATCAGCGAGTAAAGGCAGTCTCCAAAATTTAAAAAGAAAAATTAGTCCATTTAATGTGGAATGGGAAGAAAAATATTTAAGTCAGGAAAGCTCTGCTATGTATATGTATTATAGATCTGCAGTTCTCTACTCTTTTAAAAATAAGTTTGCGCAAATTTTAGATAAAATTACTTTTTATAAAGATCTTTGTTTAAAGAAATATCCATGTTTGAAACTTTTTTCTTCGAAAATTATATGTATCTATGTTTGGAAGCACCTACACTTGTGAACAATTTTTTTCAATAATGAAATTAAACAAACATTTAATAAGATGTTGGTTATCTAATTTAAATTTTGATACAATAATGCGTGTAGTTACAGCAAATGAGATTAAATCAAACATAGAATTTATTATGTCAAATAAACTAAATTAAATGCTGTTATAAAGACATGTTAAAAAAATTATTACTAAAATTAAATACTCATTATACTTTTTGTCATTTGTCTCACATTTTAAAAATTTATAGTAGTTACAAAGAAACTTAGAATTGTTAGGCAATTTTACAGTTATTACCCACAGTGCAACTTCCCATATATGTATGCGCGCGCTCTCATTTGTAAATATGGAGTGGTAAAATACTTTGCTCTCACTTCCCTCTTCATGTTTGCCCGCGATGATCTCCTCACCTTGCCCTCAAAATGTGCACTCGTGCCCGCACGGGCAAAATGCCACTGAGGGCTAATATGCCCATCCCTGTCATAGGCGATATAGGAAAGTTTCTCTTTAACCATGCGCACAGTTTCAAAGTCAGCATTTTGATTAAACGTCTAACAACAAAGTAGCAGCAACTGCAAAATTCAATTTCAAATTCAAATTTATTTCACTTCTTCTTATAACATATGTATTTACAGTGACTAGTATACATATATTATAAGTTAAGAGTACAGGCGATTTTGCCTTTTCTACTTAAAAATTATTCGAGAGTGAGCTATGATATGTTACTATTAATACTAATAATAATATAATTTTTGTAGGGGAAAAATTTACAAAAAACTCTTGAAGAATATTGTTTTAACCTACTTATTTCTAATTTATAACTAAGAATATATTTTACATCAGGTAATCAATTAATTCATTAATATGAGGGTACGTGGAATGCTCACAGGGATCGTTAAACCTTCTATTTAGTCGGGACAATATATCTGCGACTAATACAACATTAGCTCTGTCATGTAATGCCGAGGTAGAAAAATGCCATGGTAGGTTGAAAATTATTTTTAATATTTCATTTAGGGCCCCTTGCAGTTTGTAGATGTGGGAGTTCGCGATATCGGCCCATACTGGTGCACCATAAAAAATCACAGCCTGGAAAATAGACCTAAATAGATACATTTTGTTGGTTATACTAAGTTCTGATCTTCTGTTTATAAATGGGTATAACGACCGAATTAGTATGTTAGTTTTTTTAATGATGTAAAGCACGTGATCTTTAAAAGTCAGTCTAGAGTCTAGTATCAGTCCTAAATATCTAACAGTCTTTTTCCAGTTGACATCGAAAGAGTTAAGTGAAATATGACTTGTTGGGTGAAAGATGCTTTTACGCTTCCTCGTGAAAAAAAAAATTGCTTGAGTCTTGTCAGTATTACCCAGTATTTTCCATTTGTTAAAATAAAAGACAAAGATATTAAAGTTCCCTTGGAGTGAATTTGTGATATGAGCTGGAATGAAGCCTGAGCAGAGTATTGCGGTGTCGTCCGCGAAAATAGAAGCTGTGCTCTTACTTAGAAGTGGAAATCCGAAGTAAAAATGTTATACAACAATGAAGACAGACACAAACCTTGGGGACAACCTACATTGATGTCAATTTTGCAAGACTTCGCTTCGCCCAGGTGGACTGTAAATGATCGGTTGGTCAAAAAACATTGTATAATTTTAATATAAACTAAAGGAAATTTCAAGAGCATCATTTTGTACAAGAGCCCAATGTGCCAAACAGAGTCGAATGCAGCTTTGATGTCTAGTAAAATCATACTAGTGGATTTAGAGTTTGTAAAACTTGTTTTTATGATTCTTTTTATTCTAAGCAATGGGTGTAAGTTGTTATGTTAACGTCGGAAACCAAATTGCACTGGCGGGAGTACTTCATTGTCTTCCATTAGGGTCAACAGCCTTTCTTTTATAACTTTTTCAAAAATTTTACTTACTTATGACAACAAACTTGTTGGGCGATATGACGTTGGGCATTCTGCAGGTTTGTTGGGCTTTAATATTGGTATAACCTTTGAAAGCTTCCACAGGGACGGAAAGTAGCATAGACGAAGACATTCGTTTCTAATTCTTGTGAGATACTTTAATCTACTTCTAGACAGGGCCTTGAGGCATAGATTTTGTATATATATGTTATTGAAAATGTCTGTTCGGAGGTTATTATTTGAGAGTCTAAATCGCACACAAAGTTGTGACTTCTGATAATGGTTGCCTGATCGCTGAGGTTGTGAGGCAGTGTCACTCTGATTCATTTTAAATATATCTGCTAAAATGTCCTCCCTTTGTGCTGGTGTGGAAAAACAGCAAGCATTTTGTCTTAATGTTGGTATGCTAGAACGTTTCTTCTTGATCACTTTAGATAGCTTCCAAAACGGGGAAGAATTATCTTCTAACGTTGCTAAAAGACTGTTCCATTTTTCGTTTCTGAGAACAAAAATCTTATTGACAATAACATGACTAAGCCATCTAACGAGGACGAGATCGGCCGTACTTCTGTATCTCAACCACTTCCGCCGGTGTCGATATCTACGTTTTATAAGTGCAATGATATTTTGAGGAAGTGGCTTTGTGTGACAGTATACACTCTTTTTTGGAATACTACCTGCTTTGGCATAACAAATTGCCTCGTTGAAGTTGTTTATTAACCTATCAATGTCTTCTGCATTTCTGACCGCAGCTTGATCAATGCAATTTAGGTGCAAATTAACCAGTTTACAAAATTTTGCCCAGTTGGCTTTATTATATACGTATCTAAATATTTTTACTGAGCTAAAATTTGTGTGAAAAAAGTTTGCACAGGTAGGTGATCGGATCCTAAATCATTTATTGCCTTAGTGTTAAAAAACACTTGGGGGTAGTTTGTTAAGAACAGAACTAGATTAGAAGTCCTGCTGCGACTATTAGCAGGCACATATGAGTGTACTGTTGAGTATAACACTCTGATACCTCTTAATGACGAATGATCATGCAGAATGCAACCCCAATTATTTGCACGGTAGCAGCCGAAGAGCTATGGCGACAATTAAAATCTCCTCCTAATAGGTACTTTCCTGTAACTCGAGTGAGCAGCTTTAGGTCATTTTCAAAATTACGTTTAAGTTTGGGGCTTGATTGGCTTCCAGGAAAATAGCAGCAGTGGATTGAAACAGAATTCCCTGTGGGGCAAAGTACATTAATGCCAATGCATTAATAGCTTTGGTGTTTAGGAAAGGCAAAAGGGTATGGCGAATAGATTTTTTAATGATTATGGCTACCCCTCCCCCCTTATTGTTAGTTCTATCATTTCTATATAAATAATATGAACTGTTTTTTTTTTATAGAAATTTTGTCATTTAGCCACGTTTCAATTAGTAAACAAATATCGATGTTTCTATTAATGATGAAATTCATCTTTTTTACTCCGAATACCTCTGGCATTCCAAGTGACAATTAATAAGTGGTTAAACATTATTTAAGAAATTTGCAAGCTTGTGAAGTTATAACTTCAAACTGATCAGATTTTGATTTACAATTTCTTACCCCTGCGGGGTAGGACGCCTACGTACTAAAACATAACTCCGTCTCCTCTAGCTTTTTATTTTTCCTTGCGGGACGCCGCTAGGCATTTTTTCACAAGGATAAGCTTTAGCCGGTTGGCTCTCGATCTATAAATTTACCAACTCCATGTGGATCACCTGTCTATCGCTCTTTCTTTGCCATTCCTTCCGTCTAAGTTCTGTTAGGGCTGCCGCGTTCCATTCTCTAACAAAGTTCCACACCTGCTAGGAGCGTAGCATGTATGGTACAATGTTTTCAGGGGTTAGCCGCTCTGAAAGTAGTTTCTCTAGTTCCTCTTTCATCTTTATAACGGGGGCACAGAAAGAAAATGTGCCACGCGTTCTCATTCTCGTTTCCACAAAAAGAGCACTCAAACCCATCGTCATGTCCATATTTGTGTAAATACTCTCTGAAGCAACCGTGTCCAGTCAGGAACTGCGTCAAGTAATAGTCAGTTTCTCCGTGTTGTCTCTCTACCCACAATTGCACGTTTCTAATCAACGTGTGTGTCCATGTACTTTTTGTTGTTTCGTCCCATCGTTTTTGCCACTCATTAAGGCTGGTTTGTCTTTCTTGCTGTTTTTCTTGATTATTTAGTCGTCGGCCCGTGTTTTTCGCTTTGTCATACATTCTTTTTAGCTCCATTGCCATAGTATCTGGAGGCATGATACCTGAAATAATTCCAGCCGCTTCGAGTGAGACAGTCCGGAAAGCGCACGCTTTTGTGATTGCACTTAACCGATTTACTGCTTTTGCCGCATTCGCATATGTTTTGCGCAGCAATGTTGGTCTCCATATGGGTGCGGCATACATTAGAACTGATTGGCTAACTTTTGCAAGATGAGCGCGTCTATTCTGACTAGGTCCACCTATGTTGGCCATGATTCTACTTAATGCAGCCGTCACCTTTGCTGCTTTCTCACAGGCTTTCGGGATGTGGGTCCGAAAATTTAGCCTCGCGTCAATAATTACACCCAGGTATTTCAACAACTGTTGCGTTGGGATATTGTATCCATCAACGTTGAGCGTAGTCACTTCTAGTTTTTTCCTACTCGTTATCAGCACCGCTTCGGTTTTTTGGCTTGCTAACTGGAACTTTGCTTTCGTGAGCCATTCTTTTATTTTAATCGCCGCGTGGTTGCACAGTTACTCTATGTGGCTTATTTCTTTTTCCACTACCGTTACTGCTATAACATCAGCGTACCCGATTATCTGTATTTCTTTAGGCAATGGAAGACGTAGCACACCGTTATACAAAACTTTCCACAGTAGCGGCCCTAATACAGAGCCTTGTGGTACACCGCCTGTTACAGTGTAGTTTTTAGGACCTTCTTCTGTGTCATGGATATGATCCTCAGCAAGTAGAGTGGTGTCTTCTTTGTTTCAGAGCTTCCATGATGTGCGGCCAATAGGCCGAGTTGAAGGCATTTTTACGTCGAACGTCACAACCGCGCAGTATTCTTTGGATCCATATAACCACCTGGTTCCTTCAATAGCCTTGCTTGCGACCTCTGTTACCTTTTTTATGGCGTCTATTGTTGACCTGAGTCTCCGAAAACCATATTGGTTTTCGGCTAAGCCCGGCGGCTGTCTTTCTAGATGTTGCTCTAGCCGCCCACACGTTATACGCTCCAGTATTTTCCCCCATTGTGTCCAACATACATAATGGTCGGTAGTAGCCTGGCTCTTCTGCTGGTATATTTGGCTTTTGTATAAGCACTAGTCGCTACTTTTTCTAAATCTTAGGGTATACTCCTTACCGTAAGCATTGCATTTAGACTTCGGTAAATGAGGTGGATTTATATTTAATAGCGAGTTTCAGGGCCTTATTCGATATGCCATCTAGGCCTGTATGTGCCTTGCTTTTTCCTACACATAACAGCTTCGAAGGCTTTACTGACATTTTTATCTAGGCATTCACCCTTCTGTTCTATGTCCATAGCGTAGTTCGGATTGTCATTTAAATTTAATTAGTAGATATCCTCATCAAGTGATTCGGCTTTCTAGCCTCTGGTTTGAACCTTTTTAAGAGACTTAGGCATTTTGTGCGTTTTGTCGATATCAAGCAGAATTGCCAAGTGGTCATGGTGTGTGTACACTTGCCATGTACACGACCGTACTAGAGAGCTACCAGCGAACGTAATATCGATTACAGAACCGCGCCCTTTTTTCGAAAGTATTTCTGTTACCAATGTTCAGCAAGACGGTGTTCAGTACCGAAAAAGCCTTCAGAAGGGTTTCTCCTCGTCTATTTGTGTACGCGCTACCCACACTGCCGAGCAATTAAAGTCACCTGCCACTATGTTCGTTGCGGTGCTCGACACTAGGGTGGGTCGATTCCGGACTTTTTTCGATTCGGGATTTCTAATTGGCTAAATGAGCTTCTGAAAGCTATAAGAGAAAATAGTGGAAAAGTAACTAAGTGGAAAAAAAATAAATAAATAAATAAGGAAAAGTGTGAAAGCTGTAAGAAAAATTTTGGAAAACCGGCGGTGACTAAGAAAAAACAACGGGAAAATTGTGAAAACTGTAAAATATGCTGGTAAAATACGGTGGTGACAGCTAAAAAAGCTGTTGGTGACAAAAGCTGAAAAACAAAACCAAAAAATACAAAGTTACCGGTATAAAAAAAAAAATAGTGAAAACTGTAAAATATGCTGGTAAAATACGGTGGTGACAACTAAACAAGCCGTTGGTGAAAAGAAAAAAAAAGGCTGTGGTGGGCAAAAGAAAAAAAGCAAATTTGAGAGAAAACGGTGGTAACAAAAGTGTGAAAAAGAAAGAAAGAAATGTGCTGTCGTGGGACACCAGGTAGGAACGAAGTTCCTTCGGATAATGTAGAATCGATACAATATGTAGGTTGTCCTGATTTTTCTCTCAAATTTCGCTGATTAGTTTTTATTTAAGTACAGATAAGTGTTAAGAAAATTTAGTATTTTAAGAAATAATGAATTACGTAAAATAAAAAAATAATTCAAATTATATCTAAATAAAAATTAGTAAATATTTTTTTTTTTTTGTTTTAAATTATCAATTGTTATTACAAATGATATAATGGAGCTATAATAGAGCTATTTTATGCTTTTATTTGCAAAATAACGTCAAGTTTGTTAGAGCTGTGAATAATTTTACATTCTACATATTGGTGGCATCACCACTCTACCTCCTCTTTCTATCTTCCATTCTACTGTCAACTCTACTGTCGTCCTACTGCCGTTGGCAAATATAGAAAATATTCAAGTATTTAGTGCAAGCACAATTCTCAAGTGGTGAACACAATGACTGCGACAGCATGGCTGGCATGTACACAAGACAACACAGCGGTCCATTTTGCATGTACGCAATATCGTTGTGGCCATACTTATACCTTTCACTTCAATGTAATTTTAATATTTTGTTCAAAGTGAAATTTTTTTTATGCAAAAAATAAGTAAAAATTGGTAAATATTTTTTTGTTTTAAATTATCAATTGTTATTACAAATGATATAATAGAGCTTTAATAGAGATATTTTATGCTTTTATTTGTAAAATAACGTCAAGTTTGTTAGAGCTGTGAATAATTTTACATATTACATATTGGTGGCATCACCACTCTACCTCCTCTTTCTATCTTCCATTCTCCTGTCAACTCTACTGTCGTCCTACTGCCGTCGGCAAGTATAGGAAATATTCAAGTTAGCGGGAACGACAACTGTCGGCCTGCAGTCGTGTAGTCGTGCAGCTGTCAAAATAACAGTGTCCATAAGAACGTCTGTATTTTAATATTTGACAGATGTAGTTTGCAGTTTGTCGCGCTCTATGTGTTCCGCACTTCACTCAAAACTAATTTGCATACACAATAATGTTACAGATTTTCATGCCTTATTATTTTGCAAAACCTAAAGGTAGGCTATAACTAGCGATCTTACAGTCTTTTTCTTACGGGTTATTTCCCCAAAGCCTGCGCCAAAAAATATGCAACAATTCAACTCCCCATAAACGTATTTAGTGCAAGCACAATTCTCAAGTGGTGAACACAATGACTGCGACAGCATGGCCGGCATGTACACAAGACAACACAGCTGTCCATTTTGCATATACACAATATCGTTGTGGCCATACTTATACCTTTCACTTCAATGTAATTTTAATATTTTGTTCAAAGTGAAATTTTTTTTATGCAAAAAATAAGTAAAAATTGGTAAATATTTTTTTGTTTTAAATTATCAATTGTTATTACAAATGATATAATAGAGCTTTAATAGAGATATTTTATGCTTTTATTTGTAAAATAACGTCAAGTTTGTTAGAGCTGTGAATAATTTTACATATTACATATTGGTGGCATCACCACTCTACCTCCTCTTTCTATCTTCCATTCTCCTGTCAACTCTACTGTCGTCCTACTGCCGTCGGCAAGTATAGGAAATATTCAAGTTAGCGGGAACGACAACTGTCGGCCTGCAGTCGTGTAGTCGTGCAGCTGTCAAAATAACAGTGTCCATAAGAACGTCTGTATTTTAATATTTGACAGATGTAGTTTGCAGTTTGTCGCGCTCTATGTGTTCCGCACTTCACTCAAAACTAATTTGCATACACAATAATGTTACAGATTTTCATGCCTAATTTTTTTACAAAACCTAAAGGTAGGCTATAACTAGCGATCTTACAGTCTTTTTCTTACGGGTTACTTCTTACGGGTTTTGTCTTACGATTTTACTATCACTTTTTTCAGTTAGGTCCCGCAGCAAAATCCCTATCTTCTCCAAGCCTGCCGTAAGGAACTTCGTTCCAAAAATTAAAAAAAGTGTGAAAAAGGTGAACAAAAGTGCAGTGCTAAATTTTAAATACAAACATTATACATACATACATATTATCTCCAAAAATCAAAGTGAGTGGTATCGTTTCCTATGAATATCTATATCTTTTATACATACATATATGTATGTTTAAAATTCAAAAACAAAAAAAAAATTAAATTGCGGTCTGACCAAAATTCCGGTCAAAAAAGAACAGAAGACCGTTATCAAACTGTTTTCGGTATCCGGTTTATTTTCGGGTAGAAACCGCAAACAAAGCAGTTTGATATTGTATATAGCGGATTATTGATTGCCGGTAAATGCTTACCGTTGTGTTATAACACAAAAACTATCCCAAAAACAAAACAAAAAAAAAATCAAGTATTGACTTGCGCAATTTTCCAGGAATACCCCTTATACTTAATCAAGTATAAGCAGGATTGCTTTAAATAAGCTACAGCAATCGTGAGCAAAAATAAAAATAAGAGCATATGTTTGTTAAAATAACATCTTTATATTATAAATACATACATACATATATGTCCCATACTACATATTTACATTACATACAGAGAGCATAACTTGCTCATTTATTATTTTAACCAATTTATACGTATGTTTAACAACACTCAGATTTGTATATTTAAAAATATATACATACATACCTCTAAAATCAAAAGATCTTTCTTTCTTTTCGCGGCCTCTTCTCACTGCGTACATACATATATACAGGCTTATGTACATGTGGCGCAGCTATACAAATCATATACTTACTAACAAGTGAATTTACGAAAATTACCTACGGTCGTTTAATTCTCTTTTTGTGGTTTATTCGTACCGCGAACATATATACATACATATATACGCATATATATACATATATACGTACGGGCGCATATAAATATATATTCAATACTAGCTGACCCCGCATACGTTGTCCTGCTTGAAATTAAGTATTTTGAAATGAAAAGAAAGTTGAGTTTACGTTGTGTTCAAAATCTTTTATTTTCGATTTTTCTAAATTTTTTTCAATGTAATGCAGTTTGATAAACAACATTTTTTGGTTTCTATTCAGGAGCGTGAATGTACAGAGAAGATGGTTTTCCAACTCGGGAACACGCCACGTATAACTGGCACGAACTTATGCAATCGTAGTTACGATAATTTGGCAAATTTAGCATAAACATTCGTGATGAGTTCATATTTCGTTGAAGTAAATTGACAAAAGGCAGGTGGAATTGATATCAAACCACTGGAACCGAAATTTGCTTATTTCCAATTCTTATCGAATACGATATAAAATGTCTTCGGCAATGTAATTTTGTTCGTATTCCAAAATTGACGCGGATTTTAAGGCTGATATGTCAAAATGACCATCGCGAAAAGTGTACGAACTTCAGTGGCATGCGAAGTGGCTATCGAATCGTCCACCGTTTCCATTGATTATCATGTTTCAGCAATTGTAATTGCTTGCATGCTTCTTAAAAAGTTACACACACTCTACTATTCACAGTGCGCAATGACTCATATGAAATTGAACCACGTACATTTATCAATAGCAACCGGAGGTATTAGCAATCGTCGTTTTTCGGGTGGATTATGTAAATTCGTCCTCAGGAATTAGGTGAAAACACTCCTGGATGTCAATCTACTGGTTGGCCTTGCTTTCTGCGTAACTATTTCTTCGGTTCCTTTGGTGACATACTTACAAACGTATTTTATAGATTACACCAATACTAAACATTGATGTGAGGTTTGAATATGAATTAGACAATAGTGGAGAATATAGTACGATCCACATGTTGTCAACTTTGATATTCACTACTCTAAGTTGTATAGTCGTCTGATGAGCTACGACGATAGAGTGGATATCCATCATTTCCAGTTTGCGATTCCGAAAGAAAAGCAAGTGGATAACGTTTCGTGCATTTATTGTTAGACATACAAACCGAAGTAGGATTGTGGTGTCCGCAAGGTCCATGAACCCTATTGGTTTTCATCACTTCGTTTGATACCGGATCTTTCTCTGCATCAGGAATTTCCGCAGAAATGATTTCATCAATTTGATCTGGTGGAACCACTATCCACCATCCAAAGAAAAACATCGTAACTGTTGTTTGAAAAGTCGTGCTGTGACAACGTGACGATCGCTTGCTGATTGACCCCGATCCATAATTCCACACGTATGTCATCGCATCCTGGGAGCACTCGTTCATGTGTCTTGGCGTTGATGGCAAAAAGAACACCGACCGATATTAGTGGGACCTCTTCGTGGCTTCGTAACAAATTTCAATCAATTGATCACTTCGTTTAAAACACACATAAAGTTTTCACTGAATAATTTTCAAAATTTTTTTTTTTAAATAGCCGGAATAAAAGAGCAAGCGACCGAAATTGAAGGATTCAAATAATTTACAAATCAAAATATTGAAAAACAAAAGAAAAAAGAATTGTATGAAAAAAGTCAATTTTTGGAAATTTCCAATTTTTCGACTTTTTCTTATGAAAAGTTTTTTTTTCATTTCTGAACCTTTCCAAACCCACAGCGAACAACTTTTGAAAATTTCATGAAGATTGGTTTCGCCAATCGAGCCTTAGCGTTACTAACAAACAAACATTCATTTTTACTTACATATGTATGTGTAGGAGACTTATTTAAATTCATCTCCTTTATTTGAATACACTTCACTTCACTTTACTACTTTTCTACTAGTCACTTATTTTTATTTTTTAAAGGAAGCACAGTGAGTTCCGATGATCTCAATGCCACTTTCTCAACTGACTTCTACTTGAGCGAGCACCGCGCTCAATGACTACGCATTCCTTTCATACTTAAAACACATAACGGTCCCATAACAGTTGTGTTCTTTCTTAGTTCGCGGAATACGATCGGACCTCACTCAGTAACAGTATCTCTATCCTGTTACTATGCTTATTTGCGCATTTGCAAGACAAAGTACCGCAATATATGCCGCCTGTGCGTCGCCTGCGCCGAGCCTGACGCTCTGGCACATACACTTACTTACAAAATATTGCCACTCCGGCATACGCATATACACTGACCTACAAAATAATTGTACTAGCGCTCCGACATATGTATGTATATACAAAATAAAACGTTTGTATGGGAAAAAGAAAAGGGCTGTTTTTAGGGGTTTTGCGGCAACTTTCGTAATTTTTTCTTACATAAGAACTTTCTCCTAATAATAACAAATACAACAAAAAAAACTCAGCCAAATCGGTTCAGCCATTCACGCGTGATGCCGTGACAACGAAAACGGTTTCATTTTTATATATAAGATATACTGGAAGAAATACCCAATCGACATTGGGTACAAATTATGTAACAATAAATACATGTAACAATAAAGGATTTTATAAAATACAAAAGTTGTACATAAGTGTATTTTCACATATGTAGATACGCTCACTGCTTCAAAGTCCACATTGGCATATATTCCGCGATACCCCTTGGTTTTCGTCTAACAAAACCAAGCAGGATTGCGTATAAAATATATTCAAAGTCCACATTGGCATATTCCCGCAATACCCCTTGATTTTTGATCAACAAAAACAAGCAGGATTGTGTAAAAAACCAAAAGCTTTATAAATACGTATGTACATGCATATGTACAAAGTGCAGTGATCTCTAAAACGAGCGCTCATTACCACATAATAAATAAAATATCCACCTATAGGTATACCCTATAGGACATTTGAACATCAAATATATATAAAAGAAATATACTTAGAAAAATAAAATACATAAAATATTTCCGGTGATTAAAAAATAATTAAATCGAATTTAAGTGATTAATTATTTATTTTATTTTAAAACTCTTATTAACTTAAAAGAGTTCGCGATTACATATATTATCAAACACGTAGGGCTTTATCTTTATATCATTTTCGGTCCAAACTCTTATTTACTTAAAAGAGTTCTCGTATAATCACATAAATACATATATACGAAAATATTTTGAAACCTCGGTTTATTAAAAAGATATTAGTCTTATTGATTTTTTGAAACTCTTACATACAAAAGAGTTTTCTATTCAACATTTCTTATACGAAATTGTTTCTAAACATCTACAAGTCTAGTTTACACTAAGACGTTTTAATTTATTCTATACATCTTTTAAATGAGCTCAGACTCAAAGGAATCCAAAACATCTCAGTTGCTAAAAATCCCAAAAATGATTTCAGACGAAAAAAGTCCGTGTACACCGACAGAAGCTACACGCTCAAAGCAAGGTGCTACAAAACTAAAGAGGGGTAAAGACATTTCTTATACAAAATTGCTGAGAGTGACAGTTTTCATCTTCCCCTGCACTCGATTTTCATCTTCACCGTTTCAAGACAATTTCGAATCGGTCTTAGAAATCAAAAAAGACAATTTAGACAATTTTTGGACGCGTCTCCAAGCGGCATATGACGCAATCGTAGAATCTGACGACTCAGATCTACCAGAAAATTTTAAATCCTCGGCTTACTCCAAATATGAACACTGCCTAGACCAGTTCGAAGACACAAAGGCAATGATTTCTAATCAACTAAAGCTATTAAGAGCAATTACACCTACTCCACAAACGAGAGTAGAGCTGCCACAAAGCCAAGCCCAAGAGGCAAGTTCAGGCATTCACCTTAAAGTGCCAGTATGCGACACAGATATATTTCATGGTGGTTATGAACAGTGGCCGTTCTTCCGGGACATGTTTACAGCTGTGTACATAAACCATCCTAAATTATCACAAGCGGAGAAATTGTATCACCTCAGATACAAAACCAAAGTTCAGGCAGGCGTAATAGTCAAACAGTTCGCTCTCAATGACGAAAATTTCAATTTTGCTTGGGAAGCTCTTAAAGCACGTTACGAAAACGAGAGAATATTGGTCGACAAGCAAGTGACGATACTAATGAATCTACCGAAAATTCAGAAAGAGACCAGTGAAGAATTCATAAAACTTCAATCCACGGTTTCAAATTGTTTGTCGGTTTTATCGACACAGAATATTCCCACAGATAATTGGGACCCCATTCTGGTAAATATATGCACAGCTGCATTACCAGAAAAATCGTTACTTTTGTGGGAGCAATCGCTCTCATCGCGAAGAAAGTGCCCAACGTGGCATCAAATGAAAGAATTTCTTACTACCCAATATGAAATAGCAGAAAGGGTAGATAAAAAACTAGTCAGAACAAAAAACGTTCAAAATGACCTCAATAGAAGCTTCAATAGACCCCAAGCAAGTAGCCACAATAATTTAAATAGAAGCTTTATCAAAAATCAATCGTTTACATCCGAACAATATAAGCAAACGCCATGCGAACTTTGTAGAGGAGGTCACAAACTAAAATCATGCGAAAAGTTCAAAAAAATAAATGTTAGCGATCGAAACAATTTCGTAAGAACAAAAAACTATGTACCAACTGTTTGTCACATGCGCATACGCTTAAATATTGCGTTAACTGCCATAAAAGACATCATTCAATGTTACATATAACCAATTTTTCCAGCTCACTCCCAAACAATGCAAACGTAAAACGAGCAACAGGATTAGTTGCCACAACAAATTCTGGAAACTGCCAAGAAGCATCATGCTGCTCAAAGGCGTTGAAAACCCAAACGCTACATAGCGAAAATTATAGTAGGGTACTATTACCCACAGCAGTTGTCTCCATCGAACACCGAGGAGAACTGTTTAAACTCAGAGCCTTAATAGACCAAGGATCACAACGATCATTTATAGCGTCTAGGGCCAACAAAACTGGCCAATTTTGAAATCATGGGAATGGGGGGAAGAGTTGTTCAAAACTCAAATAAAATCTGCCCCATTACCCTCTTTTAGACTAGTTGCGGAACCAGTCACAACATTAACAACTCAAGTTGAAGCAGTCTCAAATGAGTACCTCAATTCACAATTGAGAAAATTTTGGGAACTAGAAGAACTCCCCCCATATCAGTCACAACCCCTGAAGATCAGTATTGTGAGGACTTTTACAAAGCCACAACTACTAGATCAGAAAATGGTCGGTACGTCGTACGACTACCACTTAAGCAACAATTTCCTAACACACTCGCCTTAGGTCACTCTCGCACCTCTGCAATACAGCAGTTTCTAAGTATGGAAAGAAACCTACTTAAAAAAGGCGAACTCAAATCTGAATATGATGGTGTGTTAGAAGAATACCTCCATTTAGATCATATGGAGGAAGTAAACCCAGGGGAGAAAATCGTCAACGGCAAATACTACTCCTTTTACCTGCCACATCACGCAGTAGTAAAGCCAGACAAAAAAACAACAAAAGTAAGAGTTGTTTTTAATGCTTCGAAAACCACTAGTTCAGGGAATTCCCTAAATGATATCCTATTTACGGGACCCACACTCCAACCAGATTTAATGCTTTTGATATTAAATTGGCGTATATTCAAATACGTATTCAATGGGGACGTTGAAAAAATGTATCGGCAAATAGACGTACATAAAGACGACCAAGATTTTCAACGTATTATGTTCCGTAGATCCCCCACCAGTCCTTTACGCGACTTTACATTAAAAACAGTTACATTTGGCGTTAACTGTGCACCATATTTAGCCATTCGAACTCTCCACGAATTGGCAGACAACACAAAGTCAGAATTTCCTCTGGCAACTGAAGTGTTGAAAACTCAAACGTATGTAGACGATATTTTGCCTGGAAGTCACACTCTTCCACAAGCATACGAGGCCTTATCACAGGTAATTAAAGCCCTCAAATCCGCAGGGTTTCCATTAAAAAAGATTACGGCAAATCACTCAAATATACTCAAAAATATTCCAAACGAAAATTTGTTGGACACTAATTTCCTTATATTCGAAAAGTAAAGTACAACAAAAACACTAGCCGTCCAATGGAATGCGATATCGGACCAGTTCTCATACACGACAGAGTTCATATCCGCATTATCAGCCATCACAAAAAGACATATTCTATCCTCGGTGGCAAAACTTTTCGACCCCGCAGGATGGCTTTCGCCAACTATGATCCAAGCGAAAATTTTAATACAAGAATTATGGCTAGATGGAACCGACTGGGACGGACAAGTGAAACCTCTTCCCTTAGAAAAATGGTCCCAGTTCGCAAACAATTTGAATGACATTTCTCAGATTCACATTCCGCGATGGGTAAATTACTCCCCCGATCACAAAGTCGAATTACATGGCTTCTGTGACGCCTCTGAAAAGGCATACTGCGCTACTATCTATGTGCGCACGCAAAGTGACACCACGACCACATGCCACTTATTAGTAGCAAAAGCAAAGGTGGCACCTTTAAAAATCGAAAAATCGCCACCTTTCACACATTATTGGATGACACCGACATCCTTGAACGATTTTCATCGTTTCCAAGAGCTCTCAGAGTAGTTGCTTATATGTTCAAATTTATAGAACAACTCAAAATCAAAGTCAAGGGATCACATAATTTCCCATGCAACACAGTGACGCACCTAGAGTTACAAAAGGCAAAGGTCGCACTAATAACATATACACAAGCGCGCTATTTCAGCCGCGATATATCACTACTAAGAGAATCGAAGCCGATTGATAAAAAGAGCTCACTCTTAGTCCTAAACCCATTTCTGGACACGAAAGGTCTGCTTCGTGCCAATGGTCGGCTTGCTAATTCGAGCCTAACATACAACGAACGCCATCCCATAATAATCCCAGAGAGGTCACCATTTGCCACACTATTCCCCCACTACATCCACATCTTAATGCTACACGCCGAACATCGTCTCATGCAACAGATGGTACGCCAGGAGTGTTATATCCCCCGTCTTAAGCCGCAAATCAAGAAGTGCATCTTCACGTGCAAGATTTGCAATATGCACAAGCAGAAGATGCGAACGCAGATTATGGCAGCACTTCCACCTGAACGCCGCAATTTCGCTCTGCCTTTCGCCACAACCGGTGTTGATTTTGCTGGGCCTTTCCAGGTAAAGGCGTCTATGTTAAGGTCTCCCACTCTTATGAAAGGCTATGTGGCTGTCTTTGTATGTTTCACGACAAAGGCAGTACATCTTGAACTATGTAGTAATCTGACGACGGAGGCTTTTCTCGTGGCAACTGCTAGCTTCGTCGCTCGACGTGGCTACCCTTCAAAAATCATGAGCGATAATGGCAAAACCTTTATTGGTGCTCAACGAGCCACAGAAAAGCAATTTGTGGATTTTTTAAAACAAGTGTCACCCGACATCGTACAAAAGTACGCCTCTCAAGGTATCAATTGGCAATTTATACCCCCAAGCGCGCCTCATATGGGCGGTTTATGGGAATCCGCTGTAAAAAGCTTCAAATCCCATTTCAAACGGTTAGCTGGAAATTATAAATTCAATTACGAAGAGTTCACGACGTTATTAAATCGAATTGAAGCCGTTCTCAATTCACGGCCACTCACAGTACTATCGCAAGACCCCTCAGATTGCACCGCCTTAACTGAATGGCATTTTCTAAAAGAAGCACTCATTCTGGCCCTTCCTGAGCCAGATTTGGAGTCGCTATCTCTACTAAATCGATGGGAACAAATTAAAGTTCTCCATCATGATTTCAGCCGCCACTGGAAGGACGAGTACGTGAAGGATCTCCACAAAAGATACCGTTGGAAGACTCCTGAACAAGCGCCTAAACTTGGAGACTGCGTCCTCATTCATGATGATTGTTGTAACGAAGCTTTTTGCTGCCCCTGCTTCTTACAAGTATAATTGCTGAGGTATACTCGCCGTGTCCAGGGTTCGTTACAATAAATTTGTAAATGTTGGGGCTCTTCTGCGAATCGTTCTTTATTTCTGCAATCTTATATTAATACCTAATATAATATATTAATCCACGTCTCCTACGTTGTACAGTCGTCGCCCGAGGACGGCGCTGTTAGGGTAACGGTTCGATGTGCCCCGTTAGGGCAATACCGTTTCCCCGCTCTGCTGCGCTCCTGGGTGCTAGACGACTTAAATCACGCACTGCTGCTTCTGCCGACTACGCTCGGCTACTTCTGCCGACGCTCGCGTAGGTGTCACTCACTTGACGACTTAAATCACACGATGCTGCTTCTGCTGACTACGCTCGGCTACTTCTGCCGACGCTCGCGTAGGTGTCACTCACTTGACGACTTAAATCACACGCTTTAAAGATCCCGGATCACGGATGACTGTCTTAGCGACCGCGATGTTAACGGTTGAGTCGGTCAGAGGATAAACTCACTACCGAGCTCACCCTTAACATACGGCGTTCACAAGTCAGGATACCAAGACTAGCCAGAGGATAAACTCACTGCATAGTCTGATGCCCGGACGTGCGTACGCTGTCACAGTCCCGTGCTGACTGCCTGATCATCCGCCATCTAACTACCCACCAAGCCTGTGTTGCGTGCTAGCACATTCGCAACATGTTGCGTTGGGATGGCGTGTGTTGCTGGGATGGCGTGTGTTGCTGGCGGTGGCGTGATTTTACCGCTGCGTATGCATTTTTGTTGTCCTTTTATCTGCATGTCTGGTTTCTCCATCTTCGTGGCGTGGTTTTACCGCTGCGTATATATCTTGTGAACAATAGGGTGGGCCTTTGTGTGGACTAAATTCTATAAGATATTTAGTTCTCACACTCCCCCCCACTTCGGAGGGTTTTGCATTCCATGCAAAATTCCACTCATTTCATTGTTAATTTACAAAGGTTTCTTAAAAAAGGTTTAAAAAAATAGTATTGCTAACTTACAATGGTGATTTGATATAGGAGAAAAAAAAAATCTAAGATTTACGCCTAAAAGTATAAATACATATGTAGTTACAATCGTCATTTGGCTTCAAGAAAAACTCTAAGATTTACACCTAAAAGTATATGTATATTTTATATTTGATATCTTATATCTTATATATTTTTTCATTTTTTTTTTTTTTTTTTTTTTTTTGTTTTTTTTTTTTAAACACTTATGCAAGTTGTGCTTTCTTTTTTCTTTCTTTTGTTCAATATTGTTTTTTCAAAAAAAAAATTTTACTCTTATTTTTTTCATATAAATTCATCATTCATTTTTTTTTTTTTTTTGAATACATCTTAAAAATGTTCAATAATATAACTTAATTAAAGTATATAAAAAAAAAATTTTCCCCCTTAGGGTCCTTAAATTGTCGTGGTTGTTGTTGTCGCCTTTGCTTTAATGTGGACGCCCCACCGGTACATGGCCACTTTGTACTTGTTTGTACTGAATTTTGGACGGTGCTTCCCTATGCCGTCTGAGAAGTTTCATGATCTCCAGCACGTAGATACCGCAATCGTTTGTGTCGGCGGTAGAAAATGTTTATACCTTTAGGTGGCCTTATGGTCGGTGGTGGGCGTAGTGGTGGCGGCGTTGGGTACGTTGGCCGTGCAAGCGTTGGCCCTGTGGCTTGCTGTTGCTACCCCTGTGCGCCGCGCTAGATGTTGCGTCGCTGCCTGCAAGGCATCTGCGCGCGCCGATCTGGCACTTCTAGTGTCTGAAGTGCCCGCTGCCTTCAGTGGCTGTATCCTGGGAAGCTTTCTTTGCTCCTCCGCCATCCGTCGGTCATCTTGTGTGTATATATGTATCTTAGAAAAATTCTCCGGATGTCTTATCTAGCTGACGACTCACGGTCGAATGAATTTTATCTACTCGTTTGGTCAGTAGATATGCCCGTTTATTTATATTTATTTTCATTTTTAAATTTGTAATTTCTTTAAATTTGTAATTTTTAAGTTTGTAAATTTTAAATTTGTAATGTTTAAATTTGTAATGTTTAAATTTGTAATTTTTAAATTTGTAATTTTTAAATTTGTAATTTTTACGTTTGTAATTTTTAAATTTGTTTGTTTATTTATTTACTTTACCCTGCCGCGAAACTGTTGTACAGCTTCAATTCGCTGATGTTCACTGTTTTCTTCTTGCCACCGTCGATCTTCTGGACATGTACGATCACTGGTGAAATGTATCTTAGAATTTTATAAGGACCGTCGTACTTCGGGGCTAACTTTGCGGCGAAACCGTCTACGGCTTTAGAGAGATGATGTTCCTTCGCCAGAACTAGCTCTCCGATCGCGGGGGTCCATTTTCTACGCCTCAAATTATAGTGGCGGGCTTGGTCCATAGATGCTCTCTCCATGTTTTGTCGAACGATTCTGAAGGCTTCCTGCATCCTGTCGTACTTTTCTTCAGCCGTCGGGGGTATCATACCTGTGCCGATATTAACTTCGTCGAAAAGGGCCTTTGGCAGTCGCGGTTCTCGTCCTTGTACGAGAAATGCCGGGCTATACCCTGTGGAGGCCGAGATGCTGGAATTTACTGCCAGCTCAATCTCTGGGAGAAAATCGTCCCATTGCTGGTGTCGTGATTTGCTGAGTTGTGCAATAATTCGCTTGATCGTGCGGTTTACTCTTTCCGTGGGATTTTCTTGAGGTGTATACGGCGCCGTGAATTGCTGGCGTACCCCTAATTCCTTTAGATAGTGTTGCCATAATGTACTCGTGAATTGAACACCATTGTCCGAAATAAGGATCTTCGGAACACCAAATCTCGCGAGGATTCTCTCTCTAAATGCGCGACGAAGTCCTTCAGCTGTAGCGCGCCTCATGGGGACCAATTCAACCCATTTGCTGAAGCGGTCGAAAAACACCAGTAGCGTTGTGTTGCCATGGGTTGATCGCGGTAAGGGTCCGATGAAGTCGGTGCAAACTGTGGCAAACGGTTCCTGTGCCACCTGTGAGAGCATCTTCCCTGCTGGTCTCTGCTGTCCGTCCTTGTATTTCTGGCAGGACTCACACTCGCGTACGTACCGACTAATGTCGCGGAACATTCCTGGCCAGTAGTATCGGTTGGCGACTCGGGCTACTGTCCGGCGGATGCCCATGTGTCCGGCGCTAGGAATATCGTGATTCTCTTGCAGCACTCTTATGCGGAGGGGCTTAGGCACACATAGCTTCCAGGGTACAGCCTCTTCATCCTGAGATCTACATGGAATGTGGCGATAAAGTTGGCCATCCTTCTCCATGTAATCTGCGTACTTCTCTGGGTTTGCGCGAACTTCTTCTACTCGCTTACGCCACCATTTGCATTGTGGAGCCATTGTCGTCGCTTGCCTTATGGTCTCAAGCGGCTGTCGGGACAGTGCGTCTGCTACTTGGTTGAGTTTCCCTTTACGATATTCGATGTCGAAAGTATGCTGCTGTAACTCTAAAGCCCATCGTGCTATACGACCGGAAGGGCTCTCTATGGAATTCAGCCACTTCAGTGACATGTGATCGGTTATCACCTTAAATCGATATCCTTCTAGGTAGGGTCTCATCTTCCGAATTCCCCAGACTATGGCGAGGCACTCCTTTTCGGTAGCTGAATAGTTTTTCTCTGCCTCATTTAATTTTCGGCTGGCGTAGGCTATTACGCGTTCTCCTCCTTCCAGATTCTGCGTCAGTACGGCTCCAAGGCCGATGTTGCTGGCGTCCGTCTGCAAAGTGAATGCCTGGCTGAAATCCGGACATGCCAGGACGGGAGCCTCCGTTAACTTTTGCTTGATGCTTTCAAATGCTGATTGTTGCTCAGGTCCCCATTTCCAGTGTTTCCCTTTCTTCAAGAGAGCTGTGAGCGGCTGGCTCATGGTCGCGAAATCTGGCACAAAGCGGCGATACCAAGAGGCTATCCCAAGATACTGACGGACTTCTTTCACGTTAGTTGGGGGCTTCAGCTCCTGGATTGCTGCAACTTTCTCGGGGTCGGTGTGGATGCCTTTGTCACTAATCACATGACCTAAGTATCGGAGTTCCTTCTTAAAAAACTCGCACTTTTCAGGGTTAATTCGGAGGTTGTTCTGCTGTAGTCTCTGCAGTACCTTTCGCAAATTCCGTATGTGTTCATCGAATGTAGAGCCTATGACGATTATATCGTCCAGGTAGGCGAAGGCGTGTGGTTCCATCTCCGGGCCTATGACCTGGTCGAGTACTCTCTGGAACGTCGCTGGTGCCGAATGTAAGCCGAATGGCATCACGCGCCATTGAAATAGGCCACGCCCAGGTACGGTAAAGGCTGTATATGGGCGGCTGCCTTGCTCCAAAGGTATCTGCCAGTAGCCGTTCTTGAGATCCAGACTACTAATGTACCTTGCTCTTCGTAACTTGTCAAGTATATGTTGTATCCTAGGTAAGGGGTATGCGTCGGGTACAGATCGGGCGTTGAGTTGCCGATAATCCACGCATAAACGCCACTTACCGTTCTTCATCCGTGCCAACACAATCGGCGCGCTGTGTGGGCTGTGAGACGGCTCAATACATTTCTTCGCCAGCAGCTCGTCGATCTCGGCGTTGATGATGGCCTGCATCGCTGGATTCCGCGGAAAATATCGTTGCTTGATTGGTCGGCTGTCGGTCATAGTGATTTTATGTTCCGCCACGGTCGTCACTCCACTCATGCTTTCAAATTTTCGAAGTTCTTCGTCTAAAAAATCACGTATACGGGCCGCTTCGTTTCTCTGGTTGACGGTCGATGAAGTTTCAAGTCGATTGACCCTCCTGCACTTAAGCTTACGTCTTCTTTTACTCTTCATCCTGCGCTGTAGCAGGCGTGTATCCGGCGTAGTAAGGGTCACGTTGCTTACGGCTTTGGATGACATGGTGCGGACTGCCGTTGATTGCTGCGCATCTGACGCTTTCAGCACTACCTGGTGACCTCCGCAGGATACTATAGCTCCCATGTTCCCCAGTGTATCCAATCCGAGTATGACGTCATCAATCGCTCCGGGCATCACGTGTAACACTGCCTTTAGCGATGTCTGTCCGAGTTGAATGTAGGTTTCCACGGCGTCGAAAATCTTGCTGGTGGTGCCATCGGCCATTTGTATTTCGATAGCTACGGTCACCTTCTTACCATTCCCGGTTGCATCCATACGTTCTGCAACTCGTGGTGATATAAAACTTTTTGAAGCGCCGGTGTCGATGACGGCTTCCGCCGGTTCTCCGCCCAGCGTGATTAGGGCGTATAGCCGGCCGCGTTCCTGATGCATAATTATTGGTGGTTTGGCGCTGATTTCCGTGGGTCCGCCGCGCCTTGTCTTTGGCGAAACCCTTCGTCGTTTCCCCGTTGTCGATGACAACATTCTTTCGTTAGCACATCCGCTCGGCCACACTCCCTCGTGGTCACCGATGATGTGTCTCGTCATCTCGCGTCGAGGTGGCTCTAATCCTCGTCGTTGTCCTTCATATATTCCTTCGTACTCTTCTGCCAGTGTGATGAGTTCGGCTAGCGTCTCGAAATCTCGCCGCCGAATGTAGAGCAGATAGTCGGTGTGACTATTTCGAAAAATTCTTTCCAGTCGCTCCTCTGGTTTATACCCAGCGTGTCGCATTAAGCTCTGCATAGCTAGAACATAGTCCTTGTATTTTTCTCGAACGTGTTGTCTTCGCTGCCGTATGTTATCTTCGAGGCGTTCGAAGTAACGTGCTGGTAGGAAGAAGCGCAGAAAGTCCTTTTTGAAGGTTGTCCAACTCTCCCAATGTTCGTTATTGTTGCGATACCATTGGAGAGCGGTACCGCACAATAATTCGGGCATGGTTCTTGGAAGAATGTCCACATTCACCATGTACACTTCGGAGAGCTCTTCTAATCTCTCGACAAACGCTAATGGGTCTCTCCCGCCGTCGTATTTCACGGACCACTTCCTCACCTGGTCGATGATGGGTGCGAATGTAACAATGTGGTTCTGTTGAAGTAACCTGTTGATTTGTGGCGGCTGTAGCCGTGATGATTCCGCGAAAATGCTCGCGGTCTCTCTGTCTTGATCTGCTGGGAAGGTTGTCTTCTGATCGCCTTCGTCTCGTGAAGCGATCTCACCTGCTTTGTATGCAGCTTCCATTTTTAAAAATTGTTCTTCTACTTCCGGGTCTCCGTGCGCCTTGGCTGCCAATGTAGTTATGCGCTTACGAATCTCCCGCGTGGTGCCTATGTGGTCAACTCCCAGACTCTGTGCGAAGGAGATTAGTTGCTCCTTGGACACGTTGTCTAACCACATGAGGTCTGCCATCTCCGTACTAAATGTCGTTTTCCTGATAATATACGATCCGCAGGGTCCCTGCTCGGGCGCCAATTGTAACGAAGCTTTTTGCTGCCCCTGCTTCTTACAAGTATAATTGCTGAGGTATACTCGCCGTGTCCAGGGTTCGTTACAATAAATTTGTAAATGTTGGGGCTCTTCTGCGAATCGTTCTTTATTTCTGCAATCTTATATTAATACCTAATATAATATATTAATCCACGTCTCCTACGTTGTACAGTCGTCGCCCGAGGACGGCGCTGTTAGGGTAACGGTTCGATGTGCCCCGTTAGGGCAATACCGTTTCCCCGCTCTGCTGCGCTCCTGGGTGCTAGACGACTTAAATCACGCACTGCTGCTTCTGCCGACTACGCTCGGCTACTTCTGCCGACGCTCGCGTAGGTGTCACTCACTTGACGACTTAAATCACACGATGCTGCTTCTGCTGACTACGCTCGGCTACTTCTGCCGACGCTCGCGTAGGTGTCACTCACTTGACGACTTAAATCACACGCTTTAAAGATCCCGGATCACGGATGACTGTCTTAGCGACCGCGATGTTAACGGTTGAGTCGGTCAGAGGATAAACTCACTACCGAGCTCACCCTTAACATACGGCGTTCACAAGTCAGGATACCAAGACTAGCCAGAGGATAAACTCACTGCATAGTCTGATGCCCGGACGTGCGTACGCTGTCACAGTCCCGTGCTGACTGCCTGATCATCCGCCATCTAACTACCCACCAAGCCTGTGTTGCGTGCTAGCACATTCGCAACATGTTGCGTTGGGATGGCGTGTGTTGCTGGGATGGCGTGTGTTGCTGGCGGTGGCGTGATTTTACCGCTGCGTATGCATTTTTGTTGTCCTTTTATCTGCATGTCTGGTTTCTCCATCTTCGTGGCGTGGTTTTACCGCTGCGTATATATCTTGTGAACAATAGGGTGGGCCTTTGTGTGGACTAAATTCTATAAGATATTTAGTTCTCACATTGTCTACCCCCTACTGAGTGGCGGCTTGACCGCATAGAAAAGCTACATTATGGCTCCGACGGTCACATACGCGTCGTGGATCTCCGTACGCAAAACGGAACACTAACCAGACCGCTCGTGAAGCTGTGCTTTTTACCAACCACCGAGGACCGCGAATCCGAAAACCGAAAAAACCAAACCGATACTGTCCCGATATAATAAGATCAATAAATTTAACACTAAAACGAGAAATACGCCAGTAACAAACCGCAAAAAAAAAAATAATAAACCGTCGAATAATAACGAAGAAGACTTACAAAACGGTCGTTCAATACGACGACCCATTCATGTCACATATCGTGGCACGATGGCCCATAGCTCAGTGTATGATAGATTAATAATCAAGAATCTTCTCTATACAGACTACTATGGAGGTAGATACGCCAGTGACAACCACGCCAACCGCTAGTGCTACCACCGGGCCCACACCATCGCCCCGAACTGTGGTTGCAACAACGCCGGCACCTGTACCGGCAACCGCGCCTGCAGCGGTCCTTCCATCCGCACCTCGTGGTGGCATTCGACCACCGCCACACCCATCACGGACTTCGGAGACCTTAAGGTGCCCCATCTGTCGGCGCCCACATCGCCTGCATCATTGTGGGATATTTAGGGGTATGCGACCCATGCAACGGCGACAAGTTGCCCAGGCACACGGGCATTGCCACAATTGCCTGTCACATACACATGTGACTCCGGAGTGTGAGTCACGAGGGTTATGTCAAATATGCCACAGGCCGCATCACACGCTGCTACATCGCAGCGCGGCTCGCGAAGTGAATCGGCCACCCATCCATCGCGGCCGCATACCCCGATTCCAATCCGCTATGAAAATATTATATTATTTCATAGCGACGACTGTTTGTCTGATGACAAGAGATATTTCGTTCACAACGAGACCCATTTGCTTCGCCGCCTTATCTATTCTGGAAGCGGAACTAATGGCGCGGATGTTGAGGCCAATGATATAAATATCATCGGCGTACGCCAGGCGCTGTACACTCTTATAGAAGATGGTATCGTCTCTGTTAAGTGCTGCAGCTCGAATTATTTTTTCCAGCCGTGGATTGAAGAAGTCGCATGATAAGGAGTCGCCTTGACTGAAACCTCGTTTGGTATCGAACGACTCGGAAAGGTCCTTCCCGATGCTAACGGAGCTTTTGGTGTTGCTCAACTTCAGCTTACACAGGCGTACTAGTTTAACGAGGATACCAAATTCAGACATCGCGGCGTAAAGACAGCTTCTTTTCCTGCTGTCAAAAGCAGCTTTGAAATTGATGAAGAGGTGGTGTGGGTCAATTCTCTTCCAAGATTGGGCGCATGATGAATATCTGGTCGGTTATTGATTTGCCAGGTCTAAAGCCACATTGATAAGGTCTAATTAGTTTGTTGACGGTGGGGTTTAATATTTCACACAATACGATAGTTCCTTATATGCAATGTTGAGGAGGCCTATCCAGCCGGTAGTTGGCGCAGATTGTAGGGTCTCCGTGTTTTTGGATTGGACAGATCACACTTGCATTACAATCGTTGGGCATGCTTTCGTTCGACCATATCTACAAAGAAGCTGAAATATGCTCCTCATCAGCTCTTCGCCGCTGTATTTGAATAGCTCGGCCGACAAGTCATCGGTCCCCGCCGCTTTGTTGTCGTCGTCGATTAGGGAATCGGGTTCGCCTTCTCCTGGCGTTATATTTTCATTACCATTCAGCAGGTCACATCAGTCACTATATCACCTTTGGGTGTCCTACAAGAGTCTTCTCCGGTTTTGAAACCTTCTGTTAGTCGCCGCATCTTTTCGTAGAGTTTTCGAGCATTACCCCTGCCGGCCAGCTTGTCAAACTTTCAGGCATTTCGGCCTCTCTCTTTTTTGTCAGCAAATGCGTCCCGCTTCCCTCTTCAACTTTCGGTATCTATCCCATCCCGCACGTGTTGTGGTCGATTGTAACGTTTCCAGGTAAGCAGTCCGTTTTCGCTCCTCTGCGACACGGCGCTCCTCATCGTACCAGCTGTTCTTTTGCATTTTCCGAAAGCCAATGGTTTCGTTCGCAGCTGTACGTAAGGAACTTTAAATGCTGTCCCACAGTTCCCTGATACCGAGTTGTTAACGAGTGCTCTCAGGAGGATGTTTAGGTTATGTTACCAAACTGCGTTAAACCAGTATGTGCCGGTCTAGAGGCGCACCAAATATATCCTGCGAGACTTCCGCGATTATAAGCTTCCAAACGTGTACACGGCGTAGGTTTCTATTTAATTCAGATATGACTTCTCCTTATGTTTGTATGGGCGAGCCATTTACAGCAAACAATGACAATTACAGAGATTATGGATGTGCTCCGGCTAATTTTGTCGACCTCGCTATGATGGATATTTCCGCTCCTGAGTCTTTTAAAAACTAAATTTTACTGATGTGTCGTAAATGCAAAAGCGATGACCTATTGGACTATCAGAGTGCTTTCCGGGCTCTGATATGGTATTAGCAGAGTTGGCTTATGACGAGAACCTGATACAGGAGTGAACGAGCACGGTTGGTGACATTTAGTGATATTCACACCAAATTTTGCATCATACCAACGAAAAATGTGCGTATGTTGAATAACCGGTCTTCCACGTGATATACATCTACTGCGCTGCCGCCGGTAGATTGACCGTTCCGCATCAACTTTCCTGCGGTTTCCGAAAGAGCAAAAATTTCCGCATATCGTTGGTATACGAGTTAACTCAGCCTACGGTACAAATCTCTATGCCTTCAGTTATCCAGCGGAAGCATTTTCAATACACGTTAAAGACGGCATTGCTGACTCCGGGCGAAATTTTTCATGATTCTACGACAAATGTAGCTAATTTTGTTTCTGGTGCTTCTTCAAAGAGTATACGCTTCCCTACAAGACGGGTAATAGTTAAGTAACTGATAATCGATACGTTATCAGTAATCAATGCCTTCGTTTTCCGCAATTTCTCCTCCTTCACTACACGTTGGTGTCGGTTAGGGTGGATCGATTCCGGACTTTTTTCGATTCGGGATTTCTTATAGTGAGGAAAAGTTGCCTTGGTACTTCCTGATTCCAATGCAACTTTTTGTTTTGAGATCGGATTGCATCTTCAACCCCAAATCCGGCCTTGAAATTTCGGAAATTCGCCTAAAATCGTGAAATTGTCTACCTAGCGCCTGAAATACGCATCTCATGGCAAAATGTATAAAACAAAAGTTATTTGTCACGTCATTTGCTACCAAAATGGTATGATCATAGCCGTAGGACGAATCATTCCCGAGATACGAGCGAAAATGCGGCGCGCCGCAGCGCAAGGTAAAAATCGGCTTGCGGCCACACTTCTTGACGTTGATTTCGCCGTGTGCTATCACTCACATTCATTCACCTACTCCTAAGGACACGTTCGGATAGGTCTCCACACAAATATTTTTTCATCGAGTTCCTTCACTCTTGTCGGTGATTTCGCCGAGTTCTATCACTTACATTCATTTCCCTGCGCCATACGACACATTCGGACTGGTCTCCACATAAATATTTTTTCACCGAGTTCCTTCAATCTTGTCGTTGATTTCGCCGAGTGCTATCACTTATATTCTTTCAACAGAACACAGAACTCAAAATGTCTGCATCTAAATTTAAATTTAGACAGAAATGTCCTGTGTTTGGCATAAATCCGTACAATCTCTCTGAGTCCCAGTTACCTCCTTACCAGGATGTCCTTTGTGTTATTACTTTGAAAGATTTCGTATAGGGCGACTCCGAGGCGACAACTATGAACCTAGGAGTAAAGAAGTTACAGAAATAGTTGCAAAAAAGGTTAAAATTACTTTCAAAAAGTCATCCATTCCGATAGTTTCACACACCAGAGTTGTACAAATGCTCACCACATACCATAAGAAATTTCTGACTCTTAAACAAATGTTTTTAAGGAACCCAATAGGTTTGAGCTCTAAAAGCGACGACTTTGTCTCTTCTGCCGGAAAATAATTTGACATCGCTGCTTGTAAATGCATTTATTTTTCTTCTTGCACTTGTCGAAAGGAAAGGAAAGTTCCTATCAATGAACAACCATTTCTCTTGGACCAGAGAACCAGAAGAATTGGTCGCATTGGAAGTGTTGAACTACCTGAAACAAAAAAGATTACAAAGAAAAATGAACGTAAAGAAAAGCTTTCAAACGTCATTCAACATCAACACTTACCAGAAAAGTATCAGCTAGAACACGTGACCATTCAGATCAGCCAGATCAGTCAGACTCTCATACAGACGACAACAATGTAGGTGCGTCGCACATGGGTTTTTCCAAAAACCATGCTGATGATGAATTTTCTCTTCCATCCTCTCAAAACAAACAAAACACACTAGTATTAGAACACACTGCTTTAGCTGCCCAAAGATTTGGAGTAAGTGATAGAGCAGCGGCCTTGATTGTTTCATCTGCTTTTCTGGATGCCAAAAAAGCAGGTTTGATAACCGAGGATCAGGCTTGCTTTGTCACTGACAAATGCAAGATTAGTCGGGCAAAAAAAAGTGTTGGAGTTAAGCTCCAAAACACCGAAAGTATTGACTCTGTATATGGGCTTTATTTTAACGGCCGCAAAGACAATACACTTACACAAGTCAGCGAAGGTGAAAAGTACCACCGCGACACTGTCAAAGAGGAACATATTTCTCTTATAGCGGAACCTGGTTGTCATTACTTTGGCCACGTCACCTCTCCTTACAGGTCAGCTGAGACGCAAGCTATATGACAACATTTACAAGACAATTCAGTTGATGTGAAACATCTAGAAGTTGTCGGTGCTGATGGCACCAACACGAACACAGGTTGGAAAGGTGATATCATTCGAAAACTAGAAGAAAGAATAGGTAGGCCATTACAGTGGGTTGTTTGTCTTCCACATTTCAAAGAACTTCCATTTCGTGCTCTTTTCGAACAAATATATGGTGTCTCAAAGAGTCCAAATACATTCTCTGGCGACATAGGTAAACTGCTCCCTGATTTTGAGAAGTTGCCTGTTGTCAAATTTGAAAGTTTTCCATCCTGCCAATTAGGATGGAGTCATGTGTAGAAGTTCACGCAAGTGAAGAAAGTTCTTTGATCGCCATTCACTTGGGAGTGGCCAGAAACGATTCTTTTACATATGACTCAAGCAGCTCACGACTTCCGGTCTTTGACCAAGTATCGTCTGGGTAGCCTAAGAACATCCGTTTGAAGGTGAGCTAAAGTGAGAAGGCGAAATATCCCCTACTTAGGGTTGTGCGCTGGGTTTGGGACCCGCCACGTAAAAAAACACCCCCAATGAAAACCAACAATCAGCCTCGGATGAGAGACCCCCCTTTTGATGACGACCATGGCAAGCGAAATAACGACTACGAATTGAGGGCATGCACCTGGAATGTCCGGTCCCTTAATTGGGAAGGTGCCGCTGCCCAGCTGGTTGATGTCCTGGGGAAAATACAGGCTGACATCACCGCCGTCCAAGAAATACGATGGACGGGACAAGGACGGAGACGAGTAGGTATTGTGACATTTACTACAGTGGCCATATAAAGGAGCGCAAGTTTTGTGTTGGATTCGTGGTGGGAGAGAAACTCCGTCGCCGAGTACTATCATTCACTCCTATGAGTGAACGTCTAGCCACAATCCGCATCAAAGCGAGGTTCTTCAACATATCGCTGATTTGCGCCCACGCCCAGACGGAAAAGAAGGACGATGTGACCAAAGATGCCTTTTATGTGTGCTTGGAGCGCACTTATGAGAGATGCTCCCGCCACGATGTCAAAATCGTGCTTGGCGACCTTAACGCCAGGGTGGGCAAAGAACGTATCTTTGGCACTACGGTCGGTAAGTTCAGCCTCCACGAGGAAACACCCCCAAATGGGTTGCGGCTGATCGACTTCGCCGGGGCCCGAAATATGGTTATCTGTAGTACTAGATTCCAGCATAAGAAGATTCATCAAGCTACCTGGCAGTCTTCGGATCGAAAAACCACCAACCAGATCGATCATGTTGTGATAGACGAAAGACACGTCTCCCGTGTTTTAGATGTGCGTGCGCTCCGAGGTCCTAACATCGACTCGGACCACTATATTGTTGCAGCCAAAATTCGCACCCGCCTCTGTGCAGCAAAAAACGCACGCCAACAAACACAAGGAAGGTTCGACGTCGAGAAGCTGCCATCAAAACAGACAGCCGAACGGTTTTCTACTCGGCTTGCACTCCTGCTCTCTGAGAGCACTCGTCAACAACTCGGTATAAGGGAACTGTGGGACGGCATTTCAAACTCCTTACGTACAGCCGCAACCGATAACATTGGTTTTCGGAAAGTGCAAAGGAACAGCTGGTACGACGAGGAGTGCCGTGTCCCAGCGGGGAGAAAACAGGCTGCCTACCTCGCAACGTTACGACCGACCACAACACGTGCGGTCCGAAATGCGTGAGTACGAAGAGCTTGATAAGCTGGCCGACAGGGGTAATGCTCGAAAATTCTACGAAAAGATGCGGCGGCTTACAGAAGGTTTCAAGACCGGAGCATACTCTTGTAGAACCCCTCAAGGTGATCTAGCCACCGATGCCCAGAGCATACTTAAATTATGGAGGGAACACTTCTCCAGCCTGCTGAATGGCAGTGAACGCACAACACCAGGAGAAAACGAACCCGATACCCCAATCGATGACGATGGAGCAGACGTTCCATTGCCCGACCATGAAGAGGTTCAAATAGCAATTGCCCGCCTGAAGAACAACAAAGCGGCAGGGGCCGACGGATTGCCGGCCGAGCTATTCAAACACGGCGGCGAAGAACTGATAAGGAGCATGCATCAGCTTCTTTGCAAAATATGGTCGGACGAAAGCATGCCCAACGATTGGAATTTAAGTGTGCTATGCCCAATCCTTAAAAAAGGAGACCCCACAATCTGCGCCAACTACCGTGGGATAAGCCTCCTCAACATCGCGTATAAGGTTCTATCAAGCGTATTGTGTGAAAGATTAAAGCCCACCGTCAACAAACTGACTGGACCTTATCAGTGTGGCTTTAGACCTGGCAAATCGACAACCGACCAGATATTCACTACGCGCTAAGTCTTGGAAAAGACCCGTGAAAGGAAAATCGACACGCACCACCTATTCGTCGATTTCAAAGCTACTTTCGACAGCACGAAAAGGAGCTGCCTCTATGCCGCGATGCCTGAATCTGGTATCCCCTCAAAACTAATACGGCTGTGTAAACTGACATTGAGCAGCACCAAAGAAAATTATTCGAGCTGCAGAACTTAATCGAGCAGGTACAATCTTTTATAAGATTGTACAGCTGCTGGCGTATGCCGATGATATTGATATCATCGGCCTCAACACCCGCGCTGTTAGTTCTGCTTTCTCCAGACTGAACAAGGAAGCAACTCAAATGAGTCTAGCAGTGAACGAGGGCAAGACGAAATATCTCCTCTCATCAAACAAACAGTCGTCGCACTCGCGACTTGGCTCCCACGTCACTGTTGACAGTCATAACTTTGAAGTTGTAGATAATTTCGTCTATTTAGGAACCAGCATTAACACCACCAACAATGTCAGCCTGGAAATCCAACGCAGGATTACTCTTGCCAACAGGTGCTCCTTCGGACTGAGAAGGCAATTGAAAAGTAAAGTCCTCTCTCGACGAACCAAAACCAAACTCTATAAGTCGCTCACAATTTCCGTCCTGCTATGTGGTGCAGAGGCTTGGACGATGACAACAACCGATGAGTCGACCTTAAGAGTTTTCGAGAGAAAGGTTCTGCGGAAGATTTATGGTTATTTGCGCATTGGCCACGGCGAATATCGCATTCGATGAAACGATGAGCTGTACGAGATATACGACGATATTGACATAGTTCAGCGAATTAAAAGACAGCGGCTACGCTGGCTAGGTCATGTTGTCCGGATGGATGAAAACGCTCCAGCTCTGAAAGTATTCGACGCAGTACCCGCCGCGGGAAGCAGAGGAAGAGGAAGACCTCCACTCCGTTGGAAGGACCAAGTGGAGAAGAACCTGGCTTCGCTTGGAATATCCAATTGGCGCCACGTAGCGAAGAGAAGAAACGAGTGGCGCGCTGTTGTTGACTCGGCTATAATCGTGTAAGCGGTGCCTACGCCAGTAAAGAAGAAGAAGAATTACCTTCTGAGGTTATTAATCCGACCCAACTTAGCACAGACCAAGCTTATCTCTATAAAATATCAGAAGCTGTTATTTCCGGTCAATGTTCCTCAGATTTAGCATCGATGCATTCAGGTAACATGTGCAAATCTCGCTGGCTCACCTGTGCAAATAGAATTCTGAGATTATACATTTCTACTGACAAACCAACAAAGGAAATAAATAAAGATTTTGATCAAGTACATACTTACAGTTTACTCACCTTTGTGGTTCTCAATAAGATTCAACAGTTCAATCAAAGATGGCTCGCGCCATCTCTATGCTGCAATTCAAAGGTCGAGATACTTACCTGCTAAACTGCGAAGGTTGTCGATTCATGGTTGTACGGGGCTCGTTTCACTGAAATTAATACACTTAAAAACACATTAAAACTTTCTTCAAACTATTACTGAATACTAGCCCTAAGATTTAGAAATCCCCGGTACCGTAACCAAGGCAACGGGATCAGGATGACGAAAAAAATTAAAATCAGGTTGACAGGTCCGTCCGTGCAAGCTGTAACTTCAGTAAAAATTTAGATATCTGAATGAATCTTGGTATGTGGGTCCCTTACAAAAAAATTTCAAGTTCGTAAATGGACGTAATCGGACCACTGCCACGCCCACAAATTGCTATTAGCCGAAAACATAAAAAGAGCCATAACTGAGCACTAAAATAAGGTATAAAACTGTTATTTAGTACAGACGATAGCAAGGGGCACCAGTGGGCAAAAATGTTTGAAAAAGTGGGCGTGGCCTCGTCCTCTAACGAATTTAATGCACATATCTCCTAAATCACTTAAGCTACAATAACCAAATTTTCTGAGCACAAATTTTATAAGAATTTCTACGAACAGTGTGAAAATGGATGAAATCGAAAGGCAACCCTGCTCACTCCACACAAAACGGTACTGTTAAAAACTTCTAAAACAATTAATCAATAACTAAATACGCCAAAAATATTAAATTTTACCTCTGAGATGGTATGAGATAGCTCTATGGGATTCGGCGTGAAAATTGGATGATGTACGTGGCGCCACCCACTTTTTGATGAAATCTCATATATCTGGGCCCGATCGACCGATTTCGACAAAACTTAGTACTTGGCATTCCTCTTACATTCTTATGTCATAATGTGAAAATAGACGAAAACCGACAACAACCATGCCTACTTCCCATATAGTACAATTTTAAAATCTACTTGATTCGTTGAGTACACAAATCAAGAAGCAATCAATACAAAGGGATTAAACTTTGCAAGAGTGATGTCTTTAGTGTGTGCCACCTTATGAACGGAAATTGTTCAAATCCAATAAAAACTATTAAATGTCCTAGGTCCCGGATATTTAGACTCCAGTACCTACATATTGTTGACTGTTGATCGAAAATGTCGGTCAATATGTGATATACTATACTCACAACGTGTCATAAAGCATCGTAAAATCATAAAATATACTGGTTTAAAAAATTTATTGTTGGTTTGCACTAACATAAGTTTACGCAAACACAACTCTGAACGCTATGATTTCGGATCGTTATAACTTATAACTTTGTGAAACTATGTGAAACCCCTATCTATATACTAAGTGAAATTAAGGTATAACAATTTTCTTATAAAGGTTTGTCTGTATATCAAAAATGGGTTGAATGGGAGCGATACTTTCCTTAGCCTCCACATACTTAATATAAAGATTTTCGAACATCCGGGAGACTTAAGACCGCATATATCGGCCAATATTTGAGTTATCCCAATGGAAATAAGACAGCGTGTTTTACTCATGACTGTGTATCTTTGTGTCTAAAGTAGATACATTTAGTGAAGCTGTAATTTAAATGGAGATTTGTTTCCACCGCTATGCAGCTTTCAATAACTAGTTGTGCGCATCCATACTGTAACTGCGGCAGTTTAAATGATCTTTAAAAGCCGATTAGGGATATATTAAAAAGTCAATGTTTTAGGCGATATGGTGCATAGAAACTTCACATCGATGTAAACACATCGAAAGTATCGCTTTTACCAAAAGTAATTTAAAAACATTCAAACTGCAAATTAAGGTACATTTGTTTATTTGCATTTGTTTACGAAATATACTTCAAGTTTTGAAAAAATGTAATTAAAAAAAACTTTGCTATTTTAATTTGAAAATTGACATTTTTGTAAGAATTAAAAAAATTTACAAAAATAGAGCCGGCTTTAGTATACCATCCCAGGATTTCAGGGTTAAAACCGGTATGGTTGGATAGGGCTGATGCTCCAGATTAAGAAAATATAAAATTATAGCTGCCGCAAACTTATAGTTTTTAAGATGTTTGCATTTAAAGTGGAAAATTTCGCAAATTTAATTTTGTAATTTCTCGATTTAAAGTAACATTTTCTTTCATATTATGCACTTTTTATGCACTTACACTTCACTACAAACCAAACCAAAGGAGTTTTACTCGAAAAAAACTTGGCACACCCCGGTGTTGGATCGGTTAAAGTAATTTTTTTTTTAAGCTCGGCCGAAGGCCGCCAACGCTAAAAGGTGTTTTACTCGCAAAAAAAACCTGACACACCCCAGTGTTGGATCGGCCAGAGTAACCGGCCGAAGGCCGCCAAAGCAAAAAGGAGTTTTACTCAAAAAAAAAAAACCTGACACACCCCGGTGTTGGATCCGCCAGGGTTATTTTTTATTCCTGCATTTGAGTTGTTTTTATTTATTTTTATTGTTTTCAGTCGTTTGGGATATGGTAACACTTATTATTTGACAACACAGAACACTTATGTTATTGTGCATCTAGTGAAATTAATGTAAAAAATGATTATTTTAAGCAAGTATCTAAATAATAAATTTAAAATAAATATGCAGAAATATTGTAGTAAAGTGAAAATGTATAAAAAGTGCATAACATGAAAGAAAAAGTTACTATAAAAAGAGAAATTGCAAGACTAAATATGCGAAATTTTAAACTTAAATGCAAATATCTCGAAAACTATAAGTTTGCGGCGGCTATAATTATATTTTTTCTCAATCTGGAGCATCAGCCCTATCCAACCATATCACTTTTAACGCTGAAATCGTGGGATGGTATACTAAAGTTTCCCCCCTAAAATATTTTTTACAAAACTCAATAGGAAGATTCTCTTTCTCTTGCAAGATTGCAAATTACAAAAATCCTATACCGAAATATGTAAGGACACGAGAGCACCCATTGCAAAATGTAGTGATATAAGAACAGCTGATTCGGTCAATTTATTGTGAATGACTATTATGCAAAACTTTTGTGAATGACTCTTTTAAAGAGCATTGTGATTGAATAAATAAAAAACAAAAAAAACTGCGAAAGATTGACGAATTTATTTTTTAAAAATGCCACAAAGTTCTAAGAAACAAAAACTTTTTAATTCTAATATATTATTACATCTGGATGGTAATTGTTTATTTCACTTTTTTAAGCTTTAAAAATCAAAAATTTTTAGACGACGATAGCTATCGGAAAACTATGGATGAATTGGATGAAAATCTTACAATTGTCTTTCGAACCATAGCAGAAATTATCAAAGTATGCCTAAGTGTTTGGAATGGAGGACTAATTTTCCTGACTATTTACACGAAGGACGTTACCAATAAATGCTCCGAGCCTCTAGAGTTCAAATTACGTTGCTTTTGTCCTTGATCAAAGACCGTGCACAGTTTAACAACGCTCAATTCATTAGGCCAGGGGTGGGCATATTAGCCCTCAGTGTCATTTTGCCCGTTCGGGCACGAGTGCACATTTTGAGGGCTAGATGAGGGGATCACCGAGGGCAAACATGAAGAGGGAAGTGAGAGCAACGTATTTTACCACTCCATGTTTACAAATGAGAGCAACGTATTTTACCACACCATGTTTACAAATGAGAGCGCGCGTTTATATGGGAAGTTGCACTGTGGGTAATAATTGTAAAATTGCCTAACAATTCTAAGTTTCTTTGTAACTACTATAAATTTTTAAAATGTAAGAATAATAACAAAAAGTATAATAAATATCTTTATAACAACATTTAATTTAGTTTATTTGACATAATAAATTCTATGTTTGGTTTAATCTTATTTGCTGTAGCTACACGCATTATTGTACCAAAATTTAAATCAGATTGCCTACTTCTTATTTTATGTTTGTTTAATTATTGAAAAAAATTGTTCACAAGTGTAGGTGCTTCCAAACATAGATATAATTTTCGAAGCAAAAAGTTTCAAACCAGGTTATTTCTTTAAACTTCCTTGTAAAAAGTAATTTCAATAATAACTTCAGGTTATGAACCACTCTTTCTTGAAACCCATATGCCCAAATGAATCTCATGAGAACGCAATGTAAATGATTAGCCAACACCGCTTCTACCGCACGCTTACCATAGAATTTCCAACGATTTTTCCCCGTAGAAAAGAGTCAGCAGATTGCTCTCTTGCAACGCAGGGTTGCCAATCTCGGTATACTGTAGTAGTTATAAAAAATGTCTTCAATATGTTCGAAATTTTCTTAAACTAACTCAAAATCAGAGTCGAATGCTATTATTTATAAATATATAAACTAGTTTTAATAGTTTGATTTCAGTTTTGATATTTTACAGTATGAAAACTTAAAATTGAAAAGTTCGATGTGTACAAAACTACATATGCGTATTGAGCAATGGCAACATTGTTCAAATGAAAACGAGAACAAAACGCTTGCCGCTCGTAGCGAAGGGAGAAGCGAAATTCGATGTTTCTTGCGCTTGCGGTTGCCGCGACATTCAATGGCGACTGACCGAAATTAACAGCTCTAACAAGTTGATTAACCTACAGCCAAGTACGGTGGCTACGGTATGAAGATCAGCTGAGATAGTGGTACATGTTCTAATTCTCTGCATTTACATTAGTGTAGGTATGCATGCTTGCCTATGCAAGTATGATAAGAGTGCGTTATCAAAGTCACTCAAATAGACAAACCCGGTTTGGCGATTGCCGGCACGCAGACTTAAAGCAAGCATACATCTAGTTTTAAACAATGTTATAGTGTTGTTGTATACAATTAAGTGCTAAGATTGCTGGTACTTAATAAAATATGTATAAGAGTAGCGTTGATGATTTCTACTAATAAATTTGCTTATAAACTATGTATCTACTTCTAAACATACTCCGCCCGATATTTGGCGGATATTTGGCACACAAGTGTGTGAAGCTCATCAAAACTTAATTTAGAAAATCCCACAACTCTATAAAAATGATATTTCGCCATTTAGACTGCAGCCTCCTATAAACCGCTGAAGTGGGGAGAGCTGGCACACTGCTCTTTAATCACTTTCGAATGCTCTTGGCTCAAAATTGGTTTTTTCAGTTCCGTTTGCTAATTTTTGGCTCCAACAAAATTGGTGGCATTGTCCGACCATATAGTTTGCGGTCTGCCACGCGTACAAATAAATCTCTTAAGGGCTGTGAGGAATGAAGAGGTTGTCAAATCCTTTACCAGCTCCAAATGAATGGCCTTGGTGGCAAAAAAAATAAAGATGTAAATGTAGCAATTAATTGGAGCTCTATTGCGTACGTCCGATTTGTAGAAAAATGGCCCACAAAAGTCCACACCGGTAGTTAGGAATGCGAGTTAGGAGCGTTTGTATTCCAATTGTGTGCTTAGCAACTCTCAACCAATAATGCCATACCGCGCAAATCTATTTTTGATGATTTCATATATTTTTGAAAATATGTGTTCCTTTTCTACAGCGCGTATTATTATTTTAATACAGAGGCAACTTAGATTTTTAGAATTTAACAAAACAATTGTAGTAAAAAATCTCAATTCTTTGAATATATTGTAAAACAACCAAGCTGAAAATATCACAAATCATATTTTTTATAAGGATTTTCATTAAATGAAACAGCAAAAATTAAACAAAATATATATTATGCTCACAAGTATCTTTCCCTTTTTATAAGTGCAGATATAAAAAACTACCTTGCATACCAGATCGATCATGTTGTGATAGATGGAAGACACGTCTCCTAGGTTCTAGACGTGCGTACGCTCCGAGGTCCTAACATCGACTCGGACCACTATCTTGTTGCAGCTAAGATTCGCACCCGCCTCTGTGCAGCAAAAAACGCACGTCAACAAACACAAGGAAGGTTCGACGTCGAGAAGCTGCAGTCACAACAGACAGCAGAACGATTTTCTACTCGGCTTGCACTCCTGCTCTCTGAGAGCACTCGTCAACAACTCGGTATAAGGGAACTGTGGGACGGCATTTCAAACTCCTTACGTACAGCTGCAACCAAAACCATTGGTTTCCAGAAAGTGCAAAGAACAGCTAGTACGGCGAGGATTGCCGTGTCGCAGCGGAGAGAAAACAGGCTGCCTACCTCGCAACGTTACGATCGACCACAACACGTGTGGGATGGGATAGATACCGAGAGTTGAAGAGGGAAGCGAGACGCATTTGCAGAAAGAAAAAGGCCGAAATGCGTAAGTATGAAGAGCTTGAAAAGCTGGCCGACAGGGGTAATGCTCGAAAATTCTACGAAAAAAATGCGGCGGCTTACAGAAGGTTTCAAGACCGGAGCATACTCTTGTAGAACCCCCAAAGGTGATCTAGTCACCGTTGCCCAGAGCATACTTAAATTATGGAGGGAACACTTCTCCAGCCTGCTGAATGGCAGTGAACGCACAACGCCAGGAGAAGGCGAACCCGATTCCCCAATTGATGACTATGGAGCAGACGTTCTATTGCCGGACCATGAAGAAGTTCGAATAGCAATTACCCGCCTGAAGAACAACAAAGCGGCGGGGGCTGATGGATTGCTGGCAGAGCTATTCAAACACGGCAGCGAAGAACTGATAAGAAGCATGCATCAGCTTCTTTGCAGAATATGGTCGGACGAAAGCATGTCCAACGATTGGAATTTAATTGTGTTGTGCCCAATCTATAAAAAAGGAGACCCCACAATCTGCGCCAACTACCGTGGGATAAGCCTCCTCAACATCGCGTATAAGGTTCTATCAAGCGTATTGTGTGAAAGATTAAAGCCCACCGTCAACAAACTGATTGGACCTTATCAGTGTGGCTTTAGACCTGGCAAATCAACAACCGACCAGATATTCACCATGCGTCAAATCTTGGAAAAGACCCCTGAAAGGAGAATCGACACACACCACCTCTTTGTCGATTTCAAAGCCACTTCGACAGCACGAAAAGGAGCTGCCTCTATACCGCGATGTCTGAATTTGGTATCCCCGCAAAACTAATACGGCTGTGTAAGCTGACGTTAAGCAGCACCAAAAGCTCCGTCAGGATCGGGAAGAACCTATCCGAGCCGTTTGATACCAAACGAGGTTTCAGACAAGGCGACTCCCTATCGTGCGACTTCTTCAATCTGCTGCTGGAGAAAATAGTTCGAGCTGCAGAACTTAATCGAGCAGGTACAATCTTTTATAAGAGTGTACAGCTGCTGGTGTATGCCTCAACACCCGCGCCGTTATTTCTGCTTTCTCCAGGCTGGACAAGGAAGCAAAGCAAATGGGTCTGGCAGTGAACGAGGGCAAGATGAAATATCTCCTGTCATCAAACAAACAGTCATCGCACTCGCACTTGACTCTCACGTCACTGTTGACAGTCATAACTTTGCAGTTGTAGATAATTTTGTCTATTTAGGAACCAGTATTAACACCACCAACAATGTCAGCCTGGAAATCCAAAACAGGATTACTCTTGCCAACAGGTGCTCCTTCTGACTGAGTAGGCAATTGAAAAATAAAGTCCTCTCTCGACGAACATAAACCAACCTCTATAAGTCGCTCATAACTCCCGTCCTGCTTTATGGTGCAGAGGCTTGGACGATGACAACAACCGATGAGTCGACCTTAGGAGTTTTCGAGAGAAAGGTTTTGCGAAAGATTTATGGTTCTTTGCGCATTGGCCACGGCGAATGTCGCATTCGATGAAACGATGAGCTGTACGAGATATACGACGACATTGACATAGTTCAGCGAATAAAAAGACAGCGGCTACGATGGCTAGGTCATGTTGCCCGGATGGACGAAAACACTCCAGCTCTGAAAGTATTCGACGCAGTACCCTCCAGGAGAAGCAAAGGAAGAGGAAGACCTCCACTCCATTGAAAAGACCAAGTGTAGAAGGACCTGGCTTCGCTTGGGATATCCAATTGGCGCCACGTAGCGAAAAGAAGAAACGACTCTGCTATAATCGCGTAAGCGGTGTCAACGCCAATTAAGAAGAAGATATGTACGTATAAAAGCCCACAACTTGAGAAAAGTTTTCCCAATTGTAGCTAAAACAAATTTTTGCAACCGTCATCAACTGTTCTTTCACATGTTCAGTGGTGTGAACAAAATAGGAACAAACATAAGGTGTTGTGAAGTTTTAAAATGTGCTGTTTTCTTATTAAATAAAATTGTTTTTAGATACAAATTTAACTTATATAATTTTTTTCTAACAGTGAACATAAAAACAAATATTAATGCGAAATTATAAAACCTGCAAATTGTGTTTACCTCTTTTTGTTCACACAACTGTACAATTCCGATATGAAGTAAACTTCCGTTCTTTAATATGTGTACAATCTCGCAACCATTCTGCGATGAATATTAGGGGTACGAATTGCAGATATTTCCTCTTGGTGCACCGGCACAACAACGAACACACGCAGAAAATTATTTGCAATGGCTGTAAAATATGTCAGACCAAAACACATGTTTGTTTGCGTGCAATGTTACGCAAAAATATAATTGCAACCCTGTTTTAGCTGCCATTTTACATAAAGACTTATTACGTCGTTAAATTGTTGAGGAAGGTAAATATTTAATAGGTTTTATAATTTCTATTTAAATTATAAAGATTTGTTACAGTTTTTTTGTTAAGAATTAATTTAGAAGGTGCGCCAATTCACAATAGCCATGCACAATAGTCATTTACAATAAATTGACCGAATCAGCCGTTCATATATTATATCACTAGACTCTGCAATGGGTGCTCTCGTGCCCTTGTATATTTCGGCATAGGATTTTCGCAATCTGCAATCCTGCAAGAGCAAGAGAATCCTCCTATTAAGTTACGGAGGAATGTAATTGATTTTTTTCGCAACTTTTTATTCCCTTCCCTCCGTAAACTGATATTCCCTTCATCTAGCCCTCGTGCGCACTTTGCTAACTTTGCGGGCTAAAAATGTGCCCATCCCTGCATTAGGCAATTTTCAGTAGAACTACAGTTAGCTATAACCTTATATCGTTTGGGTTCATCGAGTGAAAGTGCGGCGATTCGGAAAGTAGCTACACCGTTTGGTGTAGGAGATGGTGAAACGCTTTACAAGATAACTAAGAGGGTATTTTTGTCTATTTTGGAGTTAAAATCTTGATATATCACTTGGCCTTATACCAATGTAAGACAAGATAACGTTAAAACAACATTCAATGAGCTGCCGCGTTGCATAGGGTATATTGATGGTACTGAATTGAAACTTGCAGAAGCACCAGTTGTTAACCATCCAGCTTATTTTTCAAAAATCTATTCCATAAAGGCACAAGTTGTATGAGATTAACAGTTAAGGATTCGACATGTAGTAGCGGGACACTTTGGTAGTGTACACCAGGGATGGGCACATTTTTAGCCCGCAAAATTAGCAAAGTGCGCACGGGGGCTAGATGAGGGGAGTATCAGTTTACGGAGAGAAGGGCATAACAAGTTGCGAAAAATTGGAAACAAAACCAATCACATTCCTCCGTAACTTAATGTTCATCGCAGAGTGGTTGCGGCAATACTGACATTGTACTCAGATTAAAGAGCGGAAGTTTACTTCATATCGGAGTTGTACAGTTGTGTGAACAAAAAGAGGTAAACATAATTTGCCGGGTTCAGAGTTTCGCATTAAAATTTGATTTTATTTACCCTGGCATGGTGGGAAATTCTAATCACTGTTAGGAAAAATATATAAGTTATACTTGTATCTAAAAACAATTTTATTTAATAAGAAAACAGCACATTTTAAAACTTCACAACACCTATAGTTGTTCCTATTTTGTTCACACCACTATACATGAGATAGAACAGTTAGTAGTGGTGATGCCAGTTGTAAAAATTCATTTTAGCTACAATTGAGGAAACTTTTCAAGTTGTGGGCTTTTATACGTACATATGCAAGGCAGTTTTATATATATGCATATATAAAAACAAAGATACTTGTGACCATAATATATTATATATATATAAATAATTTAATGAAAATGCTTAAATAAATATATATCATAAATATATATTAATATTTGTGATATTTTCAGTTTGGTTGTTTTATCAAAATATTCAAAGAATTTAGGTTTTTTTCTATAATTGTTCTGTTAAATTTTAAAAATCTAAGTTGCCTCTGGAAATGTATTAAAATAATAATGCGCGCTATAGTAAGGGAACACATATTTTCAAAAATATAAGATATTATCAAATAAAAATATATTTGCGCGGTATGGCATTATTGATTGAGAGTGGCTAAGCACACAAATAGAATACAAACACTAATGGCAGAGAGTTTCTGAGAAACATCGTATTTCGCTTCTCCCTCCGCTACGAGCGGCAGGCGTTTTGTTCTCGTGTTCATTCGAACAATGTTGCCATTACTCTATACGCATATGTAGTTTTGCACACATCTAACTTTTCAATTATAATTTTTCATAATATAAAATACCAAAACTGAAATCAAACTAGTAAAACTAATTTATATATTTATAAATAATAGCATTCGATTTTGATTTTGAGTTAGTTTAAGAAAATCTCAAATATATTGAAGACAATTTTTATAATTACTACAATATATCGAGACTGGCAACCCTGCGTTGTGAGAGAGTAATTTGCTGAGTCGTTTCTACGGGGTAAACCCCAAGTCGTTGGAAATTCTACGGTAATCGGGGGTAGAAGAAGGTAGTATTGCGCTCTCATAAGATTCATTTGTGCATATGCGTTTGAAGAAACAGTGGTTCAGAAACTGAAATTATTATAATTTAAATGTAATATCAGCGAGTAAAGGCAGTCTCCAAAATTTAAAAAGAAAAATTAGTCCATTTAATGTGGAATGGGAAGAAAAATATTTAAGTCAGGAAAGCTCTGCTATGTATATGTATTATAGATCTGCAGTTCTCTACTCTTTTAAAAATAAGTTTGCGCAAATTTTAGATAAAATTACTTTTTATAAAGATCTTTGTTTAAAGAAATATCCATGTTTGAAACTTTTTTCTTCGAAAATTATATGTATCTATGTTTGGAAGCACCTACACTTGTGAACAATTTTTTTCAATAATGAAATTAAACAAACATTTAATAAGATGTTGGTTATCTAATTTAAATTTTGATACAATAATGCGTGTAGTTACAGCAAATGAGATTAAATCAAACATAGAATTTATTATGTCAAATAAACTAAATTAAATGCTGTTATAAAGACATGTTAAAAAAATTATTACTAAAATTAAATACTCATTATACTTTTTGTCATTTGTCTCACATTTTAAAAATTTATAGTAGTTACAAAGAAACTTAGAATTGTTAGGCAATTTTACAGTTATTACCCACAGTGCAACTTCCCATATATGTATGCGCGCGCTCTCATTTGTAAATATGGAGTGGTAAAATACTTTGCTCTCACTTCCCTCTTCATGTTTGCCCGCGATGATCTCCTCACCTTGCCCTCAAAATGTGCACTCGTGCCCGCACGGGCAAAATGCCACTGAGGGCTAATATGCCCATCCCTGGTGTACACGATGCTCGCATGTTTCGTACTAGTGCTCTCTCCACTCAGGAAGGTTCACTTTTTTCTTCTTCTCAATGGCTAGCCGGAGATCCTGCTTATCCATTGCTGACAACTTTTATCATGCCATTTCGATAAATTTCACAACAAATAGACTATTCAAAGCGTAAAGCTTTCAACTTGCCTCATAGCATATATCGCGTGAGGATTGAACATTGCTTTGGGATTCTAAAAGAACGTTTTGGCAGCCTCAAAGAATTAAGAATACGTATTCAGGATGAATTTTGTTCACATGAAAATGGCCGACGAATAATTGAGGCAGAAGCCAAGCGCAAAATTTTGTACACAATAATGTTTGGTGATCAATAAAACGTTAACTAGTAATATATGTATGTTATACATAGTGGTATTAGGTATACCAACTCTATTTTTGATAAAACTATTTATATAGGTTCATACTTACGAAACCTAAAGAAATAATCTAACTGCCATAAATAATCATAAATAAATACAAACGTAATTTAGTATATTTAATTCTGTTTGTATAAGACTAAAACGAACAGAAATGCGACTTTATTTTTAGATCTAACTTAAATCCACAACGAGCGGCAATTACATGCTTGCTTGTTCACTAGGCACATGTACAAAAACTAATTAGGATTCCGGGAATAGAGCATATGCTAACGGTGTGCATATGTACAGTAGGCAGTAGTCAACGTCGCTAACATATGTATGCACATACAGAAAATAAGAAGAAATAACGCTACAATCAGGCGATAGTTGTCCCATAGGCGTAGCGTATGCAAACTTAGATGGGGAATTATACCCCATACAATATCTCAATCTAGAACGTCCTCCCAGTTCAGAATTTCTTCGTGTATTCCGGTTAGTCTTACCACCTTTTGTACAGGACGTTCACAGTGGCGTTTGACGTATTTGCCTCCGTCCGTTAACCGATTTCCATTGTATTCTATTGTAATGACACGGACAGGACCATCGCTGTCAGGATGGGTGTCCGTGATACGACCCATGCGCCAACAAGCGTGTGGCAAATTCTCATTTCGAATAAGTGCGACATCTCCTATTTAGAGGTTTGGTTCAGGCCTCATCCACTTGCTACGGGCCTGAAGTGAATTCAGATACTCATTTTGCCAACGTTTCCAAAAATGTTCGAACATTCCTTGCAAGCGCGGCCAATAATGGAGGCGGTTGTGCGGTATATTTGGTAGCGGTGGCTCAGGACGGAAATTGATTGGTTGGCCAATTATGAAATCACCTGGCGTTAAGGCTAGTCCTCCTTCGGGGTCATCATGTAAGGCTACAATTGGACGTGAATTAAAACAAGCTTCAATCCTTGTCAATAGCGTTAGAAGCTCATGATATCGCAATGACTGTTGGCCCATAATGTGAAGTAAATGCTTCTTGGCCGAGCGGACCGCTGCTTCCCACTTACCACCATGATGTGGTGCAGCGGGGGTAATGAACTTCCATTGAGTACCAACATGAGCAACGTGCTGTTGCGCGTATGAGGATACCCATTCCTTCATATCTTCACGCATTTGTTTATCAGCGCCTACAAACTGGGTGCGTCCAGCGTTCAGGGACTTGCATGTTTTGAAACTGAGGACACCTTATTAGACGATGATTACCTGAGCACTGAAGGCAACCAACATTGGCGGTGGGTGCGTTTGTATATTGAGTACTATTCGAGGCGCCCACGTGCGCCTTAACTGTACGAGGAGCGACACGCTTAAATAACGGTTGTGTGCTACCGGTTTGTGGTGCAACGGTAATGTTGTTGGCACGTCGTTCAAGAAATAGCAGCAAATCTTCCAACTTCGGTATGCTCACAGTTGTGAGGCTATTCCCCATTCATTCCGCGTTGTTTTTGGTAACTTCGGCAAAAGTACAGGAACTGCTATCGCATCCCAGTGGTGCACTGGAATGTCCATAACGGCAAGTGCACGAAATGAATTGCGCACACAATCAACGGTCGATCGCAGCGTATTCGGAGCCTCTACTGGGTTGTTCGGTAGATCAAAAAAGATCTGCACATGTGTTTCTGCCAGTAGGCGAGGATTATCATAACGACGTTTTGGCTCAGACCACACCTCGTGGTAGCCACCGGTATATAATCCTCCTATCATCGAAACACTTTCTTGATCGACACACTGGCATAGCTTACCCAATTTATATGCAGGATCCAGGTCAGTTCAATTATGAAACATCGGTTCAAAGAGGTCCTTAAATGCCAACCAACTCGTTGGTTTTCCGTCAAATCGTGGAATTGATACCAGATCTAGTCGCATGTCTGCCACGTGATTTATTGTCGATGATGCAACCTGGACGGCAGTCTTGGGGTTTAAACGGCGTTGCAACGTGACACACAACGTGGTGTACAACGATTCAGTTGTCGCAAACAACTCTTCGTGAGATGCAATTTCGTCTTCCTCCGCCTTGCTGACCACATCAAAGTGGTGATGTATAAACCAATCAAAATGTTGATTTACACGGCCGAGTAAAACTTCACACTCCACTTTATCTGGATTGAAATCAGCATTCTGGATTTCTTTCCCAAGGCGCACAATTTAAGCATGTGCCGATGCACGTAATTTCAACGAGGCCATTATCACTTAACTCTAAAAACAGTTGGTCGCAGTTCCTCACAGGAGGCACCAAAAATATATATAAGATTAAAACGAACAGAAATGCGTTTTGTATAACCTGTCGTCACGACTTTATTTTTAGCACTAACTTAAATCCGCAAGGAGCGGCAATTACATGCTTGCTTGTGCAGTAGGCACATGTACAAAAACTAATTAGGATTCCGGGAATAGATCATATGCTAGCGGTGTGCATATGTCAGTGGTCGGCATTTCTTAGCACAATTGTACAAACTAACTTCACACGTACGCTTACGCTCTATCGTTCAGTCGTTGTTGAGCCAGCAACGAATTAACATCATGCAAGACTATAGCGCAAAACCAAATATGCCCTGCGAGAAATATTTTATGATTCGAAATGCCTTTGGTGCAATGCAATGCCTTTTATGTTCCAAGTCTTTTAAAGATAATAGGGAATATATCCTTAAAAGTCATTTTGTTTTATATATTATATTTTAAATTTTGCTTATAAAATTTGCTTAATTTTAATTCCAATTTCTCACTGGGCTACTTTTTTCTCGTGCTCACTAACGCAGTGACAGATCCTCTCATGCCGACCACTGGCATATGTACAGTAGGCAGCAATCAGCGTCGCTAACATATGTATGCACATACAGAAAATAAGAAGAAATAACGTTACAATCAGGCGATATTTGTCCCATAGGCGTAGCGTATGCAAACTTAGATGGGCGACTATACCCCATACAATATCTTAATCTTGAACAGTGTTTATTTTCATATTTTTTCAATTTCATATATTGCCACTCTTTCTTTCATTTCTAATTCTAACTACTTGTATTTTTCATCAGTTTTTATTTTTTCAATTCTATTTGTAATTTTTTTGAATCAATATGTAACTTTATTTCATGAATTTTCTTTTCCTCCTCGAATTTATACGTCTCAAATTCCAGCTTCTTCGCTTCCATAACAATTTTTCAGCTTGGATAGCCGCCAATTGTCCAAAGGATGATTTCGGAGGCCGAATTGACCGTTGATATGTTGATACCGGTGTGGAAATTGGTGCGATCGAAGGTGCGGCATTTGATGGCGCAGCAGGTATACATTCCTCTTCCAAGATTTCTACTTTGAATTCTAGTGCAGAACGGTTTCATGGATGACAACCGCTTTCCAAATATTTCCCTCAGCTGGTCGTAATATGGACACAGCAATTTTTGCTGAGTTTAGTGAAAAATGTTTTATTTAACAATAAATTTAAAATATTTGTGTAATACTAACCTTCGACCCGTTAACGCGAACCAGCAATTGGTTTTACAGTACTGCGCCTTCAAATGTCGGAGCTTCCACCGCAGATCCCATGAGACATTCAACTGCGATTTTTCTAAAAATCGTTTATAAAACAATTGCGTAGCTGGAGCCTGAAATAATTGAAAACCGAATTAAATCAAAAATTAAGAAAAAAAACGTATAAACTTACCTCAAATTCCGCCTCTTCCATTAAAACTCAATAATCGAGTGCACCCCACTCCCCTTCCGCTTCTTGTTTGGATACTGCCTTTTCCTCTTCGATGGGAGCGCAACTTCGGTATTCATTCTTATGCAAAACTGTAAAAATTCTTTAGAATTTAAATAGAAATTAAAAAATCTATTTAAAACTTACCTGCCTCAACAATTTAACGACGTAATATGTCTTTATGTAAAATGACAGCTAAAACAGATCTGCAATTCTTGCACCGTGCAAGGGTGTTGCGAGAGTTAGTGAATAACCCCAATTTTCTTTTCCTAGGCTTTGCAAAGATAGAATTTTATTCAACCTCTTTTTTTTTTAATAAAGTGAATTAAGCCTGTTAGTTCCCAATTTTTAATTGTTTTTAATCATTGGTAACTAAAAATTAATGCTACTATGCACCAAATTGCAAAACGTTTAATGAAATATTTTTAAGTTTCGCATTTTCTTTGATTTTCAATGTTTTGCATTTTTATTAGTGATCTTCAACGGCGGCAACAAATTCCTCCGTTCACATATATTTTAATATAATTTCAATCTGGCCGTTTCAGTCATTCCAATTGCAAAACGTCAAAACCTACCCAATCCAGTCAACTGTTAAAGTTCGGAAGGTGAGCGGCTCTCACATTTCCAGTGACAGGAGGGTTGGGGATCTCTTTATCTCTGGTCTCAAGTCTCTAAATTAGAAATTTTAAGTTAGGGACAATTTTTTAGACTTGAAACGATTTTGCTATTCTATAAGTGACAGTCACAAAATCTATTACATTTCATTATTCAGAGATGTTTTTACTCTTGAACACCGAGGTTTTGGACCGACCAGTTGTATTTTTTTTCGAATGCTCTTCTGTGTCCAACTTTTTCTTCTTTCTGCAATAATAATGAATTATAAATTTTCCTATTATGTATTTCCCATTTTTACCAATTCTCTCTCAGACCCGAATACTGAGAATATCGATATTTTAATTTCTTTTCATTTCTCCAATTATTATTATCTTTCTATTATGCATCTCTCACTTTTATCAACTCTTGTTTATACTATGTTCGGACCGACATTGAAAACATGTTTTCGTGGGAAAAACTGGTTTTCGCAAGAAAACTTGTGTTTTCGTCCATGTAAAATCTGTCAAACGAAAACACAGTTTTCGATGAAAACTACTTGAAAACTTACATTCCACTCAATATAATCGGTGCCTGCTCTAGTTTAATCGATTTTTTTTAAAGACATATTTTGCCGGCCTTAAATTGTCACTTGATATTTGTTTACATTCCATATACAAATACAGTTGCTCACTGTTAATGGGATTCTCTTGTTTTTGAGAAACCCTTGCACGGTGCACCAATTGCAGAATTTTCTTCTTGGTGCAACGGCACAACAAACACACGCAAAAATTTATTTGCAATGGCTGTAAAATATGTCATACCAAAACCCATGTTTATTTTCGTGCCGTCATATATCACTAGATTCTGCAGTGGGTGCTCTCTTGGCCTTGCATATCTCGGTATAGGATTTTTGCATTTCGTGTCATCCTGCATGAGCAAGAGAATCCCCGTATTGATAGTTGTCAGTGAAAACTCAACTCACATTCCACAACATACGAAAGTAAAGAGGTTAAGCCAAAAACACCTCTATCATTAGAAATTCCGAAAATGGCTGATGAAGATAAACCACAAGGCACACCTGCTGAAGCTACACGCTCAAAGCAGAGTATAAAACAAAAAAGATCAAAAGATCAGACAATATCTAGATTCATCACTGAAAGTGACAGTTTTATAAGATATTGTACAAGATTTCAAGCTTCCCCTATTACTGACATCACAGAATCAGTTTTGAATATAAAACTAGAAAGTGTTAACAATCTATGGGCACGCCTTCTGGCAGCGTACGATACAGTACTAGATACTGACGACGCAGAACTCCCAGAAAACGCAAAAGCTTCGGCGACAGCCAAGTGCGATAACTGCCGCGATCAGTATGAGCTAACAAAGGGAATGATAACTGAACAAATAAGTTTAGTAATGCCAAGTAGAGCCACTACTCCCCCTCCCAGAGTAGTTACAACACCAAAAGAAGACCTAGATAAAGGCATGTATCTCAAAGTACCAGCTTGTGATACTGAAGTTTTTAATGGATGTTATGATCAATGGCCGTCCTTCCGGGACATGTTCACTGCCGTTTATATAAACCATCCTAAACTATCACAAGCACAAAAGTTATACCATCTAAGGTACAAAACAAAAGGGGAAGCAGGCAGCATCGTCAAGCGATTCGCTTTAAATGACGAAAATTTTAAGCTGGCTTGGGAAGCACTAGTCGAAAGATACGAAAATGAAAGGGTTATGATAGAAAACCCAATAAAAACTTTATTGCATTTGCCAAAGATTCAACAAGAAACTAGCAAGGAGTATCAAAACTTATACTCGACAGTGACCAACTGTTTATCAGTGTTAAAAACACAAAATATCTCCACAGAATCGTGGGACCCTATGATAGTAACCATTTGCGCAGAAACACTGCCTGATGCTGCTTTGCTACGATGGGAACAATCTCTAGTGGAAAGAAAAATAATGCCCACCTGGCAACAGATGAAAACATTCCTCACTGCTCAATACGAGATAGCTGAGCGAATAGACAAAAAAATTATAAATATAAAAAGTCATCAAAATGACTCAAGTAAAAACTTGTTTAAACCTCAAGCCAGCAATAATATGCCATACAATAGACACGTTAATAAAAGTCACACTTTCGTGTCAAACCAAACCAATAAATGGCAACCATTATGTGAAATTTGTAAGGGAGGTCATAATATAAGATCTTGCGAGAAATTCAAAAAATTATCCGTTTCTGACAGAAACAATCTTGTCAGACAACATAAACTTTGCATCAACTGTCTGTCGAATGCTCATACGACAAAAGACTGTGAAAGCAAATTTAGTTGTGTGTACTGTCAACGAAGACATCACTCACTGCTTCATATTACGAACTTTCAAAATATGAAGCAAACTCAATTTCATAAAACCACCGGGTTAGTCACTACAACCAAAAGTGATAATCCCGAAATCTCAAATCCCGAAAAAAGGGAAGAACAACCATGTTGCTCTAAAGCAGCAAAAATTCAAGCTCTTCATTCAGAGAATGAAAGCAAAATTCTTTTACCCACTGCGGTCATCGCTATTGAACATAGAGGAGAATTATTCAAATTAAGAGCATTAATAGATCAAGGTTCTCAAAGATCCTTTATATCATCTAAAGTTCAAAATCGGCTAAAATTGCCTGTCAAAAATTCAAATTTCCAAATTTCAGGAATGGGCGGAAGAATTATCCAAAATTCGAACAAAATATGCCCAATTACCATAGTATCTCCAAATGCGGATATTAGAATAGATGCGCAAGCCATCGTTCTACCGCAACTTACAAATTTGCTTCCAAGCTGTGAAGTAAATAAAAAGCAATGGGAAAAATGTTCATATCTCAAATTAGCAGACCCCAACTGCCATACCCCATCACAAATCGATGTTTTGTTAGGTAGTGACTTAATACCTCAAATAATTCTTGAAGGTATAGAAAAAATATCCAATAAATTGTTAGCCCAAAATACAATCTTTGGGTGGATATTAAGTGGCCAAGTCACAGAAAAAATTAATTCTTTTACAACTGAAGTTGAAAATATTTCAAACGAATATTTAAATAATGAACTCAAAAAATTCTGGGAAGTAGAAGAATTGCCTCAGACTACTCAATTTTCAAAAGAAGATCAGGCATGCGAAGCCTATTACAAGTCCACAACAACAAGAAACGAACATGGTCGTTATGTTGTGCGACTACCATTCAAACCAACTTTTCCTGAAACCATAGCTCTAGGCCACTCTAGAATATCAGCAGTCCAGCAATTTCTAAGCCTGGAAAAAAGCCTGATGAAAAAAAGTGAGCTCAAATCAGCATATGATAATGTGATGGACGAATATCTTGACCTCAATCATGTGGAAGAAGCTGTATCATATGAAAAAGTATCTAAAGGTAGATATTTATCTTTTTATCTGCCACATCACGGGGTAATACGACCTGATAAACTCACAACAAAAGTACGAGTGGTTTTCAATGCCTCAAAGTGTACGAGCTCAGGCAAATCACTGAACGACGTACTATATACGGGCCCAACCTTACAACCTGATCTCATGCTGTTAATATTAAATTGGCGCATGTTTAAATACGTTTTTAATGGGGATGTAGAGAAAATGTACAGACAAATTCTAGTACATAAAGATGACCAAGATTTCCAGCGTATAGTCTTCCGTAAATCGAGTAATAGTCCAGTCAGCGACTACAAACTTAAAACCGTCACCTTTGGCATCAATTGCGCACCCTATTTGGCGATCAGGACACTGCATGAAGTGGCAAAAACGTGTGAAACAAATTTGCCCTTAGCAACTTCTGTGTTACAAACACAAACATACGTGGATGATATTCTATCAGGTAGCCACAGTCTGTCCTTAGCGTGCGAATCACTATCTCAAGTGATCAAAGCACTAAATTCAGCGGGATTTCCCTTAAAGAAAATTACATCAAATCATCCCGAAATAATAAAAAACATAAAAAAGGAAGACTTATTAGATACAAATTTCCTTATATTTGAAAGGGCCAGTACAACAAAAACCCTAGGGATTCAATGGAATGCGATAACAGATCAATTCTCATATACAGTTGAGTCAATATCTGCAATGTCCGCTAGTACAAAACGCCAAATACTTTCCTCGGTGGCAAAACTTTTCGACCCCGCAGGATGGCTTTCGCCAATAATGATTCAAGCAAAAATCCTCATTCAAGAATTGTGGCAAGATGGCACTGAATGGGATGAACAGGTAAAACCTGTACGTTTAACAAAATGGATACAATTTGCTAACAATTTGCATACTATATCAGAAATTCGAATCCCGCGATGGGTAAATTTCACCCCTAACATTAACACAGAATTACACGGTTTCTGTGATGCCTCTGAAAAGGCTTATTGCGCAACAGTTTACGTACGCACACAGTACGATAACAAAATATCTGCACACCTCTTGGTAGCCAAAGCCAAAGTTGCACCTTTGAAGACACTCAGTCTGCCACGGCTTGAACTGAATGGTGCTCTTCTGTTAGCAAAATTAATTTCAATAGTTCAAACCCACCTGAAATTAACCGATCATAAAACATATCTTTGGTCAGACTCAGAGATAGTTTTGGCATGGTTAGAAAAACCACCCTATTGCTGGAAGACCTATGTATCTAACCGAATATCTCAAATCTTGGACTTAGTTGGCCCAGCAAAATGGCAACATGTTGCAAGTGCAGATAACCCAGCGGATCTTGGGACAAGAGGTTGCAAGCCACTGCACCTCACCAGCACTACACTCTGGTGGAATGGTCCAACATGGCTAACAGAATCACAAGAATTCTGGCCAAAGTCTCCCGCTCGTAATATAATACCGCCGGAAAGTCGGAAAATTGAAAATTTTCATATCACTCCAGAAGAGGATGATATTCTCCACCGATTTTCTTCATTTCCTAGAGCACTAAGAGTAGTCGCTTACATGCACAAATTCACCCAAAGACTTAAACAAAAAATGAAAGGGATTCCAAATGATCCTTGCGTACAACTAACGCATACCGACTTGCAACATGCCAAAGTTAGTCTCATTACCTACACCCAAACTCGCTATTTCAGTCGAGAGAAAGCAAAGTTGGTCGAAAGACGACCACTCGAAAAGGGAAGCTCTCTTCTCGTTTTAAATCCATTCTTGGACGCTAAGGGATTAATAAGGGCAAATGGAAGATTAGCGAATTCCAGCCTCAGTTACAACGAACGGCATCCCATTATTATACCTGAGAAATCCCGTTTTACTCATTTATTCTTAATATACCTTCACCAGCTTACACTACATGGTGAGCATCGCTTGATGCAGCAAATGGTCCGACAAGAATTTTATATACCGCGACTAAAGCCACAACTTAAAAAGACGGTTTTTATGTGCAAACAATGTACCTTGTACAAACATAAAATGCGTACGCAGATCATGGCAGCTTTACCACCTGAACGCTGCAATTATGCTCTACCTTTTACTATTACTGGGGTTGATTTTGCTGGACCTTTCCAGATAAAGGCCTCGATGTTAAGATCTTCTTCCTTTAGAAAAGGGTATGTGGCTGTTTTTGTATGTTTTACGACAAAGGCAGTACACCTAGAGCTTTGTTCAGATCTGACAACTGCGGCTTTCCTCGCAGCATTTGCACGCTTTGTCGGACGACGCGGATTTCCCTCAAAGATTATGAGCGACAATGGGAAAAACTTTATCGGAGCTCAAAGAGCTACCGAGAAAGAATTCATAAACTTTATGAAAGAAGTATCCCCTGAAATAGTTAAAAAATATGCACCTCAAGGGATCGATTGGCAGTTTATACCTCCATGTTCTCCACACATGGGCGGACTTTGGGAATCAGCAGTCAAAAGCTTTAAGTCCCATTTAAAGAAAACGGCTGGTAATCATAAATTTAATTATGAGGAGTTTACTACACTACTCACTCGTATAGAAGCCGTATTAAATTCAAGACCTATATCACCACTCTCGCAAGATCCCTCCGATTTCACAGCTCTTACACCTGGACATTTCCTCAGAGGAGCTCCTCTTCTCGCCATACCTGAGACAGAAGGAGACTCACTCACTTTAATAAATCGATGGGAAAGAATCAAGATTGTCCATCATGAATTCAGCCACAGATGGAAGGAGGACTATCTTAAAGATCTCCATAAGAGATATCGATGGAAAACGATCCAGAAGGAACCCAGTACAGGCGAATGCGTCATCATACAGGACGAATGCCTTCCCCCTACCGAATGGCGACTAGGTCGCATTGAAAAGGTACATCGGGGACGAGATGGTCATATAAGAGTAGTAGATGTACGAACACAAACTGGCCTACTAACTCGACCATTAGTGAAATTGTGTTTTCTTCCAAATACCGAAGAACCAATCACCGAAACCAAGCGAACGCAAACACATACATAATCAAACAATAATTAATTAAACATACACCGTTTACAATCCGTACGTACAAATCAAAACCACAATGAACGCGATTAATAATAAATAACAAAATCCATATATAAATAATACATAATACCTATAAATAAAGGTATCATATAAAGACATAAATACATAGATCTATATATATAGTATACACATATATATAATGAGTAGCATATTTCATACTACTAGTAAAACCATGTTTAATATACATATTCCTATTCCACTAGAAATGGACGTAGAAGAAATACGCAGTAATCCCTTGTCGGTGAGGTCCGCAACCACTGCAAATACATCCTACGCTACACCCATCGCCGCACCAAGGCGGCAACAATCATCCATTCCACCAGTCAGGGAAGTAGGCGAGGAGCACTTCGAGGAATACGTACCGCCACGATGCAGCCTGTGCCATCGACCCCATTTCCTGAAGAAGTGTGCGATCTTCAAGACGATGACGCCAGCTCAGCGCCAACAGATCGCTAGAGCCCACGGCCACTGCATGACATGCTTGGCAGACACGCACGCTACGATGGAGTGCATGTCAGAGGGGTCTTGTCAGTACTGCCACCGACCGCATCATACGCTATTCCACCGTTTTCCTCGACGCTCTGATCATTCATCACAAGCCAGTCACCGGCGTGGTCAACAGCGGCACAATCAACATAGAGGTCAGGTTCAACACCGAAGAGCCCATCGCTCCAAGCCGTCCCGAGGTGCACGTTCGCCGACACCACCACATCATAACCATCGCAACCATCGAAAGGCGACGAGTTTCAGCGCTGTAGTAAGCACCCTCCAGAAACTGCAGCGGCTTCTAGGCAATTAACTCGCCTAGGGGGCCGGGATGTTTATGCGACTTCATGGCATCTCACCCCTCACCACAACATTCATCACACCACACAACATTCAGCACACAACATAACATTCATCACATAACTCACACTCATCATACAACACAACATTCAGCACACAACATACACCATCATACACGCAACCCCACGCAACAAACCAACCACACTACACACCACACATTATCGTTTCACCACCTAACCGATCAAAAAGGATTGGTTAGATGGGGGTGAACACAATTCGATCTATACACCCGCAGAATCAACACGCGTCCCGTCAGCGATTGAGCCTTTTTTCCTGTCGTCGAGGTAGTGGTCCTTCGAAAAAATCCGTTCGGTCGTGGGGTTGTACACCGGCAGCAGCAGCAGTGAAAATTCATATACAACAAATACAATACAATATATGTATGTACACATATACATACACCGTAGTTCTTAAACCTCTAAATATTGTTAAAAAAAAAGAAAAGAAAATTTTATTGTATACTTATACAACAAATATAAAAATTAGTGAACTGAATTCAAGTGCAAAGATTGAATTTACCCGGAAACACAAGTGTTTGATATACATAACCATTGGCAAGAGTCAGTATACCCCCCAAACTAAGTGCGACGAACACCAACGCAGGATTACTCTTGCCAAAAGGTGCTACTTTGGACTAAGTAGGCAATTGAGAAGCAAAGTCCTCTCTCGACAAACAAAAACCAAACTCTATAAGTCACTCATAATTCCCGTCCTGCTATATGGTGCAGAGGCTTGGACGATGTCAACAACGGATGAGTCGACTTTGCGAGTTTTCGAGAGAAAGGTTCTGCGAAAGATTTATGGTCCTTTGCGCGTTGGCCACGGCGAATATCGCATTCGATGGAACGATGAGTTGTACGAGATATACGACGACATTGACATAGTTCAGCGAATTAAAAGACAGCGGCTACGCTGGCTAGGTCATGTTGTCCGGATGGATGAAAACACTCCAGCTCTGAAAGTATTCGACGTAGTACCCGCCACGGGAAGCAGAGGAAGAGGAAGACCTCCACACCGTTGGAAGGACCAAGTGGAGAAGGACCTGGCTTCGCTTGGAATATCCAATTGGCGCCACGTGGCGAAGAGAAGAAACGACTGGCGCGCTGTTGTTGACTCGGCTATAATCGCGTAAGCGGTGTCTACGCCAGTAAAAAAGAAGAAGAAACTAAATATTAATATTTTGAAAAAATGTTATTTTGAAAATGTACTTTATTTTTATAATATAACACAACCGTCTTATTACTCGCTCTTCTAATTTTCATATTACCGAAATGAAAATGCCGTCGGCATATGTGCAAATGGGATATGTTGCCTCTTCGAAATCTTCATAGAAATGAAAACTGCGTTGTCAAACTGCTGAAGTGACAGATTCTAGCTTACGATATATGGCAAACTAGATAGTATTCTATATCTAGTAAGCAATAAGCAATGTGGAGTCTCCACAGGCAAGAGACACGTCAATGCAGCTAGTATTCTATATACTCTATCCTGTCGAGATGCCCCGTAAGCGTTTTTTATAACATTTTCCATTGTGACCAGATCGAACAAAATAAGAATTTTAGGGCATTTTAATTAAAACACCCAACATTTATTACAATTGCAAATTATTATATATTGAACTTGTAATATATGGCGAAACTACTTAAATCCTTTTTTATAATTTTATGGTATATTAACACAACTGACTCTCAATATTTCAATACTTAATAAGAGGAATTAAGCCTGTTTTTAATCAATTGTAATTAAAAATTAATTCCAATGTGCATCAAATTACAAAACGTTTAATGAAATATATTTAAACTTCGCATTTTCTTTGATTTTCATTGTTTTAAATTTTTATTAGCGATCTCGAACGGCGGCAACAAACTCCTCCGTTCACATATATTTTTGGCATAATTTCAATCTGGCCGTTCCAGTCACTCCAATTACAAAACGTCAAAACCTCCCCAATCCAGTCAACTGTCAAAGTTTAGGTGGTTTTGACGTTTAGCAATTGTTCTGTCATTTCCAGTGAGAGAAGAGTTGGACATATCTTTATCTCTATTGCGATCAGTGGTGCATATATAGCGTAAATATAGTGCAAAATCATATTTTTTATTGTTTTTATTACAAAAAAAAAAATAAAAATAACAAACGCGCCATATATGTTCGTAAATTGGAATTAAAAACATGAATTTTAAGATATTTCCCGTGAAAATTTGTGCACGTTTTCGGAAAAGCCGCTCTCATGAACCTTTACCCAAATGCTAACAACATTTACTAAACTTCTACATGCATACATGAATTTGTGTACTTAATAATTATTTTGCACATGTTCTTGCAATTTTTGTTTTCAATCTTATTTTGTTATATTGCAATTTTCACAACAAAACATTAAAACAGCAGGCAATGGAACCATGTGACGGAAACATTGTACATGTTGCCGCTTCAAACTTTTAGGCACAAATTTGAATTGAGCTGTCAAAACACTCAAGTGAAAGTCTGTTGCTAGCAATATTTAATTGAGGCGACTATTATTTAGCAACCATATTGCTTAACATAAGTAATAAAATCCATTGATGTATCGAATATCACATTAAAACGAAATTCGATGGATATTGGCCGTCACTAATGCAGACTACAAATTACTGGTTGAGTTAAATCTCAATTATTGTTCTTATAGGAATCAAATTAAAAACGACCAAAGAAGAAATTTTTAAGGTATAAGTGTTAATGTAATATTTCTTATGAAAACAAATACCGAAATTACAACATACCATGTGTATATTCATAGGAATATGATACGTTCATAAGTTGTTCACATTTCAAATGTGTATGTATGTATATAATTTAATGCATCCCAATCTAAACTTTTTAGTTGCTTAGAGGCTTCATGTTTTATTCCATATAAATACTGAAATTTGTACTGACTAAAATGAAAATAGTATTTAAAGTAATTATTAAGCACTCTTAATAAACATTTTGCTGATGAAACTAAATTGTTTTTTGAAATTTTAACTAAATTAGGGTTTATTTGATATTTTTTAGTGAATTCTAGTGAAAAATCCTTGTTTCTTATATTTATAAATACTCTTTAACGATAATAAATTTAATTTTATTCAAACAATTAAAAAATTTATGAACTGCAAATTCCTGACGAATCGAAATGAACCCGAAATTTGCCTTAAGCAACGTAAATTTCTTAATCTTTCCTATTGACATAATTAATTGAGACACTAATATTAATACGATCGCTTGAATAATACAAATATATAATGTTCTCTGACAAGCATTTCCTTTTATAAATTCTTGATCGTTTCAGAAACAAAAAAATGTATATACAGTATGTAACACAATTGAGCAAATAAAATCAAATATTCCTGATTTCAAAATTATTTTACACTACGCAACTTATTACGAAAATAATATATAATATATATATATATATATGTTTTCGAATAGGTACAATAGTTGAGTTTTTTTCGCGGAAATATAACGGCACAATTTCTCAATATTTTTCTGGCGGCGTCTGGTTTGCGTCACGTGCACATTTGCTCAATTGTGTTACAACCCCGGTTGCGTTCACTCGTGTGAACATAGCTAAGACCAAATAAACTTTCGAGTATTTTAAATACCAGTAGCTCTATTTATCAATTAACTAACGTTTTCAGGAGTATTATTCATTTTATAGACGGTAAGTAGAATTAGAAAGATTGTTTTTTGTGAAGCTGTTAAACTTCGTGTTTTTTCTTTTAGAAAATGAAGAAAATTTCTGACTATTAAAAAATCTGTGCTTCAATGAGGGGCTCTCATATCGGTAAGTTGCAAATTTAGCTTAAATTTCATTTGGCTCAGTGAAAAATATTGCTAATTGTAATGAAATATCAGTGGCAAACCATCGATCTGGTTGGCGATCCGTTTTAAATAACCACGATAGACGAACTATCAACCGTCTGGTGGCCTCGGGAGCAGTAAAATCAGGTGCTGAAATTCAAAAGGAACTGGAGTGGACTTGCGGAAGACTAGTTTCTCGCATGACTGCACACCGCGAGTTGAAAAAACTAGGGTTTAAAGCCAGACGCAAAATTAAAAAACCTTTGCTTACTAAACGTCATCAAGAACTACGTCTAAACCCTTTGATAAAGCGCACCGAAACTGGACTCCAGAACAGTGGGCGAATGTAATTTGGACAGACGAAAGCAAGATTAATCTTCACGGGTCAGACTGAATACATTACGTGTGGAAGAAGTCATCAAAGACTTTTACCAGCCGCGACGCCATCTCAACACTCAAAGTTGGGGGCGGAAAAGTCCTTTTTTTTTACAAAAAAGTGGTGTTGGGGACCAAATTTTAATCGAGGGAAATATGGACGCGAATATGTATATAGATATATTAAGGCAAGGGTATTTTTCTTCGTTGGAGAAATTGGGTAAAATTGGTAAAGTTTAAAATATAACTATAAAATTCATTATAAATGGGAAAAACACGCATTCTAAATAGTTGAATTTTTGATCTTTAAATGCAAATATCTCAAAATCCATAAATCAGCGGCATATATATATATTTTCTTAATATAGAGGACCTCTTCGTACATACCCATTTTAACCTCGAAATCTGGGGATGTTATTCTAAAATTTACCCAAAATATAGATATTTACTTACTGACTTATGGTTTTTGAGATATTTGCATTTAATATTAAAAAATTTTACTATTTAAAATGCGTGTTTCTACAATTTATAATGAATTTTACACTTTTGTATCCACTAACACTTAACTAATTCGTTTCTACATATTTGTTTTGCATTAAATAGAGCAAAAATAGATTTAATTCCATATTTAACTCTCGTTGAAATTCCTTTATTCATACAATAAGAAAATGGTTGCAAACAAAGCAAACAATTTTTGTTACCGTATTTTGTAATCGAATAAAAATGAGTAAAAAAAGATTGTGCCGTCGATACAAAATTCATTGTCGTTTGATGAGTAATGTAAAATCTTTCAGACGTTTCATTATCTTGATAAATCCCGGTGCTGGATCAGCCAGCGTTATTTTTTGTAGTGCGGCCGAAGGCCGCCAATGCAAAAAGGAATTCAACTCAAAAGAACTGAAAACGCCCAAGTGTTGGTCCGCCAGGATTATCATTTTGAAAGGCGGCCGAAAGCAACCAACCTAATGAGGACGAAAGTACTGAAGACACAAAGGTGTTGGTCCGACCAGGATTCTTTTCTTTTGAAGCGTGGTCGAAGGCCGCCACTGCCGAAAGGGATACAATTCCGATTTTTTTGGCGCCCCGATTTGAAGGTACCGTTGGAAAGAAGAAGACCTCCTGATTAAAAAATACATAGGATTATAGGTACCGCAAACGCTTAGTTTACGAGATATTCGACCTTAAAGTTCAAAAATTCCAAAAATTCGAACATTTCAACAAGCTATTCTACCACACTAAATACACTTTACTCACATTTTTCGCATCAAATTTATTAAATTAAACTATAGACTTTTAAATAAATCCACATTTAGCACTTTTAGCAGTTTTTTACCCAAGAAATCTTTATTTTAAAAATTACATTTTACTCTGGTAGTGAACATCATGTGTGTGCTAAAAATTACGACGATGGAGCGCTGCCATGTAAGGAAATTCCCTCAAATTCCTATTTTCCCAAAAATTCCTGTCCTTGAATATGGATATGTTCTTTATTTAATTTAATAAACAAAGCAGTAATATTATATAATAATATATATATTGTCACCTAATATACAAAACAACACATTATCAAATAAAAATCGCTGACAGATATAATAACCAAAATTTAACCATTTTATAACGAAAAATCAAATTTTGTTTCAATATGAGTGCAAGATAACCAAAAAACATAACCACTTTATTACGTAAACTCAATATATTTTTTATTTTTAACGCAGAAAGGAGTGTTACGCGAAAGTACTTAAGTCACTCCGCGTATTCGCTCGACGTCACCTCGGGTATTCGCTCCACCAGGGTTATTTTTTTTAGAGCGCGGCCGAAGTCCGCCAACCCAGAAAGGTGTACTATTCGACAGTACTTCAGTCACCCCGGGTATTCGCTCGACCGGGGTTATTTTTTTAGAGCGCGGCCGAAGGCCGCCAACACAAAGGTGTACTACACGAAAGTATTTCAGTCACATAAATCACATATACAGATGTAGAAAGTATTTTTTATTATAGTTAATATAGAAAAAAAAATCACGCAAAAAAACAAACAAAGAAAAATCGTTAAAAATCCTACATATTTGCTGTTTAAGATGTGGCAACGCTCGTTTTCTTCATAATTGTAAACAATCTAACCTTTTCAACGATGAGTGTGCTAAGTGATTTTTAAATTAATAAATTTGGGTAAAGTATAGCAAAATAAAAGTGAAATGTGAACTTATTTCAATGTTTAAAGTGTATATTTATATATACAGAGTGAAAAACGTGAAAAAATTTAGTGAAACGTTGAGAAATACCATGTGTTATTAGTACAAATTTTTGAACTTTTAATCGTGAATATTTTTAAAAATAAAATAATTTTTATATTACTTTTGGATATTCCTTCTCTGGAGAAGCTCCCCTATCCGCACATACCCCATTTATACGGAAATTCTGTTTTTTTACCCCTCCGCCAAAGTAATCGGAATCGTCCCCTGGAATGTATTTTATGGGAAAGCTAGTTATGTGTTATTATTCTATGGGAAAGCTAGTTATGTGTTATTTATTTCTTGCCAATGGGCTATTATTAGTTTTCTTTATTTTTTTGGTTTTTTTTTATATAAAATATGTAAATATGGCAACACCGATTATTGGTTAGAATGCAACTCTTTTGTTATTGTAATTGATCAAAAATTAAAAAACTAAATAAAAGTTATTTTTGCACTATTTAATATAAAGTAAATGAATAGAAACGAATTAGTGAAGTGTTAGTGGATATAAAAGTTAAAAGAAGTGTAAAATTCATTTAAAATTGAAGAAACACGCATTTCAAATAGTTTAATTTTTTAACTTTAAAAAGCAAATATCTCCAAAACCATAAGTCAGCTGCATTTATATATATATTTTCTTGATTTGGAGGACTTCCTCTTTCCGTACATACTCATTTTTAAATCGGGGGGGATGCTATTCTAAAATGTATCCCGAAGCATCAGTACGGTTTCGAGAATTTGGAAAACTAATAATATAAAAGTGATGGTTGTTTGTGCTAATCCAGTTTTGACCCAAGCTCCTGACGGTGACTGTCACTAAACCCTGAAGATTCATATAGAATTTTACAAAATGTTGAGTATTGGTTTAGATATTTTCAAAAGGCTGTATAAGTTTTATTGAGTTCTAGAACTGCAGTAGTCAGCATTGAAAAAAAAAACAGTTTTGAGAAAAACGCTTTTGATGTTTTGCAGCTGCTGCTAGCTACCTGCTCTCAAAAGTTCCAGAGAACCTTTCCTAATTATCGAATAATTCGAAAAGTACTTGACTTATAGATTTTTTTTTATATCTGACTACGCCTAACTTTCCTCGTTTTCGTCAATGTATTTGTTTTGTTTTTATTTTTCAGAGTTTTTGGTTTTAATGGTTAATCATTTCCACTGTTCAATTGTATTCATGTTGCGTGTTACAGTACCTGAAATAAAAGGAGTAATTCTAAACTATATACTGTGTTGAATTTTATGTTTTTGTAATTCACTGCTAACTATAGTTTTCGGCTGGATGTCAGTGGAATGTCCTATTAAAGGGCCCCGCCCCCTAGTTGTATGCGGCCCTTCGGGTTCTGGGAAGACTACATTGCTGAAGAAGCTTTTCAAAGAATTTCCTCGAGACTTTTGGTTTTAGGATATCACACATAGCACGCTCTCCACGCGCCGCAGAAAAACATGGTGTTCATTATTATTTCGTTGACAAGGATAAAGTGGAGGAAAAAATAGCTAACAATGAATTTATAGAAACAGCAGTTTTTAGGGTAATACATACGGTACATGTGGAGTTCGTTATATACAAAGGTCCTGTAAAGTGTGCGTCCTGGACATCGAACCACAAGGAGTCGAACAGATGAAAAAACGGATTTAAATCCTATGCCCCTATTGCGGTTTTCAACCCAACTGCATTTCAGTCGAAGTTTAAAAATTCGGTATTGCCGACTTCAACTCAATCCGTCAAAAAAATTGCGGTTGAAGTATGATCGAACTTCAACTTTTTTTGGTATTGCGGTTTTCAACCCTGTACAAGTGGGGTTGACTAGTATATAAATAAACTTCGACTGCTTAATAGCAGTTGAAGTTCAACATTCGTGCAGTGATATAAAAAAAAAAATATTAAAGAAAAATGGAGAAGGGGTAAAATAACTATTTTCATTAATGTTAAATTAATTTTAATTAATATTTTTTATAAATTTTAGAAAAAATAAAGTTACAACAAAAAGCAATTCGAAAAATTGGTAAGTTAATCGTACAGATAAAAGACATCGAAATCTACTCTTGAGTACACCAATTGTCCGCTCCACAATATTCCGGGCCTTTGAGTGTACTGTATTGTAGCGTGCTTGGGGTGAAGAAGCTTCCGCCAAGCGATAAGGCGTCATTAAAAATTTATGCAGACGATAGCCATCGTCACCTAAGAAATTACATTACTCCAATTATTTAGCAATAAATACGATAAAGTCTTACCCAAGATCCAAGGGTTATTCTGTATGTTGTTCTGTAAATACACTTTCAAATTTCTTATGGTTTTTGAGATATTTGCATTTAATATTAAAAAATTTTACTATTTAAAATGCGTGTTTCTACAATTTATAATGAATTTTACACTTTTGTATCCACTAACACTTAACTAATTCGTTTCTACATATTTGTTTTGCATTAAATAGAGCAAAAATAGATTTAATTCCATATTTAACTCTCGTTGAAATTCCTTTATTCATACAATAAGAAAATGGTTGCAAACAAAGCAAACAATTTTTGTTACCGTATTTTGTAATCGAATAAAAATGAGTAAAAAAAGATTGTGCCGTCGATACAAAATTCATTGTCGTTTGATGAGTAATGTAAAATCTTTCAGACGTTTCATTATCTTGATAAATCCCGGTGCTGGATCAGCCAGCGTTATTTTTTGTAGTGCGGCCGAAGGCCGCCAATGCAAAAAGGAATTCAACTCAAAAGAACTGAAAACGCCCAAGTGTTGGTCCGCCAGGATTATCATTTTGAAAGGCGGCCGAAAGCAACCAACCTAATGAGGACGAAAGTACTGAAGACACAAAGGTGTTGGTCCGACCAGGATTCTTTTCTTTTGAAGCGTGGTCGAAGGCCGCCACTGCCGAAAGGGATACAATTCCGATTTTTTTGGCGCCCCGATTTGAAGGTACCGTTGGAAAGAAGAAGACCTCCTGATTAAAAAATACATAGGATTATAGGTACCGCAAACGCTTAGTTTACGAGATATTCGACCTTAAAGTTCAAAAATTCCAAAAATTCGAACATTTCAACAAGCTATTCTACCACACTAAATACACTTTACTCACATTTTTCGCATCAAATTTATTAAATTAAACTATAGACTTTTAAATAAATCCACATTTAGCACTTTTAGCAGTTTTTTACCCAAGAAATCTTTATTTTAAAAATTACATTTTACTCTGGTAGTGAACATCATGTGTGTGCTAAAAATTACGACGATGGAGCGCTGCCATGTAAGGAAATTCCCTCAAATTCCTATTTTCCCAAAAATTCCTGTCCTTGAATATGGATATGTTCTTTATTTAATTTAATAAACAAAGCAGTAATATTATATAATAATATATATATTGTCACCTAATATACAAAACAACACATTATCAAATAAAAATCGCTGACAGATATAATAACCAAAATTTAACCATTTTATAACGAAAAATCAAATTTTGTTTCAATATGAGTGCAAGATAACCAAAAAACATAACCACTTTATTACGTAAACTCAATATATTTTTTATTTTTAACGCAGAAAGGAGTGTTACGCGAAAGTACTTAAGTCACTCCGCGTATTCGCTCGACGTCACCTCGGGTATTCGCTCCACCAGGGTTATTTTTTTTAGAGCGCGGCCGAAGTCCGCCAACCCAGAAAGGTGTACTATTCGACAGTACTTCAGTCACCCCGGGTATTCGCTCGACCGGGGTTATTTTTTTAGAGCGCGGCCGAAGGCCGCCAACACAAAGGTGTACTACACGAAAGTATTTCAGTCACATAAATCACATATACAGATGTAGAAAGTATTTTTTATTATAGTTAATATAGAAAAAAAAAATCACGCAAAAAAACAAACAAAGAAAAATCGTTAAAAATCCTACATATTTGCTGTTTAAGATGTGGCAACGCTCGTTTTCTTCATAATTGTAAACAATCTAACCTTTTCAACGATGAGTGTGCTAAGTGATTTTTAAATTAATAAATTTGGGTAAAGTATAGCAAAATAAAAGTGAAATGTGAACTTATTTCAATGTTTAAAGTGTATATTTATATATACAGAGTGAAAAACGTGAAAAAATTTAGTGAAACGTTGAGAAATACCATGTGTTATTAGTACAAATTTTTGAACTTTTAATCGTGAATATTTTTAAAAATAAAATAATTTTTATATTACTTTTGGATATTCCTTCTCTGGAGAAGCTCCCTATCCGCACATACCCCATTTATACGGAAATTCTGTTTTTTTACCCCTCCGCCAAAGTAATCGGAATCGTCCCCTGGAATGTATTTTATGGGAAAGCTAGTTATGTGTTATTATTCTATGGGAAAGCTAGTTATGTGTTATTTATTTCTTGCCAATGGGCTATTATTAGTTTTCTTTATTTTTTTGGTTTTTTTTTATATAAAATATGTAAATATGGCAACACCGATTATTGGTTAGAATGCAACTCTTTTGTTATTGTAATTGATCAAAAATTAAAAAACTAAATAAAAGTTATTTTTGCACTATTTAATATAAAGTAAATGAATAGAAACGAATTAGTGAAGTGTTAGTGGATATAAAAGTTAAAAGAAGTGTAAAATTCATTTAAAATTGAAGAAACACGCATTTCAAATAGTTTAATTTTTTAACTTTAAAAAGCAAATATCTCCAAAACCATAAGTCAGCTGCATTTATATATATATTTTCTTGATTTGGAGGACTTCCTCTTTCCGTACATACTCATTTTTAAATCGGGGGGGATGCTATTCTAAAATGTATCCCGAAGCATCAGTACGGTTTCGAGAATTTGGAAAACTAATAATATAAAAGTGATGGTTGTTTGTGCTAATCCAGTTTTGACCCAAGCTCCTGACGGTGACTGTCACTAAACCCTGAAGATTCATATAGAATTTTACAAAATGTTGAGTATTGGTTTAGATATTTTCAAAAGGCTGTATAAGTTTTATTGAGTTCTAGAACTGCAGTAGTCAGCATTGAAAAAAAAAACAGTTTTGAGAAAAACGCTTTTGATGTTTTGCAGCTGCTGCTAGCTACCTGCTCTCAAAAGTTCCAGAGAACCTTTCCTAATTATCGAATAATTCGAAAAGTACTTGACTTATAGATTTTTTTTTATATCTGACTACGCCTAACTTTCCTCGTTTTCGTCAATGTATTTGTTTTGTTTTTATTTTTCAGAGTTTTTGGTTTTAATGGTTAATCATTTCCACTGTTCAATTGTATTCATGTTGCGTGTTACAGTACCTGAAATAAAAGGAGTAATTCTAAACTATATACTGTGTTGAATTTTATGTTTTTGTAATTCACTGCTAACTATAGTTTTCGGCTGGATGTCAGTGGAATGTCCTATTAAAGGGCCCCGCCCCCTAGTTGTATGCGGCCCTTCGGGTTCTGGGAAGACTACATTGCTGAAGAAGCTTTTCAAAGAATTTCCTCGAGACTTTTGGTTTTAGGATATCACACATAGCACGCTCTCCACGCGCCGCAGAAAAACATGGTGTTCATTATTATTTCGTTGACAAGGATAAAGTGGAGGAAAAAATAGCTAACAATGAATTTATAGAAACAGCAGTTTTTAGGGTAATACATACGGTACATGTGGAGTTCGTTATATACAAAGGTCCTGTAAAGTGTGCGTCCTGGACATCGAACCACAAGGAGTCGAACAGATGAAAAAACGGATTTAAATCCTATGCCCCTATTGCGGTTTTCAACCCAACTGCATTTCAGTCGAAGTTTAAAAATTCGGTATTGCCGACTTCAACTCAATCCGTCAAAAAAAATTGCGGTTGAAGTATGATCGAACTTCAACTTTTTTTGGTATTGCGGTTTTCAACCCTGTACAAGTGGGGTTGACTAGTATATAAATAAACTTCGACTGCTTAATAGCAGTTGAAGTTCAACATTCGTGCAGTGATATAAAAAAAAAATATTAAAGAAAAATGGAGAAGGGGTAAAATAACTATTTTCATTAATGTTAAATTAATTTTAATTAATATTTTTTATAAATTTTAGAAAAAATAAAGTTACAACAAAAAGCAATTCGAAAAATTGGTAAGTTAATCGTACAGATAAAAGACATCGAAATCTACTCTTGAGTACACCAATTGTCCGCTCCACAATATTCCGGGCCTTTGAGTGTACTGTATTGTAGCGTGCTTGGGGTGAAGAAGCTTCCGCCAAGCGATAAGGCGTCATTAAAAATTTATGCAGACGATAGCCATCGTCACCTAAGAAATTACATTACTCCAATTATTTAGCAATAAATACGATAAAGTCTTACCCAAGATCCAAGGGTTATTCTGTATGTTGTTCTGTAAATACACTTTCAAATCGCTAACATTGAAAACAAAACAGTTGTTGTTGTTGTTGTTGTTGTTGTTGTAGCGGCAGAACAAAACAGCCTGCATGCCTAGCATCCACATACCGAATAGACATTTTATAATCACAAAGCTAAAGATTTTAAGAAATTATACCATTTTGTTTGTAATATAATTCAGATTTTATACATACAATCATCACGTTTAAACTGAAGTAGCCCTTTCTGTTAAGATAAAGATGTTGCACTTCTTTTCTTGGTGAAATTATGCGAACATGAGTCCCATCGATGCAACCAACTACTCCCAGGAAAGTACTTTTTGAAGAAAATGAAACTTTTGAAGCGTTTTGCTCCTCCTCAGTCATTTGAATTTTAATCCATTGGGCACAACTACTTTGTTCAATTATATTTAGAACCTCTTTAATTACTAAAGATATCGTAGGTTGCGCCAACCCAATGTTAAAATCATTTCCACTGCATTTTTGATAACCACCGTCAGCAAGGAAACGCAGAGTTGCGCATAATTTTAATATAGGAGGTATGGCCGCTCCTCGCACACGTTTGTGGAAATGTTCCTTCATCTCATTCAGTAAAAAACAAAATACTTCTTTATTTAATCGAAAATAACTTATGAATCTGCAACAAATACTATTAAAAAGCCACTCAATTGTGAAAAAACTATGGCTTACTTTGCATTTGGAAGCTCCAATGGATTTGAGTGATCACGAAGGCTTTTTCGTATACGTAGTACATCAATTTTGCCCCCAATATTTTCGCCATTGTAATATAAATCAAAACTTATATCAATTTTTTTTTTATTTATTTTAATGTTTATTCACTTTTTCGCGAGCGACAACTGAATTAAATTATTTAGATATGTCGTTTAAAAAATTTTAGCAGTTTCACTATCTGTCAAATTTCCCTCTCTTAGGTTGGCAACGCCAATCATACTTCGACTGAACTTAGTTGAAGTTCGCAATACCGAAAAAGAGTTTGGTTGACCTGAAGTTGAATTGCCTTAACTTCAATTCGACTAAGTCGGGTTGAAAACCGCAATATGGGCACTATAGTCTACATCAATCCACCAACGCTAACACGTTAAGAGATGAAAAATCATTTAACTGAAAAAAAAATCGCAGTGTAAACTTAGTTGCTCAAATAGAAATACCCAAAGAGTTGTTTGCAATTATTAAAAGTTGTATTTTTTAACGCACACAAATACAAAAGATAAAATGTTTTTGCATATACATTTTTATATATATGTAAGATATAGTATACTTATTGACATTGTTTAAATATGTTAATACGTAATATACACTACAATAATTTATACAATGTAAAATGCTTTTAACTGAGTAAAGAATATGAAACAATATCAATTTTTTTAAATTCATTATGTAAAGGTATTTGTTGAAGTTGCTTTTGTGGCTGATTCTGACAGTTCTTGGTCCGATAAAAAATTCTAGTCCGGTTCCTCGAATGTCATGGGAACGGTCAAGGTAATTGTTCATTATATGCAGTAAAACTACATACCTACATATCTACACATTGATGTTTCGCACACTAAACGGAAATCGATATACTGCTATAAATTACAAAAGCTGAACTTGTTAGTGGTGAACTTTTGTGGGAAGAATTTATTAATTATGTTACTTTTCCATTTGTAACATCTTTCTAGGCGAAATGATTTACAGTATTATATATAACAACTATATGCTGTTAGACTTCAGAAATAGTTTTAAAAAGTGTTGGTGGATAAATATCTGAGTGCATCCGTTTATTTATAAAAATCCAAATTTTAATAAACGCCGTTTACATTTTAAGAAACCTTAATATCAAAAGCATCCTAGGTGAGTTCCTTGTTTCTGTAGATAAAGAATAGAAGCAGAGTAAAAGGAAAGATTTTAAGATTTATTTTTATGTTATATACTTTTGTACAATAAAATTGTGCGCATATATTCGACCTTTCTGCTTCTATACTCCTTTTTTTTTTAATTTGCAGATATCGTATGGTACATCCATCGAAATTCCCCATACGCACAATAACCTCTATTGTGGTTCGCACTGAACAAGAGATATTTTTTACAGTAAAATTTTTTGAAGTCGTAAGTTTTATTAAAAGGAAGAAACATAGATAAAACCGATTTAGCAATCGTCGAACCAGAAAGTTTTTGTAGTATGGACAAGAAAATGTCGTCGTCTTCGCAGCCACGTGTATTAAAAAAAAAACATTTTCGTGTAAAGCATCAAAAAGTAAAACTTTTTCGTGCTAACGAACCGATTCTGAGCGTTTTTATGTGGGGCATTAATCACACGGTAAAGATAAATTATTGTTCTGTATAACTGGTGTAAAACTAAAAATGTATATATTGTTTATAATTTCAGATAAATGAACTAAGTCATGTTAATATTCCTGTGATGCTTTTGCCAGATGACTTTCGTGCATTCTCAAAAATCAAAGTTGATAATCATCTTTTTAATAAGTATGAATATAAACAAATTTGCAAGTAACACAAAATGTACTGTTTGAATTTTAGGGAAAATATGCCGTCACATTTCAAAGTCAAAGAATATTGTCCTTTAGTATTTCGGAACTTGCGTGAGCGATTCAGTGTTGATGATGTTGATTATCGCGAGTCATTAACTCGCTCACAGCCATTACGTATTGACTCATCAGGTAAATCCGGAGCGCAGTTTTACCAAAGTTATGACAAATTTTTTATAATAAAGAGCTTGACATCGGAGGAAATCGAACGTATGCATGCATTTTTAAAGCAATATCACCCAGTGAGTATTTTCACCCATAACTCCATAACATTTATCTTTACGTTTGTTTCCAAAATGGTTCATAGTTTTAACATTTTCAATTGTTTCTTCAAAATCTATGTCTGTGCCAACGTTTTTTTCCAATCCTCCAAACCGTTATTAAAGTAAATTTCCGGAATTGCTTTCAATGCGCGTAGCGATCCACGTTTAATGTCTAATTGACTCAAATCGGTTTTCCCAAAGCTGTTTTTTGAGATTGCTGAATAGCCAAAAGTCGTACGAAGCTGCACAATATTGGTTGAAAATTTGACGGAAAACTCACATAGATCCAATGCAGTATGTGACAGTGCATTATCGTGGAGCAAAAACCAAGAGTTCTCCAGCCTTATATTTTATACTCTTGCAGTTTTACTACAGAGTATAATATTTTTGTTAATCTAACGGCTGTATATATCACCTAAAACTTGGCGAAATAGATGTAAGGTTATAAGTATTTAAAGTTAAAACCCGGATAACGGTCTGTCGGTCCGTCCGTCCGTGCAAGCTGTAACTTAGTAAAAAAAATTGAAATATCTTGTATGGGTTCCGTAGTAAAAAAATTACGAGCTCGTAGATTGACGTAATTGAAAACCTATAAAGTGACATAACTAAGCACTAATTTAAGCTATTGAACTCTAATTTGGCGCAGAAGATCGCGTCCCTTGCTAACACCTGTGGTCCAAAAATGATTAAAAAGGCTCCGCCCTCTAATAAGTTTAATGCTCATATCTCCTAAGCCACTTAATCTATAACAACCAAATTTGTCTAGCGCAAATATTATGAGAACTACCGACAGTGTAAAAATTATGAAAGGGCACTAAATACGTCAAACATATTAAATTTTACCTCCGCGATGGTGTGAGACGGCTCTATGACATTTTTCTTATTTATATGAAAATTGGACCCTAAGCGTTGCTTGGCACTTTTTGGTGAAATCACATATCTAGCACTCGACATTGTTCGAAAGTGGCCGAAATCGGACCACAACCACGCCTACATCCCATATACTACAATTTTAAATTTAATTTGATTCTTTCATTTTCAAGTACACAAATCAAACAAAATTTATTTATTTATTTATTTATAAGAGTAATAATTATAAATAATTATTCCACTTAACAACTAAAGCACTGGCTGCAAGGCCTTCAGGTTTGTAAAAGAATAACTAAGGTCTAATATTGTTATATATTACATAAAATATATATTAGGTTGTCAAAAAAGTCTTGCGGTATTTTCGCTAGTTGGCGCTGAAAGCGCGTAGTTCTAGTTTTATTCGTCGCATCGGGTCATGCTATTCCTTTTTGGAAAGCTCATTTTACGCGCTAACACGTGTTTGATTGATTGTCGTTTCTTTTAAGTCGATCTTGAGTTATAGCGTCGCAAACATGGAGCAAAATAAAGAGAAAATACGGCATATTTTACAGTACTACTACGATAAAGGTAAAAATGCATCTCAAGCCGCCAATAAAATTTGTGCAGTTTATGGACCCGATACAGTTTCCATTTCCACCGCACAACGATGGTTTCAGCGTTTTCGTTCTGGTGTAGAGGTGGTCGAAGATGCGCCACGCTCCGGAAGGCCTGTCGTCGAAAATTGCGATAAAATCGCTGAATTGGTCGAAAGAGACCGGCATAGTAGTCATCAAACCGTTATAAATCATTTGAAGAAGCTTAGAGTCACTAAGAAGCTCGATGTATGGGTGCCACACGAATTGATTCAATAAAAATACCGCAAGACTTTTTTGACAGCCCATTATATACTACTGTGCCCAAAAAATAAGGTGACATTTGAATTTAAACGCGCGTCGAAGGATTTGGAGAATTACTTTTGTTTTAGGGTGGTAGAACCGTCAGTCACATTTATGTAAAATTTCATGTCAAAATATTCATTAGTGTTTGAGATACGTGTCGTTTTGTGAGCTGCTAAAAGCGAGTTTTTCGTTTTTTGCGATGTCGAAATTTGTTGAACAAAGAGTTTGCATCAAATTTTGTTTACGGAATCAATTTTCTGCTGCGAATATGTTGAGAATGGTGCAGAAAGCCTTTGGTGATGAGGCTATGTCCATAAAAAAATGTTTACAAGTGGTATAGTGAGTTCCAAGCCGACCGTGAACGTGTGGAAGACGAAGAGCGTCCAGGCCGACCATCAACCTCAACCGACGAAGCTCACGTTCAACAAATCGAAGATTTGGTGTTGAAAAACCGTCGATTAACAATTAGAGACCATGCTGATAAAGTTGGCGTATCGAAAGGCTCAGCCAATACCATTTTGAAGGATGTTTTGGGCCTCAAGCGCGTCAAATCTCGACTGGTACCAAAAACATTGAATTTTTTGGAAAAAAGGCGTCGCGTTGAAGTGTGTGAAACGATGCTTTTCGACTACCAGGGTGTCATGAAATGCATTATAACTGGTGATGAGACTTAGATCTATGCTTACGACCCCGAAACAACCGATCAATCGAACGAATATCGTGCCAAAAGAGAGCCGAGGCCAAAAAAATCGCGCCAAAGTTGCTCAAAAGTCAAGGTCATGTTGACTGTTTTCTTCGATTACACTGTGGAACATTTTTGGGATTATTGTCTGGTCATAAAAGGTCATAAAAAAAACTGACACATACGAATGCCAAACCCTTTGAGGGTTTTACTATACTGACCTAGTACTATCACCTTGACTTGGAGTTTCTCACCTCCCGGATTAGCTGTTGTACTGTGTTATCGTGGTATTGTGCATTATGAATTCCTTCCAACCGGTCAAACAGTCAACAAGGAATATTATTTGAACGTTATGCGTCGTTTGCGTAACGCTATCCGCCTAAAAAGGCCGGAATTGTGGAAAGGCAATTCTTGGTTTTTATACCACGATAATGCACCATCCCATACTGCCCTCGTCATTCGTGATCATTTCGTCAAAAACTCAACCCATATCGTTCCGCAACCACCGTATTAACCTGATCTGGTGCCGTGCGACTTCTTGCTGTTCACCAAGCTCAAAAGACCGCTCCGGGGACACCGTTTTTATACGATAGAGGAGATTCAAGCCGCAGCGAAGACGGAACTGAAGGCCATCCCGGAAAGCGACTACAACCAGTGTTTCGAAGATTAAATAATCCGTTGGCATAAATGCATTGCATCGGGAGGGGATTACTTTGAAGGGGATGAAATTTACTTGGAAGAATAAATAAAGAATTTTCAAAACAAATACAATGTCACCTTATTTGGGCACAGTAGTATACTAGAGGACCCGTCCACGCTTCACTGTGGCTGATACATAGATAATACTACTATTACCATCTACATATATAATTTCTATTAGTTGGATTATAACTATTAGTTAATGAGATATAGCATTTTTGTGAAGCAACTTGCGCTAGTTTACAAAAAATGGATCATAAAGCATTTCGTGTGTTAATAAAGCATCGTTTTTTGGGGAAAAATTTGGGCTTAGGGAAATCTACCGATTAAAAGATATAGATTAAAGAGGCAAAAGCTCTCTGCAAATTGGGTGCCTTGCAAGTTCATAATCCAGCAAAAACGACGAAAAACTGATTCTGAGAAGTGTTTGAGTGCTCTTTAATAGTAATAAAACCGAATTTTTTCGTGTGTTTTCGGTGTGTGACAATAGAAACATAGCTCCATCATTTCCCACTGGAATCCAATCGACAGTCATTCTACTGGACTGCACATGATGAAGGCGCGAAAAAACGAAAAAGTCGGCTGGAAAGGTTATGACATCAGTCTTTTGGGATGCACGTGGCATATAACATACTCAACGGCTGATTACTGGCCAGTCATAATCTATTTCACTGCGTATTTGGTTGCAGTTCTTTTCTACTATACCAAATACTTAGCAATTTTATTATTTTTGAGGAAGTCTGTTTAAAATTGTACGCATAAATTCAAATGATTCCTACAAACAAGAATTTTGAACAAATGCTGATGATTTGAAATACAATTTTTGTATTTATGAATTGTATTGGATTCTAATACAATGCAACAAAAGGTGTCCTATGTCCTTACCCTGGTTCTGAACAACCTCCACCAATTTTCAGCCAAATCGGTTCAGCCGTTCTTGAATTATAAATGGTGTAACTAACATTTATGAGTGCTTGGAGCGCACTTATGAGAGATGCCCCCGCCACGATGTCAAAATCGTGCTTGGCGATTTTAACGCCAGGGTGGGCAAATAAGGTATCTTTGGCACTACGGTCGGTAAATTCAGCCTCCACGAGGAAACATCCCCAAATGGGTTGAGGCTGATCGACTTCGCCGGGGACCGAAATATGGTTATCTGTAGTACTAGATTCCAGCATAAGAAGATACATCAAGCTACCTGGCTGTCTCCGGATCGAAAAACACCAACCAGATCGATCATGTTGTGATAGACGGAAGACACGTCTCCAGTGTTTTAGATGTCCGTGCGCTCCGAGGTCCTAACATCGACTCGGACCACTATATTCTTGCAGCCAAAATTCGCACCCGCCTCTGTGCAACAAAAAACGCCCGCAACTTCGACGTCGAGAAGCTGCAATCACAACAGACAGCTGAACGATTTTCTACTCGGCTTGCACTCCTGCTCTCTGAGAGCACTCGTCAACAACTCGGTATAAGATAACTGTGGGACGGCATTTCAAACTCCTTACGTATAGCTGCAACCGAAACCATTGGTTTTCGGAAAGTGCAAAATAACAACTGGTACGACGAGGAGTGCCGTGTCGCAGCGGAGAGAAAACAGGCTGCCTACCTCGCAACGTTACGATCGACCACAACACGTGCGGGATGGGATAGATACCGAGAGTTGAAGAGAGAAGCGAGACGCATTTGTAGACAGAAAAACAAAGAGGCCGAAATGCGTGAGTACGAAGAGCTTGATAAGCTGGCCGACAGGGGTAATGCTCGAAAATCCTAGGAAAAAATGCGGCGGCTTACAGAAGGTTTTAAGACCGGAGCATACTCTTGTAGAACCCCTCAAGGTGATCTAGCCACCGATGCCCAGAGCATACTTAAATTATGGAGGGAACACTTCTCCAGCCTGCTGAATGGCAGTGAACGCACAACACCAGGAGAAAGCGAACCCGATACCCCAATCGATGACGATGGAGCAGACGTTCCATTGCCCGACCATGAAGAGGTTCAAATAGCAATTGCCCGCCTGAAGAACAACAAAGCGGCAGGGGCCGACGGATTGCCGGCCGAGCTATTCAAACACGGCGGCGAAGAACTGGTAAGGTGCATGCATCAGCTTCTTTGCAAAATATGGTCGGACGAAAGCATGCCCAACGATTGGAATTCAAACACGGCGGCGAAGAACTGATAAGGAGCTTGCATCAGCTTCTTTGCAAAATATGGTCGGACGAAAGCATGCCCAACGATTGGAATTTAAGTGTGCTATGCCCAATCCTTAAAAAAGGAGACCCCACAATCTGCGCCAACTACCATGGGACAAGCCTCCTCAACATCGCGTACAAGGTTATATCAAGCGTATTGTGTGAAAGATTAAAGCCCACCTTCAACAAACTGTTTGGACCTTATCAGTGTGGCTTTAGACCTGGCAAATCAACAACCGACCAGATATCCACTATGCGCCAAATCTTGGAAAAGACCCGTGAAAGGAGAATCGACACGCACCACCTATTCGTCGATTTCAAATCTGCTTTCGACAGCACGAAAAGGAGCTGTCTCTATGCCGTGATGTCGGAATTTGGTATCCCCGCAAAACTAATACGGCTGTGTAAACTGACATTGAGCAGCACCAAAGAAAATTATTCGAGCTGCAGAACTTAATCGAGCAGGTACAATCTTTTACAAGAGTGTACAGCTGCTGGCGTATGCCGATGATATTGATATCATCGACCTCAACACCCGCGCCGTTATTTCTGCTTTCTCCAGACTGAACAAGGAAGCAACTCAAATGAGTCTGGCAGTGAACGAGGGCAAGACGAAATATCTCCTGTCATCAAACAAACAGTCGTCGCACTCGCGACTTGGCTCTCACGTCACTGTTGACAGTCATAACTTTGAAGTTGTAGATAATTTCGTCTATTTAGGAACCAGCATTAACACCACCAACAATGTCAGCCTGGAAATCCAACGCAGGATTACTCTTGCCAACAGGTGCTACTTCGGACTGAGTAGGCAATTGAAAAGTAAAGTTCTCTCTCGACGAACAAAAGCCAAACTCTACAAGTCGCTCACAATTTCCGTCCTGCTATATGGTGCAGAGGCTTGGACGATGACAACAACCGATGAGTCGACGTTACGAGTTTTCGAGAGAAAAGTTCTGCGAAAGATTTATGGTCCTTTGCGCGTTGACCACGGCGAATATCGCATTCGATGGAACGATGAGCTGTACGAGATATACGACGACATTGACATAGTTCAGCGAATTAAAAGACAGCGGCTACGCTGGCTAGGTCATGTTGTCCGGATGGATGAAAACGCTCCAGCTCTGAAAGTATTCGACACAGTACCCGCCGCGGGAAGCAGAGGAAGAGGAAGACCTCCACTCCGTTGGAAGGACCAAGTGGAGAAGGACCTGGCTTCGCTTGGAATATCCAATTGGCGCCACGTAGAGAAAAGAAGAAACGACTGGCGCGCTGTTGTTGACTCGGCTATAATCGCGTAAGCCAGTAAAGAAGAAAAGGAAGTAACTTATACAACTTTCTTTTATATATGTATACAGATGATGTGAGGTTTTTTTCATTGTTTTTGTGTTTTTTTTTTTTAAGAAATAAAATGTATACTATGTCGTTACCCTAATTCTAAGCTACCTCCCCACCAATTTTCAGGTTCAGTCGTTCTTGAGTTATAAATGGTGTAACTAACACAACTTTCTTATATTCATATATATATACATATATATATATATATATATATACATATATATATATATATATATACTAGAGGACCCGTCCACGCTTCACTGTGGCTGATACATAGATAATACTGCTACTGGATTGTAATTATTAGTTAATGAAATATAACATTTCTGTGAAGCAACTTGTGTTAGTTTACAAAAAAATGGATCATAAAGCATTTCGTGTGTTAATAAATCGTTGCTTTTTGGAGAAAAATACTGTTGAATTTGGGCTGAGGGAAATCCACCGATGAAACGATATTTGCTAAGCTTAAAGAGGCGAAAGCTCTGTGAAAAGTGGGTGCCTCGCAAGTTCATAATCCAACAAAAATAACGAATAACTGATTCTGAGAAGTGTTTAAGTGCTCTTTAGTCGTAATGAAACCAAATTTTTTTGGTAATAGGGAGGGTATTACAATAATGCCCAGGCTACGTAAAAATTTTTCCTAAATTTAAAATTAAAAAAAAAAGTAAAATATGTAAATGCAACTATTTAGGGACGGCTTTAGTATACCATCCCACGATTTCAGGGTTAAAAGTGGTATGGTTGGATAGGGCTGATGCTCCAGATTAAGAAAAGATAGATTTGCCGCCGCAAACGTAGAGTTTTCGAGATATTTGCATTTAAAGTTGAAAACTTTGCAAATTTCATCTTGCAATTTCTCGATTTCTAGTAATTATTTATTTTATATTATGCACTTACACTTCATTACATTGTTTCTACATATTTATTTTTTATTTACTATTTACACATTTGCTTAAAATAAGCATTTTATATTTTATAAAAATTTCATTACATGCACAATAACAAAAGTATTCTGTGTTGACAGCTACTAAGTGTTGCCATAATTACACATTGACCAAACGAATAAAAATTAATAAAAAAAAAGAATTTACCCCAAATATATAAATCATTGCCCCTTTTCTTGATATATCATGATTTTTGACCGGGCAGGCCGCCAACGTCTAAGTTGGGTTATAGGTACCGCAAACGCAATAAAACCACTTTATATGCAATCTTGAAACAAAATTTCAGTTTTCGTTATAAAATGGATAAATTTTGGTTATTATATCTGTCAGCGATTTCCATTTATTTTTGATGATACATTGGTTTGTATTTTAGGTGACAATATATATATTATTTAACTTTATTTATTTCACGGATTGTATGTGATTTTTTCTTAAATTTAGAATATTCGAAGTCATAGACTCGTATAGTTTTGTTCACATAACGGTTGTTTGTAAGTCCTAAAACTAAATGAGTCAGATATAGGGTTATATATACCAAAGTGATCAGGGTGACGAGTAGAGTTGAAATCCGGATGTCTGTCTGTCCGTCCGTCTGTCCGTCCGTCCGTGCAAGCTGTAACTTGAGTAAAAATTGAGATATCATGATGAAACTTGGAACACGTATTTCTTGGCTCCATAAGAAGGTTAAGTTCGAAAATGGGCAAAATCGGCCCACTGCCACGCCCACAAAATGGCGGAAACCGAAAACCTATAAAGTGTCATAACTAAGCCATAAATAAAGATATTAAAGTGAAATTTGGTACAAAGGATTGCATTAGGAAGGGGCATATTTTGAGGTAATTTTTTTGGAAAAGTGGTCGTGGCCCCGCCCCCTAAAAAGTTTTTTGTACATATCTCGGAAACTACTATAGCTATGTCAACCAAACTCTACAGAAACGTTTCCTTCAGGCATTTACATATACAGTTCAAAAATGGAAAAAATCGGATAATAACCACACCCACCTCCCATACAAAGGTTATGTTGAAAATCACTAAAAGTGCGTTAACCGACTAACAAAAAACGTCAGAAACACAAAATTTTACGGAAGAAATGGCAGAAGGAAGCTGCACCCAGGCTTTTTTGTTTTATTGAAAAGTGGGCGTGGAGTCGCCCACTTATGGACCAAAAACCATATATCAGGAACTACTCGACCGATTTCAATGAAATTCGGTATATAATATTTTCTTAACACCCTGATGACATGTACGAAATATGGGTGAAATCGGTTCACAACCACGCCTTCTTCCAATATAACGCGATTTTGAAGTCCATCTGATGCCTTCTCTGTATGATACATACATATAAATGAAAATACAATTCAATTCTCAAAGTACACAAATTGATCTAATCTAATTAATGCGAGAGTACAAAATGTTCGGTGACACCCGAACTTAGCCCTTCCTTACTTGTCATTTAATGTTTTTAGCAAGTGGCAGCTTTTGTTATGACAGCCTAAATTCATGAAAATTTACTGTTGAAATTGATAAAACACCGCCAGCTGCTAGAAATGTAGCGCCATCTACTGTAACATACCGCACTTACTCAATACCGCTATTAGCGCCACCAACTGGTGGATAGCTCTTTGCTAATAATAAACAAATAATTTGCAATAAATAAATAATGCGACTATAAGGAGAGTTATAAACTATCCTATCTTTCAAGTTGGACCAAACTGCACACAGTGTTAAACATTTCATTAAAATCGGTTCAGTAGTTTAGGAGTCCATCGAAATCAAACAACGTGACACGTGATTTTTAGGTATTAAGATAGATGTGAGGTTGTTTTTATTGTTTTTGAAGAAATTAATTTCTACAAACATGAATTTTGAACAAATGCTTATGATTTGAAATATAATTTTTGTATATATGAGTTGTATTAAATTTTGACATAAAGAGATAAAGGTATCCTATGTTCTTACCCTGGTTTTAAGCTATCTCTCCATCAATTTTCAGCCAAATCGGTTCAGCCCTTCTTGAGTTATAAATAGTGTAACTAACATCAACTTTATTTTATATATATAGATATACGATGTGTGTTCAAAAAGTTTCGCGAATTTTGTGTTTTTTCAAAAATTATTTATTCATGAATATCTATTTTGTCCCCTTCAAAGTAATCCCCATGAGATATTATACACTTGTGCCAACGGTTTTTCCAATCTTCGAAGCACTTCAAAAAATCATTTATTGTTTTTATCTTCTTCAGCTCCTCCTTCGATGCCGTCTTTATCTCGTCAAGAGAAGCGTAGCGCCTCTTCAGTTTAGGGAACAAGATCTGGGGGATACGGTGGCTGCGGCATCATTAGTGTGTTGTTTTTGGCCAAAAAGTCACGCACAAGCAACGATGTGTGTAAGCAGAGGCGTTATCGTGGTGCAAAAGCCAATTTTTGTTCTTCAATAAATCCGGGCGTTTCTGGCGGATTGCTTCGCACAAATTTCGCATAACTTGCAGGTAATATTCCTTATTGACCGTTCTTCCCTGTGGCAAGAACTCATGATGCACCACGCCTCTGCAATCGATGAAAACTGTCAGTTACGATTCGCGATACTTTTTGAACACACCTCGTATAAGTTAGGAGTATTTATTTATAGTAGTGGTTATGGGAAGATTTTAGGAGATTAGTGTGACTTGTGTGTATGTATTATTTTATATCTTATACTGTGTTCAGACCGAAAATTTAAAAGATTAGATTACATTTAAGCATTTCATAACCCAAAAGTGTTCTCACTGACGTTAGAAAGATCAAAAAACAGCTGCTATTGTCATTCATGAAGTCAAATCGCTTAATATTTTTCAAAAGAAAAGATTGTCATATAGTATTTTGAGAAAAAAGCAGTATTTTTTAAAATACTTTCCATATAATAGAAATAATGGATGCATTTTTTCATTTGTTAAGTCGATTTTCACGTGAAATGAGATTTATTGCTTTAAAAAAATTTGTTTGTTTACATTTTTTTTCCCTTTGTAGTGTCTAAATCAGTTGTGATAATGTAAGATTTCCAGTGCTGACAAGTAGATTGCGCAAAATCAGAGTCGCACAGAGAGATTTAGCGTGGATCAGTTTCAAATCATTTCAATGGAATGATTTGGAACTGTCATTGTTGTATGGCGAAATCTTGATTAATTTTTAAGATTAGTGGGATAATCCATTCAACAGCCGAAATCGTGTGATTAAGTGTCGGTCTGAACATAGTATTAGAATGCTAAATTTAATATACTGAAATTGACTATACGTTTATTTTAGCTGCTAGTAAGAAATCACAAATTTTCTGTATAGACTTGTCTGTATTTCGTAGCATGGCAGATGGTTTTGTTTCTGAAAATATTGAAGTTCTAAGTGTATCCAGTTCTTGACAGCTATCGAGAAGATGTGTTGTAGATACGTCATTTGCACCACAAAAAGGACAGTTAGACTTCACCGATCCTTTTAATAAGTGTGCATGAGTAGCTAACATGTGAATGTTCTTATGCTTTGACAAGACATATTTCACGAGAGCGATGGTCTAATTCCTGTGGGGTTGTGTGATTTATAGTGGTGTTGATAGCAGTTCCATTCAGTTAAGTAGCTTTCGTGTAGAAAGCTATGCACAAGCTTGCGTAAATCTTTGTCCACAAAGTAGTTGCTTAGATGTAAGGGCTCCAAACTGGCCTCTTTCGCTCTGATGTCGGCTAATTCATTTCCGCGGATTCCTGCATGGCCTGGTACCGACATGATTTTTATATTCTTTCTATTTGAAAATATAGCGTTACGGATATTTGTAATTAAGGGCGTATCATTTGCATAATTCATAAGGGCGTCCAAAGTAGATTTACTATCGCTGCATATGACAGATTTGTTTCCATTTTGGCAAGCAAAAAGTACCGCTTCAAGTAAAGCAGCTGATTCGGATGTAAATACCGAGCTATACGATGGTAGTGCACCGACGGCAATAGTGACACCTAGTTGCTTTGTGACTGCAAACGTTGTACTGGTATCAGATTTGGACCCATCTGTATAAATAAATTCCCAGTCGTTTTTGAGTAGCGCTGTAATTTTGTTAAAATGTTGTTGGTATTCATCCGGTGAGGTGAGTCCTTTGGGATATTGCAGTAATTTGGTGATGAAAACTGGTTCGAGATTCACACATTGTGGACAAACAGCAATCGGTGTTCTTGTGGCTCTTGTAATAGTGTTAATTTGATTTGATAGATTTATGCATCGTTCTATGGTGGAAAATTTACATTTCGTCTTCTTTGATTGTTTTAGAGACGCCGTGACTTTTTCGAATAAAACTTGATTTTTACAGTGGAATGAGCATGATTGTATTACGTTTTACTCTGGACGTGATTTCTGGTAAACCAGCTTCTGTCAGGATAACTTTTGTTGGCGACGTTGGGAATGCGCGGATACTTCTATGCTGTTGGCTAATGCTGTGGAAGCAAAATGCTCGAAGTATAAGAGTGGTTCAGTGACACCGATACCTTTTTGGAAACCAAATTGATGGGGACTAAGGAGATTGTTCGTTTTGGCGTACCACATTATTCTCGCTGCGAGAAGTTTTTCCAGGACTTTAGACATGCATGGTAGAAGGGATATTGGTCTGAAACTTGATATGAGCGTGGAGAATTTATTTGGCTTTGGAATAGGGATGGTTAAAGCGATTTTAGATTCTGGAGTCGAGGATATTATTGTAAAGGTTAATGAGTCTGATTTTGAGGGTAGAGGGTAAATTTTTTAGGATGGGATGGGAAGTTTTGTCCACACCGGGTGTTATTCTTGCCATTCTTGAAATTCTGGATTCAAATTCAGATAAAGTTATCGGGACTTCTATAAAGAATGCTGAGGATGAAGGGGATGGATTGGAATAATCTTCTTGAATGATTTGATTTTTAGGACATTGAAGGCGGGAGGGAAGTTGGAGTCATGGGAGTAGGAGGACCATGTTTTGCCGAATTGTTCAGAAATATCATGTGGTTCATGAAGTGGTCCTTGATCGCTATATATAAATGAGATACGAGTGCGGGAAGTGGAACCTGTGAGCATTCTTATATCTGACCATATTTGTTTTGGATTGAAGGAGAGATTTATATTGGAGGTGAGTTTTTCAAGGGATTGTCTTTTGGTTGATTTTAGTTCTTTTCTGAACGTAGAATTTGCTTTTATATAGTTAATAAGATTTGTATCACTCATGTGTTTGTGTTTATGCCAAAGTGCTTGTTTATTTTTTCCTAGGGTGGTAATTGTTTTGAGTTTGTTTGAGGTATTGTCGCATGGGATGATAGGCGAATTATTTGTTTAATTTTAGAGGCTTCGGCGTTGATATTTTTTTCAACCGGTTTGTTATTTGATGCAGATATGGCAGCAGATTGAAATCTCTGCCAATCTGCCTTTTCTATCAGAAATTTAATTGAGGTTTGACTTGATACCAATTAGGAAGGGACATAATTGTTGGGAGTGGGAAATGATCACTATTGTGGAGTTCATCCAGTGTGCGGGAGGAGAGTTTGGGGCAATAGATGCTGAGGCAAAAATAATATCAGGATGGGTAAAGGTTTTATGGGTTGAAAAATGCGTGGGTAAACCATCATTAAAACAATAAGGTTTTGGGAAAGGATAACGTCTTCAATAATTTTCCCTCTTTTATTAACACATTTGGAGCTCCACAATGGGCTCCACGAATTAAAATCTCCTAGGATTATGATGGGAGTAAAGAATGTATTACACAAATCAATTATATCTTTATTGTTAAATTTTTGGTTGGGTGGGATGTTGCAATTGAACCACCAATTGGAAGAAGGGAATAAAAGCCGTTTTTGACGAAATAGATTTTTACTCATATTAGCTCTTTTCAATCGTAAAACTACGCGTCGGGTTGAAAACAGAAATAAAAAGGTCAAACGTCATTGTAATACTAGCGGCCAAAAAATGTAAGTTGGAAGAAGGGAATAAATCTTGGATTTATTTCTTTCTTCCAACTAACAACCTTTTGTCATACAATTAAAGGTCATTGTAATATGACATTTTTATTCACTTAAACCGTTAGTGATAACTGAATTTGATTGGCTGGTTAGCCGGCTGCTTAGATCATCGCGATTTTGTTTTGTTTACCAGTTATTTAGTTGACACTTGACCTTGAATACAAATGTTTGTGGTGCGCGTTGTTGTGATAATTTAAAAGAAGAAAGAACAATGTCAACTGAGAACCAATCATCTGATGATGAGATAAACATTCCAAAAAAGAAGAAAAGAGGGGTACGTAATTTTTACCTCTATAAAAAGAAAATACAAAAAACACAGCGACTATTGGGTCAATCGTACACAAGTACAAGCACAGGGAGGTTAGTAGAGGCAAAAAGCAATAAAGATCGTGATTGTAAATGCAAAAAAAAGTGCACTCACCAGTTCACTAATATAGATAGACAAGCAATAAAGTATACATTTTATAACGGACGACATAAAAATGAGCAAGACATTTCCCCTAAAACTATCGCATTATAGCAACAGAGAGCTTTATTATTTAGAGGCTAGCCTTAATGTCAAAATAGTGTTTGAACTAAAGATGTTGTGAAATATGATTACTATAGGACATATTTTAAACAAAATTTCGACTATAGACTCGGGCGGCCACAAGTCAACGTTTGCTGTCTGTGAAGAGCTAGAATCCAAAATAAAAAGTACTTCACTTAATGATAATGCAAAGAGGGTAGCTGTGGCTGAGAAAATGGTACATTTGAAACGAGCGAAAAAGTTTTATAATAAACAAAAAGAAATATTGACATTATGCAATGAGAGAGACGATGTAAGCGCTATAGTTTTTGATTATATGCAGAACCTACCTTTGCCAAAGATTCCTGTTCAAGAAATGTTTTACTTAAGAAAACTATGGCTGTACGTGTTTTGCGTTCACGATTTAAAACCAGATGAGTCACATTTCTATACTTATCATGAGGGAGAAGCTTAACGAGGTCCGAATGAAGTTTGTAGTCTATTATGGATGATGATACAGAAAATGGATCCTAAAATAAAAGAACTACACGTTTTTAGCGATGCTTGCGGAGAGCAAAATAGGAACAACACACTCATAAGGTTTTTTTTAACCCTCATATCAATCAATCGTTTTGATAAAATATATCAATACTTTCCGGTGCGAGGACATTCTTTTTTGCAATGAGCCAAGAGACTTATTAGAAGAAAAGATAGAATATACATCCCAGCTCAGTACAACAACTTGATTTCAGAATCTAAAAGTAAGGGATTTTTGGTTGAAGCCATTAATAAAGAGAACATATTGAATTTTAAAACAACATGGCAGCCGTTCTACAAGAAAACCTGCAAGTCAATAGATAAAAGTACATCTTTAAAAATATCAAAATATAAACATTTTGAGTACAATAGTGGTGATAAAGGTTACTTATACTGTTCCAAATTCATTGACGGATTTGTAAAGACATCTTTTTTGCTCCGAAAATCAAGAACTACTCCTAAAATACCTGACGAAAAAGCATACCGGTCAAAACTACCCATAAACGAAAAAAAGATGAATGATGTGCGAAAAATCATACCATATATTCCTGAAGAGTATAAGACGTTTTATGATTTGATTTTGACTTGGGCCACAACCTCATTGGATGGTGCTGATATAGATGAGGATTAATACAATATCTTTTCTATGTTATTAATATAATAAATGCTAATATTCTTTAATATTTGTGTCTTTATTTTCATAAATTAGAAAAAGGAAATAATTCCAAGAATTTCACACTACCCTAACTTATGTTTTTCTTTACATAAAATATTTTTTTACAGCATATTATTGGCAACAATGTTTACTACATTTCATTTTAAGATATCATGGGTATTTGATCTATACGTTGAGAGTAAATCAGTTTTTTCTAATTATCTCAGTTCGAACTTTTTGTAATTATCCCCTTCTTCCAATTGGTGGTTCAATTATAAAAAAGCGATTCCCTGTTTGCAGGAGCCAAAAGAGGGTTTATTATGAAAAAAGAAATTAAGATATTTATTGGGTGAGTATGCTGTTTTGTTAAATGGAATATGCGTTTCTTGTAACGCAATAATTTCGGGGTTAAATTCATTTATTAGAATATTCAAATCTACGTAATTGTTCAAAAGTCCGTTTATATTCCATTGTAATATTTGTATCATTGTGGGGTTGTATCAGAGGCGTACGGTGGGATGGAAGAAAGAGGGATGCCAGTGGAAAGGTGAGAAATTAAGGACGAAATTAAGGTGTTTGTGTTTTGTGAGTCAATTAAGTTTTCGGTGTTATAATTATTTTCGTGTATGTTATTGTTTGCTGAGTTATTGTAATTGTTGTTTGCGTTGTTGTTGTCAAAAGAGTTATTAATCTCTGTTGTTGGAGTAGGAGCTGGTAGGGTTTGTATTGTATTTGTTGTATTTTGTTTTGGTGCGTCGTTTGTCACTTGGATGTCTGTGTTGTTGTTGTTATCTAATGCTTGGCTTGCTTGTGAATTGTTTGTGTTTGTTTTGATATTGTTACGTTGTGAATTGGGTCTATTTTTTATAATATGAGAGAAGGGGATCGAAGACTCATTGAGAGCTGGGAGCACCTGTGCTTTGTGTTGTTAACGCTTCACGCATTGTACATCTTTTGTCTGTTTTATTGACAATTATTTTTTTCATTTGTGCAAATTTCGGGCATGTCTTATAAGAAGCAGCGTGGCTACCTGAAAAATTTGTGGGAGAGTGGGGTGGGAGCGCACATGAGTCGCATGCAGCCGGTTTATTACAGCGTTTTGTTGCCTGGCCAAGCATTTGGCAATTTCTGCACCTCATGGAGTTAGGATAGTATGGCTTGACTTTAGCAACGTACCAAGGTACTTCTAATTTTATGGGTAATTGGTACAAATCAAATGTGAGGAGTACTACGCCACTAGGGATAGCCTTTCCGTCGCTGTGTTTGATAAATTTATAAACAGAAACGACGCCCTGGTCAGTCAAAATTTCAAATATTTCTGTCTCGGAAATTAATATCACGAGATAAAACATTGCACGAATAACGCCTGTAGATACCGAATATCTGTATCTATAGTTGAAATCGATCGAAAATTCATAAATTCAGATATATTTTCCCAATAATATCTCTGTGTATCAAAAACTGGGTTAATCGAATAAATACTTCCTTGAGCCCCCATTTACCTAATATAAAAAATTACGAACATCCGGGTGAATGTATACTGCATTTATTGTTCTTATGACCAAACGATCTTTAAAAATGGTTTTCGCAGATCCTTCCGATATTCCAACTGTTCCAGTAAAATCTCTGACTGATAATAGTCGATTCTTCAGCACCCATTTTTTTATTATATTAACGTGTTGATCATCAGATGGTTGTTGTTGTAACGGTACCTAACTCCGTTAGGAGGGTAAGGATGAGATAAGTTGGCATCGCCGTTATCCAACGGTAGGCCCAGAAAACGTGTTGTTTCGACGGGGTTGGACTAAAGGGAGAGGGGTGTCGAATGTGTCAGGTCAGCAGGGCATGCAAAGAGATGGCTAGTGTCATGCGTAGACTCATTGCTCGGTGGACACTTATTTTATATAACAGGGTCTATTATGGATAAGTCGAAGTTTAATGGAGGGAGTTATATTTAGAAGTTCACGCAAGTGCGGAAAAATTTCTGATAGCCATTCACTTGGGAGTGGCCAGAAACGATTCTTTGACATATTGCTCAGGCTGCTCACGAGTTCCGGTCCTAGACCAAGTATCCTCTGGTTAGCCAAAGAACATACGCTTGAAGGCGAAACATCCCCTCCTTAGGGTTGTGCGTTGGTTTGCAATTCTACACGTAAAAAACGCACCCAATGAAAAGTAAAATCTCGGAAAAGAAACCCCCATGGGATGTCTGGTCCCTTGAGAAGGTGCGGCTGCCCAGCTGGTTAGTGTCCTCGTGAAAATAAAGGCTGTCATTACCGCCGTCCAAGAAATGGACGGGACAAGAACTGAGTCGAGTAGGTCTTTGTGGCATTTCCTACAAGTGGCCAGAAAACGGAGCGCAAGTTCGGTGTTGGATGCGTCGTGGGAGAGAGACTCCATCGCCAGGTACTGTTATTCACCCCTGTAGATGAACGTCTAGCCACAATCCTCATCAAAGCGAGGTTCTTCAACATATCGCTCATTTGCGCCCACGCCCTGACGGAAGAGAAGGACGATGTGTACAAAGATGCCTTTTATGAGCGCTTGGACCACACCTAGGTGCGCAGCCCCCCACGATGTAAAAATTGTGCTTGGCGACTTTAACGCCGGGGTAAGCAAAGAAGGTATGTTTGGCACAATAGTCGGTAAATTCAGCCTTCTTGAGGAAACCTCCCCAAATAAATTGAGGCTGATCGACTTCGCCGGGGACCGAAATATGGTTTTCTGTAGCACTAGATTCGAGCATAGAAAAATTCACCAAGCTACTTAGATATCTCCGAATCGAAACACCACCAACCAGATCGATCATGTTGTGGTAGGCGAAAGACACGTCTCCACTATTTTAAACGTGCATACACTTCGAAGTCCCAACATCGACTCGGACCGCTATCTTGTTGCAGCCAAGATACCCACCCGCCTTTGTGCAGCAAAACAAACACAAGGAAGGTTCGACGTCGAGAATCTGCAATCACAACAGATAGCCGAACGATTTTCTACTCGGCTTGCCCTGCTTTCGGAGATCATTCGTCAACAACTCGGTATAAGGGAACTGTAGGACGACATTTCAGTTTCTTACGTACAACTGCAATCGGAACCATTGGTTTTCGGATAATGCAACCGAACAGCTGGTACGATGGAGAGTGCCGTGTCGCAGCAGAAAGTGAACATACAGCCTACCTTGCAACGTTATGATCGACCACAACACGTGCGGGATGGGATAGGTACCAAGAGTTAAAGACGGAAGCGAAACATATTTGCAGACAGTAAGAGAGAGAGGCCGAAATGCGTGAGTATGAACAAACAGCTGGCTGCGGCGACTAACAGAAAGTTTCAGGACCAGAGCATACTAATGTAGTACCCCGAGAAGTGCTCTAATAATCGTTGCTCAGACCATACTTAAATTATGAAGGGAATACTTCTCCAGCCTACTGAATGGCAGTGAACGTACAACGCCAGGAGAAGGCGAACCCGATTCCCCAGTCGAGGATGATGGAGTAGACGTTTCATCGCTCGAACATGAAGAAGTTCGAATAGCAATTATCTGACTGAAGAAAAACAAAGCAGCGGGGCCGATGGATTGCGGGCCGAGCTATTCAAACTCGGCGACGCAGAACTGATAAGGAGCATGCATCCGCTTCTCTATAGAATAGAAGTGTGCTGTGCCCAATCCACAAAGAGGGAAAACTCCACGATCTACGCCAACTATTGTAGGATAAATCTCCTCAATATCACACATAAGGTTCTATCGAGCGTATTGTGTGAAAGATTAAAGGCCTCCGTCAACAAACTTATTGAACCTTTTTAGTGTTATTTTTAGGCCTTTCAAATCAACAACTGACCAATTATTCACCATGCGACCCGTGAAAAGAGAATCGACACGTACCACCCCTTCGTCGATTTCAAAGCTGCTTTTGACAGCACGAACGGGAGCCACCTTTATGCCGCGATGCCTGAATTTGGTATTCCCGCAAAGCTAATAAGGCTTGGTAAACTGACGTTGAGAAACACCAAAAGCTCCGTCAAGATTCGGAAGGACCTCTTCAAGCCGTTGGATACCAAACTAGGTTTCAGACAAGGCGACTGCCTATCGTGCGACTTCTTCAATCTGCTGCTGGAGAAAATAATTCGAGCTGCATAAGAGCGTAACGCTGCTGGTGTATGGCGATGATATTTATATCATTGGCCTCAACACCCGCGCCGTTAGCTCTGCTTTTATTTTCACGAGGACATCAACCAGCTGGACAGCGGCACCTTCCCAATTAAGGGACCGGACATTCCAGGTGCATGCCCTCAATTCGTAGTCCTTATTTCTTTTGCCATGGTCGTCATCAAAAGGGGGGTCTCTCATCCGAGGCTGTTTGGTTGTTTTCATTGGTGCGTTTTTTTACGTGGCGGGTCCCAAATCCAGCGCACAACCCTAAGTAGGGAATATTTCGCCTTCTCACTTTAGCTCGCCTTCAAACGGATGTTCTTAGGCTACCCAGAGGATACGGTCAAAGACCGGAAGTCGTGAGCTGCTTGAGTCCTATGTAAAAGAATCGTTTCTGGCCACTCCCAAGTGAATGGCGATCAGAGAACTCTCCTCACTTACTTGAACCTTCTACACATGATTCCATAATTGAATAATTTCACTCATCGTAAAAATCGGCGAATGCACTTTGTGTACCACAGTTACACAAGCGTATACTAAACACTAATGATTATTTGGATGTGACATTCGGCACAGAAATCACTGACAGTCATACCAATTTATAAAAAAACATATTTCAATGATTGGATTTTCACGTGAAATTTAAATTAAAAAGTAATGCTATATATGCCACACTAGTATGAAGAGAAACGTACATATATACATAGGTACATTGCTATAGATCAAAAATTAGCTATTTTTTTTTATTTTTCAATTATTGTAAATTGTCTTTATATATCTTTTCTGAAATTAATTTAAAATTGTGTCTTTATTCTATTAGTATATCGTTGAAAAACATGGCAAAACTCTTTTACCACAATATTTGGGTATGTATAGAATAACAGTTGAAAGCGGTCAACATTATTTTGTCGTTATGAGGAATATATTTAGTTCCCATTTAACCATACACAAGTGAGTTCAAATTACCATCAACTTCAAATTATTGTTAGCATATTTTTTTAAACTAATTTATGCTTCAAGGAAATTTGACTTAAAAGGCAGTACCGTTGATCGTGAGGCATCTGAAAAAGAGTTAGAAAAATATTTACCTACATACAAAGATAATGACTTTATAAAGCAAAAAGTCAAGATTGAAATTGGAGAAGCAAAAACAAAATTGTTAGACACTTTATCAAGTGATGTTGATGTAAGTAAAAAGTTAATTTTTTATTAATTTCATGAACTTCCAATTTTTTTCATATCGGTTTATTTTATTGCAAAAGCTCCTTACAAAGTTACACATAATGGACTACTCACTCTTAGTCGGCATACATGACTGTGTTCGCGCTGAAGAGGAAGCATTGCAAGGGGAAAACTCTCAAGGGACTGCACGAAGCGAAAACAGCGAAAGCGAGGAATGTGATAGTGGAGAAAGGTAAAAGCACTGAAGATCATACATATATTATTCAAACATATAAATACGTAAATTGTAGATGGACTTACAATACACCACCTGACTCACCGCGCGGTGCTCAATATAAGGAAGTTGTCTATGAAGTGGATATCTACGCTATTCCGAGCGTTGAAGGTAATATTAATTTTGTGTAACTGTTTTATTTACGAGCATGTTAGCTGGATAATATTTTAAGCGAAATTTTACTATATTATATTCTCACAAGCCATTTTTCTATTAGAACTTATGTTATACAAGCAACGTTCCAACGTAAACAGGCCTTTTTGGATCTAGTGCCCTGGTGGCACCATCTATATGTCGATGCTATTTTTATCGATTGTCCAGTGAGAATTTCATGACATTTCATCGATTGGAAGTGAAGTTATTGCGTTTTAGGTGTCATTATGTTTGTGTTATCGGTGCGAAAATGAGTTTCGAACAAAGAGCCAACATTAAATTTTGTTTTAAAATTGGTAAAACTTTTACCGAAACGTTTCACTTGATGAAACAAGTTTATGACGATGATTGCCTATCCCTTAGCAGAGAGCACGAGTGGTTTCAACGTTTTCAAAGTGGTCGTGAGGGCATAAATGACGATCAACATGTGGGCCAATCAAAATCCGTGATCACCGGAAATCTCATAGAAACTGTGCGTGAACTCATCAAAAATCAGCCGAAATCATCATTGAAATTCATGGAAATGGAATTGAACATCTCCAAAACATCAATTTATCGGATTTTGACCGAACATTTGGGCTTACGAAAGATGTGTGCACAGTTTATTCCGCACAAATTGACTGACGGCCAAAAATTGCTCAGAATCAGAATCATCGATCGACGGTCTCTTAACCACTCCCCGTATTCGCCTGTATTACATTTGCCCATGAAAGGAAAGCGTTATGCAGATGTAGAGGCCATTCAAAAGGCTTGCACCGGCATACTGGCGGCCACACCGCCCAACGAGCTTAAAAAATCGTTCGGCATGCTTTTGGTCCGTGCAAAAAGCTGTATTGAAGCAGATGGAAACTATTTTGAATAAAATAAATCGATATTGCCGAAGAAACTATTTTATCTGTTGTGTTATTTTTTTAAGTCCTGTTTACTTTGGAACGCACCTTGTATAGGGTGATTTTTTAAGAGCTTGATAACTTTTTTAAAAAAAAAAACGCATAAAATTTGCAAAATCTCATCGGTTCTTTATTTGAAACGTTAGATTGGTTCATGACATTTACTTTTTGAAGATAATTTCATTTAAATGTTGACCGCGGCTGCGTCTTAGGTGGTCCATTCGGAAAGTCCAATTTTGGGCAACTTTTTCGAGCATTTCGGCCGGAATAGCCCGAATTTCTTCGGAAATGTTGTCTTCCAAAGCTGGAATAGTTGCTGGCTTATTTCTGTAGACTTTAGACTTGACGTAGCCCCACAAAAAATAGTCTAAAGGCGTTAAATCGCATGATCTTGGTGGCCAACTTACGGGTCCATTTCTTGAGATGAATTGTTGTCCGAAGTTTTCCCTCAAAATGGCCATAGAATCGCGAGCTGTGTGGCATGTAGCGCCATCTTGTTGAAACCACATGTCAACCAAGTTCAGTTCTTCCATTTTTGGCAACAAAAAGTTTGTTAGCATCGAACGATAGCGATCGCCATTCACCGTAACGTTGCGTCCAACAGCATCTTTGAAAAAATACGGTCCAATGATTCCACCAGCGTACAAACCACACCAAACAGTGCATTTTTCGGGATGCATGGGCAGTTCTTGAACGGCTTCTGGTTGCTCTTCACCCCAAATGCGGCAATTTTGCTTATTTACGTAGCCATTCAACCAGAAATGAGCCTCATCGCTCATCGGACACGGACGCGAAACACATTTCGAACCGAACACTGATTTTGGTAATAAAATTCAATGATTTGCAAGCGTTGCTCGTTAGTAAGTCTATTCATGATGAAATGTCAAAGCATACTGAGCATCTTTCTCTTTGACACCATGTCTGACATCCCACGTGATCTGTCAAATACTACTGCATGAAAATCCTAACCTCAAAAAAATCACCCTTTATTTGAAACAGGTAAAGATAAGGTTATGAAAATATTACCAAATATTGGTTCGGTTTTATAACAGCTTTTATAATCAAATAAATTTCAATGAACACATAACATTCTTTTTTGTAATTACAGAAAGGAGAGAAATTTATTTTATTGCCATTATAGATGTGCTAACACAATATGGTGTAAAAAAACAGGTAAGGACAAAGATAGAATGTATATTATGTATGTATTGCATATTTTGATTCGTTTCATGTAAAAGTTAATTTTGATAATTCATCTGTTTAATGTGCTGGCCGAAACACAGCTCAATTTATCTAATTTTAGAAGTATAGAATTTTAAACTGGAATTTATGTTTTAATGTTATATATTTGATCCAAAACCCTTTAGTTGGTGTTTACTTGCAAGAAAGAACGTTAAATGCAAATATTAGGTGCGACCGAGCTACGTAATAATTACAGCAGTCAGCAGTACAGCAACAGTGTTGTATATTGGTAGTGACGCCACAACATATTGTTGTTGCAAGTGTCGCCAAAAATTCACGCAGAACGTGATACTTTAACAAATTTGCAATACTGCTGTCGTGATTGCCATCTCGAACGGCCCCGTTTCAGTTGCTGTATTTTGAATGGAAAAAAAATTTTTAGGTAATTTTTTATTTTGGTCCTCTTGTTTAGACGCAATATATTTAAAAAAAAATTAAGAAATCAAATGCTAGGATTTAGAACAGCATCCGCCAAATTCGAAGCTACCATAAAATGGGTATGCACGGATAGAGCAAAAAAACTCTGGTCGGTTCAGCACTGCGTTTTATTCAGAGAGAGGTAATTCTAAAAGATTTTCCGTTACCCACACGATTATGAATTTTTTATTGACGGTATGCTCTTTCTATTCTTATTTATTTCTATTCGCTACGGGACCTTAACTAGAATATTACCCATAATTATTTATTCCTTTTTTGTTTTAATAAAGTGAAAAACAAAGCATATGTATGAGGTTTCGACTTGTCAGAATTCAGAAAAAATAATAACTTCCAAAGTAATGTCTCTTTGTGTTGATTTAGTTTCAATCGAAGCTCCCGGCGGTGCCCATATTAATCCTAGGACATTCATCTAAAAAAAATCAATCAAGAAAATTCGTTTTATTAATAAACAACCTTCTTTTAGCCAGCAAAATGTCATTAAAAATTTTTTCCATATTTTCGGGGGAAAAATCCAACAATTAGCTGTTTAAGAAACCGAAATTAGAAATGAAAAATCTGTAGAACAAAATATTTTTTCATGTTTTCAAAGAGTTTTTTTTCCAGATTTTCGTAAAAACACAGTAAATAAAAAATCGAAATTAGAAAACAAAAAATCCTTCGAGCACACACTAGATATCCAGGTTTCAAAAAACAAGATTTAAATATTTCGTTGAAAGTTATCGAGAGAAACGATTTCGAGGTTTTACACATACGAGCTCCAGAGAACTTTTTGTTAATTATCGAATTCGAAAAGTTTTTGCTCGACTTAAGATATAAAACAGACATTTTGAAATTACTGTATCTCAAACTTCTTAATTGGGCTGCTTAGTATTTTTTTCGTGAGATCCGATTTTGAAATTGTTTAACTTTTCCCTATATTTTGTAAAAAATATATACGTATATTCATTACCATAATGTGTAAAACACATTTTGTTTAATGTATTGACATTGTTTATTTAAAGATCAAAAGTTAATTTCTTTTATAAATTTATAATTCTATTTTTAAGGCCGCCAAAGCAGCTAAAACTGTGAAGTATGGAAGTAATGTGGATGGAATTTCTACCTGTGATCCCGAACAATATGCCAAACGATTTCTTGACTTCATGGACAAAGCGATCGAGTAATTAATTGCTTCCTTGTACGCGTATGCTGGTACCCATTTTTGAAAATTAACTGTGAACAGAAAGATATATAGCCCTCAATATGCATACGCCGTGCGAATTTAGTATATATATTTATGCTGTTTTATAATGGTTATCGACAATTTAACTTTGATTAACTCGTTAGTAGACTTTTCACTTTGATGGTTTTTCTTTTCCTTACAATTCAATTTTTTTTAATGACCGGGGGTAATGATGTAATGATAAGCATTGAGCTCCTAAAAAGAATGTGAAGCTAACATTGTTGGTTCGAAAGCCAGTAATAAATATCGCTTCTTATACCTTCATCCCAGTTCAGAGAAATTATTGCATTCCATTGGGCTCAAGTTTGCCCTGGGATGGCGGCTTAGAAAACCCGACATCTGATTTAAATACAAACTTATTATATTTTCAGTTTCATTTCATTTCCATACCTATACTACTTTTTTCAAATCACATGCATTGAGTAACATCTTCTTTATTAATATTATATTTTTATTATCTTAAAATAGCTTTAATGGAACAACGTCTCTTTAAATTTATTTCATAAAAAAATCTAAATAAAGTCGCGAAATTAATTTCATTATAGAAAACGCTAATTGATATATATTCAGGAAAATTATATGAGGGCATGTAGGTTAATATTTCGATTTTACCTGAACAATTGTTTTACTTTTCTGAATTTCAAACCAAAATTCTTATCCGTATCAAGGAGAGGAGGATATGTTTGTAACAAATCTATCTGCACTAGTTTAAGTGGGTTGCTAGATAATCAAAATGAGATAATTGAGGTGAAGAACACCCGGACACACGGAAACTAAAAGTCTGTTTCATGGCTATATTTTTAATATTGCTTTTGTGCATATGCATATCATGTAATATCAGTTATATTAATAGTTTTGTCCATGATCATTTATATTACAATATATTCGTAACTAAATTATAAGAGAATTTTTTCACAAATTTTTGAAATGAACATATCTGGAGGAATTGGCTTGTAATTAAGATTTGTTTGTTAGTCATTACATTATTATGAATTCTGTAATATGTATAGAGATTTTAAATTAACAAAAAAAAATTAAATAAAACTGAATTTGAATTTTCCCATCTTTAAAAGCTTTGCCATTAGATGTTTTTCTTTGATGTTATATGATTTGTTGAACCCAGTTCTTGAATACTATAAATTACATAAAAGTATATATAACTGGATTTTATTTTGGTATATTTGAAAATTGCATATAAAGAAACGGATCGCCATGAATTTGATTGCTATACATACTTTTTGACAAAGGAAATATACTTTTGATCGGATGATTATTATTTTTTGTATAATACTTAAAGGAAATGAAGAAGGAAGCTGCTTATAGTTGTACTACTGTGCCCAAAAAATAAGGTGACATTGTATTTATTTTGAAAATCATTTATTCTTCCAAATCAATTTCATCCCCTTCAAAGTAATCCCCTCCCGATGCAATGCACTTATGCCAACGGATTTTCCAATCTTCGAAACACTGGTTGTAGTCACTTTCCGGGATGGCCTTCAGTTCCGTCTTCGCTGCGGCTTGAATCTCCTCTATCGAATCAAAAGAGTGTCTCCGGAGCGGTCTTTTGAGCTTGGTGAACAGCCAGAAGTCGCACGGCGCCAGATCAGGTGAATACGGTGGTTGCGAGTTAAGTTTTTGGCGAAATGAACACGAATTACGAGGGCAGTATTGGATGGTGCATTATCGTGGTGTAAAAACCAAGAATTGTCTTTCCACAATTCCGGCCTTTTTAGGCGGATAGCGTTACGCAAACGACGCATGACGTTCAAATAATATTCCTTGTTGACTGTTTGACCGGTTGGAAGGAATTCAAAATGCACAACACCACTATAATCGAAGAAAACAGTCAGCATGACCTTGATTTTTGAGCGACTTTGGCGCGATTTTTTTGGTATCGGCTCTCTTTTGGCACGATATTCGTTCGATTGATCGGTTGTTTTGGAGTCGTAAGCATAGATCCAAGTCTCATCGCCAGTTATAATGCATTTCATGACACCCTGGTAGTCGAAAAGCATCGTTTCACACACTTCAACGCGACGCCTTTTTTTTCCAAAAAATTCAATGTTTTCGGTACCAGTCGAGATTTGACGCGCTTGAGGCCCAAAACATCCTTCAAAATGGTATTGGCTGAGCCTCTCGATATGCCAACTTCATCAGCATGGTCTCTAATTGTTAATCGACAGTTTTTCAACACCAAATCTTTGATTTGTTGAACGTGAGCTTCGTCGGTTGAGGTTGATGGTCGGCCTGGACGCTCTTCGTCTTCGACACGTTCACGGCCTGCTTGGAGCTCACTATACCACTTGTAAAAATTTTTTTATGGACATAGCCTCATCACCAAAGGCTTTCTGCACCATTCTTAACGTTTTCGCAGCAGAAAATTTATTCCGTAAACAAAATTTAATGCAAATTCTTTGCTCAACAAATTTCGACATCGCAAAAAACGAAAAACTTACTTCTAGCAGCTTACAAAATGACACGTATCTCAAACACTAATGAATATTTTGACATGAAATTTGACATAAATGTGACTGACAGTACTACCAACCTAAAAAGAAATAATTCTCCAAATCCTTCGACGCGCGCAGTTTAAATTCAAACGTCACTTAATTTTTTGGGCACAGTAGTATATCTAGTCTGTGTCTATGAGGTAATGTTTTTAATTTCACATTAATAAACACATCGAACACTATAATCAACACAAAGGCTTGTTGCAGCGGGTGTTTACAGCGTTTTCGATAATACAATTTGAGCATGATGCAACCAGTTGGAAAAAGCGAACCTGCCTTCTGCCAAAATTGAATGCTCGAAAAAGTATGACTGCCGGAGCGGTTGCATAAAAACGCGCAAAGCGTGTAACATTTTTAAAATTTTATAGGATGTAGTCGTAAGAAATTGCGTCAAGAAATCAATTTTCGATAGGTAGCAGATTTTTGTCAAACTTCAACCTTTGTTTAGTATTCCGATTTTCAATTCTGTGCCAGTGTGTACTTCTACAGTATCAAAAATTCTGAACTGCTAACAAGCAGTTTAAGTTGAACAGTACTGCGTTTAGTTAGGAAAATACGCTTCTTGTTGTCAAGAATATCATTAATCATAGATTGCACGATGACACAAAATGCAAAAATCCTATACCGAAATATGCAAAGCCAAAAGAGCACCCATTGCAGAATCTAGTGATATATGTACTAAGGGGTCCCGGTAGTCTAGAAAAAAAAAAAAAAACGTGTGGCACTCGGGGACTGCCGCGGTAAAGCTATTGCATAGCATTTTGTATCAACTTATGCAATTATAATTATTAAGCTATTCAAAGTAAGGAATTCGCCGCATTTGTTAACATTGTAGGTCGGAATTCGCCTCACAATTTTAACATTTTTTACAATTCTCTCACATATTCTAACCGAGAATATGAAGAGAAATAAATATGTATTTTCGGCATGTGATGACATGGCATATATGCCGAAGTAGGGAATATGAAGAGACAGAAATATATGTATGCATGCCCATGATAACACTCCAGTGGTCGGCATGAGAGGATCTGTCACTGTGTTGGTGAGCACGAAAAAAATAGCCCAGTGAGAAATCGGAATTAAAATTAAGCAATTTTTATTATTAATTAATAGTTTAATGAAAATTAACAAATTGTCTTTTGAGGATATATTCCCTATTATCTTTAAAAGACTTGGAACATAAAAGGCATTGCATGGCATCAAAGGAATTTAGAATCATAAAATATTTCTCGCAGGTCATATTTCGTTTTGCGCATGGTCTTGCGTAATTCGTTGATGGCTCGACAACGACTGAACAATAGAGCGTAAGCGTACGTGTGAGGTTAGTTTGCAAAATTTTGCTATGAAATGCCGACCACTGTTACACTCCTAACGAAGAATTTCGTTTTGCTTGTTTATATTTTGTTTCACTTTTGACAGCGAAAAATGTGTACAAAACACACCTCTCACATAGATAACATAAACACATTTTTTATTGTGTTCTCTGTCTCACATACCAAAGAATATGAAGAGCCATAAATATATGTATGCTTGCTCCATATGATTCTCCCAACAACAGCATTGTGATATTTTAATGTTTCAATTTTTGCTTTCGCAATGTATGCAAGTATGTAAGTATGTTTTTGCGTTTTGCCGTCGGCATTTCCATATTGGCATGTAAAAATAATTATGATATGAGATGATATTTCGTAAGAATGCATGCAATCAATTTGCATATTTAATAATTTAATTTGATTTTTACATAAAATACTATACTATAAATATTTTTGTATTATATTTCTTACTAATAGAAATTAAATTTATCACAAAAATATACATATATCTACCTATGTATGTACATATTCTGTCATACAAATCTTATGTCTTTGCACATGCTTATATCATAATCTTATTATCTGCTCATATAAATGTATGCATGGGCGCATTCAGAAAATCAAATCATGATTTTATCACTTATCAATATATGTATTATATGTGCGCGCATTGATCTGCATGTTCATACATTCATATATACTTATATGTACATATATTTGTATACATTGCCGATCAAATAATGCACAAGCGTACAAACACACATATGCGTACACATGTGAATATGTCACCAACAAAAAATTGAAGCATTGTTCTACAAAAACAACAATTGTCCAAATAGCAGAAGCATCACAAGTCAATATGGCAGCCGAATTGGGGAAGCCCAAATGTAGTAAATTTTACAACAAAAACGATTTCATTCATAAACGCAGGCGCATATGCCACAAGCGACCTCGCTTCATTCATATAAACAGACGCCGTAACATCTCCCCTAGCATGCCTTTGCCTGGAAGCGTTTTTTAGCGACGGATGTCAAAACCTAAAAATCATAAATTGAACAACTTTCTGATCCTTCTTCACAGAAAGAAGCGAGAAAAGTGGGAATATAGCTCTTGTCGATTTACAATATTTGTAAATTCTAAAATAAGTATTTTTCCGTGGCTCGCAAAAATCTGCGTCGATATGTATGCAAGCTCATACATATGAATACATATTTACGCAAGTTTGTAGGCGAAGCTGTTCCAGCAGCAAGGAAAGAGGTAACAATCGGCGATCCATTGTATATTTCTTTCACACATAACCAATCCATAATTAGGACAACGCTACGCAAGTGTCAATGGTGGTGCTGGTGGTAAGCGCTTGAAAAGCCACGATGAGTACACGGGTTCGAATCTCGACAGAATTTATTTTTAATTTTTGCCTTTTATTTTATGGCAAAAGCCAAAAATCATAAATTGAACATCTTCTGGTGTTTGTTCTAAGAAAGAAGTGAGAAAAGTGGCAACATAGGAGTTGTCGATTTATAATATTTGTCTAAAATATTTTTCCGTGGCTCGCAAAAATCTGCGTCGATGTGTATTCATGCTCATACGTATACACACATAACTATTTACGCACGTTGGAAGGCGAAGCTGCTACAGGGGCAAGGAAAGCGGTGACAATCGGCGGCCATTCCTTTATTTTTTTCGGCACAGCTTGGATTTTTTACCAATGTTGTGACAAAGGAGATGCGAAAAGATGTGTGCGGCACTTGTTATTATGAATGTATTTATATACATATGTATGTGGCTCGCATTTGCTTTCGTAACCATACAAATGCGCCAAAGAAATAATATAAGTATGTATGTATATGCAATAGAAATTCTATTGGTACAAATATGGAAATGATAACGAAATAATGCGAATATGCATATTTCATGAAGGTCATCAATTTTCTTTGAAGAAATGAAAGGAATGAATGGAAGTGTTTATATGAGCACATATAAGTTCATTTTATAATAGTCGAAATTAATGTAATTTTTTAAATAATAATTTATTAAAATTATTTTTTATTTAATTTTATAATATAAATTTTTCGGAAAACAATGGTTCTTATAACACAAAAGAATCACGCATATGTGACAATGGTTCATATAATACAATATAAGAATGGATATGACACTCAGAGAATGATTTTTTACATTCTTTGTGTGACTTTGCATATTTTTCCTCAAAGCCGTTCTCTTTATTTATGTCGCATGTATTTAGTCATTTTATATATATTTCTGCCAGAGAACATGCTCAATTCTGCTAAATAGCAGCGAGTAGGGTGAATCCCTTACTATGAATCTATCAGCTCTGTTAGCCGCGCAATCGAACCGTCATACAGAATTCAATTTGCACCTTCTCTACGTTTTAAGTTCTCTGACTTGTTATTATGAATGTATGTACATATGTATACGACTCGCATTTGCTTTCGTAAACATACAGACAAATGTGCCAAAGAAATAATATATGTACATATGCATGTGTCATAGAGCGTGAGGTTTTTTCGTTACGGAATTTCTGGATTCGGTCCCCGCGCTCAGAAGCTCGCGATAGAAGCTATGCAATATAGTTCTTGAAGAATATACTGTAAAATTTTTGGAAAGATATTCACATTATTTTAGCTTCTACAGCCGTTTTAGCAGGTAGCGCAGGTATCTAAAATATAGACACTCCAAACTTTAAACTCATTTAAGGAATGTTACATACATACATATACCTAGGATGTAACGTTTTAACAAATATGTATCCCTTGAAATACATAATTCCTCAAATATGTCACAGTCTCTGCATAATACTGCATCGTATATTAGTACACATGCTTATGTACCTATGATTATTTTATATTACTATATAAAAATAAGTTGGGATTTTTTCTATTCGCTATAGCTGACTAAACCGTTGCATGAAAGTAAAAATGGCCTGAACCACTTTAAAGGGAATCCAATGAGGATGGTTTGTAAAAAAAAATTCCGAATTCAAAAATTTTAATTTTTACCGACTTACGAGCGTATATTACCAAAAGTGACTTTCCCATACAAAATTTTTTTGTTTTCTTTTCCAATTGATTTATTTGTAAATTATTTGAATCCTCCAATTTCGTTCGTTTGCTTTCTTTATTTCGGCTATTCAAAAGGTAAATTATTCAGTGAAAACTTTATGTGTGCTTCATATAAAATGATCAATTACAGACTGAAATTTACTTATTAAATTACGATGCCAAGAAGAGGCCTCGCTAATGTCGGTCGTCGTTCTTTTTGCCATCAACATACATTGGCAGCCCACAGCACATGCATACATATGTACGTACGGAATTAAGGACGGGCGGTTTTGTTTGTTACATTCATTTGCAATGAAAAATGATCGTAGATTACGGAATTATTGAATCCGCGATCAATCGGCAAGATCGTCACGATGTCATGGCACGAATTTTCAAACAACAGCTACGATGTTTGATAGACTTTATCTTGAAGCAACGAATGTATGGTGCTATTTATTGCTGGATGTACTCTGTTGAGTGGCAAAAAAAGGTTTGCCGCACGCACACATTCTTCTTTGCATGGTGGTTACACCAGATCAAATTGATGAAATCATTTCTGCGGAAATTCCAAATCCAGAAATACATAGATGTAGAATTATACGAAGTGGCGAAAACCAATATGGTTCATGGCTTTTGCGGACACCGCAATCCCACTTCGGTTTGTATGTCTGACAATAAATGCACGAAACACGCAAACTCGAATTCATGGAATGAATGTTTATCTGAACATTGGCCAAATTATCGTAACTACGATTGCTTGAGGCACGCGCAATTTTTGCTGCCAAAAATACTGATGTTAATGACTTAACCTGGAAGAATCAAAGTCAAATTCCGGAAGGTTTTCGTTCATACAAAACGGTCGATCGTCTTGACAATGAGGATGAATTATCATGTGGAATTTCTAAATTCTTTGCAGAGCCTTAGTATTCCGCCGCATCATTTGCGTCTCAAAGTTAGATCTGTCATTATTATGTTTTGCAACCTTCATGCGCCAAAACTGTGTAATCGAACCCGACTGATTGTGACGCAGCTAGCGAATACTAGGTGGCAGAATGCTTGATTCTACGAATTCCTTTGAGTTCCAACGATTTGCCATTTCAGTTCAAACGTATTCAGTTTCCAGGGAAAATAAATCTGGATATGCTATGGTTTAACACTGCGAGATATAGTACGTGGCGTGTTCACGGAAACCCATCTTCTCTATACATTTACGCACCGGAACAGAAAACAAAAACTGTTGTTTATCAAGCTGCGTTACATTGAAAAAAATGTAGAAAAATCGCAAATAAATGATTTTCAACACAGTATAAATTCCACTTTCTTTTCATTTTAAAACACATAATTTCACGCAGGACAACGCCTGCGAGGTAAGCTAATAGTGCATAAAAGTGCTGGAGTAAAACAGAAGGGGGGAGTCTCACATCACTTAAAACATTCATCGAATTTAATCGTAAATCGGCTGCAACCATGATAGTACTTTAGTACATGTAAGTAAATTTAAATATTGCATTGTTCTGTGCAATGTTTACGGAATATTTGCGAGTTATTCCGCATTCATCTCAAATTATGATTCAACTTTTTCTTGTTCAGTAACAACTATCAGTTAATTCTTATACATACATATGTATGTACTATGCTGTAAGATATTATTATTTTTCTTTCTTAACTAAAAAAAAATATTCAAATGAATTTTACATGAGTTATTAACACTTGCTTATGATTTGAAGTACATTTTTTTATATTTGAATTGTTTTGACTTTTAATAAAAAGCGATAAAAAGTAGAATGTGCCCGAACCGAGGTTCCATACTCACCCATTTTCTGCCAAATCGCTTCAACCGTTTTCGAATTATATATATACATATTTTTCAAAATCGACGGTGATTTTGCAAAAAATACCTCCGTTAAGACCATCTGCAGGACTAAATTATATTTACAATTCCACACAAAGGTGAACATTTTGTTGAGCTTCTGAAATAAGATTCTGAAACTGGACGAGAAAAGGTACAATTTGAGCACATTTAAATACAGGCACAGTGAAGATGATAATGGCTCCAATGTGAATGCCAGTCAATGTGTGTATGAGTTTGTTGCGTCCATAGTGTGATCTTAGCATTGTTCAATGTCGTGGTTGTAGACAACTAATGACCTCTTCATGCTCCTAAGAGTAGAAGTCAAGCGCTTTAAAGTCGCCCAGTAATAAACACACATTCTCACCACGAAGTATCGCATCTATGTTCGAGTGATTTCTTGTTGGGCAACATTTAACTGGGAGGAAGTACATATTAAATATGTCGAGCTCGACCAGATCGGTTATCTATGACCTGATATTTTGGGGTATTCGCATAACTTTGAGCAGTGAGCTTATAACGGATGTTCAGATTTTTGAACAATAACGGCTACAATGTTAAATAAGATTTGCTGTACTGCAAAACTGTACTCTGTATCTGTATCAATACATATGGGGTACTCACAACGTGTCATAAAGCTATAAGTCATAAACAAAAATTAAGAAAAAATAATAAAAAATACGTGTGAGCACGTCGTTGTAAATTTGTCAATCAGTCAATCAGATTTAAAAAACATAAATTACAATATTTGCAGAAATAAGTATTTCGCAGTCAAAATGCCTAGAAGAAGTGAAAATTTTAAAATAATGGATGCGCTGTGCAAGAATCAGGCATTAAACCTGATGGTACTTGACTCCAGTGAGTTTTACCATTATAAGCAAGTCTCACTTTGATATTTATTTACATAAAAATTAATTTCTAGGCGACGACGAAGATGAGGACGAAATGTTTGAAAATTTTTCACAGAGTTTACTTTGTTTATTAAACACTTGTAGAAGTGTTCATCTCGGAATACCAAAGTCATCCCAATGGCGGCATAATGTACTTAGGAACATTGATGACAGCCGTTTCAACGAAATGATTTGTGTTCACCCGGACGAATTTCGCTGCGTACTAGATTATATAAAGGACGATAGTGTATATAACACAAATTCCAGTGGAGCAAAACTTCCTTTAGATTTACAATTAAAAATAGTGCTATTTAAGATGAGATGGATTATCTATACGAAAGGTTACTTCATTGTTTGGCGTGGGTGATGGGGGACTATTCAAAATATAACTAAGCGCGTATTAAAGCAATATTGAAATTAAAAGAGAAGTTTTTGTTTTGGCCAAATGAAAATGAACGATTGACAATTGTTACTGCATTGCGGAAAGAGATGCCAGGTTGTATATAATTTATTGATGGATCCGAACTAAAGTTGGCTGAAGCGCCAGCCAAAAAACATGAACTTTCACGAAAACGCCAATATGCTATTAAAATTCAAGCCAGAAATAAAGGGATATTCAACTTATTCCAGTGTGAGAGCGCCTCAAAATAAGCGTTTTTTATAACATTTTCCATTATGGCCAGATCTAACAAAATAAGAATTTTTGGGCATTTTAAATTAAAATACCCAACATTTAGTACGAATAAAAATTACTATGTGGTGGTTATTTATTACATGGAAAAACTATTTAAATCTTTTTAAAGTATATTAGAAGAACTGAATTTTGACCTTTCAATACCCAATAAAAGGACTTAAGCTTGTTAGCTTTCATTCATTAAATTTTTTTTATTAATTTTCCATTGAAAATAATACTATGATGCTTCAAATTACAAACCGTTTCATCAAATGCCTTTAAATATCACAAATTTACTTAATTTTCATTGTTTTACATTTTTTATAAGTGGTCTTGAACGATGCAACAAATCCCTCCGTTTATATATTTTTTGGTAAGATTTCAATCTGGCCATCGCTTGTTTCCAATTGCTAAACGTCAAAACCTACTGAACTCGATTAGCTGTCAAAGTTCAGTAGGTTTTGACGTTTAGTAATTGCTCTCTCACTTCCGGTGAGAGAGGAGTTAAACATCTCTTTATCTCTAATTCAAGCTGTAAGTAACTATAGGCTACGAATCAGACAAGTCATAATAGGATACCCTGGAAGTATTCATGACGCCAAAATCATCTTGAATAGCCCGCTTGCAAAACATCCTCAACGATTTTTATCTAACTGGATTGCTGGAGATAGCGCCTATCCACTCAAGCAATTTTTATTGACACCGTTCAAGCAAAAGAGTACGGACTACACTACGGAAAAAAGAGAAAGTTTCAATAAATACTTTTCAAAATATCGTGTGCGAATTGAGAATTGTTTTGGCATTTTAAAAGAAAAAGTCGGTAGCTTGAAGGAATTGAAGTTTAGAATGATAAATGAGCAAAATAAAAAAAAAAATGCAATGAGTGGATCATGGCATGCTGCATTCTCCATAATATGCTAAGAAAGCGTTGAAATTAACCCACCTCAATATAGTTTACCACTAGGAAGTAGCACATGATCTAGCCTTCTTGACTTCATACAAAATCATAGATTAACTTAAAATACATCATTATTTAAACGTATATTTACTATTCATTAGTTTAATTAATACATATGTAAAAATGTTTTTTTTATTTAAAAATTAATATAAAAAGTAAATATTAAAAATAAACTTCAGGTACTTTAATTCACTCCAGGTAATTTGAAATTCTCTTGCACCACTTCATCCACTTCTTCCACTTATTTGTATTTGCGTTTCAATTCCTCCATTACCAATCTTTCTTTCATTTGTATTTCCATTATTTTTAATGGGTTCCTTTGACCACTGATTTTGTTTTAGAAAACAAAAAAGTCATAGGGTGACATGTCGGGCGAATAAGGCGGCTGTTGCAACACGGCGATCCCTTTAAAGGCCAAATACTGGGACACGCTGAGGGCGGTGTGGCACGGCGCGTTGTCGTGATGAAGGATCCAGTTACGAGCGATGTCTGGGCGCACCCTGTTGACTCGTTTTCGCAATCTTTCGAATACTTGGCAATAGTAGACTTGATTCACAGTTGTCTCTGGTGGAACGAATTCTTTGTGGACGAATCCACGGCTATCAAACAAGGCAATAATCATCGTTTCCACCTTCGACTTCATCATGCGAGCTTTTTTCGGGCGGGGGTGCGCGGAGACAACCATTGTGAGCTTTGGAGTTTGGTTTCCGGGCACTAAGAGCACTATCACAATACAATCTTACAATTTTAGCGTACGTTTCCGAAGCTGTTTCGCCCAATCTTGGGCAAAATATTATCGCAACGCGTTGCTTTTGATTTCGTTTTTTCATTTTCGTGACGAGCACTACAAACACACGTCTATTCAATTACACGCGAACTAAACAAGCTAGAGCGATGGTACATATATCAATGGAGAGGGGAGGGATGCCGGAAAAAGAGAAAGGAAATTTCAAGGTGACAGGTTTTTAATTGTCAAACTCCTATGCATTCGTCTTCGCATACAGCCGCAGAAGACGCTGACTCGTTGATGTCTACTTCCGAGTAGTTTTCGTTGTTCTCAAAACTCTCGTTAATTCTTGCTGACTCAACCACTCTACCGCCGAAAATTTCATCCATTTCATAAAAAAAAACGTACACATTTTAAGTAAAGTGGCTGAAATAATAATAATAATAGAACTAATAACATTTAAATTCTCAAGTTCTGATGCGATTTACTAGTCATTCCGCTTAATTTTATGGTTTGAATCATTTACACAAATTCGCAATTGTCCTCAATACTGTTTGCTTCACTTCTATACGCACGCAGAAACAGTGAAAATTTAGTTTTATTTACAAAACAAAATCTTACCCTTCTTAGTTTCGCCTTCCATACTCCCTGCACCCGTCGAGCCTTCCCATGCTTTTGTTTTGTTATATGTTGTACGTGTCGGCGCACCCTAATGGTGTGTGGATATTGGTGTGCGTGTGTGAGTGTATGTGTATACAGTTTAGGGAATTTCATTAGAAGTCTAAGTTCCTCATTATTCCATCAGCCGTTAATTGTGCTGTGATTGGTTGTCACTTCAAGAAGTACCGCTTTAGCGATAAAGTGAGAAAATATTGTGAAGTGTAAGTGTGAAACCGAAACTCGCTACGCTGTAACCACGTCTAACGAAGACAATGGCATTCCGACGTCAGAAGTGGGATCTGCCCATCTGCCTCAAGCATTGTATGGACCATATGTACTATGGCAAACATTTTTGCGGAAAATTGGGCCATAAAATGTTTGAATGCTGATTAAGAAAACAACAGAATCACTTTGCGAGCGACAAAACACGACATGGCAAACACGATGGTCACCGAAAAAAATCAAATGTAACTTGCTACAATTGCGGAGAATTGGGTCACATATCTACCCAATGTACAAAGAAGGAAGTTGATAAGAACAAGGCATTCAACCGGGAAAAGCGAGTGGAACAGTGCAGCGTTGCAGTACCTAAAGGATGCTCGAACCACAGAGAACAAATTTTTGAAATCACCTTTGATTCTGGATCGGAATGTTCGTTAATGAAAGAAAAGCAAAGTACAAAATTTTCTGGTAAAAGATTCAATAACATTGTTATGCTAAAAGGTATAGGCAGTAATGGGATATGTAGAACTGTACAAATATTAAGTAACGTAAAAATTGACGATAATTGTATTGAAATTTTGTTTTATGTATTAGGCGATGATGATATGCAAAATGACATTGTCATTGACTGTGAAATACTAAATCAGAGTTTTAACATTTTTATTTCATCAAACCAATTGTGAAGCCCACGGGCAATGTTGGCAGTAAGGCGGACTGGACCGATTGAAGAAGTACGAATGTGTGGCTATTGGTGGATAGGTTGGTTTGCTCCTATCTGGGTTTTTTACAGTGTATTGGTGCTGGATGTGTCTCCAACTCTCCATTAGGGACTTAAGTTGGTGTTGGTGTGCCATCTTATATAAGTCTTTATTCTCAAGGAAGTCAAACGTAACGAGAGGTTCACTAGTCGCTAGTTTAGCGCGTTTATCCGTTCATTCCCGCGTATGCCGGCATGGCCTGGAATCCACAGTAGTTTTATATTGGGCTATTTTCAGCTAATTTGCTCCGGATGCAAGAAATGATGTTAGATTTATTCATAACATTTAAGACCGCTGATATAGTTGATTTGCCATCTGTACAAATAATTGCTTTCAATTTGGAATTTGAAACGAAAATTAAAACGTTGAGGATCGCTGCGGCTTCTGCTGTGTAAATGGAGGCGTAGCTTGGCAGGATTCCAACTTTAATTGTTGCTCCTTTGTCATCGACAACTGCGAATGATGTCCTTGTCTCGGTTTTGGATCCGTCCGTGAAGATTAGAGTCCATTCAGGGAGAAGAGAAGTTGTAGACTCAGCAAAGAGTTGTTGATAAATGGCGGGGTTGGTGTGACTTTTGTTGAATTTCCCCAAGCTTAAAATGAACGATGTATGTTTTATCTGTCAGGTAGGAAATACTTCTCCCTGCCGCAGTAATGGCACGGTGATTCCAACCTTGGGGATAACAGGCTTGCATTACTTGTCCCTGGATCCCAGCCAAAAAGAAGGAAACCCACCTTCTCCCCCCTCAACTTTCCTGACCTGCCGCAGGCCAAGAAAGAAAACCCGAAATATATTCTCATTAATGCAACTGACCCAAACAAGCCACTTTCGAAGTATTCTTGCTTCGCTGTCCACAAAGCCTTAGAAGCTATTAGCAAAGAAATCATCTCAATTTCTGAGTTGCGTGCTGGTAATCTTCTGCTGTTGGTAAAAAATAACCAAATTGCCCAAAAGTTCATTTCAACCAAAAAACTTCCTGGTGTGTGTGAAATTGAAGCGAAATACCATGACAACCTCAACAGCGTGAAAGGTACAATCTTTGCTCCCTGTCTCAACAATGTCAGCGAGAAAGAGATAATAGAAAACATGAGAAGACAAGGTGTAGTCGATGTTTACAAATTTGCTAGGCGGACGGAGGGAGTACCACTACCCCAACCCACGGGTGTAGTTTTACTTACCTTTGATCTTTTTGAGTTACCTGAAAAGGTAGAAGTATCTTGGAGAAGTGCAAAAGTAAAACCCTATTATCCCAACCCAATGCGATGCAAATCTTGCCAACTGCTTGGGCATACCGCGAAACGATGCAATAAACCTCCCGTGTGTGCTTCTTGCAGTCTTCCTATTCATTCTTCTCCATGCACACGCACACTATGTGCAAACTGCTCAGGAGATCACCCATCCTCTGCCTACACTTGCCCAAAATATGTGCAAACGAAGGAGATACTAAAAATAAAATGTCAAAATAAATGCTCCATGAGAGAAGCAATTAAACTTTATAAAGCACAATCACCATCAATATTGAACACTTCTTTCGCCGTAGTTGCCAGAGAAGCACAGCTGTCAAATAGTAACGCTATGTCAACCTCCAATTCTCTTGATATACCTACACACTCTTTAGTCAACAAATCACCCATTACGACTTCACACGATCTTTCTTCCAACAACTCACCACCGGAAAACTCACCTCAAAACATCAGCAATCAACAAGTCAGCAATAGCTCAGCCTCCTCTTTCACTCCTGCTTCACAGTCTTTCACACACACACAACTAAACCTCGAGTCAACTCTCGCCAACATTATCGCTCAAGCCAACTCCTATCAATATAACGCAGGTTCACCTGCATTCTCAACAGAGACAACTGATACCTCCGTTATCAATCTCTGTCTCCCCCAAAACAATTTAGATGACAAAGCCAACAACGATTCTCTGATCATGTCAGTAGACGACGATCACTAAGTATCCACCACTCTCAACATAGCATATAAACACCTCCTTAGCAACCTTTTCTAGCAACAATGTTTAATATCTTACAGTGGAATATGCACGGGTACTACAACAACTTTCACGAATTGGATATACTAATTAAAGAATACGCTCCAAGTTTTATTTCCCTTCAGGAAACTAACCTTGCTGCGGGCAGGTCTGCGGCGGCGCCTAATCAATACCAAAGTTACTTTTACAACTTGCCTCAAAATCTAACTAGCAAGCAAGGCATCGCCGTTTTAATTAAGAAATCCATACCACACAAGCAAATCCCTGTATCTTCAAATATAGTCACAATAGCAATAGAAATCTCATTATCTTTCCAATTTTCAATTATTTCACTTTATATACCACCTTCACAAAACTTTTCTTGCAGCGACCTAATAAATATTTTTCGGACGATATCCACCCCATTTATAATCGTAGGCGACTTCAATGCGTGGAGCCCTCTTTGGGGCTCTGCCACCACAAATATCAGGGGTTTTATGATTGAAGACTTAGTCTTCTCTGAAAACCTTATTATACTGAATGATAACAAACCAACACACTTTTCCACACACAAAACATTCACCACTGTAGACCTTACAATCTGTTCCTCTAACATTGCACCTAAATTAACGACAAACACCCTTTCCCATCTGCATGGCAGTGATCATTACCCTATCCTTACATCCCTTTCCACTCCTTTCACTTCTAAAAGCCCACAAAAGCCAAGGTTTATTATAGAAAAAGCTAACTGGAACATGTTTGGAACGACTGCTTCCAGACTTTGCACGGACCGTCCTTGCACTCCCAATATCAGCAGGGAAGTTGCCACAATTACAAAAATCATTCGCATATCAGCCCATCCGTCTATTCCACAAACCAATCCCAAAGTTCATAAAAAGATCGCGCCCACTGGTCCTCTGAACTATCCCAATTCTTCTTCTTCTTTACTGGCGTAGGCACCGCTTACGCGATTATAGCCGAGTAATCCCAATTACGAAACGAAAAAAGATTTCTTTGGACGGAATATAAGCGAACAAGGTCAAATTTAAATTTAATGTTTTACAGAAAGGCAAATGCGATCTTTAAGAAAAAACTCAAACAATCTAAAAGGGAGTGCTTAAACAAATTCTCCGAGTCCATTAACCATCAAACAAATTCAAAAAGAGCATGGTCCGATATCAAACGACTTTCTGGCACTAATCCCCAATCGCATATTACTTCAATTAATAGCGCACATGGGCCTATCGTTGACCACAAGCAAATAGCAAATCACTTCGCAAAGTACTGGTCCGATTATTCACAAGATTCAAATTTCCATCCTACTTTCCTTTCAGAGAAGAACAAATACCTCAACAGTAGTTCCAAGAGTCCCCCTGCAACTTCTAGCATCACCGACTGCAAGATCAATAACATTGAATTCGAATCAACTCTATCTTCTTTAAGTGGGAGAACCCCCGGGGCTGACAGAATATCATATCCTATGTTGCAACATTTACCTCCATGTATGAAGACAAGATTGTTAACGCTATATAACAACATCTTAAGCCAAGGTACGTTTCCTCAGGCTTGGAAGCACGCAGTCGTTGTCCCCATTCCAAAATCTGGCAACCCCACTACAGAAACTTCAGGCTTTAGGCCTATTTCTTTACTGAATTGCCTGGGAAAACTACTCGAAAAAATTATAGCCAGACGTATTTCGTGGCATGCCTTAACCAAAAATTCCATGAGCCCTCAGCAAATGGCTTACAAGGACGGGCAAAGCACCATTGATGCTTTGCTGCTCTTTGAAAATCATGCATCTTCAGCCTTAGCAAACAGGAACCACCTCTCTGCACTTAGCATTGAATTCGAAAAGGCCTTCGATCGGGTTAAAGTCCAGGTTGTACTACGGCAACTCGAAAAATGGGGCATTGGGTGCCATATTCTAAGACTCATTCAGTCATTCCTCACAAACCGAAGATTCGTCTGTAAAGTCAACAACACATTGTCAGACCCGTTTACTCTCCACAACGGAATACCCCAGGTCTCCCCTCTCTGTATCCCTTTTTAGCGCTGCTTTTAATGAAGTGAGCCATATAAATAATAAATATGTAAATATTGATCATATTTGCTATGCTGATGATGTGTTGATTTTCAGTAAACTGAATGATTTAAATGTTGTTAAACGAGACTTCACAAATATTCTTAGGGATCTAAATATATGGTCCGAATCTTCGGGCGCCAATGTGGCTGTAAATAAATGCAAACATTTCCACATTTGTCGCAAGCACAAATGTGATTTCTTTACAATTATTTACAATAACATCCCTATCTCAAACATTAATAGTCTTAAGTTCTTAGGTGTAATTTTTGATAAGAAACTTACCTTTAAGGAACATTGTTTGTACTTAAGAAAGCAACTGGCTGCCCGACTGAATATTATCAAATATCTATCATCTAAACATTGTTTAATCAACTCTGCAACTCTAATAAATGTAACGAGGGCGCTTGTGTTGTCGAAGATAGATTACGGCCTTCCTATCTATGGTAATTGCGCGAAAAACCACATCAAAAAACTGTACTCTCCGTACCACATGGCAGTAAGCAGAAGCATTCGCGCATTTCCAAAATCGCCCACCAAATTCGTCCTAGTGGAAGCCGGCTTACCCACAATCGAAGAGAGATTCGAACTGAACCTAATGAAACTTATACCTAAGCTGTTTACATGTTACAACAGTACTCTTTATGAAGCAGTAAGATCGGACCTCCAAAGGGAAATTAACCCTGGACGCAAATCGACAATTTCACTGTGCATAGAACTCGCCAGAAAGCTTGGAATCACCGTGCCATTACTGCGGCAGAGAGAAGTATTTCCTACCTGGCAGATAAAAGATACGTCGTTCATTTTAAGCTTGGGGCAATTCAACAAAAGTCACACCAACCCCGCCATTTATCAACAACTCTTTGCTGAGTCTACAACTTCTCTTCTCCCTGAATGGACTCTAATCTTCACGGACGGATCCAAAACCGAGACAAGTACATCATTCGCAGTTGTCGATGACAAAGGAGCAACAATTAAAGTTGGAATCCTGCCAAGCTACGCCTCCGTTTACACAGCAGAAGCCGCAGGGATCCTCAACGCTTTAATTTTCGCTTCAAATTCCAAATTGAAAGCAATTATTTGTACAGATAGCAAATCAACTATATCAGCGGTCCTAAATGTTATGAATAAATCTACCATAATTTCTTGCATCCGGAGCAAATTAGCTGAAAATAGCCCCAATATAAAACTAATGTGAATTCCAGGCCATGCCGGCATACGCGGGAATGAGCTGGCGGATAAACGCGCTAAACTAGCGGCTAGTGAACCGCTCGTCACGTTTGTATTAGTTAAGAAGGAAACAAAAAGACGAAGATGTAATTTGTCAATGGAAATTTGAATAAATTTTTATAAGTTGATTGAATAATAACATAGCATTTTTGTTAAAATTGCACGAGGTCATGTAATGGTCAGGATGGCAGTGTCGGCGCACCCTAATGGTGTGTGGATATTAGTGTGCGTGTGTGAGTGTATGTGTATACATTTTAGGGAATTTCATTAGAAGTCTAAGTTCCTCATTATTCCATCAGCCGTTAATTGTGCTGTGATTGGTTGTCACTTCAAGAGGTACCGCTTTAGCGGGGCGACAGCGTGGCGTCGCCACCATCGAGTGTAGTTGTCTGCATGCCGTCTCTTCAAGGAGTATCGTTTTAGCGGGACGACAGCGTGGCATCGTTATCGTCGAACGTGGTTCGGTGGTAAGTTCAAAAGGAAGAAAACGACGTAGAGTCAGTCGAGTTGAGGACTTGATCTTGTGAAGTCGTGTTCAAAAGTAAATAGTGTGAAGTGTGAAAATATTGTAAAGTGAGAAAATATTGTGAAGTGTGAAAATATTGCGAAGTGTAAGTGTGAAACCGAAACTCACTACGCTGTAACCATGTCTAACGAAGACAATGGTATTCCGACACACGCATATAACGAAAATTCGAGCGTGTCAGCTTCCAGTCCACCGCAATGTTGCTCTCCTTTGCAAATCGTCTATAATACATTTGAGACGTTGGCTTCTATAATTAAAATTATAAAAGATAGTTGTATTTTAATTAATAGATATAAATCAAAATCCCTGTTTTGTGTCAAAAATTCAATCAATGACTTTTCTTCTTCAAACAGCCACTTTCTGGGTGGGTTGGAACGCACCCGCTTTGCTTTTGTCTAAAAGCGCATTTAATTAGTTAAATTGTAGTTATTATGCATTTTTATATTACCTGTATAACATTATATCCTTCCATTATTCCGAAAACCCTCGACAATAGAAAATTGAAAGAAATTTAAATTTAAACACAAATGTAACCACAACACAAAAGCAAACTGATGTAAACAGAAGTCAGCTGATCAGTTATGACGAACCGAATACATGGTATGCAATCCAACAACAAATTTTTTACACTAGCATAAAAGCTTATGATTTTATGATTTTACGATGCTTTAGGACACGTTGTGAGTACCCCAAAAGTATAAAACAATTACGCCTTTTTTTGTCTCTTTGTATGCTTTGTGAGAACTAAATATCTTATAGAATTTAGTCCACACAAAGTCCCACCCTATTGTTCACAAGCATATATACGCAGCGGTAAAACCACGCCACGAAGATGGAGAAACCAGACATGCAGATAAAAGGACAACAAGAAGGCATACGCAGCGGTAAAACCACGCCACGCAAACCAGACAAGCAGACGAAACAACAGCAAGCATGCATACGCAGCGGTAAAATCACGCCACCGCCAGCAACATACGCCATCCCAGCAACACACGCCATCCCAACGCAACATGTTGCGAATGTGCTAGCACGCAACACAGGCTTGGTGGGTAGTTAGATGGCGGATGATGAGTGAGTCAGCACGGGACTGTGACAGCGTACGCACGTCCGGGCATCAGACTATGCAGTGAGTTTATCCTCTGGCTAGTCTTGGTATCCTGACTTGTGAACGCCGTATGTTAAGGGTGAGCTCGGTAGTGAGTTTATCCTCTGACCGACTCAACCGTTAACATCGCGGTCGCTAAGACAGTCATCCGTGATCCGGGATCTTTAAAGCGTGTGATTTAAGTCGTCAAGTGAGTGACACCTACGCGAGCGTCGGCAGAAGTAGCCGAGCGTAGTCAGCAGAAGCAGCATCGTGGGATTTAAGTCGTCAAGTGAGTGACACCTACGCGAGCGTCGGCAGAAGTAGCCGAGCGTAGTCAGCAGAAGCAGCATCGTGGGATTTAAGTCGTCAAGTGAGTGACACCTACGCGAGCGTCGGCAGAAGTAGCCGAGCGTAGTCAGCAGAAGCAGCAGCGTGGGATTTAAGTCGTCAAGTGAGTGACACCTACGCGAGCGTCGGCAGAAGTAGCCGAGCGTAGTCGGCAGAAGCAGTAGTGCGTGATTTAAGTCGTCTAGCACCCAGGAGCGCAGCAGAGCGGGGAAACGGTATGGCCCTAACGGGGCACATCGAACCGTTACCCTAACAGCGCCGTCCTCGGGCGACGACTGTACAACGTAGGAGACGTGGATTAATATATTATATTAGGTATTAATATAAGATTGCAGAAATAAAGAACGATTCGCAGAAGAGCCCCAACATTTACAAATTTATTGTAACGAACCCTGGACACGGCGAGTATACCTCAGCAATTATACTTGTAAGAAGCAGGGGCAGCAAAAAGCTTCGTTACAATTGGCGCCCGAGCAGGGACCCTGCGGATCGTATATTATCAGGAAAACGACATTTAGTACGGAGATGGCAGACCTCATGTGGTTAGACAACGTGTCCAAGGAGCAACTAATCTCCTTCGCACAGAGTCTGGGAGTTGACCACATAGGCACCACGCGGGAGATTCGTAAGCGCATAACTACATTGGCAGCCAAGGCACACGGAGACCCGGAAGTAGAAGAACAATTTTTAAAAATGGAAGCTGCATACAAAGCAGGTGAGATCGCTTCACGGGACGAAGGCGATCAGAAGACAACCTTCCCAGCAGATCAAGACAGAGGGACCGCGAGCACTTTCGCGGAATCATCACGGCTACAGCCGCCACAAATCAACAGGTTACTTCAACAGAACCACATTGTTACATTCGCACCCATCATCGACCAGGTGAGGAAGTGGTCCGTGAAATACGACGGCGGGCGAGACCCATTAGCGTTTGTCGAGAGATTAGAAGAGCTCTCCGAAGTGTACATGGTGAATGTGGACATTCTTCCAAGAACCATGCCCGAATTATTGTGCGGTACATTTCTCCAATGGTATCGCAACAATAACGAACATTGGGAGAGTTGGACAACCTTCAAAAAGGACTTTCTGCGCTTCTTCCTACCAGCACGTTACTTCGAACGCCTCGAAGATAACATACGGCAGCGAAGACAACACGTTCGAGAAAAATACAAGGACTACGTTCTAGCTATGCAGAGCTTAATGCGACACGTTGGGTATAATCCGCAGGAGCAACTGGAAAGGATTTTTCGAAATAGTCACACCGATTATCTGCTCTACATTCGGCGGCGAGATTTCGAGACGCTAGCCGAACTCATCACACTGGCAGAAGAGTACGAAGGAATATATGAAGGACAACGACGAGGATTAGAGCCACCTCGACGCGAGATGACGCGACACATCATCGGTGACCACGAGGGAGTGTGGCCGAGCGGATGTGCTAACGAAAGAATGTTGTCATCGACAACGGGGAAACGACGAAGGGTTTCGCCAAAGACAAGGCGCGGCGGACCCACGGAAATCAGCGCCAAACCACCAATAATTAAGCATCAGGAACGCGGCCGGCTATACGCCCTAATCACACTGGGCGGAGAACCGGCGGAAGCCGTCATAGACACTGGCGCCTCAAAAAGTTTCATATCACCACAAGTAGCAGACGCACTGTCCCGACAGCCGCTTGAGACAATAAGGCAAGCGACGACGATGGCTCCACAATGCAAATGGTGGCGTAAGCGAGTAGAAGAAGTTCGCGTAAACCCAGAGAAGTACGCAGATTACATGGAGAAGGATGGCCAACTTTATCGCCACATTCCGTGTAGATCTCAGGATGAAGAGGCTGTACCCTGGAAGCTATGCCTAAGCCCCTCCGCATAAGAGTGCTGCAAGAGAACTACGATATTCCTAGCGCCGGACACATGGGCATACGCCGGACAGTAGCCCGAGTCGCCAACCGATACTACTGGCCAGGAATGTTCCGCGACATTAGTCGGTACGTACGCGAGTGTGAGTCCTGCCAGAAATACAAGAAAGGACAGCAGAGACCAGCAGGGAAGATGATCTCACAGGTGGCACAGGAACCGTTTGCCACAATTTGCACCGACTTCATCGGACCCTTACCGCGATCAACCCATGGCAACACAACGCTACTGGTGTTTTTCGACCGCTTCAGCAAATGGGTTGAATTGGTCCCCATGAGGCGCGCTACAGCTGAAGGACTTCGTCGCGCATTTAGAGAGAATCCTCGCGAGATTTGGTGTTCCGAAGATCCTTATTTCGGACAATGGTGTTCAGTTCACGAGTACATTATGGCAACTCTATCTAAAGGAATTAGGGGTACGCCAGCAATTCACGGCGCCGTATACACCTCAAGAAAATCCCACGGAAAGAGTAAACCGCACGATCAAGCGAATTATTGCACAACTCAGCAAATCACGACACCAGCAATGGGACGATTTTCTCCCAGAGATTGAGCTGGCAGTAAATTCCAGCATCTCGGCCTCCACAGGGTATAGCCCGGCATTTCTCGTACAAGGGCGAGAACCGCGACTGCCAAAGGCCCTTTTCGACGAAGTTAATATCGGCACAGGTATGATACCCCCGACGGCTGAAGAAAAGTACGACAGGATGCAGGAAGCCTTCAGAATCGTTCGACAAAACATGGAGAGAGCATCCATGGACCAAGCCCGCCACTATAATTTGAGGCGTAGAAAATGGACCCCCGCGATCGGAGAGCTAGTTCTGGCGAAGGAACATCATCTCTCTAAAGCCGCAGACGGCTTCGCCGCAAAGTTAGCCCCGAAGTACGACGGTCCTTATAAAATTCTAAGATACATTTCACCAGTGATCGTACATGTCCAGAAGATCGACGGTGGCAAGGAGAAAACAGTGAACATCAGCGAATTGAAGCTGTACAACAGTTTCGCGGCAGTGTAAAATAAATAAATAAACATTACAAATTTAAAAATTACAAACGTAAAAATTACAAATTTAAAAATTACAAATTTAAAAATTACAAATTTAAAAAATTACAAATTTAAAAATTACAAATTTAAAAATTACAAATTTAAACATTACAAATTTAAAAGTTACAAATTTAAAAATTACAAACGAAAAAATTACAAATTTAAAAAAAATGAAAATAAAAATAAATATAAATCCTTACTCAAACGAGCATGTCTACCGACCAAAACGAGTACCAAACGAGTAGATCGAAATCATTCGACCCTGAGCCGTCAGTAAGATTAGACATCACAAGAATTTTTCTAAGATAAATACACGCAAGATGAATGACAACGATAAATGGACGCAGAGCGTAAAGCGATTCCGCGAGCGGATGGCGGAGGAGCAAAGGAAGCTCCCCAGGATGCAGCCACTGAAGGCAGCGGGCACTTCAGACACTAGAAGTGCCGGATCGGCGCACGCAGATGCCTTGCAGGCAGCGACGCAACATCTAGCGCGGCGCACAGGGGTAGCAACAGCAAGCCACAGGGCCAACGCTTGCACGGCCAACGTACCCAACGCCGCCACCACTACGCCCACCACCGACCATAAGGCCACCTAAAGGTATAAACATTTTCTACCGCCGACACAAACGATTGCGGTATCTACGTGCTGGAGACCATGAAACTTCTCAGACGGCATAGGGAAGCACCGTCCAAAATTCAGTACAAACAAGTACAAAGTGGCCATGTACCGGTGGGGCGTCCACATTAAAGCAAAGGCGACAACAACAACCACGACAATTTAAGGACCCTAAAGGGGAAAATTTTTTTTTTTATACTTTAATTAAGTTATATTATTGAACATTTTTAAGATGTACATATTCAAAAGAAGATGAAAAAATGATGAATTTATAGAAAAAATAATAATTAGAAAAAAAAACTTGAAATAAGTCCATAAAAAAAAAGGGTATTACATATACTTATAGGCGTAAGTCTTAAATTTTTTTTTAAGCCAAATGACCATTGTAAATACATACATCTGTATCTATACTTTTAAGCTTAAATCTTAGATTTCTTTTTTCTATATGAAATAACTATTGTAAACTAACAACTTTTTTTTCTATTGTAAAAAAAAAAAAACATTGTAAATTTGTAAATTAACAATGAAATGAGTGGAATTTTGCATGGAATGCAAAACCCTCCGAAGTGGGGGGGGAGTGTGAGAACTAAATATCTTATAGAATTTAGTCCACACAAAGGCCCACCCTATTGTTCACAAGCATATATACGCAGCGGTAAAACCACGCCACGAAGATGGAGAAACCAGACATGCAGATAAAAGGACAACAAGAAGGCATACGCAGCGGTAAAACCACGCCACGCAAACCAGACAAGCAGACGAAACAACAGCAAGCATGCATACGCAGCGGTAAAATCACGCCACCGCCAGCAACATACGCCATCCCAGCAACACACGCCATCCCAACGCAACATGTTGCGAATGTGCTAGCACGCAACACAGGCTTGGTGGGTAGTTAGATGGCGGATGATCAGTGAGTCAGCACGGGACTGTGACAGCGTACGCACGTCCGGGCATCAGACTATGCAGTGAGTTTATCCTCTGGCTAGTCTTGGTATCCTGACTTGTGAACGCCGTATGTTAAGGGTGAGCTCGGTAGTGAGTTTATCCTCTGACCGACTCAACCGTTAACATCGCGGTCGCTAAGACAGTCATCCGTGATCCGGGATCTTTAAAGCGTGTGATTTAAGTCGTCAAGTGAGTGACACCTACGCGAGCGTCGGCAGAAGTAGCCGAGCGTAGTCAGCAGAAGCAGCATCGTGGGATTTAAGTCGTCAAGTGAGTGACACCTACGCGAGCGTCGGCAGAAGTAGCCGAGCGTAGTCAGCAGAAGCAGCATCGTGGGATTTAAGTCGTCAAGTGAGTGACACCTACGCGAGCGTCGGCAGAAGTAGCCGAGCGTAGTCGGCAGAAGCAGTAGTGCGTGATTTAAGTCGTCTAGCACCCAGGAGCGCAGCAGAGCGGGGAAACGATATTGCCCTAACGGGGCACATCGAACCGTTACCCTAACAGCGCCGTCCTCGGGCGACGACTGTACAACGTAGGAGACGTGGATTAATATATTATATTAGGTATTAATATAAGATTGCAGAAATAAAGAACGATTCGCAGAAGAGCCCCAACATTTACAAATTTATTGTAACGAACCCTGGACACGGCGAGTATACCTCAGCAATTATACTTGTAAGAAGCAGGGGCAGCAAAAAGCTTCGTTACAGCTTAAATCTTTAAAACTACGCAACGGATTTTGATGCGGTTTTTTTGGAAGGTTTATAACAACGTCCATTAAATAGTGGAGAAATACTGTTAATTTTTTAGGTTTTTATTGTGATGTAAATAATCACATTTTTTCCGCTTACATTGCAAACGTAGGCTGAACCCTACGAGATTTATTAAAACAATGTTCAAAGTATTGTACACATTGAAAAGCTCTAGAGAAATTCCGCAATGGTATATGTCTATCTCTTATGGATATCTCACAATAATATTTTCTGGCCATAATAATGGCTAATTATCGAAGCTGTGCAAAAATTAGGCATTAAACCTGATGATACTTGACTCCAGAGAGTTTAACCATTATAAGCAAGTCTCACTTTGATATTTATTTACGTAAAAATTAATTACTAGCCGACGACGAAGATGCGGACGAAATGTTTAAAAAATTTTCACTGAGTTTACTTGCGAACTTTACTTGCTACTTTGTTTATTAAACACTCGTAGAAGTGTTCATGGTATGAATGTCAGCCGACTTTTTCGTTTTCCACGATTAGGAACCGGATCATCATGTGCAGTCCTCCACTAGAATGACTGTCGATTGGACTCCAGTGTTAAATGATGGAGACATGTTTCTATTGCCACACCGATGGAAAAATTCGTTTTTTTTTTAAAGAGCACTCAAACCCACTTGCAAAGCAATGTGCATTTCGCGTCTTTAGGGCGTCATCGTCCTCGGTGCTCATTTCGTTTCTTTCCAACTTAGCAAACCTTTATTCAACGGTTGATTTCCCTGGTACAGAACCTACATTCAACAGTGTTTTCTCTCAAAAAGCAATGCTTTATTAACACACGAAATGCTTTCTGATCAATTTTTTTTAAACTAGCGCACAAAACTGCTATAATTAATTATTTACCTTACCTACTCATCTTAAACCCCTGATTGCTGAAACCGAAGTAAACAAAGTTAAGATTCTTCTTCTTCTTAATTGGCGTAGACACCGCTTACGCGATTATAGCCGAGTCAATAATACCGCGCCAGTCGTTTCTTTTTTTCGCTACGTGGCGCCAATTAGATATTCCAAGCGAGGCCTGTTCCTTCTCCACCTGGTCCTTCCAGCGGAGTGGAGGTCTTCCTCTTCCTCTGCTTCCCCCGGCGGGTACTGCGCCGAATACTTTCAGAGCTGGAGTATTTTGGTCCATTCGGACGACATAACCTAGCCAGCGTAGCCGCTGTCTTTTAATTCGCTGAACTATGTCAATGTCGTTATATATCTCGTACAGCTCATCGTTCCATCGAATGCGATATTCGCCGTGGCTAACGCGGAAAAGACCATAAGTCTTTTGCAGAACTTTTCGCTCGAAAACTCGTAACGTCAACTCATCCGTTGTTGTCATCGTCCACGCCTCTGCACCATATAGCAGGACGGGAATTATGAGTGACGTACAGAGTTAGATTGGGTTTGTTCGTCGAGAGAGGACGTTACTTCTCAATTGCCTACTCAGTCCGATGTAGCACCTGTCGACAAGAGTTATCCTGCGTTGGATTTCCAGCCTGACATTGTTGGTAGTGTTTATGCTGGTTCCCAAATACGCGAAACTATCTACAACTTCAAAGTTATAGACCATACTTTACAAAAAAGCTAATGCATGCTTCTTATCAGTTCTTCGCTGCCGTGTTTGAATAGCTCGGCCGGCAATCAATCGGCCCCCGCCGCTTTGTTGTTCTTCAGACGTGCGATTGCTGTTCGAACTTCTTCATGGTCGGGCAATGGAAGGTCTACTCCATCGTCTTCGATTGGGGAATCGGGTTCGTCTTCTCCTAGCGTTGTGCGTTCACTGCCATTTAGCAGGCTGGAGAAGTGTTCCCTCCATAATTTAGGTATGCTCTGGGCATCGGTCACTAGATCAACTTTGGGGGTTCTACAAGAGTATGCTCCGGTCTTGAAACCTTCTGCAAGCCGCCGCATCTTTTCGTAGAATTTTCGAGCATTACCCCTGTCGGCCAGCTTATCAAGATCATCGTACTCACGCATTTCGGCCTCTTTCTTTTTCTGTCCACAAATGCTCTTCAACTCTCGGTATCTATCCCATCCCGCACGCGTTGTGGTCGATCGTAACGTTGCGAGGTAGGCAGCCTGTTTTCTCTCCGCTGCGACAGGGCACCAGTTGTCGTACCAGTTGTTCCTTTGCATTTTCCGAAAACCAATGGTTTCGGTTGCAGCTGTACGTAAGGAGTTTGAAATGCCGTCCCATACTTCCCTTTTACCGAGTTGTTGACGAGTGCTCTCAGAGAGTAGGAGTGCAAGTCGAGTAGAAAATCGTTCGGCTATCTGTTGTGATTGCAGCTTTTCGACGTTGAACCTTCCTTGTGTTTGTTGACGTGCGTTTTTTGCTGCACAGAGGCGGGTGCGAATCTTAGCTGCAACAAGATAGTGGTCCGAGTCGATGTTAGGACCTCGAAGCGCACGCACATCTAAAACACTGGAGACGTGTCTTCCGTCTATCACAACATGGTCGATCTGGTTCGTGGTCTTTCGATCCGGAGGCAGCCAGGTAGCTTGATGAATCTTCTTATGCTGGAATCTAGTACTACAAAGAACCATATTTCGGGTTCTGGCGAAGTCGATCAGCCTCAACCCATTTGGGGATGTTTCCTCGTGGATGCTGAATTTACCGCCCGTCGTACGAAGCACGATTTTGATATCGTGGCGGGGGCAGCTTCCATAGGTGTGCTCCAAGCGCTCATAGAAGGCATCGTTGGTCACATCGTCCTTCTCTACCGTCGGGGCGTGGGCGCAAATCAGCGATATGTTGAAGAACCTCGCTTTGATGCGGATTGTGGCTAGACGTTCATTCACCGGAGTGAATGATAGTACTCGGCAACGGAGTCTCTCTCCCACCACGAATCCCACATCAAACTTGCGCTCCTTTATATGGTCACTGTAATAAATGCCACAAGGACCTACTCGTCTCAGTCCTTGTCCCGTCTATCGCATTTCTTGGACGGCGGTGATGTCAGCCTTCACTCTAACGAGGACATCAACCAGCTGGGCAGCGGCACCTTCCCAATTAAGGGACCGCACATTCCAGGTGCATGCCTTCAAATCATAGTCCTTAATTTGTTTGCCATGGTCGTGATCAATAGGAGGGTCACTCATCCGAGGCTTGTTGTTTCCTTTCATTGGGGGTGTTTTTTTGCGTGGCGGGTCCCAAACACAGCGCACAACCCTGCTGGAGGGATGTTTCGCATTCTCACTTTAGCTCGCTGTCAAAAGGATGTTCTTAGGCTACCCAGAGGATACTTGGTCAAAGACCGGAAGTCGTGAGTTGCTTGAGCCATATGTAAAAGAATCGTTTCTGGTCACTCCCAAATGAATGGCCATCATAGAACTTTCCTCATTTACGTGAACTTTTACACATGACTCCATCCTCCAGTTAACATTAAGAACAATAAATTGATGACGATCTTCAGCATGAGAAATGGATTACGAATAGGTACCAGGAATGAACGGTCATTGTTAGAACCAATTAAGCTACCGCAACTTTGTAAAGAATTTAAACGCTACAAACTCATTCTTCTTAGTCTTTGCGAGGTTAGATGGGCCGACTCTGGGGAAGTTTAAACAACTTCTGGCGAAAAGTTCATTTTCTTTGGAAACAAGCCCACTCAAAGAAGAGAGTATGGCGTCGGATTTCTTCTTTCTAAGTCAGCCTCTGCGGCGCTTATAGAATGGAAAGCTCACTAGGATAGAATCATCTCAGTGAGGCTGTACAAAGCTATGCTCCAACGAATGTAGCAGAAATGGAAGGGAAGGAAGCCTTTTGTAGTTGCCTCGCAAAAGTAATGGGTGAAATCAATGAGGATGACATGGTCATCTTAATGGGTGATATGAACGCCCAAGTTGATCATCACAATAAGGGGTTAGAGGCGACGAGGAGCCTGCACGGGTTAGGCATGTTGACTGAGTATGGCGAGATGTTCACCGAACTTTGCGCTTATTTTAATCTTGTTATAAGAGGAACACTATTCAATCATAAACGCGTTCACAAAATAACTTGGACATCTCCAGATCGATAGCAATAAGTCGTAAATGGCACGGTGGAGCTGATATTGCAAGTGACTATCATCTCGACTCGAAAAGGAAGATACAGAAAAAATTCGACGTAGAGAAACTGAAAGATGAATCTACCTGCGCAAGGTTTAGCGAATCGCTAAATGCATCTGTCGAAACAGAATACACTATGGCTAATGACTGGAAAAGTATAAAACCAACTTTCCTAAAAGCAGCGGAATATTGTATTGGATTCAAAGAATATAAACGAAAATCCTGGATTTCAGACTCCACATGGTGGTTAATAAACGAACGTAAAGAAATAAAAAGTCAGTTAAATTCCACTAAGACGAGATCCGCCAAGGCGGCACTACAGCACACTCACAGCAAAACCGACAAGCTGATAAAGAAAAGCTCGAGAACGGATAAACGAATCTGGAGTGACAATTTATCTAGAAAAGCGTAGGAGGCCGAGGAAACGTACCGCACTCGTGACCTGTATCAAACGATACGACAACTGACAAACCGCCAAAAGGTGTTATTACTCTATTTTCGAAGAAGGGAAATTTATCGAAATGTAAAAATTGGAGAGGAATAACACTACTAAGTATGGTGAATAAAATAATAACGCACATAATTCACAAAAGGTTATCTGATTCGCTGATGCATGGGCTACGTAAAGAACAAGCTGGTTTCAGACCCCATTGCTCATGTGTCAATCACATCAACACCTTACGAGTGATTGTAGAGCAGTCGGTAGAGTGGAGAACTCCTCTCTATCTTTGCTTTATCGATTTTGAAAAAGCGTTCGATACTCTCAAACATGATGCGATTTTGAGAGCCTAAGTATGCAAAGGAGTTCCGGAAAAATTAATTAACCTAATAAAACAGTTATATTCAGGAGTTAGTTGTCGAGTAAGGTGTGGAAATGTTTTAAGTAGCGGCATCCAAGTCAGGGCTGGTGTCAGACAGGAGTGCGTGCTACCTCCCCTTTTATTCAATTTGGTATTGGATTTGGTGATACGTCAAGCGTGTGCGGCTAACAGAGGAATATCTCTGGATTTAAGCGGTAACCTTGAAGATTTGGATTACGCGGATGATATCTGTCCGTTGTCCCATAAATATTCGCACATCTCCTTGAAACTTGAAGCTGTTAGTTATCTCGCAGAAACTGGATTTAAAATTAATATAGCGAAGACAAAATTCATGCACAACCGAAACTCCAAACTTACAGATCGCTGGAATATGTCTTCAAGAAGTCAACGAGTTTTGCTATTTAGGTAGCATCATATCTAAAAATGGTGGATCAGCAGCCGATATACGAAAGAAAGCCGATATCCAAAGGTCGCGCTGCCTTCGGAGAGTTGGATAAAGTCTGGAAATCAACACATATATCCATACGTACGAGACTAAAAATATTCGATTCAAGCGTGAAATCCGTATGGCTGGGAGACATGGAATATTGCAGCGAATGTTTTACAATCGCTGCAATCCTTTCTTAATCGATGTCTTCGACAAATTTTGCGGATATTCTGGCCTAACGTTATTAGCAATGCTAACCTCTGGACCGTAACCAAACAGCTACCGCTCCATATCGAAATTCGATGACGTAAATGGAAATGGATTGACCACACTCTGCGAAAGTCTCACGACGACATTAGCAGAACAGCGCTATATTGGAATCCGCAAAGAAGCCGAAGACGCGGGAGACCAGCCAACACCTGGAGACGGGAAGTTGAGGCAAAAGCACAGAGAAGTGGTGAAGTTCTTGGAGAGAAATTAAATTTATAGCTTTAAATAAAATTAGTTATAATTTGTTTATTGAGGCCTGTTTAAATGAGTTAAGTATTCACCCACTCTACCCGGGAAAAACTGCACCCTAATAAGACAGCTCAGTTCACCACTGCTGAGAACACCACAACACAACTCACCATGCCTATCCACCAACAAACTCATCAAAATGGATGGAAAACGGGAAAGAAGACACATTTCGGTACACATCTTATCAACAGCACTTCAACTTTTCGGCGACACCCATCCCACGCACAGCATTTAAGTTGTAATAAAAACGTTCGAAATCGTCACCACTAATCTCCGCCGCGCAACAGTTGTACACTTCGATCGCCGTCTATCCTGCACGCATCGCTCAGCTTTGAATTCTAAAGCAGCCGGATGCTTTAAATAAAATTGTTAAATACAAACCTAAAATACAGATGTTTTCATTACAGTCAGGGCAGTGGTGTGTGTTCCCAAATAGATTGGGTATATATTTAAATAAGGCACTATGTTCCACGTAGGAACTTCGGGAAAATATGTAAGTTATTCAAATGTAATGTTTAATTCAAAATTCCTTTATTTGCCGTCATCTCGGCTTAACTGTCAAGTATAAAGTCAAACTTATAATTATCCCTAACTTAGCTCAAGCCACCAACCCGCATCGCGTCGTGGCTCCTCTGCTGACGTTTTGCTGACCTTGCGCCTCGTGCATGGTGTTAGTTTACTTTGATGTCTGGCCAATGTTCTCACGCAAAATGTGCTATCTTAGCGACATGTGCAGAGTGGTAGGCTCTTATTACGACGGGAATTAGCGTGTGTCGTTTCCTCGCGATAATTTTAGGGTGTGTCGTTTTCTCGCGATAACTCCTCCTCTTCTAAATGGGGAACGTCCTCGGTCCTCAAAGAAGCGGTTTTAATTGTAGTTTCAACGGACCTGGCTATGATAATCTCTCTCTTGGTCTTCCTTATCCTGAGAAGGACGTAAACAGTGAATGCCATGATTAATAAGACACCAAAGGCTGAGAAACCTGTAACGTGGCCATAATGGATTGATCGCTGCAGGTGACTGATCCTTTGAACATTCTCTAGATTCCCATGGTGAAGATAAGAAGCGCTTAATATTTCTGTGTGCTGCGTCAAGTTGATTGTAGAAGCCCATGGAGTTTCAGGTTTTAGAGGCAACGTAGAATTTTCGTTATAAAAAGTCGTACCATTAATCTTTACGTTGTTGTTGAAGACCACGAGGTATGTTCCGTTGACCGTAATAGGGACCTCATTATTTTCCTCGATGACAGCCAATTGGTCATTGATGACAACAAGGCCGTCACTTATCGGTGAAATTGGTGTGAGGTTGTTAAATGTTGTACTGCAATTAGCGGTGTTGCGAGTCAGTAGCTGCAGAGCGCATGATGTAGTCGGAGATGGTAAGCAAAACGTTGGTGTTGTGTCGCTGCAGTTCTTTACGGCTACGGTGTGGTTATAACACTTGGCTAAGATGGATTCTTCAAGGTGTAGGATTTGGTGGCCATGAGCTACTGGTAAAATAGTAATTTTCTTACATCTAAACATAGGAATCGGATATCTTATTAAAAAGTAAATTATGTTATTATACTGTAATATCTTAATTCTAGCTACTGCCATAACATCGGCCACGGTAAGGTCAGTGAAGTGCTCGTCTCCTGTTATGAAATTTATTTCGTTACTGTCTAAGAGAATGGGACTTAAGACCCCAATTTTGGCGAAAGTGACAGCTGTTATAATGTTATTTAATTCCGTAATAATTGCTCTGTTTCTAGCCAGAAGTATGTCATAAAGGTGACTAGTGTTTATTTCTCTTTCTTTTGTAAATTTCAGGATTTTATTTACCGTAATGGTAAGGTTATTGATTTCTTTCTGTACTTGAGTGTTTATGGTAAACTGTCTGTCCTGCGAGTTAATTAGCTGTTCTTCTGTGTTCATTAATCTATTGAAGTCGTCATGGTCAGGAGTTCCGGTAATGTATTTCAGGACTGTCCCTAGGGCATTCAGGCTTCTCGCCTGTCTGTGGTGAGCGTTTATCATTTGTATCAGTCGACTTATCTGGTTTATGTCCGCGGCAGTAACTTCCTCATATGTGACTGAGGAAAGTGATCTGTGGCATTAATTTTCTCGTCTCTCAGTAATTCGTAAAGTGTTAAGTTGGTAACATGCTTGATGTGTCCTGAATTCTCCCAAATTACAAGGTTCTCACCGACCACCGGAATGTACCTTGCATTGGTATAGTCGATTAACCTTCCTGTCGTTGCCGATATTGATATGGCCAAAGTTATGAAAATCCTAAAAACATATATGAAACTTTTTTGTTAATTGTTTATCATTAGAAACACCTAGGTTCTAGATTAAGTTTAACGAAGGTTTTCCTTATGGACCCTCCTCCCTTTTATTAAAACTGTTGTACCCAAGTCCTTTTCCACCTCTTCCTCAGTATAAAGAGGCGTGAGCTTATTGCCTAGTCTCCTGTTATTTTTAACAAGTACTTTTTCTCCAACAGGGAACTCCCTATCCTGCCTGTTCTTATTATGAGTTGTTAGTTCTCTTTCCTGTGCGTTTCTTAAGCGGCATGGTATTTGGTTGTCATCTTTAATTGAACGAAATACGATAAGGGGCTTCATCCCCGTTACTGTGTGAATGGACCTGTTATACTCAATCGTAGCTAAAAGGACAATTTCCTCAACATCATCAAGATTTTTGTCAAGTTTAAGGCATCGTACTATTTCCATTAGTGTGTTATGGAATCGCTCCACCTGACCATTTGATGTATTATGTAGTGGTGGAGCATTCGCAATGTTGATATTGAAGTGATTCTTTAATGTAGCTTTGATGCTGTGTGAATTCAGCGACTTCTCATTGTCGCAATAAACTATTCGAGTACCGAAAAACATGTTGAGTAACTGAAGGAGCTGTGGTTTGACATCTACTATCGTTCTTGATTTCAACGACTGTACTATCGCAAATTTTGAAAACTTGTCGATGCACGTCAAGAAGAACTTGGACCCGGTAGAAAATATGTCGATGTGAAGAATTTCTCCACAATATGTTGGTATGGGCGTTTGGGCAATAAGCTGCTTCTTTGGTTGCCGATCATACTTCGCCCGCGAGCAAGTTCGACAATTTCCCACAAATTGTTTAACTTTTTTCTCCATTTTTGGAAAGAAATAATCCTCTAGAATTTGTTTTGTGTTCTCCTGCGCGGCTCGATGCGCTCTGTTATGTTCAGCAGCGATAATTTCCTGCTGCTCATTCGGATTCGTAATGTCGTTAACGAATTTCTCCGTATGTCTGAATTTAACTGTTGGAAACATTTCGACCAGTTCGTGTTGAAACTGTGCAAGTGCATGCAGATCGCAGTGTATTGCGTTTACTGCTGTTGTGTTTACGGCCTCTTGTAAAAGTGTTAATAAATCCTTTTTTTTCGGTAAGAAATGATATGCCTTGTCTTTTTTCCAAAAATTATAAAAGTTTTTCTTTGAGGTTCTGTACCTACCTCCCCAATAATCTGGTTGCGGAAGCAATTTACCGGTTTTTCCGATCTTTCAATTGTATGAATTGATGATTCCTCGCTATGAATTGTCTCGACGCTCGTGTTATCTAAAGCATTTATATGTTGCCTAGATAGAGCGTCTACCACCACATTTTCCTTTCCTGGTTTGTAGATTAGCTTTGCGTTGCATTCGTCTATGAAGGCTTTCCATCTTTTAATTTTCGAATTAGGATTCCTATCCGAAACCGCAAAGGTCAGCGGCTGGTGGTCAGTATAAACATTAAGTTTTGTTACGCCATATAGGTAGTTTCTAAGAGCTTTCAATGCCCATACAATAGCTAACAGTTCCCTTTCATTGGTAGCGTAATGCTCCTCGCTCCCGGACAAAGTGCGAGAAATCATGGTAATCGGTTTGCCCTCCTGAGAGAGGACGACGCTTATAGCATGAGCCGACGCGTCAGTAGTTAGGTCAAATGGTTTGTTAAAATCTGGATACGTCAGGGTTACATCCTCTGACGCTAAAATTTCTTTAATTGTTTCGAAGGTCTTTTTCTGTTCATCTGTCAAATCAATTCTGATTTTTTTTTGATTGGGACGCAGTAACTCGACCGTTTTCGCCTCTCATGATGCTCCACAATGGTTTTGATATTCTAGCGAAATCCCTTATAAAACATCTATAATAACCCGCTGAACCTAGAAATGATCTGAGTCCCCTTAGAGTGGTGGGCTCAGGGAAACTTCGTATTGTGTCGACTTTGTCTGGACACGTTTTTATTCCTCCTTGTGAAACCAAGAACCCCAGGTATTCGACCTCAGTCCTAAAAAATTTGGATTTTTCAACCGATACTCTCATGTTGGCCCTAAATAATTCATTTAAAATTGATTCTATATCTTTCAGATGCTGCTGTTTGTTTTCCGAAAAAATAATAACATCGTCTACATAAACAAAACAGCTTTTCCCAATGTGCTCTCTTAATACGTCGTCTATGGCGCGTTGAAAGATGCTCGGCACGTTTTTTAATCCAAAAGGTAACCGGCAAAATTCATACTTGCCATTCTTGACAGAGAAAGCTGTTTTTTTTCTATCACGCTCCAATAGTTTAATCTGATGGAAACCAGATTTTAAGTCCAAAGTGGTGAAGTATTTACTACCACCCAAATTGGAAAGAATTCCTGTTATGTCAGGAATTGGGTATTTATCACCGATAGTTTTTCATTGAGCTTCCGAAAATCAATAACTAATCTCTGCTTCGCCTGTTTGTTTTCGTCTACCCCCTTTTTCTTTACCACCCATATAGGGTTGTTAAACGGTGATCTTGATGGCCAGATAACTCCATTTGCTAACAAGTCCTTGATTTCTTTGTCCACGAAATCCGCTACACTCAGTGGATACGGGTATAATCTTGAGTAAACTGGTGTTTCGTCCTCCGTGCGAATTGTTGCTATCACTTTTGTATTGTATGGTAGTGCGTCATTGGGGTCAGCAAAAACCCCATTCATCCTTTTGATCATCCTAGAAAAATCTTCCCTAACGTCTGTTGGTACTAGATTTGTTTGAAGCCTAAGATGACTTACGTCATGACTGGAAATGAAGAAGATTTCCTCCTCACCAAAATCATGATTTATTGTGTTCGATTTAAGGTCAATGTTCGCATGGACCCTGTTTAGTATGTGGAGCCCAATCACGCCATCAAATGATGTTAAGTCCGGTAAGATGAAAAATTCTGCCACTACGCCAAATATTTTTATGTAGCATTTTTCCATGATAGAAGTAACCCCGTAAATAGATTTTACAGAGAATGTGTCCCTGAAATGTTGTGTCCTTAAAGCCGGTGTTGGTTTCCTCGACGCACCGGTATCGATAAGGAGTTTCACTTTCTTCCCTCCTAGGGACTTTGAAATCCAGGGTAGGAGGGACCTTCCCCTAAAAAATTAAGTTGATCTAAACTTACGTCATCCGCCGCTTGTTCGGCTTCTGCACCGTACAATGATTCACTCTGTAGCTCAACTTCCTCCTCCAGATGATTAACACGTTGGATCTTTGGTCCTGTGTAACGTCCAGAATTTGCTGGACGTTTTTGTTGATAGCCCTGTTGCGTTCTATTACTGTTTCCTTGATAGGTACCTTGGTCTCTGTCAAACGATTGGTGTTTAAATTTTGATAAGGATGGATCAACGTCCATTGGTTCCGCTCTAACTAGTATGTCGCTGTCACGTCCGTTGTTTACCCTTTGATTTTCCGTAAAATAAGGTGCATGTCCGGGTTTGTACTGCCTATTACTATAGTAGTGTGGGCGCTTATGAGCTGAGGGTGGATCGTAAGTGTTTGTCCTATGGTTGTTCTGTCTTGAAATTATATTATTATTTTTTTTAATGTGGTTGCCCTCGACTGGCAGCAAAATTGGCCGCGAACGCATACCGCTCATGGTTTGAGTCTACCTCCTGTGCTAAAGCAAGAGCAGTCGGAAGGTCAGATGGCCGTGAAGCGAAAAGAATATCGCATAAGGGCTTCCTTAAGCCGGAAAAGAAAACTCTTAGGGCATCTGCCCTATATTTCTCGTTTATAATTTCTGCCACGCTACTCTCGTAAGACATTATAGTCTTATTAGCTAGTAACGTTAGCTTCTTTTCTACCTCATCGTAGAATTCCAGACAGGGCCTAGAACCCTGTCTTAAGGTAGATAATTCCTGCTCTATAAGATATAGGGGACGTTTCTCCGCGTACGTAAAATCTAAACGTGCTATAATGGCATTAAAATTCAGCACAGTACTAAATGATGAGAGGACCGCATCGGCAGCCCCTCTTATTTTGTTCCTCAAAATGGTAACTGCTTGGTAGTGTCGTTCACTGCCATCGTACCTTTTGAACAGTTCATAAGCGTTATGCGCCGCCTCGCGCCATGACACATATGTGCCTATGTGACCATGAAATTCGGGAAGTGATTTGATCGCATCAAGCGTTATGTCACATGTCACTAGTGAATTTACAGATATCTTTAGATATTTTTCTACCTTTGGCCTGCTGCCCGTCACCTGGTTTTGGATTGCTCCTAACTTCCTATCAAACTCCAACCTTTGTGCTGCCAAAGCACTTCTAACTTCCGCCTTAATTAACTCGCTTATTTGTTCTGTGTTCATATTTGCTTTCTGACTTTCTAGCTTTAAATTTCTAAAAAGGTCTTCCAGACCTTCACTCATTAATTTTTGTTCTGTCACTTTCTTTTATTTTATTCACAATTATTGCTATATTTATTCCAGGAAACGAGCATCTCACTTACCCTTCCATTGGATTTGAATAGATTAAGATTAGGTTCAGGTTCTTCTGGTTAGTTGATCGGGCCAAAGGTTGTCTCTTCTTTAAGTCCACGTTGAGTCCAAGTAGTTGATTGTTGTTGATTTTAAGTGAGCCAGCTGTCGTAGTTACACGAGTCGAGTTAAGAACTTTTTATTTTTCTATTAAACTTTTCACTCGCGGGCTCCACGTTGGGCACCAGTTATTCAAATGTAATGTTTAATTCAAAATTCCTTTATTTGCCGTCATCTCGGCTTAGCTGTCAAGTATAAAGTCAAACTTATAATTATCCCTAACTTAGCTCAAGCCACCAACCCGTATCGCGTCGTGGCTCCTCTGCTGACGTTTTGCTGACCTTGCGCCTCGTGCATGGTGTTAGTTTACTTTGATGTCTGGCCAATGTTCTCACGCAAAATGTGCTAACTTAGCGACATGTGCAGAGTGGTAGGCTCTTATTACGACGGGAATTAGGGTGTGTCGTTTCCTCGCGATAACTTTAGGGTGTGTCGTTTTCTCGCGATAACTTGTATATATTTATATAATCTAACTAATAGAAATCATAAAGATGGTAGTAGTAGTATTATCTACGTGTCAGCCACAGTAAAGTGTGGACGGATTCTCTAGTGTATCGTATAACAAATATCTGTATGAATTATTGCCATCACATACGAATGTATTAATGTATTAATTATAGATACTATGTATGTATTCATCTACTACTCATTTCTATCAACATTTATAATTAAATGAACGTTAATTTCAGGTATCTTTAATAGAGATTATAGTACTCGTAGTACCCAATACAAATACTGCACTGGCTATGTATAGGATCACAAATGATCCTACAGAAATAAAATAACAAGAAATAATTGTGTTATGTGGTTGAGAAGACTCATTATTAAGATACATATCGTCACCTGAAATGCAAAATAACGTAACACATTTTCGGAAATTTACAGTGGCATGAATGAAACCCCAAATAAAATGGAACATGAGTGAAAAAAAATTTTAATATAGGTTAAAACTGGTTTATATCTGAGCGCAGAACCTGAAAATGTGGAACATATGTAATATTATATATGTAATTTGAAGTAGTAATCAATAAGGCACTCAATTTCGAATTTTTTGATGATACGTTATTTTGCATTTCAGGTGACGATATGTACGTATGTATGTATATGTACATAATGTCCCTATGTGTAGTAGATTAGTAACGGGGTTTTCAATTGGGACGCTGCAAAAGTAGGCCGATAGGGATAGAAAACGAAGCCATATTTTTCCGCTCTTTTGACATGTCTCTTCAGCATGGTTTGTCATTTCATCATAATCAATATTCGATCCAAAATTTACCACCGAAATTCAAAGTCAGTGGCCTCAACTTTAAGAGCGGGTTTTCAATAAGAGCGATACAAAAGTTGTTTTTAAATAAAACAAAAACGGTTTGGGATGTCAATGAAATTCTTTACTTCTGTGAAAGTACATTTATGCGTATTTCATGAGTCATGGGCCGATGGCTTCAATAGGCCGTACTTCTTCCGTGATGATCAAGACCAGGACGTTACCGTGAATGGGAATCGCTACCGCTCAATGATAACCGAATATTTTCGACCAGAATGGGATGAAATGGACTTGAGCAATATGTGGTTCCAACAAGACGGCGCTACAAGCCACACAGCGAATGTCACAATCGATCTATTGGAAACCAAATTTGGCAAACGTGTTATCTCACGAAATGGCCCAGTTAATTGGCCGCATCGTTCGTGCGATTTGACGCCGTTAGACTATTTCCAGCGGGGCGACGTCAAGTCGATGGTCTATGTCAGGGGTGGGCATATTAGCCCTCAGTGGCATTTTGGCCGTTAGGGCACGAGTGCACAGTTTAAGGACTAGGTGAGGGGATCATAGAGGGCAAACATGAAGAGGGAAGGGAGAGCAACGTATTTTACCACTCCATATTTACAAATGAAAGCAACGTATTTTACCATACCATGTTTACAAATGAGAGCGCGCGTATATATGGGAAGTTGCACTGTGGGTAAAAATTGTAAAATTGCCTAACAATTCTAAGTTTCTTTGTAACTACTATACATTTTTAAAATGTAAGACTACTAACAAAAAGTATAATGAATATTTTATTTTATTATTAATTTTTTTAATATGTCTTTATAACAGCATTTACTTCAGTTTATTTGACATATTAAATTCTATGTTTGGTTTAATCTCATTTGCTGTACCAAAAATTTAAATTAGATAATCTACTTCTTATTATATGTTTGTTTAATTTCATTATTGAAAAAAATTGTTCACAAGTGTAGGTGCTTCCAAACATAGGATATTTCTTTAAACAAAGATCTTTATAAAAGTAATTCTATCTGAAATTTGCGCAAACTTATTTTTTAAAAGAATAGAGCACTGCAGATCTTTTATATATAGTATATACATACATAGCAAAGCTTTCCTGACTTAAATACTTTTCTTCCCATTCCACATTAAATGGATTAATTTTTAAGCTATTGCATAGCTTCTATCGCGGGCTTCTGAGCGCGGGGATCGAATCCAGAAATTCCGTAACGAAAAAACCTCACGCTCTATGACACATGCATATGTACATATGTATATTATTTCTTTGGCACATTTGTCTGTATGTTTACGAAAGCAAATGCGAGCCATATACATATATACATACGTTCACAATAACAAGAGTAGCACGCTTCTTTCGCATCTCCGTTGCCAGGGTCAACCAATGGCCGAAACTTGCGTTTTGTCAAAAAGTCAACTACTGAACACATTGAGCACGACAGACTGCAAGCGACATCTGTCAAATATTAAAATACACACGTTCTTAAGGACACAGTTATGTAGTTTTCAGCTGCCTCAATACCTGTGTCCCTAAGAACGTGTGTATCTATCTGTCGTGTGTCTAATATCTGTCGCGCTCATTGGTTCAGCACTTGTGTGATGATAGAAAATCCAAGCTGTGCCGAAAAATATAAACGAATGGCCGCCTATTGACCGCTTCCCTTGCCGCTGTAACAGCTTCGCCTACAAACTAGCGTAAATATGTATGCATACGTATGAGCTTGCATACATATCGACGCAGATTTTTGCGAGTCACGGAAAAATATTTTAGAATGGACAAATGTTATAAATCGACAACTCCGTTGTTGCCACTTTACTGACTTCTTGCTGTGAAGAAGCATCAGAAGTTGTTCAATTTATGATTTTTAGCTTTTGCCATCGTCGCGAAAAGACGCTTGTAAGCAAAGGCAAGCTCGGGGAGATGTTACGGCGTCTGTTTTTATGAATGAAGCGAGGTAGCTTGTAGAATTTGCGCCTGCGTTTATGAATGAAATCGTTTTTGTTGTAAAATTTACTACATTTGGGCTTCGCCAATTCGGCTGCCAAATTGACTTTTGATGCTTCTGCTATTTGAGCAATTGTTGTTTTTGTAGAACAATGCTTCAATTTTTTGTTGGTGACATATTCACATGTGTACGCATATGTATGTATGCATGTTTGTGCAATATTTGTTCGGAAGTGTATACAAATATATTTATGTACATATAAGTATATATTAATGTATGAACAAGCAGATTAAAGCGCCCACATGATTTGATTTTCTGAACGCGCACATGCGTATACATATGAGCAAATAATAAGATTAATATGATAGCCGATATATGTATGTATTTATTATTGTTGTGATAAATTAAATTTCTATTACTACTATTAGTATAGTATATTATTTAAAAATCAAATAAAATTATTAAATATTCAAGTCCAAATTGACTGTAAATAGTACTATGCGTGCATTCATACAAAATTATAGTCACATCATAATCATTTCTTCTTGCGGTATTTTTATTGAATCAATTCGTGTGGCACCCATACATCGAGCTTCTTAGTGACTCCAAGCTTCTTCAAATGGTTTATAACGGTTTGATGACTACTATGCCGGTCTCTTTCGACCAATTCAGCGATTTTATCGCAATTTTCGACGACAGGGCTTCCGGAGCGTGGCGCATCTTCGACCACCTTGTATCGAAGCTTTTTGCTGCCCCTGATTCTTACAAGTATAAATTGCTGAGGTATACTCGCCGTGTCCAGGGTTCGTTACAATAAATTTATATTGGGGCTCTTTTGCGAATCGTACTTTATTTAATTAAACTTACATATATGTATATATTAGTTAAAGTTACAAAATTGTGCTGTTAAGGTAACGGTTCGGTGTGATCCGTTAGGACAATACCGTTTCCCGCTCTGCTGCGCTCCTGGGTGCTGGACGACTTGCTGCTCGATCACGCTCGGCTACTTCTGCCGCGTAGGCTTCGCTGACAATATCCTTCGGCGTGCGTTGACGCTCCCGTTCTTGGAAAGGAAGGTTGTCCTGGCGTACACGTTGACGCTGCTCTGCTACGACGACTGCGCCCGGCTATCTCTGCCGGCGCTCCTGTAATCTTCGATGACGATGTCCTGACGTATACTTAACGCCCGCATGCTACGACGACTACGCTCGGCTACTTCTGCCTGCGCTCGTGTAGGCTTCAATGACGCTGTCTTGATGTACACGTTGACACTCGCGTGCTACAACGACTACGCTCAGCTACTTCTGCCGACGCTCGTGTAGGCTTCACTAACGCTGTCCTGGTGCACACGTTTACGCTCCTCTGCTACGCTGGAGAGGTCCTTTTTAACCGCGTAAAGATCCCGGACCACGGAAGACTGCGTTAGCGACCGCGATGTTAAAGGTTGAGTTGGTCAGAGAATAAACTCACTACCAAGCTCACCCTTAACAGACGGCGTTCACAAGTTAGGGTACCAAGACTAGCCGGAGGATAAACTCACTGCGTAGTCTGATGCCGAACGTGCGTGCGCTGTCACAGTCCCGTGCTGACTGACTGATCATCGGCCTTCTAACTCCCCACCAAGCCTGTGCTGCGTGCTAACAAATTCGCAACATGTTGCGTTGGGATGGCGTGTGTTGCTGGGATGGCGTATGTTGCTGGCGGTGGCATGGTTTTACCGCTGCGTATGCTTTCTTGTTGTTACTCCGTTTGCTTGCCTGATTTCTCCGTCTCTGTGGTTATCCCGTTGAATAGTTTGCGTGGCGTGTTTTTACCGCTGCGTACGCATTCTTGTTGCCATTTCATCTTCTTGTGTTTCTAGAAGTGGCGTGGTTTTCCCGTTGTGTTATGAACAATAGGGTGTGCCTTTATGGGTTGTGTGGACTAAATTCTGTATAGATATTTAGTTCTCACAACCTCTTCACCAGAACAAAAACGTTGAAACCATCGTTGTGCGGTGGAAATGGAAACTGTATCGGGTCCATAAACTACACAAATTTTATTGGCGGCTGAGATGCATTTTTGCCTTTATCGTAGTAGTACTGTAAAAAAAGCCGTAAATAAAAAAAATATAAAAAAAATCGGCCCACTCCGGGATTAGCCGGGATAGTTGTCAAATTAATTGAATTTCTTTTGGGAAAAAAAAGTCGAACTTAAAAAAACAAAAAAAAAAAAACGATTATTTTATATAATTGATCGTGTTAAATTTTTTCCGTGTATTTTTTGCGAAAAGTTCATTCAAAAACCTAAATTTAAAAAAAAGGTCCCCAAAAGTCAATTTCTACAAAAGTTATGGCTATTTGAAAATAAAACAACCATTTTTTTGAAAAATTCATAACTTTTTTGAAGTTGAACAAAAAATTTTGAAAAAAATTATTAAAAATGTTTTTCAAAGGGTAGAAAAGGATGGATAAGTTTCAGCAAAATCTAAAGAGGTCGGGTTCAAAAGTGGTCCATTTGGTACGGAATACCCCATATGTATGTATTTAGATAATAAGAAATTGTTTGAAGAAAATTTCCAATATTCATCTGATTTGCGTATAATTTTCGTATGTAAATACATACATATGTATGTATGCATATTTCAATATGTTTTTGTACACGCATGTGCACTTTCATAAGTATAAGTTAATACAACACCTATCAACAATTCGACAACATAACTTGCGCAACAACTACATAACTTACTGACTTAAGCAAATCGCCGCAGCAGGTTCAGTAACAACGACTTGACTTCCGGCACGCGCACCCGAAATGCTTATGCACCTTCACAAGCCAATTCCTGGAAGTGCATCACGCCACCACACTGCAGGCTAGACGGAATTTAGGTATAAAATTAAGTAACGCGGTCGCGCTGCCATCCATGCAGCACCGTTGTTAAAAACGCGAAAACAATTTTGTTTTTTTTTAGCTTTCTCAACGAGAGAAAGCTTAACTTATATGATCTGTTGTCGTTTTCATTTACGCATGCCACGTTTTATATGAATAAGGGTTGATTTCGCACTTGCCCATATGCGATGTGTATATGTATGTATCTACATAAGTTGAAGCAAATCAAAGTCAAGGTTTTTGTTTTCAGAATATACATGTATATGCAAAGTTTATTGATACATATGTATATTACTATTTTAACAATTTTAAGATTTTTTATAAAATGTATTAGCAAGTTTTATTGATTTATTTACAATTTCTTTATATAAAATGCTGAAAAAAATATTAAAAAAAATTATAATGCAGAATTACGAAATTATCCATTTAAAATGGAAATTTCTCTTAAGGTATAAAAAGGTCATTGAATTTCACTTGCTTTTTTTAAACACAAATGTTGCACTTAATAAAACAACATTTGTGTTTAAAAAGCTAACCTCAGTTGCAAGGCTAATAAAGGAGAAAAATAAGAAGAAGAAAAAAGTATCTGAAAATATAACAAGATATACCTGAAAATAGAAGAAAAAGCTGAAAAAAATGTCAAATAGAATAAAATGCTAAATATTAAAAAAAGTAAATATGTATATTTAATGAATTCATTACTCACCCAAAAGTAAGACGTTCTTACCTTGCGATTCCGAACTGTGATACAGTCTCAAGTCTCTAAATTTGAGATTTTAAGTTAGAAACAGTTTTTGAGACTTGTTCTGTAAGAGATACTTGAATGGAAATAAATATCTCGATAACAAATATTAAATTTTCTATAACATAGTAAAAAAACATAATTATCAATAAAAATAAAAATATATGTTGACTTTGTTTCTTAATATTTACGAAATTTATGTAAAATTGATTTATTTTTAACCTTTTCGTGTTTGAGTTGCTTACAAAATATAAAAAAACGACAATCGATTAATATCTATGATGTTCTCTATTCAGTATATTCAAAATGGCAGACAAGAGTTCTTTTTAGTTTTGTGATCTAGTAACTACCATGTCTCAAATTTGAGGCAATATTTTGAGACTAACGCTAGAGACTCTAACTCTTGCCAACTAGTGCTACTTCGGACTGAGTAGGCAATTGAGAAGCAAAGTCCTTTCTCGAAAAACAAAAACCAAACTCTATAAGTGCAGAGGCTTGGACGATGACAACAACCGATGAGTCGACGTTGCGAGTTTTCGAGAGAAGAGTTCTGCGAAAGAATTATGGTCCTTTGCGCGTTGGCCTTGACGAGTATCGCATTCGATGGAACGATGCGCTGTATAAGATATACGACGACATTGACATAGTTCAGCTAATTAAAAGACAGCGGCTACGCCAGCTCTGAAAGTATTCGACGCAGTGCCCGCCGGGAGAAGAAGAGGAAGAGGAAGTCCTCCACTGCGTTGGAAGGATCAAGTGGAGAAGGACCTGGCTTCGCTTGGAATACCCAATTGGCGCCACGTAGCAAAAGAAGAAACGACTGGCGCGCGGTTGTTAACTCGGCTATAATCGCGTAAGTGGTGTCTACGCCAATTAAGAAGAAGAACGCTAGAAACTGTTTAAAGAATAGTAACTAGTCACAAATAGAGATTTTACCTCAAAATGTCTCAAATAGAGACTAGAAACTGGTTACAGAATCCCGCTATTAAATCAAACAGTCTTGACTTGCAGCTTACTTTAATTTGTTTAGTTTAGCATCGCGCTACTAACCATTTTGAAGTTTTGAATAAACGGTACCCAAGTATTCTACCAACTTAATTTTATGAGTAAAAACCTCATCGTTTGGGTCAAACCACTCAGGAAAAACATTTTCCGTTTTTTCTTTAATTGCGGACAACATCAGACAACGAACATTCGAATAGTGAGCACGTTTGTTGAAAAGGTTGGCTGTGGTACGTCTGTGTGCAGTCGACACACTTCGAAGACCCTATCACTTGGATTGACTAGCCTTAAATCGGCGTCATCCTTATAATTTTTCGCTTTGATTAGGGCTTCCAAATAAAGCGATACATTTCGTCTGGAATAGTAAACAATTCCAGGCCGAGTTACTCAGATTCGTTCAACTCTCTGTAGTTCTAGATGACAATCTTCAGGGCCTAAGTTCCAATCTTAATATATGTCGTCATCATCCTCACAGTTAGCCCCCTTATCTTGCAAATTTTGCTTTAAAATTTTCATCAAAATAAAGCGACCTACTATATATTGTATCTCATTGGCAGACGGATGGGTATTGACACCCTGGCTAGCTAAAAAAAAATTCCAACGCGTCTTGATTCATTTTCCCAAGGAATATATAACTTAATTCCTTTTGTTCCCTGAATAACTCTTGGCTCAACTGAATCAGAACCCACCTATACACTTAATTTGAGCATTGCTCGGAAGTTTGATTGATTTAAAATAATTAAGGTAATCAAAGAGGCGTTGGACCTCTCCGGAGTCGTTCTGCTTTAATAGCGGATATTTTATGGGATTTGTTGAAGCAAAATTTTTGCAGTCTAGATCATCGAATAGATCAATCCTTATTGTAACAAATAACTGCGTAGGCTTTGCACATATTAATGTATATTCGTCGGAGCCGAATAAATTTTGGCTATCGGCTCGGAACTTGGGTTGCACTTTTTACGGACATTTTTTCAAAAAGCTAGGATATACGTGAACCTCTGTGAGTTTTGGACATGTCTTGAAACATGTATTGTCCTGATCAATAGAGTAAAGTTTTTTTTAACTTTAAAGCTGGCTATTCCATCTGGAGTTGAAATATCATATTTCATTAATGTGTTTCGGATGGACTTAAAAAGATGGCAATAGTCATATAAACAATATATCTTGGAACCATCGTGCAAACTAAAGGGATTTTCTTCAGAAATGTTTAAAGAATTCATAACTGAAATATTAGAGGGCCCTTGATTACAGACTAAAGCGTTTATATTTAGACCAATTGACTTTAGTGCTGTGATGTTCTTATTCAAAATTTCTTCTAATTTGAATGAAGCAAGTCCATTTTTGAAAAAATAATATGAAAACACATATTTCCAATTGAAGTTCAACCCTTTCATCATGAAAAAACAACACTTACTACCTAATTTCATGTCACAATGACCTTCCCCATAATCCACAAACCCACCAATAACATCCCTAACGCTATTGAATGTTAAGTCGGTCTTAATTGATATTTAATCAAATAATAGAACTCAATTTCGTTCTGAAATGAACATTTTTTTCGAAATTTTTTCTAAATTTCCCAGGACATTGGCATCGAAGCCACGGACAACTTACTTTATGGGGCGCCATCGCAAAAGAGAGCTCTTGCTTCTTAAAGCGAAACCTAAATCGTCACGCATAAGTTATAGGATTTATTGGACATGTAATTAATGCTTTGTGGCAATTCCCTTTTATCGTCACTGAAAATAGTGCGCTTCATGACGATCATCCTAGCGAATGTTGCAGCATCATTGCTTTAATTTACATCCGCAACTATTGCATATTTACTAAGGTGTTGATACTTTTTCTCCACATTTTTAATAATACCCTATAACTCTTTGATCTTCTTATTCAATTTAAGCGTACTGCTTTGATAGCAACGTGACGATCGAGCAAATCGTTCACGACTATCTAATGCATAGTCCACGTCGTCATTTTGGGGTTCTAATTCCAATCTCTTTTCTTCTAAAATTGAATATGTTTCGAATGCCCTCAAGTTATGTCGTCCTTCTCTTCTTTACTTCCTACAGCTACCTCAGGACGACCATAAGTTTTAGTAACGGGCGGGCACACCCAAATAGAGTCAGCACTAGATGAGGTACGACTTATTGCTGATCCTAATCTGAAACAGGGAAAAGCCCCAGACAATAATTTGAACTTGGTAACGTACTGCGAATAGAAATGATTTCGATAAATAAACTGGGTATCGGAAGGCGACACAACTAAGTTGCAAGCCTTTGTCTACCTCTTTAGGAAATTTGTTAAGCGTTTTCTGCTTGTTAACGCAATTAGAAATGCAGCATCTTCGAACCGACAATTGGGCCCTCCACAAAGGCCTAAGGGGTTCATCATATCCTATTTATGTACATAAAAAAATTTTAAAGAAAGTATAATATGTACGTATATGTATATAAAATTAATTAAAATTTAAATATAATTTTAAATCAAGTTCAACCCACTGTTCCTAGTTTGATACATTTAAAAAAAATGTTTAGTATATCTGTCGAATCTTTTTTTTATTTGGAAAAATTAGCAATTAGTTAGTAGCAACAAACATTTTCAATTTTGAACAATTCTATTAACCAATTTTTCCAAGTAAAAAAATTTTCGACAGATCTATATATATAAAATTAAGTGGCAAAACTTCCTGTTCGCATACTCCTCCTAGACGGCTTGCCCGATTTCAATGAAATTTTCAGGGGGGATTGGGGTCTGTTTGGAGGGTGCACATAAGAAATTTAATGTGTGTATCATTGCACGTTTTGCAAAAAAAAAAAAAAAAAAAAAATTATACATCCCGGCTATACAAATTCTCATGAAATAATGTTTTGACGCAAGATTGGCAGTACATCCTGAAATGACGCAAGCTTTTCCATCAGTATTTGGTTGACATGTATGCGAAGATCGAGACCGAACGTGTCAACTTTATTCGATTCAACCAAGCGAAATTGCGTTCTGAAGAGTACATCCATTTGAGAGATGCCGTAATGAATGATGCAAATGTGAATAGCATTGGACGTCTGACAATATTGCCAGCCACATATATCGGCAGTCCGCGCCATATGCACGAGTAAGCGCAAAATGCGATGTCGTATGTGCGCCATTACGGCAGACCGGATCTGTTCATAACGTTCACGTGCAATCCCAAGTGGAATGACATCAAATGCCATTTGTTCCCCGGTCAATCAACAACTGATCGTCACGACTTAACAGCACGTGTATTCAGGGAAAAGCTTAAATCATTGATGGATTTAATTGAGAAACTTCGTGTTTTTGGAAAGGTTCGATGCTGGATGTACTCGATCGAATGGCAGAAAAGAGGATTATCGCATGCACACATCTCGATTTGGTTAGTTCGCAAAATACGACCAGATCAGATTGATAAAGTCATCTCAGCGGAAATTGCAATCGACCCACAATTGTTCGACGTTGTAACAAAAAACATGATCCACGGCCTTTGCGGCGCTATTAATCCAACGTCACCATACATGATTGACATGATTGACAATAGCGCTTTGAACCGCTATCCTAGAGCTTTAGTTGATGTTACAATCACTGGAAATTACGGATATCCATTACATCGGCGTCGATCCGCTGAAGATGGCGGTAATTCAACGGTCATAAATGTTCGGAATCAAGACGTTGATGTTGATAATCGTTGGGTCGTGCCGTATTCACCATTGTTGTCAAAAAATTTCGAAGCGCACATCAATGTAGAATATTGCAACTCTGTCAAATCGATCAAATACATCTGCAAATACGTAAATAAGGGCAGTGATATGGCAGTTTTTGGAGTGGCTGATTATCAGAGAATCGATGAAATTCAGCAATACCAAATGGACCGTTATATAAGCACGAACGAAGCGGTATGGCTCATTTTATCGTTCCCAATATACGACCGGCATCCCGTTGTTCTTCATTTGACAGTTCATCTCGAAAATGGTCAACGCGTTTATTCCACTGCAGACAATGTACAACAGAGCGCAGCACGACCACCGGGGTCAACACTAACTACCTTTTTCGAGTTGTGTGAAAATGATGAATTTGCAAGAACATTGCTATATTCCGAAATACCACAATATTTCACTTGGAATCCATCATCGAAAACATTTCAACGACGAAAGCAAAAGGAGCGTGTTCACGGTTATCCAAATGTCCGTAAAACCGATGCCATAGGACACATTTACACCATCCATCCGAACAACGCCGAATGTTTCTATTTGCCTCTGCTATTAGTCAACGTGCGCGTCTGCTATTAGTAATTTGATGATTTGAAAACTGTTGACCGTCAGTTGTGTGCGACGTATCGTGAAGCATGTCAGCGATTGCATTGGTTAGAAGATGATATGCATTGGGACACCGCACTTCATGACGCATCACTCACATCTCATCCGAAACAAATACGCGTACTATTCGCCATAATAATATCTACGTGCCTTCCGTCAAATCCGCAAGAACTGTGGAATAAGTACAAAGACTGCATGACCGAGGACTTATTAATTTTGGCGCGTAATCGAGCATCGGACGCAGACTTGCTATATACATTACAAATGTATAATGATGCTTTGATAATGGTTGAAGATCTGTGCCTTACAATTGCGAATAAGGCATTAGCGCAACTTGGCATAACTGCGCCCAATCGTTCAGTGATTGATATGCTTGACCATGAGCTTCAACGTGAACAACAATACGATTCCAATGAATTGCGTGCTTTCATACAAGCTAACATTACCAAATTGGATATTCAGCAGAAAAATGCTTATGATAAGATTATACGAGCGGTTGACAATAACGCCGGTGGATTCTACTTTCTGGATGCGCCCGGTGGTACAGGGAAAACGTTTCTGATCTCTTTGATTCTTGCTACTATACGGTCACAGCAGAAAATTGCGCTGGCAATTGCTTCGTCAGGCATCGCTGCTACTCTACTTGATGGCGGCCGAACAGCACATTCTGCGTTGAAATTACCGTTGAACATCCAAGTCGTTGAAACACCAACGTGCAACATATCGAGGAATTCAGCAATGGCAAAAGTTTTGCGAGGAGCTGGAATAGTTCTATGGGATGAGTGCCCAATGGCTAACAAAAAGTCATTAGAAGCATTCAATAAAACAATGCAAGATTTACGCCAAAAGCAACAACTTTTTGGCGGAGCATTAGTCTTATTATACGGCGATTTTCGGCAAACTTTGCCAGTCATTCCTCGATCAACTCCTGCCGACGAAATAAACGCATGTTTAAAATCGTCAGTTTTGTGGAGACATGTTTAAAGGCTGACTCTTACCATCAACATGCGAGTCCAATTGCAAAATGATCGATCCGCAGCAGCGTTTTCGAAGCAGTTGTTGGACATTGGCGAAGGCAAAATACCAATCGATGATACCGGTTTGATCACATTGCCGAACAACTTTTGTACACTTTTACAATCGAAAGAAGAATTGATTGAAAGTGTATTTCCGAATATTGTTCAACACTATCTACGCAACGATTATTTAAGTGAACGCGCAATATTGGCACCGAAAAATGTACATGTCAACGAAATCAATTTTGCCATTCAAGAAAAATTGCCAGGAGAAGCTACAACATACGAGTATACATCGATTGATAGCGTTTTGAATCAAGATGAAGTCGTCAATTATCCAACTGAATTCTTGAATTCTTTGGATCCCCCCGGTCTGCCACCGCATCGTTTGGTCCTGAAAGTCGGTTCACCCATTATACTTCTACGAAATCTGAAGCCACCGACTTTGTGGAATGGCACAAGATTTCAGTCAAAAAATTGTGGCCAAATTTGATTGAAGCAACAATACTAAATGGCAAGGCAGCAAGTGAAGTTGTACTCTTACCACGCATTCCCATGATTCCAACGGACATGCCGTTTGAATTTAAGCGCTTGCAGTTCCCAGTACATCTTGCCTTTGCGATGACCATCAACAAATCGCAAGGGCAAACGTTTCAAGCGTGCGGCGTCAATTTGGAAGAACCGTGCTTCTCCCACGGCCAATTGTTCGTCACATGCTCGAGAGTGGGAACACCAAGGTGCTTATTCATTTACGCGCCAGGTGGAAAAACCAAAAATGTTGTATACCATTATGTTTTATAAATGTTTTATAAACAAGTAACAGTTTTACAACAATAAATAAAACACAAAGTAAAAACCCTTAAGAGTTGTAATCGATTTAGGTGTAGCGAAGCGCACAGGGTAACAGCTAGTATATTATAAATTTTTTATATATACTATATAACTTCCGGTACTAAACGGCACAACTCTCACTCTATCCCCAACAGCTAAGTATTTGGGGGTGGAGATTGACGCCAAACTGTCCTGGAAAATAAATATAGAAAAAAGAATAAACAAAGCATACATGGCCTACTATGCTTGCAAGAAAATAGTCAACAGGAATTGGGGCCTCAAACCAAGCATAATCATGTGGATGTACACGGCGGTCATAAGACCCATACTCACATATGGAGCTCTGGTATGGTGGCCAGCGCTAAATAAACAGTACAACTTTAGAAAATTAAATGGAATACAAAGAGCAGCATGTGCGGGTGTTACGGGCGCAATCAGGTCATGTCCGACTGATGCGCTCAATGTGATCCTGCATCAACTACCAATGGACATTTTTATTCAAAAAACAGCAGCTACTGCGGCGATAAGAATAAAAGAATTGGGAGGTTGGAATCAGCAGAACTACGGACATAGTGTAATCCTGAATAAGCTCACTATTAATAAATCAGACTACATTCTCCCAAAGCTGGATTTCAATAGACACTTCCAGGTGAGGATACCATCTAGACGAGAATGGAGAAGAGGCTCAGTTGCAGAGGAGGGTACCACCTCAGTCTATACCGACGGGTCCAAAATGGACTGCGGAGTGGGCACGGGGGTATTCTCCGCTGATCTGGGCACCTCTCTCTCTATACGTCTACCGAACTCGGCTAGCATCTTCCAAGCAGAAGTACTAGGCATAGAAAAAGCCTGCGAAGTTCTATTAGAAAATCACGGGAATATACATAAAGCAACTATATTTACGGATAGCCAGGCGGCCCTCCTGGCATTGTCTTCACCCATGACAAATTCCAGTATAGTTCCCAACTGCAAGAGAGCACTAAGCACAATAAAAGACAAGCTCCAACTAAACTTGATCTGGGTTCCCGGCCACAGGAACATTTTCGGTAACGAAAAAGCAGATGAGTTGGCAAAGGCAGGAGCTTCCCTCAATGAATCCGAGGCGGAGCTCATACCGAGCCCGCTGGGATCGATCAAAGGAGAGATCAATAAACAATTTCAACAAATTGCAAACAACAGGTGGAAAAACAGTACAAAATGCGTCATAACTAAACAATTATGGCTAACATACGACAGGAAAAGAACCAACGACCTATTAAATAGGTCAAGAAAAAGTATTTACAGAATAACAGCTACCACAACAGGGCACTGGCCATTTGGGGTACATGCGTCCAAAATGGGTATGCCCTACAACGACATCTGCCGAAGCTGCGGAGTAGCAGGGAGCAAGGAAACAATCCTCCACTTTCTCTGCGAATGCCCGGCTCTGGCACAGATACGACACAAAACACTCGGAATCCACCAAGCACCAAATCTTGAATGGATTTCCACCAAAAGCATATCGGACATAAGTAGTTTCATCGAAACCTCAAAATGGTTTGAGAGAGAGGGTGGAACGTAACAGCAGATACAGGAGGTTCTACGAATAGTGCATCAAAATGGCACATCAGTGCTAATTGAGCCCGATAGGGCTGCACTCCTACCTACCTACCTATATAATATATACATATATTGAACATAAAATGCATTGTCATGCAAAACAATGTTTGTACTCGTAAATGTACGCACATGAACACAACATACATATGTATGTTAAAACAATAGGCAACATAAACATACACATGCAGGCGCGGATCAACGGGGCAAAATTAAAAGGAATACATTATTTTGCAAGTACAAAATTATATAGTTCCCTCCCCGAAATCCTACACTGGATTCACCCCCGCACACATGCACATAAATTTAGTTATTTAGGATTTTATGAGAAATAGTATATAAAGCTTTGAAATTTTAAAATAAAATTAGAATAAAATATTTCTCAGCTTAGAAACGCGCCAGTGGTAAGAATTTAAAGAATCTGATTTTAGTTTAAAGTTTGATCATACAAATCAAACAGTTTGATATTACAATTCAAACAGAATTTTGAAAACAATAGCATATTCTTAATATTTCCAGAATATTATATTTATTTTTATTTATAAATTTTTAAGCTATTGCATAGCTTCTATCGCGGGCTTCTGAGCGCGGGAACCGAATCCAGAAATTCCGTAACGAAAAAACCTCACGCTCTATGACACATGCATATGTACATATGTATGTATATTATTTCTTTGGCGCATTTGTCTGTATGTTTATGAAAGAAAATGCGAGCCATATACATAAGTACATACATTCATAATAACAAGAGTCGCACGCAGAGAACGTATATTTATAGAGAAGGTTCACGATGTCAAAAATTTAGAGATATTTCAATTTTGGGATATTTACTGGTTTGGATGAGTGCATTTCACCACAGAAAATTATTAGCGCGTTTCACCACTTAACATCAGGGGACACGAAAATAGCAGAATTGAGCATTTTCAGTGTTAAATGAGAAAAATAATGATAATTCCAATGTTAAGGAATATACGCTTACAGATTCCCTTTTTACTATGCGCAAACGATGCTGCATATAATTTATAGATCGGTATACATATACATACATATGTATTTGTTATGAAAGCACATAAGTATGTACATATATATTTTAAAATTGAGCTATTTTATGAAATATGCATTTTATATAGGTTTGGTACGACATACATATGTATATTTATATACATATTTAAATAAATATTTGCTTTGGCCAATAAACTTTTCGATATCATGTTAAAAGACCAAGCGGTCGCACATTTGCTCATATATAATTATGTTTGCATGTAAACAAATATAAAAGAACCATACGCATAATGTTTGTAAATTTGTCTACATGCAACAAATGTATGTAAATATGTGCATTCAATGCTTCATGCGAAATTTCCGTTGACGCGGACAACCAATGGCGAAGCTCATATTTTTTGCTTTCATGTCAATGTCAATGTGTCGAAAGACTGACGCGTCACAAATGTTGTTCTTGGTAGAAAATCCGAGCTGTGCCGAAAACACAAACGAACGCTCGTCAATTGTCAGTGCTTCTCTTGCCGCTGTACCAGCTTCGCCAACAAACCAGCGTAGATATGTATGTTTGTGTGTGAGCTTGCATACATATCGACGCAGATTTTTGCAAGCCGCGTAAAAATGTTTTTTACATTCCTTGAGAAGTACAGTCAATTCCGGTTATGTGCCACAATCAAAGATACAGATTTTTGTGGTTAAAAATAAAAATATAATATGGTACATAAGCGACTACGGGTACTTAACCGAGTTGTACTTAAAACAATAGTTTGAATGTATTTCAAAAAACAAACCGTGGGATGAAGCAAGACATAGGCAGTTAAGAGGGATGATTTTGATTTAAACAGAGTTCTACTTAACCGGGATTCACTGTACACATAAATATTGAATATTTTCTTTGACACATTTCTTGACTTGAAAATCGACAAATAAACTATGTTGTCAATTTGATTCTATACTTATATTTGCGGGGTTGTCGCTTTTTCCTACTCATACAAATATCAGAAAGTGTTCAATTTATGATTTTAGCTTTTGTCATCGTCGCGAAAAGACGCTTGTAGGCAAAGGCATGCTCGGGGAGATGTGATGGTATTTGTTTTTATGAATGAAGCAAGTTTGCCTGTTTAAAGTGCGCTTGCATTCATGAATGAAAATATTGTTGTTTTGTGTTTTTCTACAAATTTTGACATCGACTATTTGGCTGCCATATTGACTTATGACGCTGCTGATGCTATTTGAAACCATTGTTATTTTTGTAGAACAATATTCGTAATTTTTGCGGGTGACATATCTACATGTGAACGCATATAAGTATGTATGTTGTGTATGCATTATTTGTGTGGGAATGTCATACGCACATATTTACATGTGTTCCTATATTTGTATGTTGGTTTGTGTATACATTTATTGTATTCACAGTTTATGGGAAATTTCATATGTGGCAACTTTGCCCGATATTTGACATTTAAACTGTGAACGCACAAAGTTAGTTTTATAGCGAATTAATTTTTAATTCTTGAATAAAAATGTCTCATTTAAATGGAAAGCAAAATATATTGAACACACTCAGCTACAAATGTATACTGGACATAATCGCTAATGATTCTAGTATGTATATATACTTATTACATAAAATTACCTACCGAAGTTATTTTTTACAACTTTGTTAAAGGCAGTGACGAAGAGGATGACGATATCCTAATAAATTTTGCCATTGATGCAGCGCTTATTATAGCTAATCGGAGAAGTACCCATTTGGGTATACCAAAATCTTCGCAATGGGTCAATAATGTTCTTCCCAGATTTGATAGTGGCCGCATGCGACAAATGTTGCGCATAGAAATCTTTGAGTTCAACTATATATTATCCTTAATCAAGCAAGATCCTGTTTTCCAAAACAAAAATTGTGTTCCACAATTACCAATCGATCTTCAACTAAAGATAACACTTTTTCGTCTGGGATCAAGTGGAGAGAGTGCCTCTATTAGAAAGATTGCAACATTATTCGGAATAGGCGATGGTGGAACAGTTACCAAAGTGACAGAGCGGGTTATCACCGCATTGATTAATTTAAAATCTACATTTTTATGTTGGCCATCTAGAGAAGAAAGGCGAAAGATTGTCACAAAAACAATGAAAGAACTTCCAGGATGTATTGGCTATGTTGACGGTACTGAAATCAGATTAGCAGAGTCTCCTTCAAATGATCACGAACTATACTTCTCGCGCAAAAAACAGTATGCCATAAAAATGCAAGTAGTATGTGACTATTCACTAAGAATTAGACAAGCGACAATAGGATACCGAGGAAGCGTGCATGATGCTAAAATTTTTGCCGAATCTGCAATAGGTAAAAACCCACAAAATTATTTTTGTCATCTGGAATGGATTGCTGGCGATTCGGCATATCCGCTAAGCCAACATCTTATTACACCTTTTCGACAAAACAGTACTGAGCAGTCAAAAGAAATGAGAGATACATTCAATCAATATTTCTCTAAATATAGAGTACGTGTAGAAAATTGTTTTGGGAAATTAAAAGAAAAATTTTGCAGTTTAAAAGAACTACGGTTCCGATTAACGAACGAAACTAATTATAAAAATTGTTGTAGATGGATTTTGGCGTTGGACACGTTGCTACAATTTAACTTAAACGAAAATTCTAGTTTAGAAAGCCAAGAAGAAACAGACTTCCCACAAGAAATTTATGAACACGACGACCTAAGAAAAGCTCTATCACATTTTGTAAACAATAAAGATATAATTATTTAATTTTATGTAGTATACTAGCTGACCCCGCAGCCGTTGTCCTGCGTGAAATTAATTGTTTGAAATGAAAAAAGTTGGATTTATATTGTTTTGAAAATCATTTATTTTCGATTTTTCTAATTTTTTTTCAATGTAACGCAGCTTAATAAACAACATTTTTTGGTTTTCCAATTCGTGAACACGCCACGTATAGCATGCCAGACTTCGTACTGCGTAATTAAATAACAGTAAAAAAGATTTGTAATGTGCCATTTTTTTGTTCCTACATATTTTATAGTCGGTGCAAAAAATTCTCTTGAACAGAAACATCACCAAACATCAGTTTTATTTTCATTGTAGTGCTTTGTGATATACGATGTTCTTTGTTTGATTACCTGGTGCATAGACAAACAAATCTAATGGTTTTCCAACACGGGAACAGGCAACATACAATTGACCATGTGAGAAACATGGAATTTCCAGATTAATACCACAAACACTTAACGATTGCCCCTGGGACTTGTTTATGGTCATTGCAAAAGCAAGCCGAACTGGAAACTGTAGTCGTTTAAAGTCAAATGGCACATCAGTCGGAATCATTGGGATGCGCGGTATGAGAACGTCTTCTCCTTTATACTTTCCTTTCAGGATAGTTGCTTCTATCACGTTGTTTAGTAATTTTTTTATCGCTAGCCGTGTGCCGTTGCAAAGACGTGGTTGGTTGATAACTACCGATCCAACCTTTAATTGAAGATTGTGAGGTGGCAAACCTGGCAAATCCAGCGAGTTTAAAAATTCTGGTGGATAGTTCACTACATCATTTTGGTTAGTAGCCGAATCAATTGATTTATATATCCTCGATTCGCCTGTAATTTGTTCTTGAATTTTTATATTTAATTCACTTACATCTATGTTTCTTGCAGCCAATACAGCTCTTTCGCTCAACCAATCATGATTTCTGTAATTTTGAGAAACATCTGGAAACACCTTCCGAATAAGTTCATCTTTTGATCGAGTTAACTGACAAAAACTTTGAGGAAAGTTAATGCAGCCAGTCAACATATCTATAGGAAATTTTCCATTACCAATATCAATGAGTTGTTTAGAGAATATGTTTCCAGATTGGTCATTTTGCAACTCGACGCGCATATTCTTGCTTAAATGAAGTACTTTGACATGTTTCCACAAATTGGATGACTTTAGACATGCATTGAGTTCATCAGCTGGTGTTGATCGTGGAATCACTGGCAATGTTTGACGAAAATCTCCTGCTAATAAAATCATTGCACCACCAAATTGGTTATGATTGCTCCGTAGATCTTTTAACGTTCTGTCTAAAGCCTCCAAAGTTTTTTTATGTGCCATCGTGCATTCATCCCAAATAATTAATTTACATTGCTGCAAAACCTTTGCCATTGCAGAGTTCTTCGAAATGTTACAGGTCGGAGTTTCATTGTTTTGCATATTTAATGGCAATTTTAATGCTGAATGGGCCGTTCGACCACCTTCAAGCAAAGTTGCTGCGATTCCCGATGAAGCGAGTGCAAGTGCAATTTTATTTTGCGATCGAATCGCTGCTAAAATTAATGAAATCAAAAATGTTTTTCCTGTACCACCAGGTGCATCTAAGAAGTAAATTCCTCCCATTTCATCATTTGTTGCTTTCATAAGAGTATCAAATACAGACTTCTGTTGTTCATTCAACAGTGGAAGATTTGTTTGAATTATTTGTTTCAAAGAGTTGAGATCATACTGATTCTCTCGATTCAACTCTTGGTTAAAAGCATCATGCATTGGACGATAGGTTCCGGTCAGGCCTAATTGAGTTAATCGTTTGTTTGACATCATCAAGCACATGTCCTCAATTGAAATCAATGCTTCGTTGTAAATTTCCTCACTGATTTGTATATTTGCATTCTCCATTCTATTTCGCATTTGATACAAAATATCATCACACATATAATCTTTGTACTTGACCCACAAATCCATTGGGTTTGATGGGAAGCATGTAGATATGATTATTGAAAACAATGTTCGTATTTGGTGAGCGTGTGATGATATTACAGCATCATTGAGAGTTTGATCCCAATGAGCGTCATTTTCCAGCAATTGCAAACGTTGACAGGCTTCTCTGTAAGATCTACACAATTCACCATCAACAGTTCGTAAATGTTGAAGGACGTTGGACCACGTACATTGACTAATAGCAGTCGTAAAAAAAACCCTCATCATTACTTGGATGTACTGAATAAATTCGACCAATGGCATCGGTGGAATACACATCTGGGTATCCTGGAACACGTTTTCCTTGTTTCCAGCGTATAAATCTTCTTGAGGATTGATTCCAAATATAATATTTTGGCATTTCAGAATATAGCACTGTTTGTGCAAAATCATCGTTTTGGCATGTCTCAAAAAAACTGGTTAATGTGGTAGATGGTGGCTGAGCAGCTCTTTGTACTGCGTTCTGTGCTGTAAAATACACTCTTTGTCCATTTTCTAAATGCACAGCTAAGTGAACAACAGACGGGTGTCTCTCATGAATAGGAAAAGAAAATATTCGCCATACTGCTTCATTACTACTAACATAGCGGCCCATTTGGTATTGGGTAACTTCATCATTGGAATTCTCTGCACCAATTCCAATCACAGCCATATCGCTCCCTTTGGTCACATATTTACAGATGTATTTAATCGATTTCACAGAATGGCAAGATTCAACGTTGATGTGTGCTTTGAAGGTCTTTGATAAAATGGGTGAATATGGAACAATCCAACGATTATCTATTTCAATATCTTGTTGATTTAATTTGACAATTGTTGATCTTCCCTTATCTGCAGTCGATCGTCGACGATACAGTGGGTAACCGTCATTACCATTAATTGATTCCGCTATTAATGTTCGTGGATATCGTTTTGAACATTTGCCATCCATCATACATGGTGCATTTTGATTAAGACTTCCACAGGGACCATGTATCATATTTTTGATAACTACCTCATGCAATCCAGGATCTATTTGTACGTTAGGGATCTCAGCTGATATCACTGCATCAACTTCATTTGGCCTTATTTTTTCAACCAACCAAATCAAAATGTGTGCATGTGGCAATCCTCGTTTCTGCCACTCTACAGAATACATCCAGCAGCGTGTCTCACCAAACACACAATGTTTTACGATGAAATCCATTAAAGATTTCAATTTTTGTTTAAAGACTCTGGCTGTAATATCATGACGATCAATAGGTGATTGCCCAGGGAATAACTCCTGCTTGATTTCTATTCAGTTCGGATTGCATGTAAATGTAATGAACAAATCTGCTGTACCATAATGACGAACATACGACATGGCATCTTGAGCATATTCATGCATATGTCGAGGGCTTCCGATGTATGTTGCTGGAAGAATAGTCATTCGACCAACATTCTGTGCATTTCCATCAGAATTAATCGCATCTCGAAGGTGAATATACTCTTCAGATCGGAGTTTGGACTGATTCAACCTGATGAATGTTAATCTCTCCGTTTCAATTTTAACATACATATCAACAATATATTTGTGATATAATCGCCGACATTTCAATATGTGATTGTCTTCATTTTCCCGAATCATTAGCCGGTATGAATAATAGTTCATTGAACTGACTTTTTTGTTGGTTTCAGAGCCTTTTTTGGTGTAATAGCATTGACATATAAAATTAAAACACATAATATAGTGACTGAGATATTATCGCCATTGCTAAACTAATATTTTAATTACCTGTAATGGGATTTATCATTTTTATTGAGAAATCATAGCCATCTTCACCTTGCCAAAATATAATGGGATATTGCAGTGCATCATATGAGCGGTGTGTTTCCTTTATACGTTGTAATTGATCATTCCGACGATGTAAAACAATATCACGGGATTCTAAGTTTTCTCCAACTACAACGATAGCAACTTCGTCAATAGTTGGTGCATTAAAACGTCTAGCATGTTGACCCGAAGGTGTTTTATCAGCTCTGATTACAATTTTGTGATTATCCGATGGCATTAGATCCAGGGCAGTTTTAAATAATATAATCAATTGATTGTGTTCATGAAATAAATTTTGTAATTGTTCTACAATAGACCTCTTTACTAAATTGTTATGTGCACAACGCAGATTAATTTCTTGTGCTGAATTACCCATAAAATAAATTTGCAGGAATTTGTGGTTGCTATCTGACACTGGTAACAGTGAACCTGCTCTGTGATATATTTGGCCTTGTATCTTTAAATTAAAAAAATATTACGTTTGTACCAAACACTATACAATAAACTAAATAAGCAATGTGTGATATAAATTTATGGATTGTCAGTGATCAAACTTAAGTAATATTTATTCTTAAAAATTATATTTGTCTCCTAATTAGTTGTAACTAATATCTTTCATCAAATAATTATATTTGGTTTCAAAATAATAAAAGTGTCGCTAAAACTGAATCACCAAATAATACAATATGATGACTAAGTGATGATTATGATCAGTTACACAACGAACGCAAACAATCCTTACCATCCTAACAGGGATTAGATAAACCGTTAAAACAACAATCAGTTACACATCTTAAATTAGGTGACAGAACATATTGTTGGCTAAAATAATTATAATTAACTGCTATAATACTTACCTTGAAAGTTGGCATAAAATTTTCTCGAACTACATTAGTTGATCCAAATGAAGTCATTTGAAAGCAACTGTTATATTGTTGTATATTTGTTAAAAAGTGTATAGAATCTGTTCCTATTCCTGAAACCAATGAGTACAATGGCTCTGGTGGTGGTTCCAATGGTATCAATTTCACTTTACCATTTGCGCAACACAATCCATTAGCTTCATTTTTATATTTTAATGCTTTTCAATGTGAGCAAACCGAGTTCATCGAACCAATAACAACACATTGGTAGTTACTGTAGTCAATTGACACATCGTAACGGAAAGCAGCTCGATTCAAACTTACTCGATTTGGTTTTGAATGTCGCGTTCGCTCTTCACGCGTTTGTGATATCCGAATCCTTTCACGTTCATTTCGATCGTCACGTCCTTGTGCAGCATTATTAGATTTGTAATTAGCTTGGTTTGCAGCATTTCGGGTTCTTCTACCTAAATTGCTTCGTCTAATAGGAGGCATATCTAAAATGCAATAATTAGTTATCATAGGTAACTAAACACTGCACGAAACAGGATATAGGTACGATTTGTTTCGTGTATCAGTTGACAAAAATAAACTCAGTAGAGTAGGTGACCGAAAATCCAAGAAAAAAACGCTGACGTTGATAGTTTGTTGTTGTTTTAACTTTCTTTAATTTGATATGACTTGGAGTCAATACCTTCAAGCCGTACTAATGTTTTATGGATGTAAAATAACGCTGTTTGTGTTTGTCTCATGTAATGACGTGAAAACTGATTCATTTTAAAGTAAGTCAAAAGAATAGTATCGCGAGTTTATTAGCCGATCACTTTAAAGGCGTAAATCGTACTTACTTGTTTAGATTTTTTTAATTTGAGAACAAAGCGAATAGTTTAAAATAACCAATTGTTTTCTTCGTTTGAATTGTACAAATTATATATCATTTTTCTTGTTTTATTTTCACACCAAGAACTTTATTTATGACACTTAATAATTTTCAAATAATTTACAATGAAATCAATTGGAAAACAAAACTAAAAAATTTAAAAAAAAATTTTTATGGAAAAGTCACTTTGAAATCTACGCTCGTAAGTCAGTTAAAAATTTACATATTCTGTTTTTCTTTTGTTTACTGAAATCAAATGGAAAACAAAAAAAAAATTGGAAAAAATTTTGTATGTAAAAGTCACTTTGAAAAATTTACATTTTCTGTTTTTTTTTTTATTTACAAACCATCTTCATTGAATTCCCTGCAAAGTGGACGTTGGGAACATACCTACATTGTTTGCACAGCAGTGAGTACTCTTAATTTAATATGAACTTTATATAATAGCAAAAAGCTCAAATTGATTCTACGTTTTAGTTAGATAACAGAAACAGGGCTGGTTTTAGGGGTTTTCCGGCAATTATTCGAATTTTTTTTGCCGTAAAAACCATCCTTGAGCTTCAACGAACATCTTAAAAAAAGAATTGGCAAAATTGGTCCAGGCGTTTTTGAGTTATGCGCTTACCAACAAATTTTGCGATTCATTTTTATATATAAGATATGTATAGTTTTATTTTTTAATTTTTAATTCCTCTATTGCTATTCGTTCCTTCATTTCAAGCTCTCTTAAAGCCAATTTTTCTTTCATTTCTGTTTACACGGGGCAAAGAAAAATACTTTTATATTTTTTAAAACAATTTACTTTAATTAAAAAGATGAATTTTGACACTTCACATTTGACAATAAAAATTTAAAAGTATAGTATATAAAGGCCTTCACTGCATGCCAAGATACGACCGTATAAAAAGCGTATTCAGATGAAAATTGGACGATATGTGCAGGACCCCAGTCGAATTAGTCGTTGAATGACGAAAGCAAGATTGATCCGATTTAGTATATATGATTTATAAGCGCGTGCGGGTTGGGCGTCGAAAAAAGGAAAATTGATGTGAAGAGTCTATGACGAATGTGTATGCTGTCAATTTGTCTATCCTTTTTGTTGATGAAGTTGATGTATAGGTGTGGTGAGTTGTGTTGGTGTTGTGTTATGCGCTGATGTTTGCGTATGGTGTCATCGGATGTGGTGTACTGCGCAGTGTTCCCTTAGAGTGCGCCAGTTTTTCCCAGGTTGAGTGAGGGGGAGGCTTAACTCATTTAAACATCCTGGGCCCCCTAGGCAAATATTTTGCCTAGTATTCGACGCATATGCTGTTGCACGTATTTCGCCGTACTGCTGATGGAGTAGCATGGATTTTATGGATGAATAATGGCGTTGTAATATTCTCATATTTATTCGTGTATTTGGAAAACAGCTTTTGGTTTAAAATATATCACATGTACATACATATTTGAATATGAATTTTAAAATGCAAATAGATGCTTAAGAGAAGCAACTTTATTTTGCGGGTTTATTTGACTTTATTGACGACTTATCGATTTATTATGCGGATTATTTATTGTTTGGCTTTTCTATGTCATTAGCAATTGTTGCAATTTTTGTATGATATTTAATTTATGATAGTAACTCCACGCCGGGCCAGATATGGCCAGAATGGGTACTCCTTAGCCCTGATGTTAGGACTGTGACAAAAGAGGGATCTTGCGGGAGAGTGGCCGGTAATTGCGAACGGCTTCATTATAATTATAATTTTTTAAGTGGTATGTTCAAGTTGTACAGATTCTCACCAACTACCCTTATCAGAAGCGCTAATGTAGGTGCGATAAGAGCTACCTTTGCTTTTGTTAAGTCTAGGTGCGTCACTGTATCGCTTTGGGAGTATGGTGATCCCTTGACTTCCTTTTGATATTGTATGTATTTTGAAAATGTATGAAAATGTCGATTTTTCGACTTTTTGATAATATTGTGTATATTTTATTTTTAGTACAAACAAATTTGGCGTTTAGTAGGCCGCCACCGCTCAAGGATTTGTTCAGAATTATTTTTTCATTATTGGCGAAAGCCAATTTCAATTTCTAGTATTCTTATTCTCTCTTCTGACTTACATTTTTCTTTTTCAAATAAAAATTTTTCGTATTGTAAATCAAATTCTTTTTCTTTTAAAGAGAGCTCCCTCTCTTTCATTTTTGATTCTATCTCTAACTTTTCTTGCTTCACCTTAATTAAACCTGTGTGCATAGTAAGCACATCGGCAAGACCTGTCCGTGAATAAATACCCTTCCGTTTTATTGTGTTGCATGTAGATTCTGGACTGACTTCTTGAAAAATATCTGCAGGTGCGGTGCTACATTTGCAGTGGTCGTTGAACTACTTCCGGCAGCGAAATCGTCTGTGGTGGACGTCGAGCTGTTTTCTAAGGCTTCTGTATCCAAAACAAATGCATTAGATTGGAACTCTTTATAGCCAAATATATCTTCCAAATCGTAGAAAAAAGGACACGTTCTCAAAATTATACCTAAAAATAGAATTTATTATAATTTTATACCAAACAATTTATTTTCAAATTACTTTCTGTTGATTTGCCGTCTTGCATGGCACCTGCTCCCGTCGAATTCTGCCAAGCTCGTGCCTTTGCATAGCATTGGCGTAAGTGCCTTGCCTTTAGCCTCACTAAAGACCAATCCAACCGCAGATTTTGTGTCTCTAAAAATTTTTTATAATATACCTGTGCTGTCTGCTTTTCAATCGGACGGTTGTCTCGCATGTATGCAGATAAATTTTGTTGCTCCTCATTGCTCCATTTCCTGTACGGTGCTTTGCGTAGACGTTTTGGTGTGGTCTAAAACATATATTTGGGATTATTTTATTTACATTTATACTTTTATTACATATTTTAATTTTACTTACAATTTTGCTTCCATCAGATTCCATTTTCAAACGTAAATAAAGTCAGCTGATCAGAGATGCCAGTTTGCCACATTTAATAAACAAACTCAACACAGTGGGAATAGTGGTGAAATTGTTTTTCACGTATAACAGAACCAAAATAGATACCACGTTGGTAAATATGGGAATATTGCCACCTGGGAAATTTAACATGCTAGATAACATTTAACTGTGAACAGCATAATTATTTCTTCGGCAATGTCGTACACATATGCATATACATATAGAGCAGTTCCGTTAGTAGGTCTTAGATCCTACGGGATCAGGCATCCCAGCTGAGCTCTAGGCTACCGGGGGGTCGGCAGGTCGCGGATAGCCGAACGGCCTGTAGTAGCAGGTTAGTTGCGAAATAAGTTACAACGAATAAGCAACCCTCGACGATGAGCGGCAGGTGTGGAGGATGCGGTACAAAAGCCAGCCAAGTCGATGAAACTCCTTCAACAGAGGCGAATAGTTGCCGCCTCTCTAATATAGGTGACCGATCAAAAATCCAGGCGCGACGGACTCAAAGTGAGCGGCTTCCTGGTCAGCGTCTGTTCACCATGTTAGGTGCGGCTGTAAATAAGACCGGTCCATACCGGGGCGCACTGGGAGTCCCTAGAAGCATCACCAGCTGTTTTCACTGGTGATGTGGAGAGGGTGATGTGAGTCAGCTCTGCCGAAGTGTCAGCCACGATGTGAATCAGAAACCAGCCCCTTCGGGCCCTTGTCAGGAAATGTAAAGGGTGATTTTTTAAGAGCTTGATAACTTTTTTAAAAAAAAAAACGCATAAAATTTGCAAAATCTCATCGGTTCTTTATTTGAAACGTTAGATTGGTTCATGACATTTACTTTTTGAAGATAATTTCATTTAAATGTTGACCGCGGCTGCGTCTTAGGTGGTCCATTCGGAAAGTCCAATTTTGGGCAACTTTTTCGAGCATTTCGGCCGGAATAGCCCGAATTTCTTCGGAAATGTTGTCTTCCAAAGCTGGAATAGTTGCTGGCTTATTTCTGTAGACTTTAGACTTGACGTAGCCCCACAAAAAATAGTCTAAAGGCGTTAAATCGCATGATCTTGGTGGCCAACTTACGGGTCCATTTCTTGAGATGAATTGTTGTCCGAAGTTTTCCCTCAAAATGGCCATAGAATCGCGAGCTGTGTGGCATGTAGCGCCATCTTGTTGAAACCACATGTCAACCAAGTTCAGTTCTTCCATTTTTGGCAACAAAAAGTTTGTTAGCATCGAACGATAGCGATCGCCATTCACCGTAACGTTGCGTCCAACAGCATCTTTGAAAAATACGGTCCAATGATTCCACCAGCGTACAAACCACACCAAACAGTGCATTTTTCGGGATGCATGGGCAGTTCTTGAACGGCTTCTGGTTGCTCTTCACCCCAAATGCGGCAATTTTGCTTATTTACGTAGCCATTCAACCAGAAATGAGCCTCATCGCTCATCGGACACGGACGCGAAACACATTTCGAACCGAACACTGATTTTGGTAATAAAATTCAATGATTTGCAAGCGTTGCTCGTTAGTAAGTCTATTCATGATGAAATGTCAAAGCATACTGAGCATCTTTCTCTTTGACACCATGTCTGACATCCCACGTGATCTGTCAAATACTACTGCATGAAAATCCTAACCTCAAAAAAATCACCCGTTACGTTGGGCGCAGAACTAGTAGACTGCGTTGCTCCGGGCGAGCGCCGGTTCGTCTGAGTTTACCGGAACCGGAATAAATGAAAAAACATACAACAACAACAATAGCAGCAACAAGTTTAGCGGTGTCACGAGTCAATTTACGATGCCAGGAGTGGACCCCTTTAAAAAAGCCTCGCGTTTGGCTAGATCGCCAGTGAAGGTGCTCTCCGCACAAAGCGAGGTCGAAGTCGTCACCTCCAACGCTTCAGGAGAACACCCCGATATTGGAAGAAGCACAGTCGCAACGTGAGCACATGTATAAACTTGGAGATATGATACAAAAGCTAACGCATATGATGCATCCGCCACAGCGCACTATCAACAATCCCATGAGGGAACTGCTTAGCGAAATATCGAAGCTCTACACCCGTACACAAGATATATTAATAATATTAAACAACGGGAAGCTAACTTAGGAAGAAGAAGAGCTATGGAACAGACGACTGCTGAAGTCACACCGAAAAGACCATGTGACAAGCAGATAAAGCGACGAGCCCCTCCAAAAAGGACTAAAACAACGCATGACGAACCAATTGTAAAAACAGGAGAAAGCAGAAATCTCGGGATAGGAGAAAAGAACGCGACAAGGGAAGATACCTTGATCACGATACCAAGTAAAGCCCAAAAAAATAAAAATAAGAAGAAGGAAAACGCCGTACCACGCCTTCGACCAGAAGCGATTGTTATCGCAAAAACAGGTGACATGTCTTACGCAGACATACTTCGGGCGGTTAAGCAGAATGAAAATCTGCAGGTGCTTGGCGAAAATGTCACACGAATTAAAAAGACAGCTAAAGGTGAGATACTGTTGGAGCTAAAGAAAGCGCAGACAGGAAGTACTAAGGAATATAGAGAGGAAATAGGGAAGATACTAGGAGATCAGGCACAAATAAGATCTCTAACACAAGAAAACACAGTGGAAGAGCGAGACTTGGACGATATAACGACGAAAGAGGATATAGCACAGGCAATTCGTTCAGAATTTGAAGAGCTGCGTTTATTTAGCGTAGAGTGCAATAAAAGCATTAGACCAGCATATGCAGGCACGCGGAAAGCAATCATAAGCCTTCAGGCACAGGAAGCAAAGCACCTACTACCAGCACAAATGATAAAAATCGGCTGGACAATCTGCAGAATCAGGGAAAAAGCGCAACTGAAGAAATGTTTCAGATGTTTAGAGTATGGACATGTGGCGAAAGCATGCAGCAACCCAGAAGACAGAAGCAAGTGCTGTATTAAATGCGGAGAGGAGGGTCATTTCGCCAAAGATTGTGTTAACAATCCTTCCTGCAAGGCATGTAAACGCAGTGGAAACACAAACATAGACCATCAGATAGGAAGCCGGAAATGCCCCATATATACAGCAGCGCTCAAAAAACCTAAAAGATGAAAATATTACAAATAAACCTGAACCACTGCGAAGCGGCCCAGGGTCTCTTGACGCAAAACATTTACGAAAATAAAATAGACATTGCATTAATCTGTGAGCAGTATAAAAATAACTCTTACAAGTGGATTTCCGACACCACAAAAAAGGTTGCAATATGGGCATGCGGAGATAAGATGATGCAAGACAAACCTCTAATTGACAAGGCATACTATACAAGAGCCAAAATATGTGGGATTTACTTCTACAGCTGCTATATACCGCCAAGTATACCATATGCGGAATATGAAAAAATACTTGACGACTTGGTAAAGGATGCGATGACAACTACACCTAATATAATTGTAGGTGACTTTAATGCCTGGGCGCTAGAATTGGGTAGCAAAAATGCAAATCTAAGAGGTAGCGCATTACTGAAAGCATTTGGTGTTCTAGACGTGGTACTGCTTAACACAGGAAGACAAAATACCTTCGAGAAGAATGGGCGTGGCTCTATTATAGATATATCTTTTGCCAGCAGGGTTCTATATCGATATATAGACTGGCGGATATGCGACATGTATACCCAAAGTGACCATGTAGCTATAATGTTAAGCATCAGCAAGAGTATACAACAAGGAAAAGTTTGCCACTAAAAGGTGCAGTCCAAGGGGTGGAGAATTGAAACCCTAGATGAGGAGCTTTTTAATGCTGGATGAAAACGTAAACGGAAGTTATGGCATAGACCAACAGGCTAAATTGTTGGTTCAACACATTAGCAAAGCCTGTGATGGCGCTATGAAAAAAAAAGAGGACGGCCGCACAGAGAAAGCCTGCTTATTGGTAGAATCGAGAAATCGAATCTCTGAGAAGTGAAAGTCACGAAGCGAGGCGCCGTTTTCAACGAAACATACGCAGCTTAGATTGTGACAGCCTGCGAGATGCATTCAAAAAGAAACGCAACAACTTAAAAAAGGCAATAAAAAAATAGCAAAATGACATTTTTCAAAGAATTATGCGAAAAAGTGGACGAAAATCCGTGGGGAGCAGCGTATAGGATTGTAATGTCAAGGATTAAAGGTGGCAAATGTCAAGCGCCTACGTGTCCTTCATTACTCAAAAATATAGTAGAAACCCTTCTCCCACAACATAATCAGGAAGAAGGAAATTATCATCGCGAAGAAGTCGCAGACGCGCCAGAAATCACCGGGCAGGAAGTTGTTCAAGCTGTTGAGCGCTTTGAAAATAGCAAAGCACCAGGACTAGATGGTATTCCGAATAGGGCTCTTAAAATTGCGATCAGCTATCATCCACAGCCATTTTCGGATTTATATACACGTTGCCTTCGTGAGGGAGTGTTCCCAAAAATTTGGAAAGTACAACGACTGGTACTCCTACAGAAGACAAACAAACCGGCAGGAGAACCAAGTTCCTATCGACCGCTCTGTATGATGAGAAAATCATTTAGAAGGAGATGGTGGTCTCTCTGATAACCAATATGGTTTTCGTAGAAAGCGGTCAACTCTTGATGTAATCAAGAAAGTTGCAGGTATAGCAGAAAAGGCTATTGAAGGAGACAGGTGGATGTACGGAAACAAAGAATATTGTGCGGTCGTCACATTTGATGTGAGAAATGAGTTTAACTCGGCCCATTGGCCCCATATAATGCGTGCATTAGTGCTCAAAAAAACACCGAGCTATTTGTTGTACGTCATACAAAGTTATTTGGCCGATAGGATCCTGCTGTATGACACTGACGAAGGACCAAAAAAGTATAGGGTAACGGGTGGTGTGCCACAAAGTTCTGTGCTAGGCCCACTCCTTTGGAATACACTCTATGATGGAATATTGCGACTCCCTCTACCGAGAGAAGTGCAAATAATTAAATACGCAGATGATATTGCTGTGACAATAGTAGCTAAGGAGCTCCATCAAATACAAAGTATCTGTAGCCATACTGTACTGAAGATAAAGCAGTGGCTAACGAAGGCAAAACTCGAACTTTCCGGCCATAAAACGGAAGCAGTGCTTATAACTAGCAGGAAAAAGCTGGAAACCATTTCGCTTAACATAGACGGGCACAACATAGCAACACAATCCGCTGTGAAATATCTTGGTGTAACGATTGATGCGAGGCTCAACTACAAAATGCATATTGAAAAAGCATGTGAAAAAGCGGCGCGTGTAAACATGGCGTTAGCAAGAATAATGGCAAACATAGGAGGGCCGAAACAGAGCAGGAGAGCTCTTCTGGCTAAGGTCAGCCAGTCAATAGTAATGTATGCGGCGCCTGTATGGGGACCAGCATTAATACATAAGACATATGCTGGAGTGGCGCAATCGGTGTTCCGGTTGAGCGCCATTAGAATAGTCAGTGCATTTCGCACGGTTTCTAATAAAGCGAACTTAAGCGAATATATGATAAAAGTAAAAGCACAGGCCGGAAACTAACAGTGGCAGAGCGTAGAGAAGAAATACAAGCCAGCTTAAACGAATGGCAGACACACTGGGATACATCAAGCAAGGGGAGATGAATATACCAATTAATCGGTAACATACAAGCATGGATGGAACGAAAACACGGGGAGGTAGATCATTACTTGACGCAGTTCCTAACAGGACATGGATGCTTCAGGGAGTACTTGCATAAGTACGGTCACGAGGAGGGAGTAGCTTGCTCTTTCTGTGGTAGCAATACCGAGAGCGCAGACACATATTCTTCCACTGTCGGAAATATACAAAGGAGCGAATGATGATGGAAAAGGAAGTATCTAATCGAATAACGCTAGACAATATAGTGACATATATGTTGCACTCGAGGCATGTGTGGAATCTTATGGAGAAGATGACAGCCATGGTATTCCATGACCTGAGGAGAGCAGAACAGAAAAGAAGAAGTGAAGGTAGAGCAGCGAATATCGCTCAAATGACGTGAGCCCACAGGCTAAGCTAGCCCTGCGATGAAATGCCTAATGGCGGTCCCACAGGGTCCCAGTAAAGCTAAAGGAGACGGAGTTAGGGTTTAGTACGTAGGCGTACCGTTTGCAAGTCCAGAACAGTAGGTAATACTGACTGTGCGTGGTCCCGAATGAGGTGCACCTTTAGCGGACGGTACGAATCGTGCATATTGCTACAGCTAAGTAGCAGTATCTATGTAAGATTCCTCCTCCGGCACAAAAAAAAAAAACAAAAAAAAAACATATAGAGCAGTGCGCGCACACTTTTTACTGATAAATGAGAATATCACGATTTGAATTTGAACTGTGCTTACGTACATTCATATGTATGTAATTATGTGCTAATATGTAGATGCGTATGAAAATTTAAATGAAGAAATGTAATTTACATACAATATTATTGTAATATATTAAGTTTTTAGGATCTCATATACATATATCGCATATATACATATAAACATATCCATATACATATGAAATTATATAATATTACCAAATATAAGAAATATTTAAAAATTATTATATAATTTGAAAATAGCATAAATTAATTAGAATGTTATCAGTTTTGCATGTATTCATAAAAATTCGCAAAATGATTATAATATCAATGAATATGATGGCATGTAAGCATATAAAAATATAAGCAAAAGGCCAACATACGTCTGTAAAAGCAATGTATGTTTCTGAGCATAGTTTTCAATTAATGCTCAGCTCTGTTCACGCGCCACTGTTAAAAATTTCTTCCTCTTAGCTAGCGGTGGTGAAACGCACTCATCGCATTTTGTTAGCTTTTGAAAGTTTACACGCTTGTCCGTTGTTGGACCTTCTCTATAAATATACGTTCTCTGTCGCACGCTTCTTTCGCATCTCCGTTGTCACGGTCAACCAATGGCCGAAACTTGCGTTTTGTCAAAGAGTCAAGTGATGAACACATTGAGCACGACAGACTGCAAGCGACATCTGTCAAATATTAAAATACACACGTTCTTAGGGACAAAGTTATGTAGTTGTGCAGCTGCCTCAATACCTGTGTCCCTAAGAACGTGTGTATCTATCTGTCATGTGTCTAATATCTGTCGCGCTCATTGGTTCAGCACTTGTTTGAGGATAGAAAATCCAAGCTGTGCCGAAAAAAATAAACGAATGGCCGCCTATTAACCGCTTCCCTTTCCGCTGTAACAGCTTCGCCTACAAACTAGAGTAAATATGTATGCATATGTAAGAGCTTGCATACATATCGAAACAGATTTTTGCGAGTCACGGAAAAATATTTTAGAAGAAGCATCAGAAAGTTGTTCAATTGATGATTTTTAGCTTTTGCCATCGTCGCGAAAAGACGCTTGTAAGCAAAGGCAAGCTCGGGGAGATGTTACGGCGTCTGTTTTTATGAATGAAGCGAGGTCGCTTGTAGAATTTGCGCCTGCGTTTATGAATGAAATCGTTTTTGTTGTAAAATTTACTACATTTGGGCTTCGCCAATTCGGCTGCCAAATTGACTTTTGATGCTTCTGCTATTTGAGCAATTGTTGTTTTTGTAGAACAATGCTTCAATTTTTTGTTGGTGACATATTCACATGTGTACGCATATGTATGCATGCATGTTTGTGCATTATTTGCTCGGAAGTGTATACAAATATATTTATGTACATTAGAGTGGGTCAATTTGTATGGAGCAATAAAAATGCACCAAGCGGTTATCAAAATCGTAAACTACGATGAATTCTAAGAAAATTTGCCCAAGAAACCATGGGTCTAAGATCAAAATGGAGCTTCCGATTTTTAACGAGAAACTTTTCATTTTGTTTTTTTTTTCAATAAATGAAATGGAAAATAGTAACAACTACTGGAGCCGAAAACATCAAGCAGTGACCGTACAGGTGCTGCTACACCTTCTCATCAGCGTTCTTTTTGTGATGCATATCAAGTTGATCTTAAGATCTCTATATACTTGCAATTTTGAGAAGGTGCTCTACACAAATTTAAAACATTCAAAAATGTTATTGAATCTTTTAAAAAAACTAACAAAAGTGGTTATGTCTGGATTTGTTCGAAAGGAAATTCAAAGAGCTTTAGAAGCTGTATAGATAACGGTCTAATTTTGATGTTTAGATTAACGTTAAAAAAGTTTTTTTTATGAAATTTGCCATTAAATCACACAACAAATGTAAAAGCTCATGGGTTTTGTAATTTTAAGAAATAAAACGTTGTGACCCTTAAAAATAAATTAGATATTTATAAAATAAAAGTATTTAGATCGGGTTTTAAAAAGTTTCGGTGATCGGACGAGAACCGATGTATTCAGGGTGGTATGGTTGTTGGCCGCTGTGATCGGTGTGTGTATATGTTACCTATCCACCCATAAAAATTAAAATAATAATAAATAAAATTTCAAACTTTAATAGCTTCAATCTTTCGTCGTATTGCAGTTAATAATATCATTTTATATCTATATATAAAGCAAAAACTTAACTGTTAAGGGCCAAACAAAATATAATATACTTCTAAAGTTCAGAATTAATTAGTTTTAAGGTCTTGTTTGCTGTCCATCCTAGATGTTGCGTTTCGACTTGCAACTGTGACTCCCATAACACCATCGCGATTATTTTCTATAGTTCGACGTGAAACGCTAGTCAGCAGTTGCACAAAGCGCTGGGTTTCTTGAATATGTGGAAGAATTTGTGGAACCGGAAGTGGAGGATTGTCAAATTCTATGTATTCGAGCAAATGGTCATAGGGTATGTTTGCAGTGAAGGGCGGCTCCGACAAAATGCTATTGTTATCTAAGTTTATCATCTCAACATAATCAGTGCAGTCAAAATTTATAGTTGGTTTTTTGTAAGCTCTTAATTTTGTTGGGTCGTAAAGTTTTTCACGATAGTACAATATTTTTTTTATAGCCCTCTGGCGCACTTCCTTTCTGGCATCAAAAAGCATTGTTAGTAGAACATTTTCTGAATGTGCAAAATATGAGTTATTTTGAACAACATTATTTACAATTTCGCGCAGATTTTGTGGTAAAGAGTGAACTGCCATATATTACCGAGTTGTAATACTTAACAGGAGGATGGGGTCATGTGTAGAAGTTCACGCAAGTGAGGAAAGTTCTCTGATCGCCATTCACTTGGGAGTGGCCAGAAACGATTTTTTTACATATGACTCAAGCAGCTCACGACTTCCGGTATTTGATCAAGTATCCTCTGGGTAGCCTAAGAACATCCGTTTGAAGGCGAGCTAAAGTGAGAAGGCGAAACATCCCCTGCATAGGGTTGTGCGCTGGGTTTGGGACCCGCCACGTAAAAAACAGCCCCAATGAAAAATAAACAACAGCCTGCTGTTGGTGACTCGGCTATAATCGCGTAAGCGGTGCCAACGCCAATTAAGAAGAAGAAGAATACTTAACATTAAAGTGCATAGGTACGTAAAATTTCATGACAAACGTTGCTAAAATTCTCAAATTTTCGGATGGAGAATTTGTTGTTACGTACAATCGCAGAAGTCTACTAGCTTTGGTTAACCAACGAGGGTGAACGATGGGTACAGGTTTCACATTGCCTAAATCTTCTAGACAGGAACCGTTATGAATCGCGTTGGCTATTCGATACAAGTACTTAACGTCCGTTGAAAGAGTTTTTTCCTGTTCTGACGACAAGGAAGGATGCATATTCCCCAGCAAAATACGCTGAAAGTCGGGTACAACCTACAAAAAGAACAAGTTACTTATTTAGAACCAAAAATAGAGATCTTTATTAAAGTACTAATTCCTTGCTTACCTGAATCTGTTCACAGGTTTCCATTAATTTTGTCAGAGCTCCACTGTCAGTTCGCGGTCCACTTGTAGTTGATTTTTCTAGCGCACAAAATAAGTGGCGAAAAGGTAACTCATTAAAATGTAACAAGCAAACAAACCAGTGCAATAGTCTGTCTAACAGTACTTCTAACCGTCGTAATAAGCCGTTTTCCGTGCCAGTATTGCTGACTTCACCGTCGCAGCAAATACCAACCAGATCGAAAAGAGCTAAGTTCTTTTTAACAAAGAAGTCATATAGCAGCTTTTGTTTTGTACCAGCGTCCTCAGCATTGAGTGTTAAATGGCCCAAGAGTTTGGTTTTAGGTTCTCGCACAACCACGATGTGAGATTCTTTAACCACTTTTGGGTGAAGCTTATGATTAACCTTCTCCATTGTCAATGATTCATCTTTTCTGCCATCAAATGAGAATGCCAGCAGGCTGGAATCCCTGCATTGTTTTCGACGCACAGAATCCCTGATTTTTTTCTTTTCTCGCGCTACTTTACATTTGTCCACAATAATAAGTTCCCCATTGTGTCTTTGAAATCTATATCTTTAAAAAGTGCCGTAGCCATACACGCAGCAACTCTGTCTGACACACCAAATCTGTCGCATATCATAGCAAAATTGGGGGTATCAAGCCTTTTCGTTTGCGGGCCGCGCATAATAACAATTGGCCTTTCTGCATTTGGTTTTTTTTCACCCAAGATCGTCATCAACGTCCATATCTGATGAGTCAGGCCGGTAAGATGAATATTCAGCAGCTGTTGGAGCCAAACCCAAATCAACAACATCCGCCAGGACCGCTGGAATTGTCAGCGGTATGCTGATCAGTCAAAAATTCGTGTAAATGATCAGGCATCGAACCACATGAGCAACAATTTCTTTGTAAATTGCGCTTGCATTTTCCAATATAGAATAAGTTGTTCATAGTCTTGATAAATGCGGTGCATTTTTTAGATGTAGACGTGCCTTTTGTTTCTTTAAAATATTTATTCAGCAAGGTTTTCAGCTTGTTTATTATGGTTTTCTTCGTCATTATGCCAATATTCAATTTGATCCAAATTTCAATCAATTTATTCGCCCCTGGAGTAAAAGATGCGTACGATAACATTTTATTTCTATTTTTAGACCGATCACTCAAAAAAAAAAAAAAATATTTTAAAACATCGCGGCAAGTTGGCAAGTTTAGTTCGTGTAAATCACTTGGCAAACCAAAAGCACTAAAATTTGGATCTGGCATATGCACCAAATTTGATTCCGAGAGATTTGATAATGTAATAGCATTAGCACAAGAACTAATTTATATAGGAGATGACTCCATAATTAAAAGAAGCTTAAGTTTTGCTTTAAAATGTTAGAACCGCAAAAAACAGAGGCACACACTTCTTCCTTGAGTAAAAACTTCTAACTGTAATAGCTCAACCACTGAAAAACGCTACTGCCTTCCTTTCTTTTCCTTCCTTATCGGCAAAATGTGTGCACAGTGAAAAACGTGGTAAAAACGCAGAAATCAGCCATCTTTGTTTGTTTTCATTTGAACAATGCTGCCATTGTCCAATACGTATATATAGTTTTGAGCACATTTTTGTTTTCAATTACAATTTTTTACAATATAAAATATATAAACTGAAAACAAACTATTAAAAATAGTTTATATATTTATAAATAATAGCATTCGACTCTGATTTTGAGTTATTTTAAGAAAATTTCAAACATATTGAAACACATTGAACAGATTGAATTATAAAAGTTGATAATTACTACAGTATATTGATATTGGCAACCCTGGGTTGTGAGAGAGCAATCAGCTGTCACGTTTCTACGGCCGTACTTTTGCCCAATTTTAATCATTTTCATAATTTCACTTAACTAGGTACAATCTAAAATGTGTACCAAATTTAGACGAAATCGATAAAGTAGTTCCAGAGATTTACATACATATGTACTCAAAAGTGGGCGGTGGCATGCCAAATTTTCATATAGTCAGATTCCTGGCTGCAATACAACACCGAATACCAAACTCAAGATGTTTCCCTTCAATAGTTATTAAAATTTCCGATCTTTAGTGTCTTCAAAAATTACCGTTATATGAGAGGTGGGCGTGGTTATTATCTGACTTCGATAATTTTCCAGATATCCCTTAAGTAGGCATTGTGTAATATGTATACCAAATTTGAACGAAATCGGTGGGGTAGTTCCAGAGATATACATATGAACTCATAAGTGGGTAGTGCCACGCCCCTATAAAAAATTTCTGTACTGTCGAATTTTCTGCTTAAATACAACATCACATGCCAAATTTGAGGAAATTAGCTTCGATAGCTACAAAACAAGCAAACAATCGACAGTGGAATAGGAATTGGATTTTTTTTTTACAAAATACAATATACGAAATTTTCTCGCTAAAAACCGGAAGCTCGATTTTCATTTTAGACCCATGGTTTCTTGCGCAAATTTTCTTAGAATTCATCGTAGTTTACGATTTTGATAACCGCTTTGTCAAGAAAAAAATTTACCCACTCTAATGTACATGTAAGTATATATGAATGTATGAACAAGCAGATTAATGCGCGCACATGTAATATGTATAAGTGATAAAATCATTTTTTGATTTTCTGAACACGCACATGCGTATACATATGATTATAATAATAAGATTAATATGATAGCCGATATATGTATGTTGTGATAAATTCAATTTCTATTACTACTATTAGTATAGTATATTATGTAAATATATTTAAGTCCAAATTGACTGTAAATAGTACTATGCATGCATTCATAGAAAATTATACTCCCCAGTGGGACTTGGAAGTAGGAAAGAATTGGATACTTCCTACTGAAAAAATAAGTAGAGGTACTTTCCTACAATAATACTATCTAATTTCGTTTTTCTGATCAATGTCATTGGGGCGAAGGACCTCCACTTCGCTTACGAATTCATATGACGGAAAGTACTTTCCCACACCTAATTTTGATTAATTAAGTAGGTAGTTACTATAAACCTAATATTTCGTGTGCTTCGAAGTACTTTCCCCACACCAATATTTTATTAATTCGGTAACTACAGGGTAGGCCATTTAAAGTTGACCCATTGGCCCATTTGCCAAAATTAAGGCGTCGCGGATAATCAGCTGGGTTTAGTTTTTGTGCCATTTGAATTTTATATGGAAACATCTTCAAATCTTTATGAATTATGCGTCGGAGAGTGGTGCGAGAGATGTCTAATTCCTGAGAGCGGCGATAACTCGATGTCGATGGAGTCTCCTCAATACTGGCTCGTACAGCTTCGATATTTTCATCAGAGCGTCTTGTGCGTTGTCTGGATGCATGACTGGCATTACTGAGATTACCGGTGTTCACAAATTTTGCGTATAAAGACTTAATTGTGTTCTTAACTGGAGCACTTTTCACTTTATTTTTTTTGCGAAACGCACGTTGAGTTAACACAATTGAAAAGTTATTTTGAATATAAAGCTGAACAATTTCAGCGCGTTCTTTTGGAGTGTACTGTTCCATGGTATAAATTGTCTTCGAATGACGCTTCTAACGCGGTATGACATTAGCCGATTTGTCAGCGCTGTTAAAAGTTACAGCGTTGCCAGATGGGTCAACTTTAAATGGCTTACTATAAACCCAGTATTTCGTATACTTCGAAGTACTTTCCTTCAAACTATTTTTGCTATTACATACTAGTAACTACTTACTATAAACCTACCAATAGCAGAAACAGTGGACACCATTAATTTTATTTAAATATTTTATTTTTTAGATTTTAATATGGAGTTTGTTTTAAAATGACGATTTTTCGCAAGTTTTAAAGCTTGTCGCAAGTCTTTAACAAACTCGCCATGGGAATATCCTTCTTTCATTGATGCCTCTGAAATCATAAAAATTTTTAGAAAATATGTATATATTTTTTCCTTTCTAAAATTATTTACCAAACAAGCAGTCGATTAACCCCTTGCATTCCTTTAAGGAGTATTTGGAATGAATGCCATCGTAGTTCAACTGAACAATAAGACTCCTTTCGAAAATACCCTCAATAGATTTAATAATCCCCGTTTTGCCTATTATATTTTTAATGATTTTTATCTATAGAAAAATAGGTATAATATTTATTAGTCAAATAGTGAAACTTAAGGGATTATATATACAATTTATATAGTCTGCACTGGAACCTGCCACTATATCTGTATTCAGTTTTTTTAATGCTTCCAAGTTGGACAACGGGAACACACTTCTCGTTCCAAAGGAGCCTACATCTTTTTCAAATAGCTGCTTAAACATCGCCAACGTTTCTGCTTGTTTTCTCCTTATGATGTTTTGGTTGGCTATAATGATATCAAGTTTTTCTAATAAACACAAACATTTTGATTAAAAACATTGAAATTATGAACTTTGTTATTGACATTACCTTCTAATTTAGCGTTATTCGTTGTATTTATATTGGTAAACTCGCTAGAAGCAATAAAGAAATCAGAATTGGGGATTTGCGACTTAAATAAAGACATCTGCAATTAAACATAAGTGTAAAAATTTTCATTTAAAACATATAAAATTATTAGATACATATCTAAAATTCATAAAAATAATACCAGATGACGTTATGAAGAATGGGCATCATGACGATTTGTTCTCCATAAGGCAAAGCTGTATATTTATAATTTATATCACTTATTTTGAATATTTCACAATCAGAACATATATCTTTACTCGCTGTTACTATTCCTAATGCTGACAAAGATTGGACTGGTGGAAAAAATTATCAAAGTTCAAAACTCTATTGCCCACTATATATTTCTCATCATCTATTTGCTTAAATTTCTTAATTTTGAAGGGAATGCAAGGAGTGAATTGTTGATAAAAAAGAAAATGGCTTTCAAATGAAATTATTACTCCCAAACGATTTGTTTTAGAACCAACCACTGGACATTTTGATGACACTACTACTTTACCCTATGTTCCACCTAGGAACTACGGGAAAATATATATATATACTACTTCATTTACACATAAATTATTAAGCTGTTGAAGAACTCTTGTTGTGCATTTAATTTTGTTTTTTATGTCTTGCATGAAATTCTCAAACTTGAATGCAGCAAAGTAATAATAAGCCCTATTCCCTTATGCACTGCGGTAAATGCAGCAAATTAAGTACATTATAAGTAACTGCCTTCTCAGAGTAGAGCTGGGGAAACAGAATTACAAATTTCTTTAATAGCTGGTCGCTTACATCCAAGTTATCAAAATAGCTTTTTTTAGAACATAACAAGCGATAGGCGCAATGCAAAATTAAAAAATGATTGTAAAGCTTATCACTAATAATGCCTTTCAAAACAATAGGGCCAGTATACAGAAGAAATTGCCTAAACTCAGTTGCCTTCCAGAATTTTAATTCATCCAGGCTTCTTGGTTTTCTTGAAAATTCTTTTGGCGTAAAAGTACCTAAAGCACGTAACTGTTTTGAAATCAGTTCTTTATCTTTTTTTTGCAATTTGAAATTATTTGTTTTACGGTTTATAATGCATATCAGCATTTTTTTTGTTATTCCTAGATCCAATAAATGCATGGGATCTAGAGGAAACTGCGATACCATTTTTATTCCAAGCTATTCGGGTTCTGAAGGAATATTTTTAAACATGTTATTATGATGTTCTGGGTGCACACGATTTTTAAAATCTAAATCCGTCCTTTCATCGCACCTTTTTGTGCTATAAACCACAAGATGTTCAATTGTTTTCCCTTTCTGTGTGCATTTGTGGCAACCATAATGAGTATTGTGACCTACAACCCCTGTAACATAAGCTCTTGCAGGGGCGTCACAAATAAATGCTCTTATCTTTACAGCTATAGGCTGTTTATTGATGAGAACTCCTTCTTGCATTATTTTTTTTGAATCATTATTAAAATCATGTAGGTATTGATCTACACTTACAGGTTTAGAGCCACCGATAAACGCTCCTATTAAAAATACATATTTTTCTTGCATATTTTCTATAGAGCATTAAATGATGCCTATATGGAAATATTCTCCAGGATGAACGCTTTTTACAATAAATTTTTCGTTTTGTCCTATTAGACCATGTATCGACAAAGGAACATCGAAGCCTTCATCTTGCAAAATTGATAATAATGAGTTTACTGAATTTCTACTTGGGCTGTACTCAAAGTACCACTTTTTCAGTTTATATTTTAAATCATTTTTTTTAAGTTAGATGAACTTGGATTATCTAGAAAACAACAAACACGTGGTAATTAAAAAAAAAAGATTATTTTTGTTGAGTTTAACTTACTATCATCAATTTCATTGGAAATGTCTTCCATAAATATTTCGTTTTCATTGGAAATGTTTTCCATAAATATATCGTTGCTTGTAGATTCTGCTTGCACATTTTGTAGTTGCATTCTAGCTAAATGGGCAGCTGCTAATCTTTTTATATGACGTTTGCCGAAACCGCGTATCATCTGATAATATTATTAGTATGTACGATATGTACATGCATATAACATATGTAATAAAATTTAATAAAATTTGATGTTAGTACTTACCTTGATAACTATATATGTATATATATCTCCACTTTTATTTCTATGCACTTTATATTTATTGCTTAATTTATTTGCAAAACCCACAAACAAAATTCTTCTTTAAAGTGACAAATAACTTCATGGACGAGAACGTTTACCAAAAAATGCCGTTACTTCTTGAAAAAAAAAATTCAACATATCAAATACAACAACAGAAATTTGTACAAGCATACAATTTGCTGAAATCGTAAGCGGCTTAGTAGCGAGGTTGAATTAAATTTATAAACCTTTTCTTCATTGGCATACCATCAATTTACGAAGTAATCACTTTCATCTTCCATAGCCAATAAGTACTTTCAAAACTAATGAACTTTTTCCAAGTTCCACTGGGTCATATCATAATTATTTTTACATGCCAATATGGAAATGCCGACGGCAAAACGCAAAAGCATACACATTTGCATACATTGCGAAAGCAAAAATTGAGGCATGAAAATATCACAATGCTGTTGTTGGGAGTATCATAATCAGCATGCAAATTAATTCCCGTAACGTAGCGCGGATTATATGAGAACACTTGTGGTTATGGTGGATTGCAAGATACAAATCAAATTTTTATTTCTAAAATACTAGTTTTTGTACAATTTGGTTTTATTTACTTAAAGCTAAAGCTGAAGTGTAAGCATCAGCTTGATTGAATCCAGAACAAAAAGTTAAATTACAATTTTAGCTGTGACAGCAAATTCCAACAGAACGTTAAGTGGTTTATTTACGATTGTTATTGTTATGCCTTCTTGTGAGGGCGAGCGATATGGATTTTTGGATACAGAACGGAAAAAGCATATCGAATTCTTAAATAATCAAAAACGTTAATTATATTTCTAATTTATGAGGCAGTGTAATTGCAGAGTGCAAGGATTCAATTTTGTTTACAGTTATGGTAAGGTTTCTATGCGGAGGCTATCGTTAACTTGCATACATATATTTATAACTCTTCATATTTTTGAGTATGTGAGACAGAGAACACAATAAAAAATGTCTTTATGTTATCTGTGAGAGGTGTGTTTTGTACACATTTTTCGCTGTCAAAAGTGAAACAAAATATAAACAAGCAAAATGAAATTCTTCGTTAGGATTGTAATCATGGGCATGCATACATATATTTATGTCTCTTCATATTCTCTGCTTCGGCATATATGCCATGTCATCACATGCCGTAAATACATACATTTATTTATTTCTCTTCATATTTTCGGTTAGAATATGTGAGAGAATTGTAAAAAATGTTAAAATTGTGAGGCGAATTCCGACCTACAATGTTAACAAATGCAGCGAATTCCTTACTTTGAATAGCTTAATAATTATAATTGCATAAGTTGATACAAAGTGTTATGCAATAGCTTTACCGCAAGTCCCCGAGTGCCACACGTCTTTTTTATAAGTATCATAGAAGAAATTGAAATATGGAAATATTTATTTTAGACTAAGTTATTTATTTTTTTTTTCGAATACTTATATAAACCAAGTTTCATGAAAATTTTGTTTATATAAGTCCACATTTTTAAATGAAATCAAATAATCACACATTTCTAAGGTGTCCTCTTTTTTTTTTGCCCGCTACTGTACATAGTAGTAACTGAGAAATCCCTTTATTCGATAACTCTTACCTACATATCGCTCATTTGCTGCAAGACCGGCATTAGAAAAAAAAATCGATTTGCCAGAAAACGCGTTTAAAGTTTTCAACTGACTATAACCTTACACGGAAAACAGGAAACAGGAAGAGAATATTCCCAAGCGGAGCATATAAGAGGTATTCATATGAATTTTTCACTCAACATGAAGTATTATATAACGAACAATTCTGCAGCATTAACTCAAAAATCATGTTTTTTGATTTATGCCGGTCTTGCAGCAAATGAGCGATATGTATTTTGTTCGCATGATATTTACATTGCTAAAATGGATATCACCAGTTATGATACCGACCAGAAAACTGCAACGAGTAATAAATTTTTGTTTATACTTAAGTACTGATCCGTTACTCTGTCTGATTCTGCCAGCACGGTATATACAGTAGATAACCTTTTCGTGGTAGCTTTCTGAGGGGTGAATAGCGGCCATCTTGGATTTTCAGTGGTAGCAACGCAGTGCTGTATAAATTGAGGTAGTAAGTATTTAGCAAATTTATTTTATTAAATAACAAAAACTATAAATATTGTTGCTTAATATAAAAGAAAATTATTTATTAATGTTATATATTTACTAATACGTAGGTGATTTAAATGCCATAGTGTGCAATATTTCGCCCATGAAAATATCATTTACTGATATTCAGATATTCTTTTTGTAGTGAGTTCTTAATAATATGATGCAGCCCTGTTTTTAGATTTCTCGGTGGTGAGTTTTCTTCTGAATGTATTTGTTTACATTTGACCGACAGAGAACATAAAAGGTGCAGCATTCCATATTCGAACATTCGAATTAAATCAAAACAAAGTTTGGTTTGTATAAAGTTACTAAATATTTTATTTAAAGTTTAATAATTGGTTACATACTACATATATACAATAGAAAATGTCCGTTGAACCAGATATCGCCAAAGAAGCGGTACTTAAACGAAGTGAAAATATACCGGAAAACACACCCATCGTACGGGGCTATGATTAGAATCAAGGAATTGATTACTCAAAATTATTTGAGTCGTATGTTAATATGGGATTTCAAGCTACTAATCTTGGCCTGAACACCCGCGCCGTTAGTTCTGCTTTCTCCAGACCGAACAAGGAAGCAACTCAAATGGGTCTGGCAGTGAACGAGGGCAAGACACCAAAACACCACCAACAATGTCAGCCTGGAAATCCAACGCAGGATTACTCTTGCCAACAGGTGCTACTTCGGATTGAGTAGGCAATTGAAAAGTAAAGTCCTCTCTCGACGAACAAAAACCAAACTCTATAAGTCGCTCATAATTCCCGTCCTGCTATATGGTGCAGAGGCTTGGACGATGACAACAACCGATGAGTCGACGTTGCGAGTTTTCGAGAGAAAAGTTCTGCGAAAGATTTATGGTCCTTTGCGCGTTGGCCACGGCGAATATCGCATTCGATGGAACGATGAGCTGTACGAGATATACGACGACATTGACATAGTTCAGCGAATTAAAAGACAGCGGCTACGCTGGCTAGGTCATGTTGTTCGGATGGATGAAAACGCTCCAGCTCTGAAAGTATTCGACGCAGTACCCGCCGCGGGAAGCAGAGGAAGAGGAAGACCTCCACTCCGTTGGAAGGACCAAGTGGAGAGGGATCTGGCTTCGTTTGGAATATCCAATTGGCGCCACGTAGCGAAGAGAAGAAACGACTGGCGCGCTGTTGTTGACTCGGCTATAATCGCATAAGCGGTGTCTACGCCAGTAAAGAAGAAGAAGAATCTTGGGTTGGCAATAAGAGAAATCAATCTAATGCTCGACCAGATAAGGCTAGTTCTTGGGGTAAAATATAGAAAGAAGCTTCACCAATTAAGGTGTATGCAGAAGCTAGTTTAGTAGTGCCATTGATTGTGGGTGAGACTTTTGTTAAAAGACATTTCAATGCAAAAAAAAGAAAACGAACTATGATAATAAATAATTGTAAAAAAATGCAAATTTTTGGACTTTAATTTGTAATAGTAAACGAACTTTTTAATAAAGCTAAGTCAATAACGACTTACAATCTTGTCAATTTGTATACATATGTCAAACGACAAATTACCACCCAGGATTGTATCCTACTGCATGCAAAAATTTAGAAATACTTGAAGCGTGTTTAAAAATTTCACAAAAAAAAAAAAACAACTGATTTAACATTAAACAACAAGTAATATCCCAATAAAATTGAACAGATATTCAAAGTAATTCTATATAATCACTTAAATAACGTAAACACTTGCATTATTTAATATATTTTAAAGTGTTGATCATCAAAATTTAAAATTTATATGTAGCTCAAATGCTAATACAACACCCTGATTACCATGAAAGTAGCAAAAAAAGTGTTACACAACACCCTAAGATTTCTTAAAGTTGAGTATATGTATGTAAACCAGTGAAGCGCTTTACCTAGCCCGCGGGCGGCCGACTTTATTGCTCCCTCACAGATTCGCTCACACGTACTAGTCAAGCGCTCTCTATACATTGTGGAAAATTAATGTGCATTTGAAAATCACTTGATCAACGACTGTTGACTACTACGCATACTTCGTATAAAGTTTTGCGGCTCCGAACTAGATTTAGATAAGTTGGTTCAAAACCATGAAAATATTGATTTTAAGTTTTTTGATACAGCCGTTTAGGTGAAAACTTCAATATAAATTCAATATTTAAAATTTTTTGAATTTTAATTTCTTTTTGACACGTGAATTGTCTTTATTTTTGTAATTGATAAAAAATTAATAAGGTATTTCATTAATTTCACAATTTTCAAACTTTTTTTATATTAATTAATACTAAAGTTTTGTATTTTTTTGGGTGTAGCAGCAAGCTCTCTCATACTCCAACACAAGCACACAGTTTGGTAGTGTGCGTTTGGGCATCACTGATGTAAGCAAAGCAAAGGTTTATTACTGTATATACTGAGTCTGCCAGTTCAGTTCATGTACACGAAGCGAACTGTTTTCTTCAAATCAGCGATAGAGAACAACTTTGTATCACCAGCGATCGGCTTATACCTGATTTGTTTATGAACGATCGTATCAGCAGAAAATACCCGAAGTGATGCATACATATATGTTGAACACAATGCTCGCAACAGACCGCAAACGACATCTGTCAAATATTAAAATACACACGTTCTTATGGACACAGTTATTTTGACAGCTGCACGACTACACGACTGCAGGCCGACGGTTGTCGCTCTCGCTAACTTCAATATTTTCCTATATTTGCCAACGACAGTAGGACGACAAAAGAGTTGACAGTAGAATGGAAGATAGAGAGATAAAGAAGAGTGGTGATGCCACTAATATGTAAAATCTTAATTATTCACAGCTCTAACAAACTTGACGTTATTTTGCAAATAAAAGCGTAAAATAGATCTATTATAGCTCTATTATATCATTTGTAATAACAATTGATAATTTAAAACAAAAATATATACCAATTTACTTATTTTTTACATTAAAAATTTCACTTTGAACAAAATATTAAAATTTCATTAAAGTGCGAGGTATTAGTATGGCCACAACGAAATTGTGTACATACAAAATGGAGAGCTGTGTTGTCTTGTGTACAAGCGTTCATTTAGTAGGATGCACAACGCCATTTCCAGTTCACTGTCGTGCTGCCATGTCGTGTCGCGAGCATTGTATTCAGCACTTCATGCTTCAATGATTGAAATGATCGACAGCGTTCGGTTTGTATATCATCCCCTTAACACTGATTTAGTCGGGCACTTCTGTTCTATTTCAAATACAGATGTTTTTATGTACATGTATGTATGCATATACATATGTTATATATTTGTGGCAGCACTGCCACTCGTTTCGGAGTTAATTATAATTGTATTATGCATGGTAACTCTACCTGCTAATTGAACATTTCGCTATGTATGATTTTCTTTTCCTTTTATGTCAAACCTTTATGTCAAATAAAATTCGAAGATCGTTCTCTTTCTTCTTGGAAATCGTCGTATAAGAACCTGTCTACATAAACGCTCCACATTGGTCCCCCCGCACATTTTTACATTTTAAATTACTTTTTTCTTAATTTTTTTGCGTGGCTGACATAACAAAGTTTAATATCGTTTTGGCAAGCGTTCCACCTTCAAAGTTAATGGAACTGCGCACCATAGTTGATGCAGCTCCGCGTACGCATAAATACGGCTACATTCGGGCAAAACTTTTGGAAAATTTTACTGAAAGCCAGCAGCGACGCCTACAGCGTGTACTTCGCGAGGTGCCCTTGGGCGAACGGCGCCCAAGCGACCTTTACAACGAAATGAAGCGCGCTGCGGGAACCACGTTAAGCGAGAGCATTCTTCACGACTTGTGGATCACTCGGTTACCTACATATACGCAAGCGGCAATCATTGCTACAAATGTGGCAATCGTCGAGAAGTTGAAAATCGCCGATTCCATTACGGAGTACATTAAATTGCGCCAAGGGGACTGCAGCGAATTGTGCACCGTCCAACAATCTACCGACCAAGATCTGAGAGCCGAAATAGTAGCGCTCAAACAACGACTCGACCAAGTACTAAACGACCACGGACATCGATTTCGGCCTAGATCTAGATCTAGGACCGCGGCAGGTAGCCGTGACTCACACAACAGCTCCAACGAAATTTGGTCGTAACGCCCGTAAATGCAGACAGCCGTGCAAAATGGCTCATCCGCAGCCACCAACCGACTCAAATTAGGCCTGCTCAGCCAACTGTTTTTCAGAATCAGGCAAACGTTCTGAAAACTTACGAACAAACGCCTTCACATATTTGACACCACTGCAAAAATGAGTTTCCGTATCGGCTCCGGCGCAGAGGTGTCGACTATACCGAAGTGTTCAAGTTTGACTGAAGCATCTAAATCGGATACCAAATTGTTTGCTGCTAACGGTTCACCAATTTAAGTGTTTGGTGAAGTCCTACTTAAATTAAATCTCAACTTACGTAGAGAGTTTGTGTGGAAGTTCATAATTGCCGACGTTTCTCAAGCGACTATCGGCGCAGACTTCTTAGCATTTTTCGATCTACTACCAGATCTCAATCGACACCGACTACTTGACCGTCTCACCGCGCTAAAAGCAATGTGCTCGATAAAGTTCATTAATACAACGAATATTTCAACCATCAACGTAAATATGCCATTTTCGGATATTTTGTTAAAATTTCCGGAAATAACTCATCAACCTCCTCTGGAAGTTTCAGCAAAATCTGTAGTTGTCCACCGGATCATAACGTCCGGACAACCGGTATTTAGCAGACCAAGGCGGTTATCACCTGAGAAGCTTGCTGCAGCACGTGTTGAATTTGAGCTCTTAATGAAACTTGGCATATGTCGGCCGTCTAGTAGCTACTGGGCGTGCCCTCTGCATATGGTACACAAAGCAGATGGTTCTTCGTGTGGTGATTACCGTGCCTTGAATGCTGTCACTGTACCGGACAGGTACCCAATTCCGTTTCTCCACGACTTCACGCACATATTATCAGGCAAAACTATTTTTTTCAAAAATCGACCTACAGAAAGCATTTCACCAAATCCGTATACATGAAGAAGATGTATGCAAAACGGCCATTACGACCCCTTTCGGACTGTACGAGTTTACTCACATGACCTTTGGATTACGCAACGCCGCACAGACATTTCAACGGGTCATCAATGAAGTCCTTCGCGAAGTAGATATTACTTTCGTCTACCTGGATGACATCTGCATAGCTTCTACCTCGACGCAGGAGCACCGTAAAGACCTTAAAAACGTATTTCAACGATTGCGAGATCACAATTTGACAATGAACATCGCAAAGTCGATACTCGGAGTACCGAAACTCGAATTCCTTGGGCATCTTATCACTCAAGACGGCATAAAACCATTACCAAATCGTGTCAAGACTATTACAGATCTTAAACTTCCAACTACTGCGAAAAATCTAAAACGTTTCCTTGCCATGGTAAATTTTTATAGACCTTTTTTGAAAAATCCTCTTCAACATCAAGCACCATTATTCAACATGACTCCGGGTGCAATGATCACTCACCTCTCGTATGGACCAAAGAAAACATAAAACATTACGAAGCCTGTAAGGAAAACCTAGCTAAATGTACGCTACTAGCACATCCCACTCCCAACGCGCAGCTTTCATTGTGGATTGACGCATCCGACTATGCTGCCGGTGTAGCGCTACACCAAGTGGTTAACAACACGCTCCAACCACTGGGTTTCATTTAGCAAAAATTTACAAAAGCAGAGCAGCGATACAGTACTTACGACAGAGAGCTCACAGCTATGTATCTCGCTATCCGACATTTTAGTTTTATGCTTGAAGAACGAGAATGCAATGTCTACACCGACCACAAACCTCTCACATTCGCATTTCATCAAAGATTAGAAAAAGCTTCGGACCGTCAACCGCGACAACTAGACTTTATCGCTCAAATCACCACAGACATTCGTCGCGTGTCTGGTCAACAAAATGTTGTCGCCGATATGATGTCTCACATCGAAACTATAATATCGGAAACAACTCTTCAATCAATCAACTACGATGACTTATCCAACGATCAAGCGACAGACGAAGAGTTCTAATCCTATCTCAATGGGCAAGTGAAGCATTCATTGAAACTAATTTCGTATGCTCTTTCTTCCAGAACAAAAAAGGTGTATTGTGATATTTCGACCTATCGCATCCGACTGTTCATCACCAAACGATTCCGCCAAGCAGTACGTCGGACAATCCACAACATTTCGCACCTCGGTACACGTACAACATCAAAGATGATGAGCGAACGTTTCACCTGGCCCGGAATCCATCGCGACAGTCGGAATTTTGCAAAACATTGCCTACAATGTCAACGTAATAAGATCACCAGACACAACGTCACTCCTCTGCAACGCCGAACATGCGATAGCGGACGCTTCGCCCATTTACACATTAACATCATGGGACCATTCCCGCAGTCTAAAGCATTAATCAGTGGCTGGATATCGAGGTTTGGAATCCCCACCGACATAACGTCAGACCTAGGGCGCCAATTTGAATATACACTTTTTCAACAATGTATCAGTGTCAAACACCTACGAACTACGCCTTACCATCCACAAACCAACGGAATCGTCGAACGTTGGCACCGAACTCTCAAGTCAGCCATACTTTGTCACGACAAGGAACATTGGACAAATTTTCTACCGATAATTCTTTTGGGACTTCGCTGTTCATTCAAACCGGATATTGCAGCATCATCGGCCGAGTTAGTTTTTGGGTCGACACTACGCTTGCCATCCGAATTCTTCATCGACTGTCCAGTACCAGATAATGAGACTGAATTTGTTGCTCAGTTGCGACAAATAATGCGCGACCTACGTCTAGTCAACAAATCTTTGCATACCACTCAGAAGTCTTTTGTGCACACCGATTTAAAAACGTGCGACCAGATTTTCATCCGCGATTTGTCGGTACGACCATCATTATCAGCTCCTTACAAAAAGCCTTACAAGGTTATTCATCGCTATCAAAAATACTTCACCGTCGACATTAACGATGAAGCAGTCAACATTTCTATTGACCGTTTGAAACCTGCTACACCGCAGCAGATCCCAACTAGGAAGGGAGTACTGTAGCAGCACTGCCACTCGTTTCGGAGTTAATTATAATTGTATTAAGCATGGTAACTCCACCTGCTAATTTGACATTTCGCTATGTATGATTTTCTTTTCCTTTTATGTGAAACCTTTATGTCAAATGAAATTCGAAGATCATTCTCTTTCTTCTTGGAAACTCGTCGTATAAGGACCTGTCCACATAAACGCTCTACATATGTATATAATGGAAATTTCATCGAATACATATGTACATACACGAAATGTATGTATATATGTATGTATGTAGGGTAGAAGGGGGAGCATTCGCCACTGGGGCACATTCGCCACCCACGGTTATTTCCAAACTCAGTATAGTAATCGAACTTGAATTATCGATAATGTTTGCTTCATCTGACCACCTCTTGTTTAACTTACTTTGGAAGTTTGCAAGTGATCGTAAACAGTCGCGTTTATTCCGTTTTTTGTGTTGCAGTGGAAAGTTTTTAAAGTTCGTATATTTTGTAATAACTTTGTCAATAAAGGTGTTCAGTAAAATATTTTCATAAGTGTGATACCGACTATATTGCTTTTAGTAAAAATACAAAAAAGGTTTTGATAAAGTGCTGGAGAGTGTAAAAACAAAGTGAGTTTTGAAGCATGCCTGCACCTGGGGCACATCCGCCACACTACAGGTGGGGTTGTTTCGCCGGCATATGTGCCCCATGGGGTAAATGCACCACAGGCATATGTACCATGATGGGATAAATTTACCATACCCCATCTGGAAAATGAGCACATGAGTAGACATATTAAAACGTGGAAATATTTTATAAACTGATAAGCGCATTTTGGTACTTGTATCTACATTTTCCACATAGGTTGTTATTAGCACCATGGTTCGAAACTATAAAAAAAAGACAGACCGAAGTGATTTGGATGAGAAAAAAGTTAAACTTGCAATCAAGGATGTTCTTTCAAAGAAATTCAATATAAGTGAATCTGCGCGAACCTATGGCTTGAAACGCACTACGTTACGAGACCGACTAGCGAAGATAAATAAGGAAAGAGCTAAAGCACTTGATGATTCCGGCCAATCCTCGGACGATGAGACATTTTTGTTCTCTTCGAAATATAGCTCAAAGCAGATATTTTCAAAAAAATGGAAAGTGAAAGAGCAGAATACTTCAAAGTATGCTCAAACCTCCAACATGGGTTCACGTTCAGTGCTGCCCGGAAGTTCGTTTTTGATTATGCTGAAATGAATGAAACTAAAATCCCTTTATCCTGGAAAAATAATAAAATAGCAGGAGTTGATTGGATGCAAGGCTTCATGAAACGATACAGTGATTTAAGTTTGAGAAAACCTGAAAACACCAGCCTTGCGCGTTCTATATCTTTTACCAAAGCAGCTACATACATCTTTAACCTAACCTAATTGTTTTTTGCTAGGTGATTTCGACGAAAGGAAAGCGTACTGTGTCTCAGGTGGCGTCCGCGGAAAGAGGTTCTTTAGTTACCATGGTTGGCATAGAAATGCACTTCCACCAGTATACGTTTTTCCGCGAGTTATGTACAAAGATCACTTTGTTAATGGTGGTCCCAACGGCTGCGTAGGTATTGCTGCTAAAAGTGGGTGGATATCAACGGACGGCTTCTGTGAAGTTCTGAAACATGTTCAAAAAAACACCCGATGTTCCTTAGAAAGACCGATTTTGCTTTTTTTGGATAATAATGTTTCGCACTGCAGCTTGGCTGCTATAATGTTTTGCAGGGAGAATGGCATCCACATGATAAGCTTCCCACCGTATTCGTCGCACAAGTTACAGCCCTTGGACATAACGGTATTTGGACCATTTAAAAAACATTTGACCACGTCATATAGTGACTTCCTTTTATCCAATCCTGGACGAGCTATTACGATTTACGATATACCTCAACTTTCGAAAATTCCTTTTCAAAAGTCATTCGTCTCTGAAAAGATATGCAAAGGTTTTTCCACAGCTGGAATAAGTCCATTTAACAGACAAGCAATTCCTGAGGCAGACTTCATTAGCGTAGATGTCGAACATCAAACTGCTGATATTGACTTTGCATTAGAATTAGTTACAAACCAAAACAATGTTTCAACTGAGCCTGCTACTCCTTGCGAATCTTCACCCATACCATCTGTTGGCAAAATTTCAAAGCGAAGTTCGCCCTATTCCTAGAATAATCAAACCTTTTAACTCTTCGAAGTCAAGGAAAGGTGCATCTAAAATTCTTACATCTACACCTTCCAAGGAAGAAAAGGAGAAAATTAAATCAGGGAAGGTGCTGCCACGAAAAACTGCCAAAAGGTCCTTGACTTTTAAAAAACGAGTATCCTCGGATGAATCATCAGATGATGATTCCTTAGTTAAAAGCTTTGCAGATACCGATAAATCTATTGGATTCTTTGACTCCGAGAGCTTGGATTTGAATAATTACGTTCTTGTGTGGTTTGAAGGTCCACAAGATCAGTTTTACATACGTTGGCCGCATAGTATGCAAGTTCGAAAGTTCTCTTGAAATCGATTTTTTAAGAAAAAAAAAACGCAATTGTGGTTGTTTTTCCAACCTATTGTTAAAGGCGTAACGTTTGTACCGAGAGCAGATATTGTATTGAAGCTTCCTGAGCCCATCCATCCACCTGGAACTTCTCGAGCGTCGGCAACATATACATATATTTGAATCAGATTTAACAGAATATAATGTTAAGTAAAGTTGACAAGAGCTATAATTTATAATTTTTCAATAAGAGCTGTTGTTAATCTCTGTGAAAATAAATCAATAACATTCCAAGAAACAATAAAGAAGCAGTTATTAAATGTTTTTTACACCGTGGCGTTTGTACCCCATCCCCTTGGCGCATCTGCCCCATGGGTGGGGCGGTTTCACCAATTTGGGAAGTTTGAAAATGTGTTGAAAAAAATATAGAACAATTAAAAACAACCGGTAAGGGAAGATAAGGAAAAGGAGCCCAAAAATGTAGGTGTACAGCCAAGCAAACATTGCTAGAAAAAATTTTTTGGTTTGACTTCCACAGCAATTCAAAAAAAAAAAAAGGCGAATGTGCCCCCTTCTACCCTACTCGATGGAATTTCCGTTGTTTACGCATCGACAATTTGTAACATGCGCACATTCTCAAAGCTGATACATTTTTTGCCACACATGATTCAAATCAGTCCAGCAGGAAATTGTTGTTGGTTGCTGTACTTATAGATTTACCAATAGATATTTACTCGTAGATCAGTGGTCGGCATGAGGGGATCTGTTACTGTGTTGGTGAGCACGAAAAAAAAGTAGCCCAGTGAGAAATTGGAATTAAAATTAAGCAAATTTTATAAGCAAAATTATAAAATAAATTATTGTTCAATAAAATTTGAAAATTAAATATGTTTTCACTACGTTGGAGCAAAAATATATGAAAATATTCAATAAAACTAAAAGCTATATTGTATAAACAAACGTTATTCAAATCTCAGAGCAAATAATAAACTGATAAATAAAAAGTTCTGCAGTTTCTCGAAATGAAGGGAATAATTAATATATATATTATTATATATTTATATATAAATTTACTACACACTTTTTTAACAAAGACTCCATCGGAAAACGGCCTACCCTGCCTAACAATCTCCAAATCAATGGAACTTGATAGCTGTGTTTTTAGGTTTTCATTAATACGTTCACTATAATTTAAGTATTCGTTTTTACGTAACCAATCAGATATTTTTTGCAAAAAAATATATATTTTTTCTTTAAAAAGACATTTTCGGTTTTTTTCATATAAATAATTAATAGTATAATGAAAATTAAGTAAATGTCTTTTAAGGATATATTCCCTATTATCTTTAAAAGACTTGGAACATAAAAGGCATTGCATGGCACCAAAGGCATTTAGAATCATAAAATATTTCTCGCAGGACATATTTGGTTTTGCGCTATAGCCTTGCGTGATGTTAATTCGTTGCTGGCTCGACAACGACTGAACGATAGAGCGTAAGCGTACGTGTGAAGTTAGTTTGCACAATTGTGCTAAGAAATGCCGACCACTGTCGTAGATTTACTTATAGTTTACCCAAAGTTTCCCCAGGAATAAAGGGATGTTCAACTTATTCCAGTGTGAGAGCGCCTCAAAATAAGCGTTTTTTATAACATTTTCCATTATGGCCAGATCGAACAAAATAAGAATTTGTGGGCATTTTAAATTAAAACACCCAACATTTAGTACGAATAAAAATTACTATGTAGTGGCTATTTATTGTATGGAGAAACTATTTAAATCTTTTTAAAGTATATTAGAAGAACCGATTTTTGACCTTTCAATACCCAAAACAAGGACTTAGGCTTGTTAGCTCTCATTCATTAAATTTTTTTATTCATTTTCCATTGAAAATAATACTATGATGCTTCAAATTACAAAACGTTTCATCAAATGCCTTTAAATATCACAAATTTACTTAATTTTCATTGTTTTACATTTTTTATAAGTGGTCTTGAACGATGCAACAAATCCCTCCGTTTATATATTTTTTGGTAAGATTTCAATCTGGCCATCGCTTGTTTCCAATTGCTAAACGTCAAAACCTACTGAACTCGATTAGCTGTCAAAGTTCAGTAGGTTTTGACGTTTAACAATTGCTCTCTCACTTCCAGTGAGAGAGGAGTTAAACATCTCTTTATCTCTGGTTTCCCATCAATTCAAACAATCCTCGCAACGCTATGAACGGTAATGATACGATTGGAACCGAAGCCAGCTATACGTTTACACGATCGTGATTGCCGAAGAACAGATTGTTCGTGCTGCTTCAGGTCAGTTGACGCTGGCAGATACACGAATTGATTAACAATGTCGTCTATGCTGAACTGAATTGATTTGATTGTGTTTTTGGCACGACTGTTTGTTCTGATTTTATCATACTCGATGCAGCTCTCTGATACCGACTTTAGTCCAGTTCGTCGCAAACAATTGCCAGAGATAAGGAGATGTTTAACTCCTCTCTCACTGGAAGTGAGAGAGCAATTGTTAAACGTCAAAACCTACTGAACTTTGACAGCTAATCGAGTTCAGTAGGTTTTGACGTTTATCAATTGGAAACGGGCGCTGGCCAGATTGAAATCTTACCGAAAAAATATGTAAACGGAGGGATTTGTTGCATCGTTCAAGACCACTTATAAAATATGTAAAACAATGAAAATTAAATAAATTTGTAAAATTGAAAGGTATTTGATGAAACGTTTTGTAATTTGAAGCATCATAGTATTATTTTCAATGGAAAATGATTAAACACATTTAATGAATGAGTGCTAACAAGCGTAAGTGTTTTTATTGGATATTGAAAGGTCAAAATTCAATTGTTTTAATATACTTTAAAAAGATTTAAATAGTTTCTCCATATAATAAATAACCACTTTATAGTAATTTTTATTCGTACTAAATGTTGGGCCTTGGGTTGATAAAAGCCCAAAAATTATTATTTCGTTCAATCTGGCCATAATGGAAAATGTTATAAAAAACGCTAATTTTGAGGTGCTCTCACACTGGAATAAGTTGAACATCCCTTTATTCCTGCAATTGCGCTTGTTATCAAGTAGCGACGAATAATTATGTAGCTATGTAAATATTTTTTCTTTATTTTTCTTTATTCTAAGATTTCTGTTCTTAATTGTGGATTAATAGATTTATTTTGTTTTTTGCTTGCACTACCAATTTTTCACCTGTATGAATTATGTATTTTAAGTTTTTATGCTCAATAAAATGTCATATGAACATACAATACACGGTTTTTCGCAGTAAATATAGTTATTTATTTCATCGTATACAGTTTTCAGATGACGCGGAACGTATTCCCCATTTTACTACAGGAAACGCCTTTTTTTACACGGATTTCTTAGGAACGTATCTACCGTTTAAATAAGAGTTGGGTGCATGTTTTTATCAATTGTTAATATATTACATCTGCGCGCATTGATCTGCATGTTCATATACATTCATTTATACTTATATGTACATATATGTATACAATGTATACAAAATTGCCGAAGAAATAATTCACAAGCATACAAAAATATATATGCGTACACATGTTAATATGTCACCAACAAAAAATTGATATATTGTTCTACAAAAACAATAATCGTTTCAAATAGCATAAGCATCACAAATCAATATGGTAGTCAAATTGGCGAAGCACAAATGTAGTAAATCTTACAACAAAAAAATTTCATTCGTCAACGCAAACTCACATTCAACAAACGTCCTCGCTTCATTCATTAAAATATGTAGACGCCGTAATATCTCCCCGAGCAGGCCTTTGCCAACAAGCGTCTTTTCACGACGATGGCAAAAGCTAAAAATCATAAATCGAACAACTTTTTGAAGTTCCTCTGGAGGAAAAACTGACAACCCCGCAAACTCACAAAACACAAAAAAGAGTGACAAAATTGGCTTGTCAATTTAAAAATCTAAATAAATAAAATCTAAAATATTAGTGGTACTCATTTAACGTCGCAATTATATAAAAATAGTAAATTTGCAATATAGCAACACAAGTTGAATGAGTGCTCTTTGGAAAATGTGGCAATATTACTTAAGTCTGTCATTTTTTCATTTGTAGGTAATAAAAAAGCTAAAATGCCGAGAATCAGTAATAAAAAAATCTTTTGAAGTTATTGGAAGTAGCAGCGTTAAATGTTTTAATGATTATTTATATCTTTTGTGAGGACAATGGTGTGTACTTATATAAATTAAATTGGTTTTATTTTAAATGACTCCATTTTTTGTTTTGCAGAAGAGAGGAAAAGTAAAGAAGCTGAAATAATGGAGGACCTAATGCATGTATTGGCTTTAAGCGAAGAATGCATATAGTCACATATTGACATACATACATCCAACAAATAAAAAGACGTGTGGCACTCGGGGACTGCCGCGGTAAGGCTATTGCATAGCATTTTGTATCAACTTATGCAATTATAATTATTAAGCTATTCAAAGTAAGGAATTCGCCGCATTTGTTAACATTGTAGGCCGGAATTCGCCTCACAATTTTAACATTTTTACAATTCTCTCACATATTCTAACCGAAAATATGAAGAGAAATAAATAAATGTATGTATTTACAGCATGTGATGACATGGCATATATGCCGAAGCAGAGAATATGAAGAGACATAAATATATGTATGCATGCCCATGGTTACAATCCTAATGCCTGGTTTTCATTAGGTCAAAATATTTGACATCAAAAACTGCCTCAACGAGCAGCTGTTAATTTGGTGTCAAATGCGTTTTCATTGTGTCATAAAAATTCATCAAATGTCGATATAGCAGTGCATTTTAAAAACTGCCGACAATATTTGGCGTCAGATGATTGGCAACCCGTTTTCACTATAGATGTCACTTTTGAACAGGCAGTTTGGACAGCTGATTGCAAACTCAATTATTTTTAAAAAAGTGCGTGAAAAAAGTGAAAGGAAAAGAAAAAAATGAATAAAAATAAAAAGATTGCAGTAGCAACAGCCGCGCTATTTGTAGTAACAACATTAAGGGCTTGGAAAAGGAAGCGGACTCAACAAAGGAATCTAAAACCGTGGTGGATTAGACCAGGACTAAGGAATCGTTTCACCTGTGGTTTTTATAATACACTACGAGCCAATCTGGTTTCTCAGGATTCAAAGTGGTTGAAGAACTTCCTGAGGATGACTATGGAAGATTTTGACTTTTTAGTGGCGCGCCTTACTCCACATATTTATAAACTAAATACAAGATTCCGTGAAGCGATATCGGTCGGTGAAAGACTGGCGGTAACACTACGCTATTTAGCCACAGGAGATAGCTTCTCAAGTTTAATGAGTGTTTTTCTATTGGGAAAAACTACTATCTGCCATGAAGTGCATAACACGTGTAGTGCAATTTTTAAAGCTTTAAAGGACGAGTTTTTAAAAGTGAGTATTCATGCCTATTCACGTTAATCAGTGATAAAATGTAAAATATTTTCTAATAAGGTTCCAAACACTCATGAGGAATGGACAGAAATAGCGGAACGTTTTTACCAGCGATGGAATTTCCCTAATTGTTGCGGTGCGTTGGATGGGAAACATATAGCAATTCAGGCGCCTGCGAACTGCGGTTCTGAGTATTTCAACTACAAGAAATACCATAGCATCGTTTTGATGGCTATGGTTGATGCCGACTATAAATTTTTATTTGTTGAAGTTGGAGCTTATGGTCGGGAATCTGATGGAGGCGTTTTCGCACGGTAAAACTAATATAAAATAATATCATTGAACGTTAATAACTAAAAAACATTATTATTTTTCAGATGTGCTCTTTCGACGGCACTTGCAGAAAACAGTTTAAATTTTCCGCCAGCGAAGTCACTTCCACATGAAAGTGATGAAATGCCATTTGCCATTGTAGCTGACGACGCTTTTCCTTTAAAAACATACTTAATGAAACCATTCAGCTTCCGCAATCAAGTGATGTCGTTCAAAATATTTAATTATAGGCTATCCAGAGCACGAAATGTGGTGGAAAATGTGTTTGGCATTTGTGCATCGCGTTTTCGGATCCTCAGAAGACCAATGGACGTTACTCCCGAACATGCGACAGTTATTGTCCTCGCGATTTGTGTATTACATAATTACCTATTAATACGCAAGTCTATATATATACGAATGTCTGACGTAGACAAAGACACAAATGGCATTACCGATCCAGGTAATTGGCGAATGGAGTTGGGGGAAAATGGAATGCTTCCATCAGTTCGGCCAAGCAGTATTTTAGGTAGACCAGCAGACAGCGCGATAAATGTCCGTGAAAGATTTATGGAGTATTTCATGACTCCTCATGGAGAGGTTGAATGGCAATATAATAAGACAATATTGCATAACTCTTCTTTGTAGTTTACTCCTATCTTTCTCATTTATAAATGTGTAATTCTATAATTTAACTTATTTCGTAAATACAAAATATTTTCATTATACCTATTTTAAAAACTTTCTGAATTTTAAATAAAACAAAAGTTATATCATTTTGAATTCAGTATATATTTATATAATTCATTTCTTATTTTATATTTATTATTTTACTACTAATTATAAAAATACTAAGTTCATTTAAAAATATATATAAAAAGATATAAAAAAGGAACATTAGGTACATCATTTCATTTGACTAGTTAAAGATTTTATATTTAAACGGCATTATGCTGAGCTATAAAATAACAGCAAAATTATGTTTTGTTACATATACAATTCTGCAACTGTTTTTACCGTGTGAATTTCTGCTGATACTTGAATATCAACTCACATATGTCCTGCTTGAATTCTCTGGCCAGTTGTGGAGATTCTTTGTCCCACTCACGGCCGTTTGATGCCACAAAGTTGCCTAAATCATCCCAAGCATCAGTTTTTGTAGCAGATGTGAGAGTCTCCAGCGCACGTTGAACTACTTCAATGTATCCATCGTCGTTTTTTTCAACACGACGTTTCCTTAAATTGGGTCGTGATGTAGATGGCGTTGGTGGTATATCGCCAGATACCGTTTCCGACTCAAACAATATTGTTGGAGTGGTCAGGGTCGACGAGCTGTCCTATAATAACAAATAAACACATGAAAAATAAATATTAATATTTTTTTTATAAATTATTATATATACATACATGTATATACTTACATTTATTAAATTTGAAGTGGTGCTCGCTTCAACATTTAATGTAGGCTCGAGGAACTTTAGCGAATTGTAGAGTGGGTTCATGGTAGGCGTTCTTCCAGCACCTTGTCCACTTTTTGTATGAGCCCTTCGGTTGAAGGCCGCCTAAAAGATATATATATAATGCAATTTGTTGTGTACTATATGTGAAAAACTTACGCGAAAAGAACAACGAAGGCTGTTCCACTTGGCTGATACTTCGGCTCGTGGCATATTTAGTGTTTGTGCCACTTCATGCCACTGAGCCTCACGCAAATTCCTATCGCGATAATCCGCGGAAAGGAAATTCCAGGTTCCTTCCCTTGACTCCACTTCTTGAATTAGTTGCTCAGTCTCCTCCGCTGTCCACTTTTCTTTCATTTTTCGCACCCGCTTGATGCTTGGAATTAACATTTCTGTGTTTGCACTCATTTCTTCTGCCATTTTGAAACTGAAAAAGGTTGGAATAATACATTAATTGAAATTAGAAAATATAATAAAACACTTACCTTGAAAAGTGAAAAATCTTTTTTATTTATTTTTGTACATCATTCGCGCGGCAAATGGAAATAATTTGCCAACATGTTGGCAAATCTAATTTTGACGTCAAATATTGCCACATAACGTATTTTAATTGTTTTCATTTCGCTGTCAATTTAAATTGCCGTTTGTTGGCAAATATGCCGGCAAACGCAACTGACACCATATGACAACCCGTTTTCATTATTTTGACAGCATTTGACGTCAAATATAACCTAGTGAAAACCAGGCATAACGAAGAATTTCGTTTTGCTTGTTTATATTTTGTTTCACTTTTGACAGCGAAAAATGTGTACATAACACACCTCTCACACAAATAACATAAACACATTTTTTATTGTGTTCTCTGTCTCACATACCCAAGAATATGAAGAGTTATAAATATATGTATGCATGCTGATTATGATACTCCCAACAACAGCATAGTGATATTTTCATGCCTCAATTCTTGCTTTCGCAATGCATGCAAATATGTATGCTTTTGCGTTTTGCCGTCGGCATTTCCATACTCGCATGTAAAAAAAATAATTATGATATGAGTATAGTTTTGTATGAATGCAAATTAATTCCCGTATCGCGGGAATTTGTAAAAAAATATATTTTCTCTCTGCCAACGCGCAGAGAAAATGAAACTCGTCGTGTCGACTGGATTGCCGGAGACAAAATCTATCTTTTATTCACAAGTTACTTATATTTATACATTTACTTATTATTTACTTAAAGTTATTGAAAGAAAGTGTCAAATTACATTAATTTCATATTCAGCATTTATAAGAATGGTTTATTCTAATGTGAACGGAAAAAGTATATCGAATTCTATTTTAATTTATGAGGCCGCACAACTACAAAGTGTAAAGATTCAATATTGTTTACAGTTATGGTCAAGTAGCTGTGTGGAGGCTGTCATTAACTCCCCCCTTCTTAAGATGAATCGTCCCCGATTCACTATTATTTTGAGTTAATTTATGTATTTGATCTAAAAGAGCATTAAATGTGACTTCTTGCAATTGCACATTTTCTATTGGTTTGGGAATTTCGCGAGATTTTTTGAATTTTAATATTATGTAAGTTATGAAAAGTATTCCCAAGATTAAAATTATGTACCAAAAATATAATTGGACTGTGATATGCTTATTCCGTTCTGCTAAAATGTTTATATTATCTAATTTTAACAGTTTATTAGTTGTTTCAATATATTCTAAAATTTCAAAATTATTGATATGGTTATTTTTCAGATAATTCCAGATTTTTGTTTCTATATTTTCATAAGTTTGATTTTTTTTTCTCTTTTAGTTTTTTACATTTTCCTTGTTCTTTATTTAATATTTCTGACAAACATGCACTTTTTTTATTTAATTTGCAATATGTTTTTGTAGTTTCAGTTTTACAATTTTGTATATTAAAAAAATTATTATTACAATATGTTATGTTCTGATCAATTATAAGCTTACCATCTAATTGAGCTATGGCTCTCTCATCATAGTATTTACATGTTGTTTCTATTTTAGGGTATTTGATATAAAGTATAATTATATCTCTTTTTTGTGCTATTTTAAATTTTGAAATGTCCATTAAGTCTGTAATGGTCATTGTACCATGTTGGTAATAGGTTATGTTTTTTAATTCATCAAAATGTAAAATTTTTGGATTTAAAATTCCTATTTTCCCAAATGTTATTGTATTTATTATATTTTGTAGTTCATGTATAATGTATTGATTTCTTCTTCTTTTGATTTTTCTGGCTGTGTTATCACTTTTTATATTATTTATTGTATCAGTTAATTCTGTTATTACTTTAAAAATTTCCGAATTTGTAGTAAATTGTTTATTGTTATTTATTGTTAGATCATTTAATCTATCATTTATTTTTATGAAATCGTCATGATATGGAGTTCCTGCTATCCATTTCCAAAGTGTACCTAATTCATTTATTCCTCTTTTTTGTCTAACATGGTTTTGTTTTAACTGTCCTAATAAAGTTTCCATTAATAATATTTCTGATTCTGTTTCTTGAGTGATAATTTCTAAATCATCATTATTATCAATTCCATGTTTCATATTGTTATAAAAACTTCTTTTTTCTTCTGTTATTATATTTTCAAAGATTGTTAAATTAGTAATGTGAAATATATCTCCATATTCTTCATAAATGGAAACGTCTCCATTTTCGATAAGTACGTAGTACTGTCGGGTATAATCTATTATATCAGCTATTGTCAAGCCAATTAGTAATGCGAAAATTGAAATGATCATTTTGAAAACCTATAATTAATTATGATTTTATGTTATCTTTATGTATAATTCTATTTCTATTATTTATTATTATGTTATTCCCCAAGTTTTCTTTAACTTGTTGTTTTTTATACCTAGGTTGTAATTTATTTCTCTCTCCTATTATTTTTTCATAAATAATTTCTCCAGGATGATATTGCTTATCTGTTCTATGTTTATTATGAAACATTAGCATTTTCTCCTGTGCTTGCTTTAAAGTGGTTGGTAAGTTTTCATGGTTTACCCTATTATAAAGTACTTCATTTGGTTTAAAATTCGTTACTGAATGAATTGTTGTATTGTATTGTTGCGCTGCTCTAAGTACTGTTTCTAAATTACTGACAATATTGTATTCTTCTTTTATACATCTAGTTATTTCGATTATGGTTGAATGAACTCTTTCAACTTGTCCATTAGTTGTGCTATGACGTGGATCACAAAAGTAAATTTCAATATTTAACCTTTGCATTAAGGATTTAAATGTTGATGTGGTAAAGCTTGGTTCATTATCTAAAGTAATTTGTTTTACATCTGTGAAGGTTTGAAGTAATTCTAAAACCTTTTATTCGATATTTGACTTGTCTTCTATATGTTTTAATATTAAAAATTTTGAATAAGCGTCTGCACATGTGATAAATTTTAGTTTTTCTGCGTAAAAAATGTCTAAATGGAGCTGTTCTCCTTCTTTCTCTGGAATTGGGGCTTTACCTATTGGTATTTTCTTAGGATGGCGATCATATATATTTTTATTGCATATTATACAATTTCGAATGTAATCTTTCATTCTTTTCCTCATTTCGGGCCAATAATACAATTTCTCTATTTGTTTAAGATTTTCATTATAAGTAGCTTCGATGAGCTCTATTATGGGTTTGTTCTATTAATTCGGACTGATCTTCTCTATTAACCCTAGAAAGATAGTCTGCGTAAAATTGAGGCATGCATTTTCGAAATATTACTCTCTCTTTCTAAATAGCGCGAATCCGTCGCTGTGCGTTTAGGACATCTCAGTCGCCGCTTGGAGCTCCCGTGAGGCGTGCTTGTCAATGCGGTAAGTGTCACTGATTTTGAAATATAACGACCGCGTGAGTCAAAATGACGCATGACTATCTTTTACGTATCTTTTAAGATTTTAACTTATACGATAATTATATTGTTATTTCATGTTCTACTTACGTGATAACTTATTATATATATATTTGTTTTCTTGTTATAGATATCGTGACTAAAATATAATAAAATGGGTAGTCCTTTAGACAATGAGCGTATCCTCTCTGCTCTTCTGCAAAGCGATGACGAGCTCGTTGGTGAGGATTCTGACAGTGAAATATCAGATCACGTAAGTGAAGATGACGTCCAGAGCGATACAGAAGAAGCGTTTATAGATGAGGTGCATGAAGTGCAGCCAACGTCAAGCGGTAGTGAAATATTAGAACAAAATATTATTGAACAACCAGGTTCTTCATTGGCTTCTAACAGAATCTTGACCTTGCCACAGAGGACTATTAGAGGTAAGAGTAAACATTGTTGGTCAACTTCAAAGTCCACGAGGCGTAGCCGAGTCTCTGCACTGAACATTGTCAGATCTCAAAGAGGTCCGACGCGTATGTGCCGCAATATATATGACCCTCTTTTATGCTTCAAACTATTTTTTACTGATGAGATAATTTCGGAAATCGTAAAATGGACAAATGCTGAGATGTCATTGAAACGTCGGGAATCTATGACAGGTGCTACATTTCGTGACACGAATGAAGATGAAATCCATGCTTTGTTTGGTATTCTGGTAATGACAGCAGTGAGAAAAGATAACCACATGTCCACAGATGACCTCTATGATCGATCTTTGTCAATGGTGTACGTCTCTGTAATGAGTCGTGATCGTTTTGATTTTTTGATACGATGTCTTAGAATGGATGACAAAAGTATACGGCCCACACTTCGAGGAAACGATGTATTTACTCCTGTTAGAGAAATATGGGATCTCTTTATCCGTCAGTGCATACATAATTACACTCCAGGGGCTCATTTGACCATAGATGAACAGTTACTTGGGTTTAGAGCCAAGTAAGTATGGAATAAAAATCCTCATGATGTGTGACAGTGGTACAAAGTACATGATAAATGGAATGCCTTATTTGGGAAGAGGAACTCAGACCAACGGAGTACCACTCGGTGAATACTACGTGAAGGAGTTATCAAAGCCTGTGCACGGTAGTTGTCGTAATATTACGTGTGACAATTGGTTCACCTCAATCCCTTTGGCAAAAAACTTACTACAAGAACCGTACAAGTTAACCATTGTGGGAACCGTGCGATCAAACAAACGCGAGATACCGGAAGTACTGAAAAACAGTCGCTCCAGGCCAGTGGGGACATCGATGTTTTGTTTTGACGGATCCCTTACTCTCGTCTCCTATAAACCGAAGCCAGCTAAGATGGTAAACTTATTATCATCTTGTGATGAGGATGCTTCCATCAACGAAAGTACCGGTAAACCGCAAATGATTATGTATTATAACCAGACTAAAGGCGGAGTGGACACGCTAGACCAAATGTGTTCTGTGATGTCCTGCAGTAGGAAGACGAATAGGTGGCCTATGGCATTATTGAACGGAATGATAAACATTGCCTGCATAAATTCTTTTATTATATACAGCCATAATGTTAGTAGCAAGGGAGAAAAGGTTCAAAGTCGCAAAAATTTTATGAAAAACCTTAACATGAGCCTGACGTCATCGTTTATGCGTAAGCGTTTAGAAGCTCCTACTTTGAAGAGATATTTTCGCGATAATATCTCTAATATTTTGCCAAATGAAGTGCCTGGTACATCAGAAGACAGTACTGAAGAGCCATTAACGAAAAAACGTACTTACTGTACTTACTGCCCCTCTAAAATAAGGCGAAAGGCAAATGCATCGTGCAAAGAATGCAAAAAAGTTATTTGTCGAGAGCATAATATTGATATTTGCCAAAGTTGTTTCTGACTGACTAATAAGTAAAATTTGTTTCTAATATGTATAAGATATGCTAATTATTTATTTTATAATACAACATGACTGATTTCATGGTACAAAATAAGTTTATTTTGTAAAAGAGAGAATGTTTAAAAGTTTTGTTACTTTATAGAAGAAGTTTTAAGTTTTTGTTTTTTTTAATGAATAAATAAACATAAATAAATTATTTGTTGAATTTATTATTAGTATGTAAGTGTAAATATAATAAAACGTAATATCTATTCAAATTAATAAATAAACCTCGATATACAGACCGATAAAACACATGCGTCAATTTTACGCATGATTATCTTTAACGTACGTCACAATATGATTATCTTTCTAGGGTTAATAATATCCATTGGAAAAAGTTTGGTAAATACAAATTTGTTTTGAAAAGTTTGTTTCAGAGCTTCTTGGATTTCGTGCAAGTCTTCAACAGTGCAATGAATCGCTGTCACTAACTTTGGTTGAATATATTCTTTCAAAATAGTCATTAAATTTTCTACTGTGTCATACTCTATTAAATGCCCAAAGGTTTCGATTAACTCATGAGTCGTTAACCTATTTTTACTTAGTATAATTTGCTGTTTAAACTGATTTAATGGTTTTTGTGTTTCCTGTATTTGATTGTTTTCGCTACTCTGTGCCGAGTGCTCTGAATCTTCCGATTCGTTTGATAAATGGTTTAACTGAAGACGGGAAAGTGCGTCTGCTACTGCATTGGTTTTACCGGGTTGGTACACAAATTTAGGAGAGAATTCTTCTATAATTGCGTGCCGTCTTTTTATTTTTGGATTCGGGTTACGGGGTGATAAAGCAAATGTTAATGGTTGATGATCAGTATGTATTTCCAAATTGGTTACACCGTAGAGATAATTTCGTAGATTTTTTAGTGCCCAAACAATGGCATAAAGCTCCTTCTCATTAGTTGCGTAATTTGTTTCAGTTTTATTAAGAGTTTTTGAATTGAAGATAATTGGTATACCTCCTTGTGATAGTACCGCACCCATTGCAAAGTTAGATGCATCGGTAGTTAATACAAATATTTTTGAGTAATTGGGTTGTGTTAATTCTATTTCTGAAGCCAAATGATTCTTTAATTTATTTAATGCAGATATTCCTTCCTCATTTAGAGTTATTTAAAATTTTTTTGATTTATTTTTAGAAATCCTACCATTTTCTCCTGATAGGTATTTTGTCAAAGGTTTAGCTATCGCTGCATAGTCTTTAACAAATTTACGATAATATCCTGCAAGCCCTAAGAAACCTCTTAATTCGCGCAAACTTCTTGGTATTGGATAATTTAATATTAATTTTATTTTATTTGGGTCTGTTTTGATAACATATTGAGCTACTACATAACCTAAAAACTCTATTTCTTTCTCGAAAAAATTTTATTTTTCTAATGAAATTTTCATATTAGCTTCTTTTAAAATTTGCGTAATTGTTTCCAAATCCTTTAAGTGTTGAGTTATATTTTCCGAAAAAACAATTTTATCATCCATATAAACGTGACAAATTTTTCCAATATGTTCTCGCAATATGTCATCCATTGCCCTCTGAAAAATTCTAGGAGCATTTTTTAAACCAAAAGGCATCCTCAAAAATTCATATTTCCCATTATTAACGGAAAAAGCTGTTTTCTTTTCTTTGACATTATTATTTGATGAAATCCTGATTCTAGATCGATGCTTGAAAAATATTCTGCCTAGCCTAAATTAGACAATATTACGTTAGTATCTGGAATAGGGTAACGATCGGAAATTGTATGCTCAGTTAGCTTTTTGTAATCGATTACCATTCTAAGTTTTGGTGTTCCATTCTCATTTGTACCTTTTTTGGTACCACTCAAATAGGTGAATTATACGGACTTTTACTCGGTCTTATGATATTTTATTATTTAATCAATTTTTTTATTTCTTCATTAATAAACGAATTTACAGATAAGGGATATGGATATTGTCTGCTCCATATCGGATCCTCATTTTTCATTCTTATTTCTGCTTTTACTTTTGTCATGAAGGGAAAGTTTGTATTGATACTTGAATGCATTTGAGCAATTTTTTCTTTTATATGTTTTTTAAGATCCTGCAATTCTTCCTCCTGATTTTCATTGTTTGAACTTTCGGAATTCTTTACCGAATAATAATTATCATTATCACCATTCATTTCTGAGCCACTTTCACCCAATATTGAATAGTTATCGTTCATGTTGCCGGTAAATTCATCGGCTAGCATTGTAGAACTTTTCTGTTCCACAATAAATTTTTTATTTAATTTGCCGGTATTATCATCGGCTGCCGTTGTAGAACTTTTTCGTTCCACAATATATCTTTTATTTAATATACCGGTATTATCATCGGCTGGCGTTGTAGAACTTCTTTGTTCCACAATAAATTTTTTTAATATAATATTGCCGGTAGTTGCTTTGGCTGGTTTTACGGAATCTTTATGTTCCTTAATTTTTTTATTTATGCCGATATTTCCCTCGGTTAAATGTGCAGAAACTTTTTGTTCCTTGATTTTTAAGTTTTCTCCATTTTTATTTTCAAAATAAATGTTCATACTGTTTGCTTCATTTTTAATATTATTTCTTTCCATATAATTTATTTTCCTATTGGGCACGTCGATAAGTGCCTGAATTTTTTTAAGGAAATTATAACCCAAAAGGAGATCTGATTCTAAACCTTCTATTTCGTAGAAAATTTCTTCGACCCCAAATATGGTTATTATATGGTAATGCTTTATTATGGAATAGCCGTTCACGGTTTTTATCCATTTATAAATGGCTAGTTCGTTTGTGTTATTATAAACCCCAGGCTTAACGTAGCAAGAGGTTGCTCCTGTATTGACTAGAGCTTTTAAACTTTTCTTTATTTTTGAGTCGTAGAGCTTTAGATAGGGGAGTTCATCCCCTCTTTGCCTAAAAAATTACTTTCATTCATGTTGTTTATCTTCTGTGGGCGAAAGCTATAATTGCTTTCCCTTGGTCGTTTTATTCCTTGGATGTTTTTATTTGAAATATACCTATTTGGTTGGTCCATATTGGCTTCATAGCTTGTACTGGCCAATGGTTTTCCAAAATTTTGGTATTTATGGCTATTGTTTAGTTGGGGCTTTGGGTAATTTTCCCTTCGGTATGATCTAGACATAGATGGATATATATCCATTGGTTCTGGTTTTGGCATGTTGCTCCTCTGATGAAATTGTAAATTATTACTTGGATAAAACTGTTTTACTCTTGTCCTTTCATTTGCAAAATTTTGTGCAAATCGAGCTCTCTGATTATTGGACTCTAATTCCTGAGCTTTGGCCAATGCGTCGGGCAAATCTTCCGGACAGAGGGAAAATATAATATCTCTTAATGGAGCGTTAAGTCCAGTTATAAATATTCTAAGAGCCTGGTCTCTATTCTTTTTATTAAATTCTTTTGTTATTGATGCGGCCCCTCCATAAGTCATAATGGTTTTATTAATCATCAACGTTAGTTTTTTGTTAACTAAATTATAATATTCAATGGCCGTCATTGAGCCTTGTCGTAGAACACTCATTTCTTGTTCTATGATATGTATTGGACGTTTGTCCGAATATGCAAAATCGAGACGCGCAATTATCGCGTCAAAATTTAACACAGTACCATGGTTGGTTAATGTGTCATTTGCTTCTAGTGTAATTTTGTTACGCAAAATCGTAAGGGCTGCGAAGTACTTTCGGCTACCTCTTACATATAGGCTCATAACGTTATGTGCGGCTTCGCGCCAGCTAACATAAGCGTTTATCCTTCCTGAAAATTCTCGTAAGGATTTTATAACATCTAGTGACTCATGACACTGAATGTTGTCATTTATGATTTCCGTCTGAAAATCTGTTACTCTGTGTGTTTCAATTTCAACTTGAGTTTTTAATCTGTCAATTTCTTGCCTTATGTAATATTGCTTTCCGCAATTAGGCGCGTAATTAAATCTACCGTTAATCCCGCCTCATTAATAATGATTAATTATTATTATTTTTTTTTTTTTTAGTTTAGAGAAAGAACTTTATTATTATTTTATACTTGTATAATCTCTTCTAGGAAGAGATACTCTTCTATTCTGGAGAATCCTGGTCGAGCCTTAATTTATATTTGTATAATCTCTTCTAGGAAGAGATGCTCTTCTATTCTGGAGGGTCCTTTTATGTAGGATTCGCAGAATTGAGCTAAGTTGTGGGGGTCTTTTTATTTTATTATGTGGCTGGTGGAGCTTTAATTTATATTTTTATTTTATCGCAGTTAATCGCAGAGTTTTTTTTATTTATTTTAAGCTGGAGGGTCCCCCCGAAGGTGGTGAATCGCAGCTTTATTTTATTTTATTATTGGTTGCACAAACCAGAAATTATGTTTAATTTTTTTCTGGGGAACTTTTTCTCTTCGTGATCCCCACCGCATTTTTTATAATAGTATAATCTAATATACTTTGGTTTAATTTGGGTGTTCCCCATAAATATATATATATATAATTTATAATTTTAACATATTTATTTTTCTTAACAATAATGATTAATTAATCTTACTGCTTTCTCCAATGTTGTCCTCTGTTGTCTTCTTGTTGTTTCGTCTTTACTCTCACTGTTTTCTATAAGTTTTCTGGCATTTCTCACGTTGTGCTTTCTCCAATGTTGTCCTCTGTTGTCTTCTTGTTGTTTCGTCTTTACTCTCACTGTTTTCTATAAGTTTTCCGGCATTTCTCACGTTGCTGTAGTCACAAATGTTGCTGATATGTAATTGTTTGTTTAATAGCTTTATTTAAAAATTTTTGTTTTTTTTTGGCGACACGACACGTGTTATATATTAGATTTCGTATTATTATTTTTTGTTAGCTTACGCGACATAGCATGTTTTGGTTCTAACTTTTAATTTTTCTCACTTTTATTGAGATATTATTATTATGCTTTTTTGCATATTACCTTTCGCACGAGGATTTTTTTATTTTTATTATTTATCTTTTATAAGGATCCACGATCACGTATTCTTTTCCGAGGATATTTTGTTTTTCGTGGCCCCACATTGGGTGCCAATTAATTCCCGTATCGCGGGAATTTGTAAAAAAATATATTTTCTATCTGCCAACGCGCAGAGAAAATGAAACTCGTCGTTTCAACTGGATTGCCGGAGACAAAATATATCTTTTATTTACAAGTTACTTATATTTATACATTTACTTATTATTTACTTAAAGTTATTGAAAGAAAGTGTCAAATTACATTAATTTCATATTCAGCATTTATAAGAATGGTTTATTCTAATGTGAACGGAAAAAGTATATCGAATTCTATTTTAATTTATGAGGCCGCACAACTACAAAGTGTAAAGATTCAATATTGTTTACAGTTATGGTCAAGTAGCTGTGTGGAGGCTGTCATTAACTTGCTTGCATACAGTCAATTTGGACTTGAATATTTAATAACTTTATTTGATTTTTACAAAATATACTATACTAATAGTAGTAATAGAAATTGAATTTATCACATTAATAATAAATACATACATATATCGGCTATAATAATAAGATTAATATTTATTATTTGCTCATATGTATACGCATGTGCGCGTTCAGAAAATAAAATCATGGTTTTATCACTTATACATATTACATGTGCGCGCATTAATCTGCTTGTTCATACATTCATATATACTTATGTATATGTATGTTAACATAGCAAATGTTAACAATTGCTAAAGTAATAATGCATAATCAGCAATAATGAAAGCATAGCGGAAATGCATCTTTAGTTGCACAATTTGTCCCACAGCAAAAGCCAGACGCTTTCATTAGCATAAAAGCTCATATTTCGGTGTGAAGCGGAAATCCAACACGCGCAACCCAAATAAGTCAAGTCAGCAGTTGGCCAGTACAACGTAGCTTAGCTTTTAAGTAAATTAATTTTTAAGTTTTAGTCTTAGCTCTGTCATCAACGAAGAACCGAATAAATTTATTTTTAAAGAAATTTAGTTAAAGTTTCTTTAACTTGTACATACATATATTTGTATACACTTCCGAACAAATAATGCACAAGCATGCATACATACATATACGTACACAGGGCTAGCTTGGGCTACTGTGGGGGTCAGCAGGTGGCGGATAGTTGAACGGCCTCCAGATATGAAGGTTAGCTGCGAATATTCAATAAGCAGTCCCCGATCAAAGCAGCAGAGGTGGAGGGTGTAGCCTAAAAAGCTACATCTGCCCGACGAAGTCTCTGTGATGGGGCGAATCGACACCGCCCATAACTAAGTGTCAAACCAACAAAATTCCCGGAAGCGTCTGACTCAGAGTGAGCGGCTTACTGGGCAGCGTCTGTCTCTAGGTTAGGAGCGGCTGGAAAAATTCACCTTCCAGTAGGTATCAAATGGTACGGGTAGGATCCCGGAATAAATAAAAACATGTCTGCGAGTAATAAAAATATTCAAGTTACGGTGCAGGGTGTAAAAAGCCCAGTGCCGGCGGTTGTAGGGGGTGAGCAAGCAGGCTCCCGGCCGTCGATATCCAATGACTGCAATGGTACGGTGGTGGCCCACTTGGCCAGCGTATCAGATAATGCCACAAGTTGGGTTGATAGCGCAATAGTAGACCCCTTTAAGCGAGGGTCAAAGTTAGCTCGAACACCTGAAAAGGTTATTTCCATGGAAAGGCCTGTACGGGCAAGATCGTCGCCGCCCTCGCTACAAATAGGTAGCACGCCTCCAGTCAAAACTGTGCAAACGGGCAGGGATTACATGGCAGAACTAGGGGACAGCATCAAGAAACTCATAAGTCTGATGCATCCACCGCAACGTTCCATAAATAATGGCATGCGAGAGCTTTTAAGTGCCATTTCGAGGCTGCATACAAGTGCACAAGAGCAAAATGCAAGCTCTAGAAAAGCAGATCGAGCAACCAACCTTGCTAAAAACGTGACAGAAGCAACACCCAAAAGAATGCGCGAAGAAAAGAATGCCAATCGGAAAACGCCACCAAAAAAGAGCAAGACATCCGATCAGGTGGAGATGGTGAAAAACGGAATGGAAGGCAAAATAAATTAAAAAATAAAAGAAACGCCAAAGGAAGGAGGCTGGATGACAGTCAAAAACAAAGGGAGGAAAGTCATCAAAGAGAAAAGGAAAGTTATTCGCAGGCCCCCTCCGAAATCGGATGCGCTGGTGATTACGAAAACTGGGGACGTGTCCTATAGTGAGATACTACAAGCTGTTAAAAAAGAGAAAACTCTCCAAAATTTGGGCGAAAACGTGTCGCGTATCAAAAAAACAGCAAAAGGAGAGATTCTGTTGGAGCTAGCGAGAGATCAAAGAGGAAGCAGCAATGGATACAAGGAAGATATTTGTAAAGTTCTAGGCAACAAGGTGGAAATAGAGTTTTAACGCATGAGAAAATAATAGAAATTCGAAACCTAGACGATGTGACTACAAAGGACGATGTAGTTCAAGCAATTCGATCGCAACTAAAAGAACTCAATGTAGAAAAGAGTTCAATTAGAAAAGCGTATGCAGGAACACAAATAGCAGTTTTAAGCCTTCCAGAGAAAGAAGCAAGGCGTCTACTAGACGCAGGGAAAATAAAGGTTGGCTTAAAAAATGCTATAGATGCCTCGAATATGGCCACATAGCAAGCAAGTGCACAAACCCAGAAGACAGAAGCAAATGCTGCATAAAGTGTGGAGAAAAGGGACACTTTGCTAAGGCATGTGTGAAGGAACCATATTGCGTATCCTGCAAAATCAATGGAAGGCCGAATACAAACCATCAAATCGGCAGAAAAAGATGCCCAGTTTACCTAGCAGCAAGCAGCAATAGGAAATGAAAATCTTCCAAGTAAATTTAAACCACTGCGAAGCAGCGCAAGAATTGCTAAAACAAACAGTGTACGAAAAGAAAATAGATGTTGCAATAATATGCGAGCAATACAAAAGTCTAAGGGCAGGAACATGGGTCTCAGATAGCACAGGTAAAGTGGCAATATGGGTCTGCGGCGATAAGGCGGTGCAAGCAAGAACACTGACTAGCCGATCGTTCTATGCCAGAGCAAAAGTTTGTGGTACCCACATCTATAGTTGCTACTTGCCACCAAGTTTATCGCTAGAAGCGTACGAAAAAGTTCTTGACGAACTTGTTAGAGATGCCCAAACAACAACTCCGAACCTGATTGCAGGAGACTTCAACGCCTGGGCCTTGGAATGGGGAAGCAGAAAAACTAATCAACGTGGGAATGCCTTGCTCAAAGCATTCTCGGTACTTGATGTGGTGCTGCTAAACACGGGAACCAAGAATACATTTGAAAAAAATGAATATGGTTCCATAATCGACATTGCGTTTGTGAGTAGATCCCTATCAGGAAAGACGAAGTGGCAAATATGTGATATATACACACATAGTGACCACCAAGCGATAATGATAGACACTTGCTATAGTAATAAATGCCAAAAGAGAACTGGGTGGCCAAAAAAAGCTCAAAGTATAGGATGGAAAGACGAATCAATAGATGAAGACTTATTTAAGATAATGATGGACGAAAAATTAAGCAATTCAAATGACGCGAATGAACAAGCAAAACTATTGACTGACCATGTTAGCAGAGCTTGCGATGCTGCTATGGTAAGAAAAAAATACAACCACCGCCGAAAGCCAGTATATTGGTGGAATGGTGAAATTGCTGTTTTAAGAAGTGACTGCATCAAAATCCGGCGGAGATATCAAAGAAGTAGAGGAACTCTGGAATTTGAGCGATTGCGCGAAACGTTTAAAACAAGACGGAAAGAGCTTAGAGCAGCAATCAAGAAAAGCAAAGCTGCGTGCTTTAAAGAACTCTGCGATAAAGCGGAAGAAAATCCATGGGATGGAGCGTATAAAGCGGTAATGACTAAAATTAAAGGTGACAAAGGACAAATGCCGACCTGCCCTATACTACTTAAGGAGATAGTAGAGACTCTGTTTCCAAAACAACAAACTAGACCTAGATAGCGTAGAGCCTCCAGTCTTTCTGCCAGTGGATGACAATGAAGTCATGAAAGCTTCGGAAAGCTTTGGTAACGCAAAAGCACCTGGTTTGGATGGCATTCCAAATAGGGCTTTAAAAACTGCCATCAAAGTCAAACCCAAATATTTTACGGAGTTATTTAATAAGTGCCTGAGGGATGGAGTTTTCCCTAATAAATGAAAAGTGCAGCGTTTGGTTCTGCTACCCAAACCAAATAAGCCGCCAGGAGACCCAAGTTCACACAGGCCCCTCTGTATGATCGATACTATGGGTATAATCCTCGAACGGATAATAAGTGATCGGCTAGAAAAACACCTGGAAGTAGTAAATGGTTTATCTGACAGGCAGTACGGCTTTCGCAAAAGACGTTCGACAATTGACGCAATCAAAAAGGTTACCGAAATTGCAGACAAAGCCATCGAGGGAACCAGGTGGATGTACGGCTCCAAAAAATACTGTGCAGTTGTTACGTTGGACATTAAAAATGCATTCAACTCCGCTAGTTGGGCTCACATAATGAAAGCACTAGAGGCCCTTAAAACGCCAACGTTCCTTCTGCGTATCATAAATAGCTACCTTTCGAACCGAGTATTGCTGTATGATACGGATGAAGGGGTAAAGCGGTATGCAGTTACTGGTGGAGTACCACAAGGATCGGTGCTAGGACCACTCCTATGGAACATCCTCTATGATGGAATCCTTCGACTTCCTACACCGAAGGAAGTGGAAATAATAGGATATGCGGATGATATAGCGGTGACAATCGTGGCAAAGGAACTGTACCAAATCGAAGACCTATGCAGCAATATTGCACAAAAAATAAAGAGATGGCTAACAACAGCGAATCTTCAACTGGCAGGACAGAAAACTGAAGCGGTGCTCATATCTAGCAGGAAGAAAGTGGAAGTCGTCACCTTGGACATTGACGGGCATAAAATAACGTCGCAGTCTTTCCTAAAATACTTAGGCGTAATAATTGACACGAGGATGAATTACAAAACAAATATAGAGAAGGCTTGCGAAAAAGCGGCGCGAGTTAACACGGCTTTGAGTCGAATAATGGCTAATACAGGCGGTCCAAGTCAGAGCCGAAGGCTTTTATTGGCAAAAGTGACTCAGTCAATAGTCATGTATGCAGCACCAGTGTGGGCTAATGCCCTAAAACAAAAGACGTATGCGAAACCGGTAAGGTCCTTATTTCGGTTAAGTGCACTTCAAGTTGCCAGCGCCTTCCGTACGGTGTCTCACGAAGCCGCAGGAGTGATTGCAGGCATAATGCCACCTGAAATAATGGTTAGTGAGCTAAAGAGGGTGTACAATAAAAGCAGAAGTAACGGCAAGCCTCTAACAGCTAGAGAGCGCGAGGAAGAAAGACAGCAGAGTCTGAAAGAATGGCAATGTATGTGGGACTCAACGCCCAAAGGACGATGGACGTACAGGTTGATTGAAAATGTGGAAACCTGTTTTAGCAGAAAGCATGGCGACGTTGATTTTTACTTGACGCAGCTATTGAGTGGTCATGGCTGTTTTAGGGAATACCTCCACAAATATGGCCATGATGAGGTAGAAATATGCTCATCCTGTGGTTATGGAAAAGAGAATGCCGAACATATATTTTTCCATTGCCCAAAATATGAGGAGGATAGGAGATTTTTAGAAACGGAAATCTCTGAAAGAATAATGCCAGATAACATAGTGCCACACATGCTGCGGTCAAAGGATGTGTGGAACCATGTTAAGCACTGGGCCGCTATGGTTATCCAAGAGCAGCGAAGACTAGAGCGACTGCGATATAGCGAGGCAAACAGCCAAAACCAGTTCGAAAATCCCTGAGACGTTATAGTCAATAGGCTTAGCTTGCTCTGCGATGTAATACTTAATCGGTAGTTTCGCAGGGCAATTCAGACAAAGCTATGTGTCGTTACTGAGATGTTTTTTTCAGTGGGTTAAAGTCCCACACTACTGTTGTAAGGGCAACAGTGTCTTTTGATGATTTTTTTACATCTCGCCATAAAAAAAAAAAAAAAAAAAAAAACAAGTGAATATGTTACCAACAAAAAATTGAAGCATTGTCCTACAAAAGCAACAATTGCTCAATTGCTCAAATAGCAAGCCGCAAAAGGCATATGCTGAACACAATGACGACGACAGACTGCAAACGACATCTGTCACATATTAAAATACACACGTTCTTATGGACATAGTTATTTTGACAGCTGCACGACTGCACGACTGCAGGCCGACGGTTGTCGCTCTCGCTAACTTCAATATATAATATTCCTATATTTGCCAACGACAGTAGGACGACAGAAGAGTTGACAATATAATTGAAAGTAGAGAGATGAGGGAGAGTGGTGATGCCACTGATATGTAAAATGTAAAATTATTCACAGCTCTAACAAACTTGACGCTATTTTATAAATAAAAGCATAAAATAGATCTATTATAGCTCTATTATATCATTTGTAATAACAATTGATAATTTAAAACAAAAATATATACCAATTTACTTATTTCTTGCATAAAAAATTACACTTTGAACAAAATATTAAAATTTCATTGAAAAGCGAGGTATTAGTATGGCCACAACGAAATTGTGTACATGTAAAATGGAGAGCTGTGTTGTCTTGTGTACATGCGTTCATGTAGTAGGATGCACAACGCCACTTACACTTTGAACAAAATATTAAAATTTCATTGAAAAGCGAGGTATTAGTATGGCCACAACGAAATTGTGTACATGTAAAATGGAGAGCTGTGTTGTCTTGTGTACATGCGTTCATGTTGTAGGATGCACAACGCCATTTTCAGTCCACTGGTGCTGCTGCAGTCTGTCGCTGTCATTGTGTTCAGCACTTCAATTTGGCAGCCGAATTGGCGAAGCCCAAATGTAGTAAATTTTACAACAAAATCAATTTCATTCATAAACGCAGGCGCAAATTCTACAAGCGACCTCGCTTCATTCATAAAAATAGACGCCGTAACATCTCCCCGAGCATGCCTTTCCCTACAAGCGTCTATTCGCGACGATGGCAAAAGCTAAAAATCATAAATTGAACAACTTTCTGATGCTTCTTCACAGAAAGAAGTCAGAAAAGTGGCAACAACGGAGTTGTCGATTTATAATATTTGTCCAATCTAAAATATTTTTCCGTGACTAGCAAAAATCTGCATCGATATGTATGAACGCTCATACATATACATACATATTTACACTAGTTTGTAAGCGAAGCTGTTACAGCGGCAGGGGAAGTGGTCAATAGGCCATTCGTTTATTTTTTTCGGCACAGCTTGGATTTTCTATCATCACACAAGTGCTGAACCAATGAGCGCGACAGATATTAGAATACATAGTTGTGCAGCTGCCTCAATACCTGTGTCTCTAAGAACGTGTGTATTTTAATATTTGACATATGTCGCTTGCAGTCTGTCGTGCTCAATGTGTTAAGCACTTGACTCTTTGACAAAACGCAAGTTTCGGCCATTGGTTGACCGTGACAACAGAGATTCGAAAGAAGCGTGCGACTCTTGTTATTATGAATGCATGTACCTATGTATATGGCTCGCATTTGCTTTCGTAAACATGCAGACAAATGTGCCAAAGAAATAATATACATATGTACATATGCATGTGTCATAGAGCGTGAGGGTTTTTCGTTACGGAATTTTTGGATTCGGTCCCCGCGCTCAGAAGCTCGCGATAGAAGCTATGCAATAGCTTAAAATAAAACATTATCCACTTCAAGAAAGATTTCGAAACCTGAACTCTTTCTTGAAATAAGAGAAGCTTGCCTACACATTTTCTGCTGATAAAACAAATTCTTCTGGCATGCATGTAGATGTGTGTATGTATGTAAGTAAATATAAACACATATATAAGTGCCTGCGCGCACTTAAAATTAGAAGATAAACAACAAATTTAAATAAAGAAAAAGTCAGTCGAAGATTAGACCTAAGCAAAGAAGCTCAGTGTTTTTCATTTTTAACTGTAGAGTTGACATAATGAGCCAAGAAGTAGTTGAGCTCTTTATGACACCAAAACTGGCGACGAGGATAAATTAACAATTTTGGGAAGTTAGTAAGTGAACCACAACTGGCCATAAGGAAATCAAGAATTCACAATTAATCAATTGGAAAAGAGTTGATAACGCACTCTTAAACTAACAATTTTTGGGAAGCTAGTGAAAGCGACAGCATTAATAGTGCAAAGAAAAAAGTGGAAATATTAATAGAATTGTGGAAAACAATAATATATTTAATAAAAAACATTAATAGAACTATGCAAAAACATTGCTTAAATATTATAAAAACATTTAAATTGTGTTAAATGCGCAGCAAGAAAACCTTAAACAATACGTATACACAGTACAACAGCTATCCTGCGGGGTGAAAAATTCCAAGTCAGGGTGATGGTACTAGGTCAGTATAGTAAAACCCTCAAAGGGTTTGGCGTTCGTATGTGTCAGTTTTTTTTATGACCTTTTAAATTTTTTCCTTATCTTGATGTTTTTTCGCTTAGTTGTAACATTTTGGCAAAAACGTAGTTTAACATAACCCGCGAACTACTTGTCCGATTTTGATGAAACAAATTTAGAAAAATTAAGAATTACAGTTTCTCTAATTAGAATTATAATCTGTTTCTATACCGTTTTCCTATATGTGCAACACTTTCGAAGTCAAAAATGAATGTATGAAGGGGAAAAAGTATTTTTTTCCTAAAAATTTAAATATTAAAAAAAAATTATAAAAATGTTTACTTTATTTTTTTAGTAGTTTATGGCCAGAAGTCTGGAGTTATTCGGGAAAATTTATAAAAAAGGCGATAAATAACACTTTTTTGAATAAAAGCAAATAGAAATTGTAAAACAATTTAAAAGGTCATAAAAAAAAAACTGACACATACGAACGCCAAACCCTTTGAGGGTTTTACTATACTGACCTAGTACCATCACCCTGACTTGGAATTTCTCATCCCCAGACAATAATCCCAAAAATGTTCCACAGTGATATCAGCAAATAATGAACCTTCAAAATATATAAATAAATAAAGTGTGATTTTTACTGAAAAACATTCGTACAACGGTAGCCGTTATCTGAGTTTGGCTGCACCCTATGAAGCAACAGCAGCAGCAGTAACAGCAATTACAACAAAAGCAGCAGCAGCAGTAACAGCAACTACAACAAAAGCAACAACAGCAGCAGTAACAGCAATTACAACAAAAACAACAGCAGAACAAATAAAAGTAAGAAAAATACATATATATATATAAATATATTAAAATTTTTTATAGTAAGTAAGAAAATACAAAACAATGTGTAAAAATTATCGGACAATAGTGTAAAATAAAAATTCAATCGTGCGTATACAGAGTGTTGCAAAATCGAAGTCAAAAAATAATGTTTCACTAAAACAGTGACTCCAAAACTGTAATGATAAAATTGCTAATGTGTCTCAACTAGATTTCTTCTCAAACTATACAAGATCTATTAAAATACACAGTAGGAACTTATTACATAAAACTAAGTTGAATCAAAATAAATACGAACCTTTTTTTTTGTTATATAGTTTTCACTCGAAATAAAACTTTCTCACAATGGAAACATCCACCATACCACTTTTTCAACTCACTTTGAAGTGTATTAACGGAATTGCAGACTTTGACGGACGAGATCCAAACCAACTAACAGACTTCATAAAGCAAATTGAAGACATATTATCCAAAATACTAACTTTTGATGTGAGTAATCAGAACAAGAAATGTGCTGTCATGGGACACCAGGCAGCAACGAAGTTCCTTCGAATAATGTAGAATCGATACAATTTGCAAAAAAAATTGTGCTTAATTTTATTTTATGTAGGTTTTCCTGATTTTTCTCTCAAATTTCGCTGATTAAGTACAGATAAGTATTAAGAAAATTTAGTATTTTAAGAAATAATGAATTTCGTAAAATAAAAAAATAATTCAAATTATATCTAAATAAAAAACTAAAATAACAAAAAAATATATCTCTTTATTTTTGTTTGACACCATAAAATTACATAGGAAAAATAGAAATAATTGCAAATTACAAAAAAAGTTTATTATTACTATTATTATTATAAGGAATACTTATTAATCAGTTTATTTAATTAATTAATTTTAATATTTTGTTCAAAGTGAAATTGCAAAAAATAAGTAAAAATTGGTAAATATTTTTTTGTTTTAAATTATCAATTGTTATTACAAATGATATAATGGAGCTATAATAGAGCTATTTTATGCTTTTATTTGTAAAATAACGTCAAGTTTGTTAGAGCTGTGAATAATTTTACATTCTACATATTAGTGGCATCACCACTCTACCTCCTCTTTCTATCTTCCATGCTACTGTCAACTCGACTGTCGTCCTACTGCCGTAGGCAAAAATGGGAAATATTCAAGTTAGCGGGAACGACAACTGTCGGCCTGCAGTCGTGTAGTCGTGCAGCTGTCAAAATAACAGTGTCCATAGGAACGTCTGTATTTTAATATTTTTTTTTTTCTTTTTTTTTTTTTTTTGCGGGTGAGGGGGTGGAAAATGCCTTCCGCATCATCGGTGCTATCGTCACAGCAGCGGTATGTGCCACTTGCCGGTCACTAAAAACCCCCCCTCTAAAGAACCGTCGCCCACCCTGGGACCGCGTTCGCATTACTTCAGGGTGGCGTTCCATTTTTCTCATTGAGAGATTAACATCTGCGCACCTGCGTCCTGGTCCCGCTTTTTGATTCTTAGCAAGATTGTTGCGTATTTCTGGATAATCCTCCAGTTTGTTTCGTTCTCCAACACGACGCTGATTAAATTTTCAGCGTTTATTGGCCCGACCAGATCTTCTACTGCGGTGCGTTCTCCTTGCCAGCACTGACATGCAAAGAATGTGTGTTCTGCGTCGTCTACTGTTGCGTCGTTGTATAGGCATGACGGCTCTTCGACTTTTCCCATTCTGTAGAGGTACTTTTTGAAGTATCCGTGGTCGGATAACAGCTGGGTGGTGTAGAAGTCTACTTCTCCGAATTTACGACTTGTCCATAAATCTAGGTCTTTTATCAGCCTGGCCGTCCATCTGCCGCGACTTCCATTCTCCCATCTTTGTTGCCATGATGTTATCGTATCTTTCCTTATTTGTTGTATTGCGCTCTTGTTATTGCCGGGTGCTTTCTTTAGCTCCCACAGCTTTTTCCTTTCATATGCGAGTAGATCAATTGGAACATTGCCGCTTATAACTAATATTGCATCGCCTGATGCTGTTCTGTAGGCTGATGCAACTCTGAGGGCTGCGGTGCGGTACACTCTGGCCACTGCCTTGCGCCGGTTTTCTTTTTTAAGAGCGTCTGCCCAGATTTCGGCTCCGTATAATAAGACGCTGATCGTCGTCGACATTAGGAGCTTTCTCTTTCCTTGGCAAGGTCCTCCTATGTTAGCCATCAATCGGCTCAGTTGAGACGTGATCTTCGCTGCCTTACCTGCGGCGTGCTGGATTTGCACCCAGAAGGTTAGTCTGGGGTCCAGTCTTACGCCTAGGTAGTTAACGGCTTTTTTTGTCCTAAGGATGTCCGTAGTCGTCTGCATGTTTATCTCGAGAGGTATGTGCTTATTTGTTAGCAGCAGTAGCTCAGTTTTCTCCGTGGCAAGCTGGAGGCTGTGTGCGTCGAGCCATGCTTGCGTCCGTATCATGACCTGGTTCAGCTTTCTGCGTGCTTCTTCTGTATCCCTAGCTGTGATTACTGCTGCAATGTCGTCCGCATAGCCAATTAGATACGATTCCTCTGGCATTTCTAGTTTTAATATTTCGTCATAACTGATGTTCCACAGGTCTGGGCCTAGAATGGATCCTTGTGCTGCCCCTGACGTGACTGCTATCTGTCGTGATCCCTATTTAGTATCGTACAGCAGTTTCCTGTTACTCAGGTAGCTCCGCACCACCGCCCTGAGGTAATCAGGTATCTTGAAGCTTTTCTCGAGGGCGTCGATCATATCTACCCATCTAGCGCTGTTGAAGGCGTTTCGGACATCTAAAGTCGCCAGCAACACTATTCTTTTATATTTATGCCATCTGCGCTGTGCGGCTTCTACGCTTTCTATGACGCATTTTATAGCTCCTATAGTTGATCTGCCGGGTCTGAAGCCATGCTGTCTAGGGGACAGTCCTCCAGCTTCGTTGATAGCCGCTTCTAGTCTAGGCTTAAGTAGGCTTTCGTACAGCTTTCCCGCTGTGTCAAGCATGCACAATGGACGGTATGCTGATGGCGAATTGGGGTCTCCTTTTCCCTTACTGATTAGCACCAGCCGTTGCTTTTTCCAGGGTTCAGGGAATATTCCGGCTCTAAGGCAGGCGTTGTACATATTCAGTAGTACTCCTGGGCGTTCTGCAGCGATTATTTTGAGGACTTCTGCTGGGATCCCGTCCGGGCCGGGCGATTTGTTGGCCTTGAGCTTGCCAGTGGCTACTTGCAGCTCTTCGAGGGTGAACTGGGGGATTTGCGCAGTGCTTAGAATTTGTTCTGGATCACTGGCCCTTGTTTCGTGGGTGGGGAATAGTGCATTCACGATTTGATCCATTTTGGCGGCGGTTACGTCAGGTGGCTTTGCTCGAGCGCCGAGTTTTTTCATCACTATTTTATATCCTAGCCCCCAGGGGTTTCTGTTAATATCCTCGCGTAGTTCCTCCCATTTTTTCCTTTTACTGTCGTCGATGGCGTGCTTCAGCTCCTTTCTTGCTGCTTTGTATTGCTCGGCCTCTTGGGGTGCGGCTCCTCTGCGCCTGGATCTTGTGTAGGATCTGCGAAGGCGGAGGCATATGCGTCTGAGTTCGGCGATGTTTTCAGTCCACCAGTAAACTGCTGCTTTACGTTTCCTGTGGGTAGCCTTGGGCATTGATTTTTTACAGGCTCTTGTTATGTTAAGCATTGTGTGCTCGACTGTTTTTCTTGCTATAGGGGAGGGGTCGCTAGATGGGCTCTGCTCGTCTATTGCGGCGATTAATTTCGATGTGTCCAGTTTCGAGATATTCCACTTTCGTGTTCCTCTATTTTTTCTGAACTGGTGAGCGTTTCTTCCAGTGTCGATCATGAAAGAGATGTACTGATGATCGCTACCAGTGTAGTCCTCCAGGACTTTCCAGTTACTTATTGAGCCTGCCATGCGTTCTGTTGATAAGGTGATGTATGGTGTGGTTTCCTCGCATCCCGGTCTTCTGAACGTGGTTGCATTTCCCGTGTTGAGCACTATTAGACCTAGCAGCGCAGCCATTTCTAAAATTCGCTTTCCTCTCGAGTCCGTGTTTGGCATACCCCACTCTACGGCTCTGGAGTTTAGGTCTCCGGCGATAATCAATTGACCTTCTATATTCCTTGCTGTGTCCTCTATATTGTCGAGCTTTTCTTGGAATTCTTGTATACCATCGCTTGGCGTCAAGTAGCAGCTAATTACTGTAAAGATGTCGCACTTGGTCCAGACGAAACCGTTGCCGTTCCCAGTGCTTACAGTGGTGGCGTTACTCTCTGGTGGTAGCCATATAGCGGCGGTTGAGCTGCTATCTTCTAGCCATGTACCTCTCTCTTTCTTTCTGTATTGCTCGCTTATGATGATTATCTCGTAGTCGTTCTCCATCACCATTTGCGAGAGTAGTGCGTCAGCGGCCTTGCATCTATGCATGTTGGCTTGTAGGATCTTCATCTGTTTCGGTAGTTCCTATATACCGAACATTTTGCGGAGCCCGGGATGTGATCGGCTCTTTCGTGTTTAGCCTCTTCGCAAAGGCAGCATGAAGGAGGCTTTGTACACTCTTTCAATTTGTGCCCTGGTTGGCCGCATTTTATGCAAACACCTTGTCCTCTTCTATCGGGCCCTTTGCAGTCCCAGGTTAAGTGCCCTGGTCCAAAGCACCGGAAGCACCTTTTGGGGGTTTCTTTTAGCCGCAGTCTGCAATTAATTTTAGTATTTGACAGATGTAGTTTGCAGTCTGTCGCGCTCTATGTGTTCCGCACTTCACTCAAAACTAATTTGCATACACAATAATGTTACAGATTTACATGCCTAATTATTTTGCAAAACCTAAAGGTAGGCTATAACTAGCGATCTTACAGTCTTTTTCTTACGGGTTATTTCCTCAAAGCCTGCGCCAAAAAATATGCAACAATTCAACTCCCCATAAACGTATTTAGTGCAAGCACAATTCTCAAGTGGTGAACACAATGACTACGAGAGCATGGCCGGCATGTACACAAGACAACACAGCTGTCCATTTTGCATGTACACAATATCGTTGTGGCCATACTTATACCTTTCACTTCAATGAAATTTTAATATTTTGTTCAAAGTGAAATTTTTTTTATGCAAAAAACAAGTAAAAATTGGTAAATATTTTTTTGTTTTAAATTATCAATTGTTATTACAAATGATATAATAGAGCTATTTTATGCTTTTATTTGTAAAATAGCGTCAAGTTTGTTAGACCTGTGAATAATTTTACATTTTACATATTAGTGACATCACCACTCTACCTCCTCTTTCTATCTTCCATTCTACTGTCAATTCTACTGTCGTCCTACTGCCGTTGGCAAATATAGGAAATATTCAAGTTAGCGGGAACGACAACTGTCGGCCTGCAGTCGTGTAGTCGTGCAGCTGTCAAAATAACAGTGTCCATAAGAACGTCTGTATTTTAATATTTGGCAGATGTAGTTTGCAGTCTGTCGCGCTCTATGTGTTCCGCACTTCACTCAAAACTAATTTGCATACACAATAATGTTACAGATTTTCATGCCTAATTATTTTGCAAGACCTAAAAGTAGGCTATAACTAGCGATCTTACGGGTTATTTCTTACGGTTTTTACTATCACTTTTTTTCAGTTAGCTCCCGCAGCAAAATCCTATCTTCTGCAAGCCTTCCGTAAGGAACTTCTTCTTCTTCTTTACTGGCGTAGGCACCGCTTACGCGATTATAGCCGAGTCAACAACAGCGCGCCAGTCGTTTCTTCTCTTCGCTACTTGGCGCCAATTGGATATTCCAAGCGAAGCCAGGTCCTTCTCCACTTGGTCCTTTCAACGGAGTGGAGGTCTTCCTCTTACTCTGCTTCCCGCGGCGGGTACTGCGTCGAATACTTTCAGAGCTGGAGTGTTTTCATCCATCCGGACAACATGACCTAGCCAGCGTAGCCGCTGTCTTTTAATTCGCTGAACTATGTCAATGTCGTCGTATATCTCATACAGCTCATCGTTCCATCGAATGCGATATTCGCCGTGGCCAACGCGCAAAGGACCATAAATCTTTCGCAGAACTTTTCTCTCGAAAACTCTTAAGGTCGACTCATCGGTTGTTGTCATCGTCCAAGCCTCTGCACCGTATAGCAGGACGGGAATTATGAGCGACTTATAGAGTTTGGCTTTTGTTCGTCGAGAGAGGACTTTACTTTTCAATTGCCTACTCAGTCCAAAGTAGCACCTGTTGGCAAGAGTAATCCTGCGTTGGATTTCCAGGCTGACATTGTTGGTGGTGTTTACGCTGGTTCCAAGATAGACGAAATTATCTACAACTTCAAAGTTATGACTGTCAACAGTGACGTGAGTGCCAAGTCGCGAGTGCGACGACTGTTTGTTTGATGACAGGAGATATTTCGTCTTGCCCTCGTTCACTGTCAGACCCATTTCTTTTGCTTCCTTATCCAGTCTGGAGAAAGCAGAACTAACGGCGCGGGTGTTGAGGCCGATGATATCAATATCATCGGCATACGCCAGCAGTTGTACACTCTTATAGAAGATGGTACCTTCTCTGTTGAGTTCTGCAGCTCGAATTATTTTCTCCAGAAGCAGGTTGAAGAAGTCGCACGATAGGGAGTCGCCTTGTCTGAAACCTCGTTTGGTATCGAACGGCTCGGAGAGGTCCTTCCCGATCCTGACGGAGCTTTGAGTGTTGCTCAGCGTCAGTTTACACAGCCGTATTAGTTTTGCGGGGATACCAAATTCAGACATCGCGGCATAGAGGCAGCTCCTTTTCGTGCTGTCGAAAGCAGCTTTGAAATCGACGAAGAGGTGGTGTGTGTCGATTCTCCTTTCACGGGTCTTTTCCAAGATTTGGCGCATGGTGAATATCTGGTCGGTGGTTGATTTACCAGGTCTAAAGCCACACTGATAAGGTCCAATCAGTTTGTTGACGGTGGGCCTTAATCTTTCACACAATACGCTCGACAGAACCTTATATGCGATGTTGAGGAGGCTAATCCCACGGTAGTTGGCGCCGCAGAGGAGGTGTGTGTCGATTCTCCTTTCACGGGTCTTTTCCAAGATTTGGCGCATGGTGAATATCTGGTCGGTGGTTGATTTATCAGGTCTAAAGCCACACTGATAAGGTCCAATCAGTTTGTTGACGGTGGGCTTTAATCTTTCACACAATACGCTCGACAGAACCTTATATGCGATGTTGAGGAGGCCAATCCCACGGTAGTTGGCGCAGATTGTGGGGTCTCCTTTTTTATGGATTGGGCATAGCACACTTAAATTCCAATCGTTGGGCATGCTTTCGTCCGACCATATTTTACAAAGAAGCTGATGCATGCTCCTTATCAGTTCTTCGCCGCCGTGTTTGAATAGCTCGGCTGGCAATCCGTCGGCCCCTGCCGCTTTGTTGTTCTTCAGGCGGACAATTGCTATTCGAACCTCTTCATGGTCGGGCAATGGAACGTCTGCTCCATCGTCTTCGATTGGGGAATCGGGTTCGCCTTCTCCTGGCGTTGAGTGTTCACTGCCATTCAGCAGGCTGGAGAAGTGTTCCCTCCATAATTTAAGTATGCTTTGGGCATCGGTGACTAGATCACCTTTGGGGGTTCTACAAGAGTATGCTCTGGTCTTGAAACCTTCTGTAAGTCGCCGCATCTTTTCGTAGAATTTTCGAGCATTACCCCTGTCGGCCAGCTTATCAAGCTCTTCGTACTCACGCATTTCGGCCTCTTTCTTTTTCTGTCTACAAGTGCGTCTTGCTTCCCTCTTCAACTCTCGGTATCTATCCCATCCCGCACGTGTTGTGGTCGATCGTAACGTTGCGAGGTAGGCAGCCTGTTTTCTCTCCGCTGCGACACGGCACTCCTCGTCGTACCAGCTGTTCTTTTGCACTTTCCGAAAACCAATGGTTTCGGTTGCAGCTGTACGTAAGGAGTTTGAAATGCCGTCCCACAGTTCCCTTATACCGAGTTGTTGACGAGTGCTCTCAGAGAGCAGGAGTGCAAGCCGAGTAGAAAATCGTTCGGCTGTCCGTTGTGATTGCAGCTTCTCGACGTCGAACCTTCCTTGTGTTTGTTGGCGTGCGTTTTTTGCTGCACAGAGGCGGGTGCGAATTTTGGCTGCAACAATATAGTGATCCGAGTCGATGTTAGGACCTCGGAGCGCACGCACATCTAAACCATTGGAGACGTGTCTTCCGTCTATCACAACATGATCGATCTGGTTGGTGGTTTTTCGATCCGGAGACAGCCAGGTAGCTTGATGTATCTTCTTATGCTGGAATCTAGTACTACAGATAACCATATTTCAGCCTCAACCCATTTGGGGATGTTTCCTCGTGGAGGCTGAATTTACCGACCGTAGTGCCAAAGACACCTTCTTTGCCCACCCTGGCGTTGAAGTCGCCAAGCACGATTTTGACATCGTGGCGGGGGCATCTCTCATAAGTGCGCTCCAAGCACTCATAAAAGGCATCTTTGGTCACATCGTCCTTCTCTTCCGTCGGGGCGTGGGCGCAAATCAGCGATATGTTGAAAAACCTCGCTTTGATGCGGATTGTGGCTAGACGTTCATTCTCCGGAGTGAATGATAGTACTCGCGACGGAGTCTCTCTCCCACCACGAATCCAACACCAAACTTGCGCTCCTTTATATGGCCACTGTAGTAGATGTCACAAGGACCTACTCGACTCTGTCCTTGTCCCGTCCATCGCATTTCTTGGACGGCGGTGATGTCAACCTTTATTTTCACGAGGACATCAACCAGCTGGGCAGCGGCACCTTCCCAATTAAGGGACCGGACATTCCAGGTGCATGCCCTCAATTCGTAGTCCTTATTTCGTTTGCCATGGTCGTCATCAAAAGGGGGGTCTCTCATCCGAGGCTGATTGTTGGTTTTCATTGGTGCGTTTTTTTTCGTGGCGGGTCCCAAACCCAGCGCACAACCCTAAGTAGGGGATATTTCGCCTTCTCACTTTAGCTCGCCTTCAAACGGATGTTCTTAGGCTACCCAGAGGATACTTGGTCAGAGACCGGAAGTCGTGAGCTGCTTGAGTCATATGTAAAAGAATCGTTTCTGGCCACTCCCAAGTGAATGGCGATCAGAGAACTTTCCTCACTTGCGTGAACTTCTACACATGACTCCATCCTCCGTAAGGAACTTCGTTCCAAAAATTATATTCTATTTTCTGAAAGGAAGATGCGTAGGAAAAACTAGGGAAATAATTCACAGATATGGACAAGTTAGTGATTGGGAAACATTGAAACAAATACTTCCGAGCAATTTCGGGGAAAACAAAATTTCAGCGGAACTTATGGATGAGTTGAAAGCCATCAGTCTTGACTCAACAATATAAAATTACTATTTTAAAATAAATAAAATTAGGAATAAACTACATAATAGAATATTAGCGCATAATGATCTAAATTTCTCAACGAATGAAGTTAATAGGATAGCACTGAAATCATTTAAGGAACATCTCCCAAACCCACTAAAACTATGATTATAGCAAGAGACCCGGATAGCCTAGAAAAGACATACAAATTAATATTAGAAGCTAGACATCAAGGCTTCACATCGCTAGGGCAACAAAGGAAAGATCCTAACCCAAATAACTATCGTAGGACTAATTTTAGCGATAACGTTAACAATAGAACATTTTCCAAACCCAACCAAAATATAAAAAATATTCCCACTTATAATAGTAGTTATAATAGACATAACAATTATATGCCACAAAACAGATATAACGGTGGCTATGTCCCAAGGAACAAAAATAACAATAATAACAATTATATGCCACAAAACAGGTATAACGGTGGCTATGTCCCAAGGAATGTAGGTAATAATTATAACAGTGGCAACGGATCAAGCCAAACTAGAACGTCATACCAGACAACAAACACAAATGATAACCAACAGGGAAATTTCAATCCACAGAGAAACTTTAAATCAAACGCGGAATTACAACCAATCAGGAAATTATAATCGGTCCGAAATATCAAAACGCAATAAACCAGAACCTATGGGTATTGGCAATGCAAATACAAATTTTCAGTGGGATCCACAAAACAATTACCCTATATAATAATAGATACATACATAAGAAAGTTACATTTCATCATTGACACAGGAGCAGAGTTCAGTTTGATCAACGAAAATGTTTGTAACCAGAAATGGAAGAGGGATGTAGATGTGCAAGTCACAGCTATGGGAAGAAAAATGGAAGTTAAGAAACTTTGCAGATTCCCAATATTTAAAGAATTTAATGAAAAAGAAATCATATGTGAATTCCTGGAATGTAATTTTAACAAGAACTTTGACGGACTCATTGGTAACAATATCTTAACGCAGATAAATGCGATAATAGACTACCCAAACAGAATTATAAAAACAGATAAAACAATACTGACTTTTTATCTAACAAAAGAAGAAGAAATATATAACGAAATGAGCTATAAAGATAATGAGGTGGAAATCTTCTGTAATGATATAAAAGATAAATGCGTCACAGAATTCGTTGACACCAATCACCTTAGCGGTATAGACAAAAATAAACTTATAAATGTACTAAACAGATATAAAAGCGTATTTTACAACGAAGATGATAATTTAACACTTACAAGTACACCAAAACATAGAATAATAACCAAAAATGATATTCCGGCTTACTCTAAAATCTACCGATACCCAGAAATACACAAACCGGAAATAGAAAAACAAATAGACCAAATGTTAACCCAAGGTATAATAAGAGCATCCTCTAGTCCTTACAACAGCCCTATTTGGCTGGTACCAAAGAAGCTGAACGCAACCAATGAACAAAAATGGCGTCTTGTGATCGACTACAGGAAGTTGAACAGCGTAACTACGGAAGACAGATTTCCAATTCCAAATCAAGACGATATATTTGACAAATTGGGAAGAGGCTAATATTTTTCCACTCTCGACTTAGCCAAATGCTTTTATCAAATTGAAATGGACGAACACGACATACATAAAACAGCTTTCTCCACTGCAAATGGACATTATGAATTTTTAAGAATGCCCTTCGGATTGCGAAATGCACCGGCAACGTTTCAAAGGCTAATGAACGATATATTAAAAGAATATATAGGCAAAATTTGCATTGTGTGCATGGACGATATTCTAGTATTTTCTACAAGCGTAGAAGAGCACCTAGAATCATTGAGCAAAATTTTAATGAGATTAAAAGAAAAAATTCTAAAGATCCAATTAAATAAAAGCGATTTCTTAAGACAAAAAACAAAATTCCTAGGTCACTTGATTACAAAAGATGGTATTAAACCAAACCCTCAAAAAGTGGAAGCAATAGAAAAGATTCCACTTCCAAGAAGCGTTAAAGGAATAAAAGCATTTTTAGGTATTACGGGATACTATAAGAGATTTATTAAAAATTACTCTAAAATAGCACACCATTTAATTAAATATTTAAAAAAAGGCTCAAAGATAAACATTAATGACCAAGATTACAAAGATTCTTTCTTTAAATAAAAAATGTTGATAAACAATTACCCCATTTTAATCCACCCAGATTTCACAAAAACTTTTACTCTTGTGACAGATGCGAATAATTTTGCTCTAGGAGCAGCCCTTATGCAAAATAGCAAAACAATTTCATTTGCCAGTCGTACTTTGAATGGACATGAGAAAAATTATAGCACTATAGAGAAAGAGTTGTTAGCCATAGTGTGGGCCACTAAATATTTTCGCCCATACCTTGTTGGTCGCAGATTCACCATTAAAACAGACCATCGTCCATTGGTTTGGTTAAATAATATAAAAGAACCTAATTCAAAATAACAAAGGTGGAAAATTAAACTCAATGAATTTGATTTCGATATTTTATACATTAAAGGTAAAGAAAATGTAATTACAGATGGTCTAAGCAGACTAAATTATGAAAATAATAATATGGTAGAATTGAATTTAAATGAAATATTCAATGATGACGACATAGATACTGTACATCGCGCAGAAACGGATAGTACATATTTCATAAAAATAACAGAAAATGCAATCAATATATATAAAAATCAACTTAGAATTCAAAGAGCGCAAAGGCAATTAATAACAAAGAAAATAATACATTAAAGGAAAATAAGAAACATAAACGTAACACTTGAAAGCGACATTTTAAAAATAATGCAAGAGAACCTACCGGAAAAGGTTTATCCGTAATTTACTGCCCAGATGACAAATTATTTTTACAAATCCAAGAGTTATATAAAAAATTTTTCGAAATCAAACATAATTTTAAAAGATGTAACAGACAAAGGAGAAACATCTGGAAAATAATCACAGGGGAATAAATGAAATATTTGAGAAAATAAAAAAGACACACTACTACCCCAAATTACAAAAAGAAATACATAAATAATTGTGAAATATGCAATAAAGCGAAGTTCGACAGCAACCCTATCAAACATAGTTTAAATATTACGGAAACTCCTAAAAAACTTAATGAAATTGTTCATTTTGATATTTGGCACCCACAAAGAGGGAGAGAGGTACCTTACAAGCATCGACAAATTAACAAAATATGCAACAGCCAAATCATTAAAGGACAGAACTTGGATATCAATTGTAAATGCCATAAAGGAAAGAATTCAATATTTAGGCAAACCGGTAACTTTAGTAACAGACAATGAATTAGATACAGTACCAATAAAACAATTCTTAAAAGATAATAAAATAAACCTACACCTAACGACCACTTATAATAAAACAGGAAATGCGGATGTTGAAAGATTACACTTAACTTTGAATGAACATTTAAGACTTTTTAATGCTTATGCAAATAACAACGACAATTTGAAAGAGAAAGTATTCAAAGCAATAACTGCTTATAATAATACCATACATTCTACGACAAAAAATAGGCCAATTGATTTCATAAATAACTTACTTTCCGAACAAGAACTAAACAAACTCACGGAAAAATTACAAAAGCAAAAAAGAAAATATAATAAATAATATCAATAAAAAAGAAAACAGGGTAAACATACAAGATTTTCTGAACAACTATAAAAAGAATCATAGAGTTAACAAAACACAATCAAGATACAAGGGAGTAGACAACTTTAGTGAAGAGGGAAATCACTTAATATCTAAAGATTCAAAGTTTAAAAATCATATAAGATTCAAGTTAAACGAAAATTTAAATTTCAGGATGGCGAAAATTACAATACTTTTAACGATAATAACGGCAATCAATAGACTTCTACAAATAAACAAGCTTGAAAATCAATCGGGATACGCTAAAATAAGAATCAGAGAGATAGAGATAGTGAATCAAACTGCAACGGTAATCCATATAACACACCCCAAGGAATTTAAGCAGATTATAAATAAAATTGAAAGTAACTTAGAAAATAATTTCAACCAATATAACAAGAATGACAGGTAAATATTATACGAAGAAATAAAATCTATTAAAGCAGAAAAAAACACATTAATGGCTATAAGAAATAACAGAAAACGCATAGTACTATTTAATATTTTAGGAACTATATACAAATGGCTCTTCGGAACCATAGGAGCGGTAATCAACAAATATATATAAATGACAACTTCAATAAATCCATTAATACATTAAAAAGAACCATAGAAGACGATAGGACAGAAATACTAAAAACCTTTGAAAAAATAAATAAATCAAATGAAAAAATTATAAAACACATGCTTAAACTTAAACACTTAGAAAGTAAAATTAAACAAATTCAAGAAAATATAGCTTCAGCAAAACATAATATACTACACCCTAGTATCAACAGAAGAAATTGAAAGATTCAATATTAACATTTTTAAATTAAAACACGTAGAGACAGGACTTCTTTCATATAAAGATGACGCATTACTTTTAGCTATAAAAATACCAATTACACACATTAAAGCAGATCTAATACTAATAACGCCATTACCTAATAGGCAACATTTTGAAATAATAGGAGAACAGAAATATGCAATTACAATAGGAAATAAAATATATAAATATACAAAAGGAGCACATTTCAAAAACTTAAAGAAATTAACGTTTGTCCGTTTCTTCTTCTTCTTTACTGGCGTAGGCACCGCTTACGCGATTATAGCCGAGTCAACAACAGCGCGCCAGTCGTTTCTTCTCTTCGCTACTTGGCGCCAATTAGATATTCCAAGCGAAGCCAGGTCCTTCTCCACTTGGTCCTTCCAACGGAGTGGAGCTCTTCCTCTTCCTCTGCTTCCCGCGGCGGATACTGCGTCGAATACTTTCAGAGCTGGAGTGTTTTCATCCATCCGGACAACATGACCTAGCCAGCGTAGCCGCTGTCTTTTAATTCGCTGAACTATGTCAATGTCGTCGTATATCTCATACAGCTCATCGTTCCATCGAATGCGATATTCGCCGTGGCCAACGCGCAAAGGACCATAAATCTTTCGCAGAACTTTTCTCTCGAAAACTCTTAAGGTCGACTCATCGGTTGTTGTCATCGTCCAAGCCTCTGCACCGTACAGCAGGACGGGAATTTTGAGCGACTTATAGAGTTTGGCTTTTGTTCGTCGAGAGAGGACTTTACTTTTCAATTGCCTACTCAGTCCAAAGTAGCACCTGTTGGCAAGAGTAATCCTGCGTTGGATTTCCAGGCTGACATTGTTGGTGGTGTTTACGCTGGTTCCAAGATAGACGAAATTATCTACAACTTCAAAGTTATGACTGTCAACAGCGATGTGGGAGCCTAGTCGCGAGTACGACGACTGTTTGTTTGATGACAGGAGATATTTCATGCTGCCCTCGTTCACTGCCAGACCCATTTGCGTTGCTTCCTTGTCCAGCCTGGAGAAAGCAGAACTAACGGCGCGGGTGTTGAGGCCGATGATATCAATATCATCGGCATACGCCAGCAGCTGTACACTCTTATAAAAGGTTGTATCTACTCGATTAAGTTCTGCAGCTCGAACTATTTTCTTCAGCAGCAGATTGAAGAAGTCACACGATAGGGAGTCGTCTTGTTTGAAACCTCGTTTGGTATCGAACGGCTCGGAGAGGTCCTTCCCGATCCTGAAGTAGCTTTTGGTGCTGCTCAATGTCAGTTTACACAGCCGTATTAGTTTTGCGGGGATACCAAATTCAGACATCGCGGCATAAAGGCAGCTCTTTTTCGTGCTGTCGAAGGCAGTTTTGAAATCGACCAAGAGGTGGTGTGTGTCGATTCTCCTTTCACGGGTCTTTTCCAAAATTTGGCGCATGGTGAATATCTGCTCGGTTGTTGATTTGCCAGGTCTAAAGCCACATTGATAAGGTCCAATCAGTTTGTTGACGGTGGGCTTTAATCTTTCACACAATACGCTCGATAGAACCTTACATGCGATGTTGAGGAGGCTTATCCCACGGTAGTTGGTGCAGATTGTAGGGTCTCCTTTTTTATGGATTGGGCATAGCACACTTAAATTCCAATCGTTTGGCATGCTTTCGTCCGACCATATTTTACAAAGAAGCTGATGCATGCTCCTTATCAGTTCCTCGCCGCCGTGTTTGAATAGCTCGGCAGTCAATCCATCGGCCCCTGCCGCTTTGTTGTTCTTCAGGCAGGTAATTGCTACTCGAACATCTTCATGGTCGGGCAATGGAACGTCTGCTCCATCCTCATCGATTGGGGAATAGTGTTCGCCTTCTCCTGGTGTTGTACGTTCACTGCCATTCAGCAGGCTGGAGAAGTGTTCCCTCCATAACTTAAGAATGCTTTGGGCATCGATGACTAGATCACCTTTTGGGGTTCTACAAGAGTATGCTCCGGTCTTGAAACCTTCTGTAAGCCGCCGCATTTTTTCGTAGAATTTTCGAGCATTACCCCTGTCGGCCAGCTTATCAAGCTCTTCGTACTCATGCATTCACGCATTGCGAGGTAGGCAGCCTGTTTTCTCTCCGCTGTGACACGGCACTCCTCGTCGTACCAGCTGTTCTTTTGCACTTTCCGAAAACCAATGGTTTCGGTTGCAGCTGTACGTAAGGAGTTTGAAATGCCGTCCCACAGTTCCCTTATACCGAGTTGTTGACGAGTGCTCTCAGAGAGCAGGAGTGCAAGCCGAGTAGAAAATCGTTCGGCTGTCTGTTGTGATTGCAGCTTCTCGACGTCGAACCTTCCTTGTGTTTGTTGGCGTGCGTTTTTTGCTGCACAGAGGCGAGTGCGAATTTTGGCTGCAACAATATGGTGATCCGAGTCGATGTTAGGACCTCGGAGCGCACGCACATCTAAAACACTGGAGACGTGTCTTCCGTCTATCACAACATGATCGATCTGGTTGGTGGTTTTTCGATCCGGAGACAGCCAGGTAGCTTGATGTATCTTCTTATGCTGGAATCTAGTACTACAGATAACCATATTTCGGGCCCCGGCGAAGTCGATCAGCCTCAACTCATTTGGGGATGTTTCCTCGTGGAGGCTGAATTTACCGACCGTAGTGCCAAAGATACCTTCTTTGCCCACCCTGGCGTTGAAGTTGCCAAGCACGATTTTGACATCGTGGCGGAGGCATCTCTCATAAGTGCGCTCCAAGCACTCATAAAAGGCATCTTTGGTCACATCGTCCTTCTCTTCCGTCGGGGCGTGGGCGCAAATCAGCGATATGTTGAAGAACCTCGCTTTGATGCGGATTGTGGCTAGACGTTCATTCTCCGGAGTGAATGATAGTACTCGGCGACGGAGTCTCTCTCCCACCACGAATCCAACACCAAACCTGCGCTCCTTTATATGGCCACTGTAGTAGATGTCACAAGGACCTACTCGTCTCTGTCCTTGTCCCGTCCATCGCATTTCTTGGACGGCGGTGATGTCAACCTTTATTTTCACGAGGACATCAACCAGCTGGGCAGCGGCACCTTCCCAATTAAGGGACCGGACATTCCAGGTGCATGCCCTCAATTCGTAGTCCTTATTTCGCTTGCCATGGTCGTCATCAAAAGGGGGGTCTCTCATCCGAGGCTGTTTGGTTGTTTTCATTGGTGCGTTTTTTTACGTGGCGGGTCCCAAACCCAGCGCACAACCCTAAGTAGGGGATATTTCGCCTTCTCACTTTAGCTCGCCTTCAAACGGATGTTCTTAGGCTACCCAGAGGATACTTGGTCAGAGACCGGAAGTCGTGAGCTGCTTGAGTCATATGTAAAAGAATCGTTTCTGGCCACTCCCAAGTGAATGGCGATCAGAGAACTTTCCTCACTTGCGTGAACTTCTACACATGACTCCATCCTCCGTTTAACCAATGTTAATACGAATATAACAATGACACAATGATCGAAGATATCGAAGACGATACTATCTTGATTAAAAATGCATATAAAATAAAAATGAAACAAGATTGTGCCAATAAAGAAATTGTACTCGAAGAAAATGCATTAATAAATTTTTATAATTGTAAAGTTGAGATAAAAAGTAAATCATTCCAAAATCAAAAAGTTATTGTAGAAGAAAGATATATTTTCCCTGAAAAAGAAACTGATGTATTACAGTTTGAAAAAGTAATACGAGTACATTTCTCAGAGATAATAATAAATCAAGAAAAAAATATTAAAAAATTGGAAGAATTAAAAATACACAAAAATGTTAACTATGGCATAAGTATACTAATAATATTATTAATAGCAACAGGAATATTGGTAAAATGTATGATATGTAAGAGAAATAAAAATACGAATTTAAATGTAGAGGTACAAATTCAACCTCTTTCAAATAAGGAAAACACAAGAAAAATAATTGGTCCAATGTCAAGCTCAAAACTATAACTATACTTTTATAATCATAAGTAAGTTTCATAATCACTAGTAATAATAAGAAAACTTGGCAGCAGAGGAGTCACATATTGACATATACACCCAATAAATAATAAAACATTATCCACTTCAAGAAAGATTTCGAAACCTGAACTCTTTCTTGAAATAAAAGAAGCTTGCCTACACATTTTCTGCTGATAAAACAAATTTAAATAAAGAAAAAGAGTTGACATAAAGAGCCAGGAAGAAGTTGAGCTCTTTATGACACCAAAACTATATAACGGGTGATTTTTTTGAGGTTAGGATTTTCATGCATTAGTATTTGACAGATCACGTGGGATTTCAGACATGGTGTCAAAGAGAAAGATGCTCAGTATGCTTTGACATTTCATCATGAATAGACTTGCTAACGAGCAACGCTTGCAAATCATTGAATTTTATTACCAAAATCAGTGTTCGGTTCGAAATGTGTTTCGCGCTTTACGTCCGATGAGCGATGAGGCTCATTTCTGGTTGAATGGCTACGTAAATAAGCAAAATTGCCGCATTTGGGGTGAAGAGCAACCAGAAGCCGTTCAAGAACTGCCCATGCATCCCGAAAAATGCACTGTTTGGTGTGGTTTGTACGCTGGTGGAATCATTGGACCGTATTTTTTCAAAGATGCTGTTGGACGCAACGTTACGGTGAATGGCGATCGCTATCGTTCGATGCTAACAAACTTTTTGTTGCCAAAAATGGAAGAACTGAACTTGGTTGACATGTGGTTTCAACAAGATGGCGCTACATGCCACACAGCTCGCGATTCTATGGCCATTTTGAGGGAAAACTTCGGACAACAATTCATCTCAAGAAATGGACCCGTAAGTTGGCCACCAAGATCATGCGATTTAACGCCTTTAGACTATTTTTTGTGGGGCTACGTCAAGTCTAAAGTCTACAGAAATAAGCCAGCAACTATTCCAGCTTTGGAAGACAACATTTCCGAAGAAATTCGGGCTATTCCGGCCGAAATGCTCGAAAAAGTTGCCCAAAATTGGACTTTCCGAATGGACCACCTAAGACGCAGCCGCGGTCAACATTTAAATGAAATTATCTTCAAAAAGTAAATGTCATGAACCAATCTAACGTTTCAAATAAAGAACCGATGAGATTTTGCAAATTTTATGCGTTTTTTTTAAAAAAAAAGTTATCAAGCTCTTAAAAAATCACCCTTTACAGCGTACAATTTATTCAAAATAGTATACCGAAATCCAGGGTATTTTTAAATGAAATCTTTTGGGAACTTCATGAAAACCGATTCAAGAAGATCACACGCGTCGCTTGGAAAACTTTCGATGCTATTTTGCATTTAATAAAGGGAGACAATCTTTTCAACAAAATTCAGCCGGGCGTAAAATTAAAACGCAACTGGCAATTGTGTTGTATAGCTTAGGTTATAGCGATGAAGGAGCTACTCTTTCGAAGATTGCAGATTTATTTGGAATCAGTGATGGTGGTATCATTCAGTTCAGAATTCGTCAGTTTTCCTCATAATACATTAACATGTTTTTATATTTTAGAATTTACCTGAACGCATATTTAATGCGCTGTTGAAATATAAGGACCTGTATTTATTTTGGCAAAATACGGAAGAACGCAAAAAGCTCGTTTTAGAAACTTCGAGTGAGTTACCCAACTGCATAGGATACGTTGATGGTACCGAAATTCTATTGGCGAAAATCCCGTCACAAGACCCAAAAGCGTACTTTTCACGAAAACATATTTACTCCGTTAAGGCACAAGCCGTGTGCGATCATAGATTACAAATAAGGCACTTGATGTTAGGCTTTTCAGGTAGCGTTCATGATGCACGTATTTTTTTTTAACACTCCAGTGGTCGCGCCCCTATTTGTGCCGTTAGTAGTCGCGCGTACTACATATGTAGAACATTTTAGACATACGGGTTTGAAAAGAAATATTCGTAAATAAAAAAATATGTTTTAATAATAATAAGTAACAGTTTATTTTAAAACCAAATCAACCAAAAAATATTCATTTTAAACATAATAGGAACTTAAAATAAATGTAACGGTACATGAATAAGCGAAAATATTCAAGTATATACACAAGTGGTCTACTATTATAGTACGCGCGACTACTGGAGTGTTAATAACAGCGAATTTTCAATTGAAGCACATAAATTTTTTGGAGCAGGCGAATGGATGGCGGGTGACCGGGAATATAATCTATCGAGTACTGTTATAACACCATTTAGAGAAAATTCTAGAAATTTAACACTAAGCCAAAGGATTTTTTTTAACAAAACATTCAGTCGATAGAATTGAACATTGTTTTGGAATGCTGAAGGAAAGATTTGGTAGTTTAAAAAGCTTAAGGCTTAAAAATTAAAATGGTATGAGAAAAGTTAATAAATGGATTCTCTGTTGTGCATTGTTCTTCTTCTTCTTCTTTACTGGCGTAGACACCGCTTACGCGATTATAGCCGAGTCAACAACAGCGCGCTAGTCGTTTCTTCTTTTCGCTACGTGGCGCCAATTGGTTATTCCAAGCGAAGCCAGGTCCTTCTCCACTTGGTCCTTCCAACGGGGTGGAGGTCTTCCTCTTCCTCTGCTTCCCGCGGCGGGTACTGCGTCGAATACTTTCAGAGCTGGAGTGTTTTCATACATCCGGACAATATGAACTAGCCAGCATAGCGCTATCTTTTAATTCGCTGAACTATGTCAATGTCGTCGTACATCTCGTACAGCTTATCGTTCCATCGACTGCGATATTCGCCGTGGCCAATGCGCAAAGAACCATAAATCTTTCGCAGAACCTTTCTCTCGAAAACTCGTAACGTCGATTCATCGGTTGTTGTCATCGTCCAAGCCTCTGCACCATAAAGCAGGACGGGAATTATTGGTGACTTATAGAGTTTGGGTTTTGTTTGTCGAGAGAGGACTTTACTTCTCAATTGCCTACTCAGCCCGAAGTAGCACCTATTGGCAAGAACTATCCTGCGTTGGATTTCTAGGCTGACATTGTTGGTGGTATTTATGCTGTTTCCAAGATAGACGAAATTATCTACAACTTCAAAGTTAAGACTGTCAACAGTGACGTGAGTGCCAAGTCCCGAGTGCCACGAGTTTTTGTTTGATGACAGGAGATTTTTCGTCTTGCCCTCGTTCACTGCCAGACCCATTTGTTTTACAAATGTATTAATAAGAAAAAGTCAAAATGGAAAAAATCTTATATTGGGACACAGATGATTACATTTTGGCAACTTATGAGCTATTTAAGCTTTTCAATCGTTCGTGTTCCAATCTGACTTTTTCCATTTTTACTTCCATTTCTTTCTCCAACCGTAATTTCTGCAATTGAAAATTCTTTTCCTCTCACTCTTTTTCAAATTCCCATTTTTTCCTTTCTAGTTCTAACTTCTTATTTTGGATTTCGAAAAGTAGTGAAAATGTTGTTGAAAATCTTGTTGTAGATGTGCATGCAAAATTAGCGGACGAACTAACAACTTCATCTGCAGACGGATACATAATAACGGACGGGCTAGGTAACAGACTCAAAGAACTTGTGTCGGGGTGTATCTCTGGTTTAATATATCCTATACATGTATCGTCCAACGCTGACACTAATTCTATTCATTGATAAATCGCTGGTGGCTGAACACTTATGCGACGTCCAAATATCACGTGGTCTTCATAAAAAGGATATATTCTTTTTATGTATTCTTCCAAACTATGAGGATCACCACTTTCAAGTAAGCCTACACCAGTCTGGCCTCTCCACTTGAGCGCAGATAAAAAATTCGTTATCAAATGCCTCATTTTAGTCCTCACTATGTCCCATTTAATATTAATTAAATTTGGAGCTTTTTCGCCAATTTCGTTGTAAAACCTTTGGGCTGTTGGTTTCTAAAAGTAGATCGTAAAATGTAAAATGATGAAATGACAAACAAGAAATGTGCTGTCATGGGACACCAGGCAGCAACGAAGTTCCTTCGGATAATGTAGAATCGATATAATTTGCAAAAAAAATTGTGCTTAATTTTATTTTATGTAGTTTGTCCTGATTTTTCTCTCAAATTTCGCTGATTAAGTACGGATAAGTATTAAGAAAATTTAGTATTTTAAGAAATAATGAATTACGAAAATAAAAAAATAATTCAAATTATATCTAAATAAAAAACTAAAACAACAAAAAAATATATCTCTTTATTTTTGTTTGACACCATAAAATTACATAGGAAAAATAGAAATAATTGCAAATAACAAAAAAAGTTTATTATTACTATTATTATTATAAGGAATACTTATTAATCAGTTTATTTAATTCATTTAATTAATTAATTTTAATATTTTGTTCAAAGTGAAATTTTTTATGCAAAAAATAAGTAAAAATTATTAAATATTTTTTTGTTTTAAATTATCAATTGTTATTACAAATGATATAATGGAGCTATAATGGAGCTATAATAGAGCTATTTTATGCTTTTATTTGTAAAATGACGTCAAGTTTGTTAGAGCTGTGAATAATTTTACATTCTACATATTAGTGGCATCGCCACTCTACCTCCTCTTTCTATCTTCCATTCTACTGTCAAATCTCCTGTCGTCCTACTGCCGTTGGCAAATATAGGAAATATTCAAGTTAGCGGGAACAACAACTGTCGGCCTGCAGTCGTGTAGTCGTGCAGCTGTCAAAATAACAGTGTCCATAAGAACGTCTGTATTTTAATATTTGGCAGATGTAGTTGGCAGTCTGTCGCGCTCTATGTGTTCCGCACTTCACTCAAAACTAATTTGCATACACAATAATGTTACAGATTTTCATGCCTTATTATTTTGCAAAACCTAAAGGTAGGCTATAACTAGCGATCTTACAGTCTTTTTCTTACGGGTTATTTCCCCAAAGCCTGCGCCAAAAAATATGCAACAATTCAACTCCCCATAAACGTATTTAGTGCAAGCACAATTCTCAAGTGGTGAACACAATGACTGCGACAGCATGGCCGGCATGTACACAAGACAACACAGCTGTCCATTTTGCATATACACAATATCGTTGTGGCCATACTTATACCTTTCACTTCAATGAAATTTTAATATTTTGTTCAAAGTGAAATTTTTTTTATGCAAAAAATAAGTAAAAATTGGTAAATATTTTTTTTTTTTAAATTATCAATTGTTATTACAAATGATATAATAGAGCTATTTTATGCTTTTATTTGTAAAATAACGTCAAGTTTGTTAGACCTGTGAATAATTTTACATTGTACATATTAGTGACATCACCACTCTACCTCCTCTTTCTATCTTCCATTCTACTGTCAACTCTACTGTCGTCCTACTGCCGTTGGCAAATATAGGAAATATTCAAGATAGCGGGAACGACAACTGTCGGCCTGCAGTCGTGCAGCTGTCAAAATAACAGTGTCCATAAGAACGTCTGTATTTTAATATTTGGCAGATGTAGTTTGCAGTCTGTCGCGCTCTATGTGTTCCGCACTTCACTCAAAACTAATTTGCATACACAATAATGTTACAGATTTTCATGCCTAATTATTTTGCAAGACCTAAAAGTAGGCTACAACTAGCGATCTTACGGGTTATTTCTTACGGTTTTTACTATCACTTTTTTCTCAGTTAGCTCCCGCAGCAAAATCCTATCTTCTGCAAGCCTGCCGTATGGAACTTCGTTCCAAAGATATATCAGTATTACCTCAAAATGGTCCGGATTTTCTTTTATTGCGTCCACTTTATTTATCAAAAGGCCTTTCGTTTGGCTTTCAGACCAACGAAATGTGCCGTTTAGCCTTAGTCTTCTTTTCTATTACATAATCAATTGAATATTAATAATACAAGCCATATAATTAATTGTTATGAATTTACTTACCGCTTTCATTTCTTTTAAAACACCAAACAAACGCTTCCAGCTGATTGCGAATTGCGCAAAATGCTATGGTTGCCACTGAAAACGGTCTCGCATATTTGCAAGATTGCTTTCGTAAACATACTGACAAATGTGTCAAACAAATAACACAATTCCCTGGTTGAGAAAAAATTTTCATTGCGTATTTGTAGGTATGAAAATTCTGACGGCAAATCGCAATTCTATGCTTGTTTGATTCCGTCATAGAGTCATTGCATGAATTATCTAAGGAAATATGTCAAAGTATTTTTCAACTGCTACTTGTTAACTGATAACAAATTATATTAATTAAATAAATTGTATTATACATATATATTAAACAAAAAGTTATAAAAATATAAAAATGTGTAAAAAAAATAAAAAAGTATATAAATCGCATGGCATGAAGTGAATCCTTTTCTCGGTTAGTCAAAAATATTCCTTTGGTTGATAATGTTAACAAAGCTGTAATTCTGCACATTGCTTCTGCAAAAACCAAAGCAATGTTTACATTTCATTCCATTTGTGCATATTTATGAATACAGGTGGAATTGAATAAATTTTAATGAATATGTTTTTTCAAAGCAACGTTTGTAGTTAAAGTGAAAGTAAGGCATACCTTTTTAATTATTTCCTTTGTTTGATATATACATACATACATATGTGTATACTCTATTACAAGTAACATATCAATCACACGTACATACATACTTAACATTAATCATCCAGGCATACTCACATTTCGTCTAGGAGCTCGAAGCGTGGGTGACGACATGAAAAATTAGTCTAAGACTTACACTTAGAGACGAAATGTGAGTACGCCTTGATGTTTACTGGTTAGTATGGATGTACGTGAGATTGATATGTTACTCCTCCAATCTTTAAAAATTACGATGCCCTCATTGTAGTGAATGTCTTAAAACTAATTATATGAAAGAAATAACCTGATACATTCAATATTTGCTTCTTTCGAATTAATTTCAAATACATGTAGACAAAAAGGTTAGATTTATTATCTCATACAATACTTATAATCTATATCTATAAAATAGTTAAATTCATTTTGAAATTTCTTTTATTAATAATTCTTCTTTTTCCGTTTGAACTGGTTTTTATATTTTCTGACTTTTTCGATTTTTAAATTTAACTACATGGTGCTCTCCATCTTTTTCCGTTTGTAATAGTTTTACTTGTCGATAAGGATTACATAGTTTATCCAATCTTTTTCTTGATTTTTCTGCACTTACAAAATTAGTATCAATTTCTTTTTCTTGCCTACATTTGTTCACATTATTTATTCTTCTGTCTTTGATTAATTGAGGATCATTTTCTGGTAGTTTTTTATTAAAAAAATGTTATATGGAACTTCGGCTTTAGTGGAATGTCTGTTTATATGATAAGCTTTTTTTTAAGTATTTAAGCTCCTTATCTTCGGATGTATTTATTATTCAAAATTTTTCATTGAGTGTTTTATGAAGCCGTTCTATATCACCAATACCTGTTTTACCTGTTGTTACTATGACTTCTATGTTTAACTGATTACACCACTCTTTGATATTTATATTGTTAAAACCTTGATCTTGGTCTATTTGCAAAGTTTTTGGGGGTCCCATAGCATTAAATACCTTCAGCAATGATTTTTTTGCTTCCAGCCAGTTGAGCGCCTTCACCTTTTCCACCATAGCAAATTTAGAAAACAAATCAATGCATGTCAAATAATATTCATTATCCCATTTCCAAAAGTCAACCACAAATTTGTCTCGTATTTCGTACACGGGAGGTGTAACTTTGAATGGAAGCTTATTGGCAATATGATCACTTTTGCAGTGATTGCAAAGTTCACAACAATTAATTATATTGGAAATTTCCTTTAGATATTTTGGATAACATTTTTCCTTGAAACATTTTGCAACTTTCTCTATGCCCTGGTGAAGTCCACTTATATGTATTTCTGTTACTATAGCTTTAAATTCAGAATATTCCAAAATATTTTGCAATTCTTTAGTTGTCCTGTAAACTCTATTTCGACTACTATTAATCAAAGTTTTATACATATTTTGAAGCCGCAAAAAATCATTATCATCTGGCATATATATCACTGTTTTGTTCTTTAAAAGGTAAGTTTTAATTATTTCTTTTATATACTCTGTAGTTAGATCTTTACAAGTAATTAAAGTAAAATTATTTGTGAAAACTTTTTTATGTTGCTACTATTCTGCTAACCTCTAACTATTTTGAGTTGATTTTTATACACATTCAAGGGATTTTCAGTTATTTGAATAAAACTTTCGCTGTCTTCATCAGCGGCATGAGTTGTTGCGCAATTTGAGGCGATTTCGTCTGCTTCGGCATTACATTCCTCAACTTTAAATCGAGAAAGTACATCTGCAACGTGATTTTCCCTTCCCGGGATGTACTTCAAGTTGAAGTCATACTCGTTAAGGCGAATCTTCCACCTTTGCAACTTGGTATTCGGCTCTTTTAAATTATGCAGCCATTGAAGTGGTCTGTGATCGCTATTAATAATGAGTTTTCTCCCATATAAATATGGCCTAAAATACTTAGTAGCCTAAACCATTGCTGAAAGCTCTTTCTCCGTGGTCGAATAATTAAGCTCGTGCTCGTTTAAAGTGTGGCTCGCGAAGCAAACAGGGTGACTTTGCTGGCTTAAAACTGCTCCTAAGGCCACATTAGAAGTATCTGTGGTTAGGGTAAATGGCTTATCATAGTTCGGGTATACCAATATGGGATCTTGGGTAATCAATATTCTTATAGTATTTATGGCGTTTTGATATTCTTTATTCTCACTATTTACCTTATTACCCTTCTTTAAACAATTTGTCAAAGGTTTAGTAATATTTGTGAAATTTTGAATGAATTTTCGATAGAATCCCACCAGACCTAAGAACTGCTTTATTTCTTTCTCTATTCTAGGTATAGGATAATTTATAATTGCCTCTATTTTATTTGGGTTGGCTTTTATGCCAGTCACCACATGCCCTAAAAACTGTTTCGTGTTTTAAGAATTCACTTTTAGTTAACTGTATTTTTAGATTAGCGTCAGCTAGTCTTTTTCCTTTACCTTGTCGAGCGATTCGATATGTTCCTGAAGTGATGTACTAAACACGACGATGTCGTCTAAATATACCATACAAATGTTTCCAATTAGCCCATCCAAAACTGTATTCATCAGCCTTTGGAAGGTTGCGGGGGCGTTTTTTAGTCCGTAAGGCATCCGTAGAAACTCATAGTGTCCACTCTGGGTGGAAAATGCGGTCTTTTTTCTGTCCGCAAGGTCCATTTCGATTTGGTGGAATCCCTGTGCCAAATCTATTGTAGAGAAATACATACATTTACCAAATTTATCCAAAATTTCGTCCATGTTGGGAATAGGATACCTATCATCTACAGTTATCGTATTTAGTTTTCGAAAGTCAAACACTATTCTCCATTTCTCTCTTCCAGATGAATCTTTTTTTTTTTGAGTACAACCCAGAGAAGTGCGGAATATGAAGAGTCGCTATGGCAAATAATTTTTTGCCTGAGCATTTCCGTTATCTGGCTATTAACTTCGGCTTTGTGAACTTCTGGGTAGCTGTAGGATTTAACATAAATTGGGTCTTCATGTATGGTTTTTACTTTATGTTTTATTTTGTGTGTAAAAGTGAGTTGCTCTCCTTCCTTATAAAAAATATTTTTAAATTTTCTTAGTTATTCATTAAGCTTTTTGTATTCTTCACAGTTTAAATGGTCTAGTCTAAAATTATTCCCGTCTTCTTCGTCACTGCTAATATTCAGTAAATTATCGAAATTTTGATCTGAATTTTTCATTTCTAAGAAGTTATACATCTGATGGTTTAAGATAATAGTATTATATTCTAAATTTATCTTTGAGTTAAGTTTTTTTAATATATCAAATCCTAAAAGCCCTTCATAGTTATTAGAAAAGTCAAACTCAAAAAGTTTTAAATTCTGGTTTCCAAAAGTAATGACTTCTTGTATTTTGTCTAATAAAACTTTTCCTGTTGCTGTTTTTAAAACGATTGGTTTAACTTGAATAGCTTCATTACTAAGTACAAACGGTCTAATTAGGCTAACTGATGAGCCCGTATCTACGAGAAATATTATTTGTTTGTTGTTTATTGTTAATCTAATGATGGGTAATGTTCCGAGGCTTCTAATTGAAAATTTGAAAAATCTTTTTCCATTGGCTCAGGTCGTCCATATCTACGAATTCTGGACTGATTTGAATTCGTCGTATCTTTTTTTGATGCCTGCAATGAATTTGTCTGCGGGTTATTGCATAAGTTGTTTAGTATTACGGTTGTTGCTTATGTTAAACGGAGAACTGAAATTCGTTGGCTAAAGAGGTTGAACGCGATCAATCTGTCTGGGTTGCATTTTACTAAAATCATTGTTGCCTAATGGGACCCCTCCCGTTGCTTTGGTTATTATTTCGTTGTTTGTTTTTAATTCATGTACTTTCTTTGTGAAGGTTAATTCAAAATCACACCGAAGTCAAATTAGCAAGGAAAGATCACGTTGAAGGTTAAATGAAGGTCGTTTTCGCGAGTGTACAAATGTTTTTTTTTTTTTGTTGCTTTTCAATATTCAGTACTATTTATTTTGATAGTAGGCAGTTCATTCAACAAAGTTTATAAGTTTTTCTTTCCCAGTTTATTGCTTTTTTGTTTTTTCCGTTTATTGCTCATTTGTTTATTTTTCAGTTTATTGCTTTTCCTTCAGCACGGCTATTTAAAAATAGGAATAAGAATTTTCACTTTTTCATAGAAAATGTAGGTTCGTTTTTTATTAGGATCTTTTTCACAGATCCTACCGACTGCGCTAGAAAGATTAAAACGAAGTTGAGTTGTACCAGAGATAAAGAGATGCCCAACTCTTGCAAAACAACAATTGCAAAACGTCAAAACCACCTAAACTTTGACAGTTGACTGAATTGGGGAGGTTTTGACGTTTAGCAATTGGAAAAGATGGACGGCCAGATTAAAATCCCGCCAAATTATTATTCGAATGGAGACATTTTTAATTTTTTTGTCTCCACTTGTAACGGCCATTAGTTCGAAGAATAGCGAAGGCGAAACAGCACGTACGTTGAAAGATGTGAGTATATTTAACTTTTGTTAAATAAAACTTTTTTATTTATTTTGCAGATAAAATGCCGAAAACAACCAGCAGTTAGAGGAAATGTGTTGTTGGCTGCAACGAGGGAGGAATAACATTTAGTTTTCCAAACAGTGGAACGGACCTCGAACGGTGAGTGAAAAACATTAAATAGTGCAAAAAGTGTTTGTGAATTTGTGAAAAATTTTGATGAAAGCAGTGTTTCGATTGTGCAATGAAAATAGTAATTTTGGATAATAAAATTGAATTTCCGTGTGTTTTTAAATGTGATGTGCTGAACAAGTAGAGCGCGACAGACTGCAAACGACATCTGTCAAATATTAAAATACACACGTTCTTATGGACACAGTTATGTAGTCGTGCAGCTGCCTCAATGACTGTGTCCTTAAGAACATGTGTATTTCAATATTTGACAAATGTCGCTTGTAGTCTGTCGCGCTCTACTTGTTCAGAGCGTAGCTGTCAATTTATTGCCATTGCCGTTAATTAATTAAATAAATTATTTTAAAGTAACGATTTATAATTGAATATTTATGATAGTTATAAAAAAGAGTGCCACGAGTTTTTGTTTGATGACAGGAGATTTTTCGTCTTGCCCTCGTTCACTGCCAGACCCATTTGTTTTACAAATGTATTAATAAGAAAAAGTCAAAATGGAAAAAATCTTATATTGGGACACAGATGATTACATTTTGGCAACTTATGAGCTATTTAAGCTTTTCAATCGTTCGTGTTCCAATCTGACTTTTTCCATTTTTACTTCCATTTCTTTCTCCAACCGTAATTTCTGCAATTGAAAATTCTTTTCCTCTCACTCTTTTTCAAATTCCCATTTTTTCCTTTCTAGTTCTAACTTCTTATTTTGGATTTCGAAAAGTAGTGAAAATGTTGTTGAAAATCTTGTTGTAGATGTGCATGCAAAATTAGCGGACGAACTAACAACTTCATCTGCAGACGGATACATAATAACGGACGGGCTAGGTAACAGACTCAAAGAACTTGTGTCGGGGTGTATCTCTGGTTTAATATATCCTATACATGTATCGTCCAACGCTGACACTAATTCTATTCATTGATAAATCGCTGGTGGCTGAACACTTATGCGACGTCCAAATATCACGTGGTCTTCATAAAAAGGATATATTCTTTTTATGTATTCTTCCAAACTATGAGGATCACCACTTTCAAGTAAGCCTACACCAGTCTGGCCTCTCCACTTGAGCGCAGATAAAAAATTCGTTATCAAATGCCTCATTTTAGTCCTCACTATGTCCCATTTAATATTAATTAAATTTGGAGCTTTTTCGCCAATTTCGTTGTAAAACCTTTGGGCTGTTGGTTTCTAAAAGTAGATCGTAAAATGTAAAATGATGAAATGACAAACAAGAAATGTGCTGTCATGGGACACCAGGCAGCAACGAAGTTCCTTCGGATAATGTAGAATCGATATAATTTGCAAAAAAAATTGTGCTTAATTTTATTTTATGTAGTTTGTCCTGATTTTTCTCTCAAATTTCGCTGATTAAGTACGGATAAGTATTAAGAAAATTTAGTATTTTAAGAAATAATGAATTACGAAAATAAAAAAATAATTCAAATTATATCTAAATAAAAAACTAAAACAACAAAAAAATATATCTCTTTATTTTTGTTTGACACCATAAAATTACATAGGAAAAATAGAAATAATTGCAAATAACAAAAAAAGTTTATTATTACTATTATTATTATAAGGAATACTTATTAATCAGTTTATTTAATTCATTTAATTAATTAATTTTAATATTTTGTTCAAAGTGAAATTTTTTATGCAAAAAATAAGTAAAAATTATTAAATATTTTTTTGTTTTAAATTATCAATTGTTATTACAAATGATATAATGGAGCTATAATGGAGCTATAATAGAGCTATTTTATGCTTTTATTTGTAAAATGACGTCAAGTTTGTTAGAGCTGTGAATAATTTTACATTCTACATATTAGTGGCATCGCCACTCTACCTCCTCTTTCTATCTTCCATTCTACTGTCAAATCTCCTGTCGTCCTACTGCCGTTGGCAAATATAGGAAATATTCAAGTTAGCGGGAACAACAACTGTCGGCCTGCAGTCGTGTAGTCGTGCAGCTGTCAAAATAACAGTGTCCATAAGAACGTCTGTATTTTAATATTTGGCAGATGTAGTTGGCAGTCTGTCGCGCTCTATGTGTTCCGCACTTCACTCAAAACTAATTTGCATACACAATAATGTTACAGATTTTCATGCCTTATTATTTTGCAAAACCTAAAGGTAGGCTATAACTAGCGATCTTACAGTCTTTTTCTTACGGGTTATTTCCCCAAAGCCTGCGCCAAAAAATATGCAACAATTCAACTCCCCATAAACGTATTTAGTGCAAGCACAATTCTCAAGTGGTGAACACAATGACTGCGACAGCATGGCCGGCATGTACACAAGACAACACAGCTGTCCATTTTGCATATACACAATATCGTTGTGGCCATACTTATACCTTTCACTTCAATGAAATTTTAATATTTTGTTCAAAGTGAAATTTTTTTTATGCAAAAAATAAGTAAAAATTGGTAAATATTTTTTTTTTAAATTATCAATTGTTATTACAAATGATATAATAGAGCTATTTTATGCTTTTATTTGTAAAATAACGTCAAGTTTGTTAGACCTGTGAATAATTTTACATTGTACATATTAGTGACATCACCACTCTACCTCCTCTTTCTATCTTCCATTCTACTGTCAACTCTACTGTCGTCCTACTGCCGTTGGCAAATATAGGAAATATTCAAGATAGCGGGAACGACAACTGTCGGCCTGCAGTCGTGCAGCTGTCAAAATAACAGTGTCCATAAGAACGTCTGTATTTTAATATTTGGCAGATGTAGTTTGCAGTCTGTCGCGCTCTATGTGTTCCGCACTTCACTCAAAACTAATTTGCATACACAATAATGTTACAGATTTTCATGCCTAATTATTTTGCAAGACCTAAAAGTAGGCTACAACTAGCGATCTTACGGGTTATTTCTTACGGTTTTTACTATCACTTTTTTCTCAGTTAGCTCCCGCAGCAAAATCCTATCTTCTGCAAGCCTGCCGTATGGAACTTCGTTCCAAAGATATATCAGTATTACCTCAAAATGGTCCGGATTTTCTTTTATTGCGTCCACTTTATTTATCAAAAGGCCTTTCGTTTGGCTTTCAGACCAACGAAATGTGCCGTTTAGCCTTAGTCTTCTTTTCTATTACATAATCAATTGAATATTAATAATACAAGCCATATAATTAATTGTTATGAATTTACTTACCGCTTTCATTTCTTTTAAAACACCAAACAAACGCTTCCAGCTGATTGCGAATTGCGCAAAATGCTATGGTTGCCACTGAAAACGGTCTCGCATATTTGCAAGATTGCTTTCGTAAACATACTGACAAATGTGTCAAACAAATAACACAATTCCCTGGTTGAGAAAAAATTTTCATTGCGTATTTGTAGGTATGAAAATTCTGACGGCAAATCGCAATTCTATGCTTGTTTGATTCCGTCATAGAGTCATTGCATGAATTATCTAAGGAAATATGTCAAAGTATTTTTCAACTGCTACTTGTTAACTGATAACAAATTATATTAATTAAATAAATTGTATTATACATATATATTAAACAAAAAGTTATAAAAATATAAAAATGTGTAAAAAAAATAAAAAAGTATATAAATCGCATGGCATGAAGTGAATCCTTTTCTCGGTTAGTCAAAAATATTCCTTTGGTTGATAATGTTAACAAAGCTGTAATTCTGCACATTGCTTCTGCAAAAACCAAAGCAATGTTTACATTTCATTCCATTTGTGCATATTTATGAATACAGGTGGAATTGAATAAATTTTAATGAATATGTTTTTTCAAAGCAACGTTTGTAGTTAAAGTGAAAGTAAGGCATACCTTTTTAATTATTTCCTTTGTTTGATATATACATACATACATATGTGTATACTCTATTACAAGTAACATATCAATCACACGTACATACATACTTAACATTAATCATCCAGGCATACTCACATTTCGTCTAGGAGCTCGAAGCGTGGGTGACGACATGAAAAATTAGTCTAAGACTTACACTTAGAGACGAAATGTGAGTACGCCTTGATGTTTACTGGTTAGTATGGATGTACGTGAGATTGATATGTTACTCCTCCAATCTTTAAAAATTACGATGCCCTCATTGTAGTGAATGTCTTAAAACTAATTATATGAAAGAAATAACCTGATACATTCAATATTTGCTTCTTTCGAATTAATTTCAAATACATGTAGACAAAAAGGTTAGATTTATTATCTCATACAATACTTATAATCTATATCTATAAAATAGTTAAATTCATTTTGAAATTTCTTTTATTAATAATTCTTCTTTTTCCGTTTGAACTGGTTTTTATATTTTCTGACTTTTTCGATTTTTAAATTTAACTACATGGTGCTCTCCATCTTTTTCCGTTTGTAATAGTTTTACTTGTCGATAAGGATTACATAGTTTATCCAATCTTTTTCTTGATTTTTCTGCACTTACAAAATTAGTATCAATTTCTTTTTCTTGCCTACATTTGTTCACATTATTTATTCTTCTGTCTTTGATTAATTGAGGATCATTTTCTGGTAGTTTTTTATTAAAAAAATGTTATATGGAACTTCGCCTTTAGTGGAATGTCTGTTTATATGATAAGCTTTTTTTTTAAGTATTTAAGCTCCTTATCTTCGGATGTATTTATTATTCATAATTTTTCATTGAGTGTTTTATGAAGCCGTTCTATATCACCAATACCTGTTTTACCTGTTGTTACTATGACTTCTATGTTTAACTGATTACACCACTCTTTGATATTTATATTGTTAAAACCTTGATCTTGGTCTATTTGCAAAGTTTTTGGGGGTCCCATAGCATTAAATACCTTCAGCAATGATTTTTTTGCTTCCAGCCAGTTGAGCGCCTTCACCTTTTCCACCATAGCAAATTTAGAAAACAAATCAATGCATGTCAAATAATATTCATTATCCCATTTCCAAAAGTCAACCACAAATTTGTCTCGTATTTCGTACACGGGAGGTGTAACTTTGAATGGAAGCTTATTGGCAATATGATCACTTTTGCAGTGATTGCAAAGTTCACAACAATTAATTATATTGGAAATTTCCTTTAGATATTTTGGATAACATTTTTCCTTGAAACATTTTGCAACTTTCTCTATGCCCTGGTGAAGTCCACTTATATGTATTTCTGTTACTATAGCTTTAAATTCAGAATATTCCAAAATATTTTGCAATTCTTTAGTTGTCCTGTAAACTCTATTTCGACTACTATTAATCAAAGTTTTATACATATTTTGAAGCCGCAAAAAATCATTATCATCTGGCATATATATCACTGTTTTGTTCTTTAAAAGGTAAGTTTTAATTATTTCTTTTATATACTCTGTAGTTAGATCTTTACAAGTAATTAAAGTAAAATTATTTGTGAAAACTTTTTTATGTTGCTACTATTCTGCTAACCTCTAACTATTTTGAGTTGATTTTTATACACATTCAAGGGATTTTCAGTTATTTGAATAAAACTTTCGCTGTCTTCATCAGCGGCATGAGTTGTTGCGCAATTTGAGGCGATTTCGTCTGCTTCGGCATTACATTCCTCAACTTTAAATCGAGAAAGTACATCTGCAACGTGATTTTCCCTTCCCGGGATGTACTTCAAGTTGAAGTCATACTCGTTAAGGCGAATCTTCCACCTTTGCAACTTGGTATTCGGCTCTTTTAAATTATGCAGCCATTGAAGTGGTCTGTGATCGCTATTAATAATGAGTTTTCTCCCATATAAATATGGCCTAAAATACTTAGTAGCCTAAACCATTGCTGAAAGCTCTTTCTCCGTGGTCGAATAATTAAGCTCGTGCTCGTTTAAAGTGTGGCTCGCGAAGCAAACAGGGTGACTTTGCTGGCTTAAAACTGCTCCTAAGGCCACATTAGAAGTATCTGTGGTTAGGGTAAATGGCTTATCATAGTTCGGGTATACCAATATGGGATCTTGGGTAATCAATATTCTTATAGTATTTATGGCGTTTTGATATTCTTTATTCTCACTATTTACCTTATTACCCTTCTTTAAACAATTTGTCAAAGGTTTAGTAATATTTGTGAAATTTTGAATGAATTTTCGATAGAATCCCACCAGACCTAAGAACTGCTTTATTTCTTTCTCTATTCTAGGTATAGGATAATTTATAATTGCCTCTATTTTATTTGGGTTGGCTTTTATGCCTGTCGCCACATGCCCTAAAAACTGTTTCGTGTTTTAAGAATTCACTTTTAGTTAACTGTATTTTCAGATTAGCGTCAGCTAGTCTTTTTCCTTTACCTTGTCGAGCGATTCGATATGTTCCTGAAGTGATGTACTAAACACGACGATGTCGTCTAAATATACCATACAAATGTTTCCAATTAGCCCATCCAAAACTGTATTCATCAGCCTTTGGAAGGTTGCGGGGGCGTTTTTTAGTCCGTAAGGCATCCGTAGAAACTCATAGTGTCCACTCTGGGTGGAAAATGCGGTCTTTTTTCTGTCCGCAAGGTCCATTTCGATTTGGTGGAATCCCTGTGCCAAATCTATTGTAGAGAAATACATACATTTACCAAATTTATCCAAAATTTCGTCCATGTTGGGAATAGGATACCTATCATCTACAGTTATCGTATTTAGTTTTCGAAAGTCAAACACTATTCTCCATTTCTCTCTTCCAGATGAATCTTTTTTTTTTTGAGTACAACCCAGAGAAGTGCGGAATATGAAGAGTCGCTATGGCAAATAATTTTTTGCCTGAGCATTTCCGTTATCTGGCTATTAACTTCGGCTTTGTGAACTTCTGGGTAGCTGTAGGATTTAACATAAATTGGGTCTTCATGTATGGTTTTTACTTTATGTTTTATTTTGTGTGTAAAAGTGAGTTGCTCTCCTTCCTTATAAAAAATATTTTTAAATTTTCTTAGTAATTCATTAAGCTTTTTGTATTCTTCACAGTTTAAATGGTCTAGTCTAAAATTATTCCCGTCTTCTTCGTCACTGCTAATATTCAGTAAATTATCGAAATTTTGATCTGAATTTTTCATTTCTAAGAAGTTATACATCTGATGGTTTAAGATAATAGTATTATATTCTAAATTTATCTTTGAGTTAAGTTTTTTTAATATATCAAATCCTAAAAGCCCTTCATAGTTATTAGAAAAGTCAAACTCAAAAAGTTTTAAATTCTGGTTTCCAAAAGTAATGACTTCTTGTATTTTGTCTAATAAAACTTTTCCTGTTGCTGTTTTTAAAACGATTGGTTTAACTTGAATAGCTTCATTACTAAGTACAAACGGTCTAATTAGGCTAACTGATGAGCCCGTATCTACGAGAAATATTATTTGTTTGTTGTTTATTGTTAATCTAATGATGGGTAATGTTCCGAGGCTTCTAATTGAAAATTTGAAAAATCTTTTTCCATTGGCTCAGGTCGTCCATATCTACGAATTCTGGACTGATTTGAATTCGTCGTATCTTTTTTTGATGCCTGCAATGAATTTGTCTGCGGGTTATTGCATAAGTTGTTTAGTATTACGGTTGTTGCTTATGTTAAACGGAGAACTGAAATTCGTTGGCTAAAGAGGTTGAACGCGATCAATCTGTCTGGGTTGCATTTTACTAAAATCATTGTTGCCTAATGGGACCCCTCCCGTTGCTTTGGTTATTATTTCGTTGTTTGTTTTTAATTCATGTACTTTCTTTGTGAAGGTTAATTCAAAATCACACCGAAGTCAAATTAGCAAGGAAAGATCACGTTGAAGGTTAAATGAAGGTCGTTTTCGCGAGTGTACAAATGTTTTTTTTTTTTGTTGCTTTTCAATATTCAGTACTATTTATTTTGATAGTAGGCAGTTCATTCAACAAAGTTTATAAGTTTTTCTTTCCCAGTTTATTGCTTTTTTGTTTTTTCCGTTTATTGCTCATTTGTTTATTTTTCAGTTTATTGCTTTTCCTTCAGCACGGCTACTTAAAAATAGGAATAAGAATTTTCACTTTTTCATAGAAAATGTAGGTTCGTTTTTTATTAGGATCTTTTTCACAGATCCTACCGACTGCGCTAGAAAGATTAAAACGAAGTTGAGTTGTACCAGAGATAAAGAGATGCCCAACTCTTGCAAAACAACAATTGCAAAACGTCAAAACCACCTAAACTTTGACAGTTGACTGAATTGGGGAGGTTTTGACGTTTAGCAATTGGAAAAGATGGACGGCCAGATTAAAATCCCGCCAAATTATTATTCGAATGGAGACATTTTTAATTTTTTTGTCTCCACTTGTAACGGCCATTAGTTCGAAGAATAGCGAAGGCGAAACAGCACGTACGTTGAAAGATGTGAGTATATTTAACTTTTGTTAAATAAAACTTTTTTATTTATTTTGCAGATAAAATGCCGAAAACAACCAGCAGTTAGAGGAAATGTGTTGTTGGCTGCAACGAGGGAGGAATAACATTTAGTTTTCCAAACAGTGGAACGGACCTCGAACGGTGAGTGAAAAACATTAAATAGTGCAAAAAGTGTTTGTGAATTTGTGAAAAATTTTGATGAAAGCAGTGTTTCGATTGTGCAATGAAAATAGTAATTTTGGATAATAAAATTGAATTTCCGTGTGTTTTTAAATGTGATGTGCTGAACAAGTAGAGCGCGACAGACTGCAAACGACATCTGTCAAATATTAAAATACACACGTTCTTATGGACACAGTTATGTAGTCGTGCAGCTGCCTCAATGACTGTGTCCTTAAGAACATGTGTATTTCAATATTTGACAAATGTCGCTTGTAGTCTGTCGCGCTCTACTTGTTCAGAGCGTAGCTGTCAATTTATTGCCATTGCCGTTAATTAATTAAATAAATTATTTTAAAGTAACGATTTATAATTGAATATTTATGATAGTTATAAAAAAGTCGTACTTTAAATATACACTTTTTGCACTATTATTATTATTATTATACATATTTTATAATTAAACCATTTACCATTTTATTGTGTTTCTTTTAATAGGCGTAAATGTTGGCTCAAACGTTTAGGTGTTTCCGATGAAACACGTAAACATATTTTTGCTTGTGAGCGTAATTTTTCGGCAAAAATGCGCCTTGAAAAGCGATTGCGTTCGGGGCCGTTCTTGATATAAATTTAAAAGTTGAGCCTACATTTGACGTCCCAAATTTTGAATTTAAAAACACAATTTTATTGGGTCTGGAAGATTTTGCTCCCCAAGTTGAAAATGAGACTGAAGATGGAATTTTAGAGCCTCTTCCATTTTTTGAGGAGGATGTATCTTTTAATTTTGATAAGGCCGCGCAAACAGGCAGGGGTCTGACTGCAGGTACAGAAAGGAAGAAGAAATTGAGGGAAGAGAATAGGGTTTTGAAAGTAAAGTTAGATAAAAAAGGGCAGGAAAATAGAAGTTTAAAGGCCCAGTTAGTTGAAATGGCCGCAGAGTTAGAAAGATGTAGGGAACAGCTAAGGAATAGCTCATTGAGGGAACAGTCAGACCCTCTTTCTTTAGTTTGTAGCAAAGCTCCTCCTCAGTTAGGTGCTTGCATTAGGAGTAGTTTTATAAATAGAAATCACCGTACCCATGGTCGACGATATGACAATTTTTTGAATACGATAGCTTTGGGTGTATTTTTTCTATCGCCAGTTGCTTATCGGCACTTAAAGCAATTAGATTTTCCATCCGAAAGTACTTTGGAAAACTTTGTTACAGACTGGCCCCGTTTCCCAGGTTGCACCCAATGTAGCATAAAATCGTTAGAGTTTAGGAGTAGGGGATTCACTTTCGAACAAAAGTTCGTGTCGGTTTCATGTGATGAAATGTCACTGAAATGTCATTTGCAGTATGATAGGAAATTCGATAGGGTGATAGGTATTGAGGAATAGGGCGATGAAAATCGCACTTCTAGATTAGCAACTACTGCAATGACTATAATGGTGCAAGGTATAGGTGGAGAGCTTTGGTCCCACCCATTGGCTTATTTTTTCGTAAAAGCTTCCTGCAAAGGGGATGTCCTCAAGAAATACATTCTTGAAGCCATTACCCAACTGCAAAATAAGGGACTAATTCCTTGCCAATTTGTTTGCGACCAGGGCACCAATTTTCAGAATTTCGCTAATTTGTTAGGTGTTTCAGCGTCACGGCCTTTTTTTAATGTTGATGGCAAGGAAGTGTATTTTTTTTACGATAGCCCCCATTTGATAAAAAGTAGTCGTAACTGTTTACAAAATTTTAAAAATACGGTTTTCTTTAAAAATAGTCGGGTAAGTTGGTCGGATATTGTTCATTTTTATGAAACCGACTCTAAGTCGAGTTATCGGTGTGCGCATATATTAACCGATGCTCATATTTATCCAAATACCTTCCAAAAAATGAAGGTTAAATTCGCGTCTCAAGTATTGAGTAATACGGTCGCTTCTGGTATGTTGTCCCTATATAGCTCGGGAGCCTTAAGCTCGAATAGTAGGAGCTTTATTAATACCGCGGAATTCGTTTCGTTTTTTAATAAATTATTTGACATTTTAAATAGCAGTTTCGTTGAGGCTGTTGTACCCACTAAAAAAGTGTTTGTAGGTTCCCCTGAACAATTAGAGTTTTTATGTGAGGCAGAACAAGTTTTAAAAACTATTCGGGTCATAGACGATTTAGAAAGCAACACAACCAATAATTTTAGTTTTATAAAGGGGTGGGTGTTAAATATTATCAGTTTATGACGATTGTGGCGATTTTTGTCACACTCAGGTTTTCCGTACTTGAAGACGAGACGACTATTTCAGGACAGTTTAGATAATTTTTTTGGGCAGATTCGAAGCAGAGGATGTACTAGAGTAACGCCCTATATGTTCTCTAGTTTGTTTAGGAAATCGTGGGGCTTACGTTACGTAAACGTCGTAACAAAAGGAAACTGTGAGCTGCCTTTAGAACCTGATGCTACAGTAATTTCGGAACATAGTAATAACGTTCTACTTAATGTGTGTAATGATTCACTATTGAATGACCTTTCTTGGCAGAATTTTCAAGGTTTACCGCGGCCTGAACACCCCCTCTTTGGATCAATCGTATTAGATAGTAGTTTAGAAATTAATTTTTTGAAAGAAAATGCGTTTAGCTACTTTTGCGGCTATTTTTATTTAAAAATTTTGCACACATGTTCGCTGCCTTTACCATATTTAGGAGATGAAATTCCTTCGGACGAATTCATCTTCATGCATCAAAATCAAATAGACAAATGCAACTTAGTCAGGCCGCCTGAGGATTTTATTGCATTTGTAAAAATTTTGTAAACAAGATTTTTAGAAGAATTCGACAGTAATTGTCATAAAATAGGATTAGGAGATATTCTTTTTAATAAAATGAAAGATGTTAGGCCCTTTTTGTGTTGTGATAATTGTGACCCAAAAATAGTTTTAGTCCTTTTTATTAGAATTAGAATATATTTTTTTAACAAAATTTTTAAATAAAGACCTTTCTGTCCCTAATTTTAAAAATAAAATTTTGTGTGTTTCACACCTATAGGTTTCAATTTTTTTTTTATTTTTTAGTGGTTACAATAAGCGAACTTAATCTTACGAAAGAAAATAAAAAAGTAAAAGTTTTGTAAAAAGTTAAGATAAAGAGGCTCTAAAACAAGAAAGCATTTTATTTTAAGGAAAATTAAAATTTGGGATGTAAATGTAGGCATTTGTATATATGTAAATAATTATATTTCTGTGATATTTTTATATATTTTTTATATGAATTGTTATTGTTTTGTTTTAATCGTCATATATATAAATTTATCGCTTTGTTTTTTTCGTTATACACTAAAGTATGGTTATCGTTTGGTTGATTTATGTAAATAAATTTATTAATGAGTGATATTGGCATAAAGGGGAACCGAGCACCCAAAACTAACTTCGGTAACGCGTCGTTTTGCATACCTCCTGGGTGGTGTGGAAAGTGCAATTGGGCATTTTAATTTAAATGCCCAAAAATTCTTATTTTGATCGATCGGGCCACAATGGAAAATGTTATAAAAAACGCTTATTTTGAGGAGCTCACACACTGGAATAAGTTGGGCATCCCATCATCCTTGGTTGTACTTTGAACAATTAGATTTATTACTCTTCAAATGACAAACCAATAGTGATTGACTTAGACCAGTGGTCGGCATTTCTTAGCACCAGGGATAATGGGATGCCCAACTTATTCCAGTGTGAGAGCGCCTTAAAAGAAGCGTTTTTATCACATTTTCCATTATGGCCAGATCAAACAAAATACGATTTTTTGGGCATTTAAATTAAAATACCCAACATTTATTACGATTGCAAATTATTATATATTGGACTTTTAATAAATGGCGAAACTATTTAAATTATTTTTTATGATTTCATAGTATATTAAAACAACTGACTTTTAATGTTTCAATACTTAAAAAGGTGAATTAAGCCTGTTAGTTCTCAATTATTAAATGTTTTTAATCATTGGTAACTGAAAATTAATACTATTATGCATGAAATTGAAAAACGTTTAATGAAATATATTTAAGTTTCGCATTTTCTTTGATTTTCATTGTTTTACATTTTTATTAGTGATCTTCAACGGCGGCAACAAATTCCTCCGTTCACATATATTTTGGTATAATTTTATTCCAATTACAAAACGTCAAGACCTACCCAATCCAGTCAACTGCCAAAGTTCGGTAGGTGAGCGGCTCTCACATTTCCAGTGACAGGAGAGTTGGGGATCTCTTTATCTCTGCTTAGTACAATTGTGCAAACTAATACGCTGAATACAATGCTTGCGACACAACATTGCATCACGACAGTGAACTGAAAACGGCGTTGTGCATCCTACTACATGAACGCATGTACACAAGACAACACAGCTCTCCATTTTGCATGTACACAATTTCGTTGTGGCCATACTAATACCTTGCACTTCAATGAAATTTTAATATTTTGTTCAAAGTGAAGTTTTTTATGCAAAAAAATAAGTAAATAGGTATATATTTCTGTTTTAAATTATCAATTGTTATTACAACTGATATAGTAGAGCTATAATAGAGCTATTTTATGCCTTTATTTGTAAAATAACGTTAAGTTTGTAAGATCTGTGAATAATTTTACATTTGACATATTAGTGGCACCACTACTCTTCCTCATCTCTCTATCTTTCATTCTACTGTCAACTCTACTGTCGTCCTACTGTCGCTGGCAAATATAGGAGAACATTGAAGTTAGCGAGAACGACAACTGTCGGCCCAACGTCGTGTAGTCGTGCAGCTGTCAAAATATCAGTGTCCATAAGAACGTGTGTATTTTAATATTTGACAGATGTCGGTTGTCGTCTGTCGCAACCATTGTGTTCAGCGTATAACTTCACACGGAGATCAGCATTAGGTGTCGACGCGGCGGGCCGTATATGCCAAAATTGATGGTCGAACGAATTGCGTTATAAGATGTCTACGTGGCGCAGTGTAGCAGCGAAAGTCTTAGAACGAATTCGCGTAGGTGTCGACGCGGCGCAGTGTGTAAGCGTGATGTTGTGCAGACGGATTGTTTAGAACGAATTGAGTCCGCTATCCTTTTTCCCATCCTTTTTGTTGAGTGGTATCAGCTGTGGTGAATTAAGCTGTCATATTAGTGTGCGCCAGTTTTTTCGGGTAAAGTGGGGGGATGCTTAACTCATTTAAACATCCTGGGCCCCCTAGGCGAATATTTTGCCTAGTTTTATATATATAATCTGAGACATGTAATTTGGCTTACTGCTGGTGAAGTAGCCGAGTCCGCAGAATAATAGCTGTAAGAACCGATTTTGGTTTTAATAGAAAATTGTGTTTTATGTAAGTTGAGGTAGCAATTGCCTTTTGCGTGCTTTGACGACTTACGAGTATTTTTATAGTAAATTTGTAAAATTGTTTGATTTTATTTATTTTACTAGCGGTTATTTACAATTTATTATTTTATCGTTTTGGTATACCGGTTGCTTAGTATTTGCCTTTTCTGTATTATCGGCAATTGTTTGCATTTAATTTATTCTTGGCTTATGAAGGATAGTAACTCCACGCTTGGCTCAGATATGGCCAGAATGGGTACTCCCTAGCCCTGTAGTTAGGGCTGTGCCAATAGAGGGATTTTGCGAGACAGTGGCCGGTAATTGCGAACGGCTTCATTAGAATTATAATTTTTTAATTGGGATGTTCATGCTTTACAACATATTTCTCACCAACTACCCTTATTATTATTATTTTTTTTCTATTTTACAATTTAGGCCTCTGTGGGGCAGTATTGTATGAAAAGTGTTGATTTTTTTTGTGTTTTTACTTTTGGAGACACTTTTGTTATATTTTATGTTTAAGTGCTTATGCACTAATTTGGCGTTTAGTAGCCCGCCACCGCTCTAGGATTTGTTCAGAATTGGTTTTTTCTTTCCATCATTGGCGCAAGCCATCCTGCGGGGCCGAAAAGTAGTATATGCTTTTAATATAGGAGGAAGTTTTCCTATATATCGAAATTTCCTTAATTGTGCATTAAGGTTTGCATTATCCTCAACTTGAGTTGGTATGTTGGTAACTAGTTCTGTAACTAGTCCACCTTGTGCTTCGCTGTGCAGCGTTTGAACTTTTTGTGCCTTTGAGCAAAATGGTGTCTCTTGGCTAGTTTTAGAATTTTGGTTTTCGGGATTTGCTTTTGCAATTAAACCCGTGGTTCTTGATTTATAAGCGCTTTTATAGGGTGAGATGTTATATGTGCTGTAATGAAGCATTGAGTGATGTCTTTTGTGACAATATATGCAATTGAATTTGCTTTTGCAATTTTTATATGTGTGCACATGTGACAAGCAATTTGTGCATAATTTTTTTGATCTCACGAAATTGTTACTTTCATTAATTTTTAGTTTTTTAAACTTCTCGCAAGATATCAGTTTATGCCCTCTTGTGCATAGTTCGCATGACGTTTGTTTTCTTTGTTCTGATATGAACGTTTGCGTTTTGTAAAAGCTTTTGTTTAAATTTTTGTTGCTTCTAGCTTGGGGTCTATTTAAGCTTCCGTTCTGGTCGTGTTTGTTCTTAGTTTTGAGTATTTTTTCTTCTAACCTTTCCACAATTTCATATTGGGTGGTGAGAAAATCTTTCATTTTTTGCCACGTTGGGCACTTTTTCCGTGATGAGAGCGATTGCTCCCATAGAAGTAACGACTTTTCTGGTAATGCGGCGGTGCAAATGTTTACCAGAATTGGATCCCAGCTGTGTGTGGGAATATTTAGTGTCGATAGAATCGACAAACAATTTGAAACAGTGGATTCTAGTTTGATGAATTCTACACTTGTTCCTTTCTTAATTTTTGGCAAGTTCATTAGTGTCGTTACTTGTTTATCGACCAGTATTCTATTGTTTTCATATCTAGCTTTTAGAGCTTCCCAAGCCAAATTGAAATTATCGTCATTAAGAGCGAACTGTTTTACTATGACGCCTGCTTGACCTTTTGTCTTGTATCGTAGGTGATACAATTTTTGTGCTTGTGATAATTGAGGATGGTTTATATTCACGGCCGTGAACATGTCCCGAAAGGACGACCATTCTTCATAACCTCCATAGAATGTTTCTGTGTCACATGCAGGCACCTCGAGTTGGATGCCTAAACTTGCCTCTTGATTGTTTATTTGTGGCAGCTCTACTCAACTGTGGGGAGTAGGTGCAATTGCTTTAATGAGCTTTAATTGATCGGAGATCATAGCTCTTGTTTCTTCATATTGGTCCAAACAATTTTCGTACATATCGTAAGCAGATAATTTAAAATTTTGTGGTAGATCTGAATCGTCAGAATCTACAATGGCGTCATGAGCCGCTTGAAGGCGAGTCCAAAAATTTTTTAGATTTTGATTTTTTATTTCTAGTAACGATTCCGAGTTTTCGTGAATCGGTGAAGATTCAAATCTAGTGCAATATCTTAAAAAACTGTTACTTTCTGACATTAATTTAGCAACCTGTTTTGAGCGTGTAGCTCCAGGTGTACTTTGATTTTTGTTATTGTTCATTATTTTAGTTGTATGTAGAAATGTTTTTTTAAAATGAAATACAGGTTTCTCAGTATGAACTGAATACTCTTTTAAGTATAAGTATAAACGTTTTTGTTTTTTTTTTGTAAAAGACGGGTTATTTGTTTTATTAATACCGTTACTTGTTTACTTTCTATTTAAATTTATTTTTATTTTATATGCTTAGTTGTTAAACCGCAATGTTAGTTTTAAGGATTTTCTATATAGGTATATAGGCACACCCTAATAATTGGCTTGTATGTACTTGTTTTAGTGCAATTGAGAGCTCGTCGAAGAGATCAATATGCTTTGTACATAAGTATGCACGAATTGTTTGTGCTAATGATTATGCTTTGTTCATAAGTAATTGAGAGCTCGTTAGAGAGATCAATTCGCTTTTTGTGCACAATCCTGCTTGTTTTTGTTTAAATATTCATATGTATATGTATGTACGTATGTTAGAACATATATTGTTCAAGTGAATAACTTTTGTATACCCGAGCTTTTTGTATAGTTGTGTTCTCGAACTAATGACTTTTTAATGAAAATAATTTTTTTTTGTTTTTTGTATTCCTTTCAATAAACGTAATTTGTGATTTTGTACTTTGTAACCGTTCCGTATAGATGTTTACGGAAAGTTACGATTACTTTTTTTTTAAGTTTATTTATAATTTATATTTTTGATAATTTGGTACCCAGGGTAGGGTATATAAAGAAATATAGATTCTATGCCGTATGGCCGTATGTAAGCATCTATATTTATCAATAGAAAGAGAGCGCGAAACGGAATTGAAAAAAGTTATTTCCTTTTGTGCTCTTATATATGTATGTTTGTACGTAAGTAAATATGCACTGCAGTCCTGCTTATTACTTTATTAAGCATAAAGGGTACTGCATATCACAAATATATCAAATAAATAAAGGGCATAATACGCTCACTTGGTACTCTGTATGGTATAAGTGTTTTGTATGTGCCTATGTTGCCTGCCGTCTGCGTGTTGTTTTCCGTGCTCCAGCTAGCTACCTCCCTGTGCTGTTATTTGCGGGCGATGAGAGTGGCGAAATGAAGAACTCTGGATACTTTGGCTGGTATTTGTATATTTGTTGTAATTGTTCGCGCCCGATTGTTTGTTTTGTTTTTGGGTTTCGCGCGTCCGATTGCCAGAGTATGTTTGTTTCTGTACTCTTTTACATTACTTTTTGCTATTTATGTGTGTTTTTGTTTTACTGATCGCGCGCTTTTGTTCCTTTTTTTTTGTTTGTGTTATTGTTTCGGTGCTTTAACTTTTCGCGCCCAATGTATGTTTTTTGTGTTTGTAAAATTTGTATATTTTGTTTCTGTAAGTTTATGTTTTATCACCACAGTTTTCGTAACTTCATGCATCCATATATTTTTGCCGAGTCACCACTCTTGATTTTTGTTTTGTGTCTTATGTTTGAACATTTATTTTTAATTTTTAGTCTTTCAAATGCACCTTTTGTTGATTCCTTTTTTGTTTATTATATACATAAGTATATGGGCATGTTGTTTATTTATATATATATTTTTTTTTTTTTTGCTGGGTCACTGCAATGTTTTTTACTTTTTTGTTTTTTGTTTTTACACTGCACACTGTTTTGTTGAGGTTTGTATCGTTTTTTTTTTTTTTTTGTATATTTTAGTTTGCCACCAAGATTTTAAAGCATTTTTTGCTATTATTGGACGGAACCAATAGTGCCATTCGGAATGGCTCGAAGGACCATGAACAAATGTATATTAGATTTATTGGAAACCACTCACCACTACGTTAAATTAAATAAAAATATCCGTTTTAATTTGTATACATTTGGATTTTCAACCAGTTTATTTAAATTTAAATTTATTGGTTTTATTGTACAAACTAGTTAAATATGATATCGACGGCAGAGGCGGCGATACTCTAATTCCGGGAACGATTTGTCACTCCTTCAGATCGATTGGACACGGATCGTGGTTGAACCCGGTAATTGCAGGAGATCAGCATTAGGTGTCGACGCGGCGGGCTATATATGCCAAAATTGATGGTCGAACGAATTGCGTGAAAAGATGTCTTAGAACGAATTCGCGTAGGTGTCGACGTGGCGCAGTGTGTAAGCGTGATGTTGTGCAGACGGATTGTTTAGAACGAATTGAGTCCGCTATCCTTTTTCCCATCCTTTTTGTTGAGTGGTATCAGCTGTGGTGAATTAAGCTGTCATATTAGTGTGCGCCAGTTTTTTCGGGTAAAGTGGGGGGATGCTTAACTCATTTAAACACCTACAAATACGCAATGAAAATTTTTTCTCAACAAGGGAATTGTGTTATTTCTTTGACACATTTGTCAGTATGTTTACGAAAGCAAATACGAGCCACATATGTAGATGTGTACAAATATTCTTAAGAGAATAATAATGTCACGAACAACCAATGGCCGAAACTCACGGTTTATCAAAGAGTCAATGTGTCGAAGCACTGATGCGACGACAGAGCGTCACAATATTGTGTTGTTGATAGAAAATCAGAGCTGTGCCGAAAGAAACTAACAAACGATCACCGATTGGCACTACTTCCCTTGCTGCTCGAACAGCTTCGCCAACAAACCATCGAAAATATGTATGTATGTGTCGGGGATTTCGTTCATTGATGATTCTGTAAAGGATTTGCTTTTTGATGACTTCATCTTTCATCACTCCTCTTTATACTTAGCACTTTACTACACCACTCTTTTTATTTTCACTACACGAGCACAGCAAGTTCTGCTCCTATCAAGATCACTTCTTGAACTGATTCTGCGAGGACATAGCACCTAATTATATACGCACCCCTTCATTGCTCTAAAAGTAGCTAATGGTTCCTGAGTATCTTCTCTCTGTTCGCAGAATACGATCAGACCTCACTCAGTAACAGTTTTCCTAGTCCTGTTACTATGCTTATTTGCGCATTTACAGAAACGCCCGGATTTGTGGAAGAACAAAAATTGGCTTTTGCACCACGATAACGCCCCTGCTCACACACATCGTTGCTTGTGCGCGACTTTTTGGCCAAAAACAACACACTAATGATGCCGCAGCCACCGTATTCCCCAGATCTGGCCCCTGTGACTTTTTCTTTTTCCCTAAACTGAAGAGGCCCATGAAAGGGCGACGTTACGCTTCTCTTGACGAGATAAAGACGGCATCGAAGGAGGAGCTGAAGAAGATAAAAAAAAAAAAAAAATGATTTTTTGAAGTGCTTCGAAGATTGGAAAAACCGTTGGCACAAGTTTATAATATCTCATGGGGACTACTTTGAAGGGGACAAAATAGATATTCATGAATAAATAAATAATTTTTGAAAAAACATAAAATTCGCGATACTTTTTGAACACACCTCGTACAGTGACATACAAAATACAAGAACTACCGCTCCGACATATGCTTATGTATGAGCTTGCATATATGTAGGTATAATGCACTATTTTACTTATTTAAATTTCGTTCAAGTTTTATTTAGTTCAATTCATTAACATTTGGTTTTATTATTATGTTAAATACACATTTTAGATCTAGAACACTAATGTAGATTTAGAATGCTTCTGGAATTAAATTACTCTCTACTTTTACTACTACTACTACTGTACTTTACTTTTTGCTTTTCAGCGTCACCATGGTTGCAATGCGTTCTGTAGTTGTCAGGGTTGCAATGTGATATAATTCCTACAACTCGGCCATACCTGACGACCTATTCGCCCCGAATGGTGTCACCATTTTTTCATATACTCAGCAGTAGTCGAGGTCACCCTCGGTCCCTCATTTTCCCCCACTTTCTCGACATTGTACCTACCATGCTTTAATCGTGTTACCACCTTGTATGGTCCCAAATACTTCGGACGTAGTTTCATACCTGCCCCAAATTGTGTACGTTTGATAGCCACTAAATCATTTATATTATATTGCATTTCCTTTTTACGTCTCTTATTAAAGCTTTTCCTATTTTCTTCTTGGATCTTTTGTATATTGCATTTCGCGATTTCCCGTAATTCTTCTCGCTGCCGATGAAGATCATCAATGACCTCTCTTTCCAATATCTCATTCAGTTTTAAGTCTTCTTTAATACGCATTTCGCACCCTGTTAAAAGCTTAAATGGGGAGAACCCTGTACTGCGGCTTGGCGAATTATTTATAAATTGCTGCACCTGTCCCGCATACTTATACTTATACCGTTAAGTTTGGATGTGAAAGCTTGGCTAACATAGTAATTATGATTCGGTTGATTCTTTCCACTTGCCCGTTTCCCCTGGGCACCCCTGTGGTTATCTGCAGATGCTGAATATGATTACTTTCACAATAAGACCTGAAAGTCTGGGAAGTGAATGCCGATCCCCTATCGGAAATAATTCTACGCGGATTTCCGAATATGTAAGATTGTTTCGTTAACCGGTCCACGACTGCTTCTGCACCTGTATCTTTGGTTGGGTATAGCCAACAAAACTTAGAGAAACCGTCAACAATAACTAACACGTGATTATACTGTTTTCCTGTCGTTGTCATTGGACCTACAGAGTCAATATGATAAGTACCGAGTGGATATACTTCCTTGTCGATTGGAGATAAAAACCCTTCTTGTTTACCATTTTTCGCGTTCATAATCAAACATTCGATGCAACTATTCACCAATTTAGCAACTTTCGCCTCCAGTCCCGGAATAAAATAAGTTTTCCCTACACAATCGCATGTTTTCTTTTTCGAAAAGTGTCCTTGGCGGTGCATTCGAAGTATAATCTCATCTTCTAACTGTTTTGGAACCACTACTAGCTCCTTTGTCATATCTTTGCAGAGAATATCATGTCGGATGTAAAAGTCTTCGTAGGCCTCACTCTATAGTATTTTACGAATTGCCCTTGTGTACTCGTCATTTAACTGTGCTTCTTTCAATCTGTGACGTAAGGAATCATCTATTAGCATACAGACTGATCGACTTAGCGCGTCGATATGACGCATTTTTGACCCTGATCGATGTTCTATTTTATAGTTGAATTCCTGAAGGAACATCGCCCATCTAGCAATACGAGGTGGTACATCTTTCTTTTTTAGCGTCATCGCAAAAGCATTACAGTCCGTAATTATTTTAAATTCAATCCCTAATACATAGACCCTCCACTTCTTTAATGCCTCAATAATTGCTAGCACTTCCAATTCATAGGAATGATAATTTTCTTCAGCTGAGTTCGTCTTCCGGCTCATATATTGCACTGGGTGATACTCATTATCTTCAGAACTTTTCTGCAATAAAACAGCGCCATAACCAAACTTCGACGCATCTGTATGAATTTCCGTGCTAGCCCTGATCATATATATTTAAAACTGGTGAACGTGTCAATGTTCTCTTCAAATTTTCAAATGCCATCGCTTGCTCATCGTACCATTTGAAATCTTCATTTTTACGCAACATATCGGACAAGGATTTGGCCAGTAACGCATAGTCTCTGATAAACCTTCGGAAATAGGACGTTAAGCCCAGAAATTGTTGCACCGATTTCTTATCTTTGGGTACCTTAAATGCTTCTTCTGCTTTAGGAAGTTACATTTGTTCCATTTGATCTGCAAACCTGCTTCCGCTGCAACGTTCAATATCCTTTTTAATTTTATTAGTCCGTCACCTATGTTTTCTGATGGTATGATTAAATCGTCCATGTACGTTACCAGTATCCCCTCACTGATCAAATCTTGGAAAACAACGTTAATAAATCGACAAAACACCGCCGGCGAGTTCGAAATGCCGAGCGGTACAAACTTAAATTCATACTGCCCTTTATTCGTAACAAAAGAAGTGTATTTTCTCGAGTTCTCTTCGACTGGAACATGGAAGAATCCATTTGCCAAGTCTAAGGTGGTGAACACGTTAAAACCCCGGGACTTCTCGACCACCTCATCGATTAATGACATCGGAAAATTATCCCGTATAATTTTTTCATTTAATTTGCGATAATCGCAACATAAACGTTTGGACCCATCTTTCTTTGACACCAATACGATCGGTGATGCATAATTCGATACACTTGGTGTTATGATACTCGCCTCTAACCATTGCTTTATTTGTTCATTGATAAATTTCTGCTCTTGAAAGGACACTCGTCGTGGTGGCTGATGCACTGGAATGTCATCTTTTACAATAATTTTCATTTCGATAGGAGAAAATTTTAAACGTTTTGGTTCATATTGCCCAATTAACATCTCCACTTCTTACTTACTATATTCATTAAGATGCGCTAAGTCATAAGTAGGCGCTTCTGTGTCATTATATTTCAACTCGTCTACGTGCAAACCTATGCTAGCGAATTCCCATGGCTCTGGTTTCGTCCCTTCCATATCATTTTCGTCATTTATTTCTATGTATTCACTCTTTTGGCTTTCGTTTTTGTACTTAAAAATGTCTTTATCTTTTGTAACGATTAGATCTACTTCGCTTAAGATGGACCTTCCGATTATTGCTGGATAATTCATATCTTCTTCCCTAATTATGTGAAAAACTATGCTGACCTCAACATTATCCAATTGAGCTTTAGTCTCAAAACTACTCACAGTGACTGTTTCTGATTGACCAATACCACGTAACACCCGGATGTCGTTATTTGCTTTAACAGAAAGTGATAATTTGTTGACTGTATCAGCTCTGATAAGACATAACTGACTTCCGGTGTCTATTAGAGCCGGGAAAATGGTGTTTCCTACCCTAATGTCTTTAAATTTTAATTTAAAATCTCCTACCGATGGCGTAAATTCTATTTCGTTGACAACATTTAGATTACTCTTATCGACTTCCGTTTTTATTTTAACATTTGGGCAACTATATGCTTTGTGGCCCATTTTGCTACATTTATAGCACCTAAACTGTTGACTTGGACAATTCCTTGCTATATGTGATGTGTCACCGCATTTGAAACAAGCACGATTCAACCCTTGACGCTAATTATTTACTTCCACTTCCTCTTTGGGGTTCTCCTTTTTTACGCTACCAACCCTTTAACGAATCTTTTCTTAAATTTTTATTTGATCTTTAAGTTCATCAATATTCTTTGCTTGGTACAGGACTGCTTTGTTAAATTTAGAATCAGGTATACCCTGAATAAAATAATCAAGTAAAGTTATTTCATCTAATCCTACCTGACTTCCTATTTCCATGAGCGCATATAAAAATTCAAGATACGATTCGTTTTGCCCCTTTCGTCTATTACTCAACCGCCTATGCACTTCTGATGCCGAAATCGTCGCACCGAACTCCTTGATTAGAGAAAGTTTCAACGAAACCCAATCGAGAATTCCTACTTGGCTTCGAACAAAAGGTTTTGCTGCTCCTCGGAGCAATTTTTTGGCATATATAAATTTCTGAACATTCGACCAACCAACTGTTTGGGCATTTTCTTCAAAAGATTGTACCCACTGGTTCACACCATGGCTATCTGTACCGTTAAACAAGGTTAAACATTCTTCAATGTCTCGAAAAGAGAAATGATGGGCCGAAGGCAAGTCCTGAACTCTGCTTGACACACTTTCACACCGTGATCTAGCTGTTTCAGCTTTGTCATCACTTTCATCGTCGTCGTTAAATCTTTCCTGCGTCCAGTTATTGGTAGCCCTACTTCCCTTAATTTATTTTTCAAAACTGGCACGGTCATGTTCAATATTATTTGTGCTTCCATTGTTATAATATAAGTTTACAAACGTTAATCACTATTTAAGCATACAATCTGAATAAAAAAAAAAATAATATTTCACAATGCTTTTCAAATTGGAATTTTCTTTGTACTGCGTCTACATTAACTTACTGTGAGTTTTGTTCTTAAATGCTAAGTAATACCATATAAAATAATACTTAATTACGGAATTGCTCTTCGAATGGACAATACTTCCTTGTCTGGACTTGCACTTTATTGCTGCTTTCAGTTATTGCTACTTTCATTTGCTTATTTTTTGTTTCTTGCTGCGTCTGCTTCTGTTTGTAATAAAATGCCGCTTCTGTTTGTAATAAAATGCTGCTTCTGTTTGTAATAATCTGCTGCTTCGTTCACAGTTGATGCTGTTCACAATTTACAATTCTCGTTCTTTCCAACTTACGTACATTTACTCGCTGCGTTCACAGCTGACGCAATTCACAATTTACGATCCTCGTTCTCTCCAACTTATACACTCGCTGCTTTCGCAGTTGATGCTGCTCACAATTTACGTCTCTCGTTCTCTCCAACTTATACACTTGCTGCGTTCACAATACTCGTTGCTTTGATGAGCAATGGCGTAACGGATTTATTCGAACTTGAAAAAAAAAAAAAAAACTTTGCAATACATTGAGATTTGCAACTGCACAATACAATTCCCTGAACTATGTGCAACTATTAAAATTCATACATAGCTTCTTCACACTTTTTTTTCATCATACTTCACACTTTTCTTTCAATATAGTTCAACGGCTTCAATGTGGAATGTATGTACGAATATGCGACGAATTGAAACCTGCAACCTTTAAGTTCAACTTCGTTCAGATTCCGGGCGAGTCCCCATTTTGTAGAGAAAATGCACTATTTTACTTATTTAAATTTCGTTCAAGTTTTATTTAGTTCAATTCATTAACATTTGGTTTTATTATTATGTTAAATACACATTTTAGATTTAGAACACTAATAGCCTTGACAGACGGCAGCGTTAACCCTGATTAACTGCGCACTTAATCAGATCCAAATTTATAGGTGACAGACAGCAGCGAAGCGAGTTACCGAACAGCTGATTGGCATATTAATAACGTTTTCAATTTTATAAAAGAAAAATGGATAGAAGACAAACATTGCGATTATTAGCCGCATAGATGATGCAAAACCACTATTTGGTAAACAAAAGAATAAATACATTACTAGTGAATCTGCTTGAAAAGATTAAAACCATAAATGAATTGACAAAAGCGATACTAGAAACTAGTACCAAAGTGGCGTCTTCGGAAATAAGGGAAAGAAGCGCCTGGAAATTTGTAAGTTTAATATATTATATATTGAATATTAATATTTTATACCCCTCATTTATATATGTTATTAATAAAAGGACCGCAATGGCAGTTTTTGGGAGTACGATGTCGAAAAGATGGATGACATCCGATTTAAAGAAAACTTTCGTCTAAACAAGGAAGCTTTTCACAAAATATGTGAAAAGGTTAAGGAAATCGGGAAGTCCAACAGCAACATGCGACTTTGCATTCCGTTTCAGAAAAGAGTGGCTATTGCGTTGTATGCGTTAGGTTCTTCAGCGGAATACAGAACTGTAGCAAGTTTATTTGGCGTAGGACGCACCACAGTTGGGGAAATAGTTGTGGATTTTTGCAAAGCTGTGTGCACAAATTTATCAGATTGCATCAATTCCTATCCCCCAAGCACAGAAGAAGTAGAGCGAATTGTACAAGGTTTTGCACACCTTGGTTTTCCGCAATGTTTTGGAGCAATAGATGGCTGCCACATTGAGGTTCAGCCGAAAAAGGAAGATGCGATCGATTATTACAATTATAAGGGGTGGTATTCGGTTGTTCTGCTGGCAAGTTGCGACTATAGGTAAATTTAATATATAGAACTTATTGGAAATATTTATATAAATTCTTTCACTATTTTATAGATCAAAATTTACATATATACATGTTGGGTCAACTGGAAGAAACAACGATTCGTACATTTTTGAAGGTAGTTCCTTAAAAAAATTCCATGAAACCGCTGATATTTTTGCTCAGAGCATCAAAATGATTGGAGATGTTAATGTCCCCGTATTACTTATTGGCGATTCAGCCTTTCGATTGTCGCGTTACATGATGAAGCCTTTTCCATATTCACCAAATCAACCAGTGTTAGAAAAAACATTTAACTATCGTTTATCCAAATGTCGCAGAGTTATGGAGAATGCTTTCGGTCAACTAAAAGCCCGATTTAGAAAAATTGGCAGAGGTTTACCGGTAGCTCCAAAAAACTTTAACGTTATTATACATGCATGCTGTATTTTGCACAATTTTCTAAAAATTGAAAATGATGAAATTCCATCTTCGTGGATCCAAGATGCTGCAGAAATAAGTACAGAAATTCAACCACATCACACTACAAGAGCTGGGGAAAATGATGTAACAGCATCGGCTATTAGAAATGCAATAGCTCTGAGTTTTCGTGAGTATAGATGTATAGAGTAGCAGAAAACAAATATTAGTACACATAATTACAAACATCCATTTTTTAAAGAGATCATTTTTTTATTTAAATTCATTTTTTGTTACATTATATTATGTTTTAAGACTAGAAAATAACAAAACATTTCATTAAATAATGGTGTAGGACTAGAAAAAAACGATACAATTATTTTAAACTTAAAGTTTCTCTGCGATGTTCTCCATAAGAGTTAAAAATCTTTCGGACAAATTATTGTGCTGTCGAACAGTCTGAATTATTTCCTCTGAAACGTGCTTGGTTTCATCCGCAACCCTTTTTAATATGTCTGTTTGTTTTTTTAAAACCTTTAACAACTCGGCGCTAAAATTACGTTTTCTTGTTGCAGATGAAGGTGATGGTGACGGCATCGGACATGACAGTGATGGTGACGGCAACGAAGGTGGCAGCGGACATGATGGCGATGGCAACGGAGGTGATAATGGTGGGTCGGACGGCGGCAACAATTGGTTTAATGTTGAATTCTAAAAAAAATTAACTTTATAAATGCATGTGTTTATATAAATAAAATAAATTCGTTTTTTACCTCGGAATACGAGTATGTCTCTATGTACAAAGCCGAATTAACGGCAGTACACCCTACTATGCGATTCACAGCATTATAATGCCTCCAAGGCGAGGGACTACCACCAGAAGGGCCAATTTTGGTTTTCTCCTCTCTGAAAGTAGAGTTATTAATGTGTTAAAAGAAGAAATCTAATTATTGAAAAAACTCACCTGTATTTCTTTGTCATATTTTTCACTTTGCAGTGAATTTCCTCGGCGGTGTATTTTTGTGCCATTTCCTGCGAAATCTCATTGTATATATGAGCATTTCGCTTTGCACGCCGGAGGTCGTGGGAGCGTGCCTCCCATTTTTCCAACAGCTCCAACTCATCCTTATAAGTCCACCCTGAACGCTTTTTTCTGCCAGCCATCTGAAATTAAAACAAAGATAATAATTTTCGTTTAGAAGGCAATGCAAAATAATAAAATTACTTACTTTTAATCTTTAATCGTCGCTTTTTAAAATAACTTTGAATACATTTAAACGTAAAACAGCTGTCACTGTTCTTATTTTTCATTCACAATAGAATACAGCTGTCAATTATTAACAATGTTGCCAACGAAAATCTCACAAACTCCCTAAAATTTTGAGAGTTATTTATGGATTCAGCAACGGAGTTAGCTGTGGTAACTCCTGAATTAATCCCGAAAAATGCAAATAATCTGGTTTAACGCTGCCGTCTGTCAATGCTATAATGTAGATTTAGAATGCTTCTGGAATTAAATTACTCTCGTCCCGCAAGGTCCGTCGTCGTCGCTTACTTCTTCTCTACTACTGTACTTTACTTTTTGCTTTTCAGTGTCACCATGGTTGCAATGCGTTCGGTAGTTGTCAGGGTTGCAATGTGATATTATTCCTACATATATAATAGTGGTACTCATTTAACGTCGTTAACGTATGGCAACATCGGGAATTCGCAATATCGTAAAACAGCTGTAAATTTTTAGATGCATTTTATTTTACGACAATCTTGCAAATATGCGAGACCGTTTTCAGTGGCAACCATAGCATTTTGCGCAAATCGCAATCAGCTGGAAGCGTCTGTTTGGTGTTTTAAAAGAAATGAAAGCGGTAAGTAAATTCATAACAATTAATTATATGGCTTATATTATTAATATTCAATTGATTATATAATAGAAAAAAAAGACTAAGGCTAAACGGCGCATTTCGTGGGTCTGAAAGCCAAACGAAAGACCTTTCGATAAATAAAGTGGACGCAATAAAAGAAAATCCGGACCATTTTGAGGTAATATTGATATATTTTTTGTCATTTCATCATTTTACATTTTACGATCTGCTTTTAGAAACCAACAGCCCAAAGGTTTTACAACGAAATTGGCGAAAAAGCTCCAAATTTAATGAATATTAAATGGGACATAGTGAGGACTAAAATGAGGCATTTGATAACGAATTTTTTATCTGCGCTCAAGTGGAGAGGCCAGACTGGTGTAGGCTTGCTTGAAAGTGGTGATCCTCATAGTTTGGAAGAATACATAAAAAGAATATGTCCTTTTTATGAAGACCACGTGATATTTGGACGTCGCATAAGTGTTCAGCCACCAGCGATTTATCAACGAACAGAATTTGTGTCAGCGTTGGACGATATAGGATATAGGATATATTAAACCAGAGATACACCCCGACACAAGTTCTTTGAGTCCGTTACCTAGCCCGTCCGTTATTATGTATCCGTCTGCAGATGAAGTTGTTAGTCCGTCCGCTAATTTTGCATGCACATCTACAACAAGAAAAAATATGAAAAGATCTCATATCACTTCAAATCCATTTTCACTACTTTTCGAAATCCAAAATAAGAAGTTAGAACTAGAAAGGAAAAAATGGGAATTTGAAAAAGAGTGAGAGAAAAAGAATTTTCAATTGCAGAAATTACGGTTGGAGAAAGAAATGGAAGTAGAAATGGAAAAAGTCAGATTGAAACACGAACGATTGAAAAGCTTAAATAGCTCATAAGTTGCCAAAATGTAATCATCTGTATCCCATTATAAGATTTTTTCCATTTTGACTTTTTCTTCTTAATACATTTGTTGGTTTGTTTTACTAATAGCGACTTAGTGAATATGGTCCACCTTGTTTTTGTTTTTACTTTATCCGTATTAAGTTATTTCTAGTCAAATAATTTATGTTACTTGTTTATGTAAAGAAACTGATTTTATTTGAAAAAATAAATAAGAAAAGAATTTTTAAATTAAGATGTTTATTGATTAAAAAATTGTTCAAAGATTTGTCGTCGCCTTATCTTCCCTTAATTGGTACAAGCATTTGGTTTCCATAACGACTCGTCAATACTGTGCTCTGATTCCTCAGGTTGGTAATCGAAGTAATCGTCTTGTTGGAGTATAAAGTTGTGTAACAATGCACAACCTTTCATTGGGCGTGTTTGTTTTTTACGTGGCGGGTCCCGAACCCAGCGCACAACCCTAAGTAGGGAATATTTCGCCTTCTCACTTTAGCTCGCCTTCAAACGGATGTTCTTAGACTACCCAGAGGATACTTGGTCAAAGACCGGAAGTCGTGAGCTGCTTGAGTCATATGTAAAAGAAGCGTTTCTGGCCACTCCCAAGTGAAAGGCGATCAGAGAATCCTCACTTGCGTGAACTTCTACACATGACTCCATCCTCCTACCAACCGAAACCATTGGTTTTCGGAAAGTGCAAAAGAACAGCTGTTACAACAAGGAGTGCCGTGTCGTAGCGGAGAGAAAACAGGCTGCCTACCTCGCAACGTTACGATCGACCACAACACGTGCGGGATGGGATAGATACCGAGAGTTGAAGAGGGAAGCGAGACGCATTTGTAGACAGAAAAAGAAAAAGGTCGAAATGCGTGAGTACGAAGAGCTTGATAAGCTGGCCGACAGGGGTAATGCTCGAAAATTCTATGAAAAGATGCGGCGACTTACAGAAGGTTTCAAGACCGGAGCATACTCTTTTAGAACCCCCAAAGGTGATCTAGTCACCGATGCCCAAAGCATACTTAAATTACTTTTCCAGCCTGCTGAATTGCAATGAACGCTCAACGTCAGGAGAAGGCAAACCCTATTCCCCAATCGATGAAGATGGAGCAGACGATCCATTGCCCTACCATGAAGAAGTTCGAATAGCAATTTCCCGCCTGAAGGACAGCAAAGCGGCGGGGGCCGATGAATTGCCGGCCGAGCTATTCAAACACGGCGGCGGAGAACTGATAAGGAGCATGCATCAACTTCTTTGCAAAATATGGTCGGACGAAAGCATGGCCAACGATTGGAATATAAGTGTGCTATGCCCAATCCATAAAAAAGGAGATCCCTAAAACTGCGCCAACTACCGTGGGATAAGCCTCCTCAACATCGCGTACAAGGTTTTCTTTTCTGACATAGTATTTCATTGTGTCAAAAATAGGTTGAATCGGGTCAAGACTTTCCTGAGCGCCCATATACCTAATAAAAAGATTTTAGAATTTCTAGGTCACTTTATGTTGGATATATCCGCCAATATTTGAGTCAAGTCTCAATGAAAATTGCAGAATATATTTTATTCATAACAGCGTATCTTTGCGCCTTAACTTGACCCCCCAACACAACCTATATAACTATTACCAAGATTTTCGGACATCCACTTGACCTTGCTCCATATGATTGCTGATTGTATGTAAGTTACCTTATTGAAACCGAGGGAACATTTTTTTGAGTATGTGGCATATTAGTAGTATGTAGGATGAGCAAAAATAGATAAAATCTGGTCGGCACTACTCCCTTCTCAAATATATTCAATATAAAGTCCTTAGTCCTTCCTTACTTGTTTTATTTTAATATATTGCATTATTAAATTTAATCATGCATTTTTCTTCATTTTCATTCATAAAATCACTTTAAATAATATTGCCCGGTTTTTGAGACCAAATGCTCCTCTGTGCGTGGGCGCAAATCCGCGATATGTTGAAGAACCTCGTTTTGATGCGGATTGTGGCTAGACGTACTCGGCGAAGGAGTCTCTCTCTCACCACGAATCCCGCACCAAACTTTCGCTCCTTTATATGGCTGCTGCAGTAAATGCCTTGGACGGCGGTGATGTTAACGTTCACTCTGACGAGGACATCAACCAGCACATAACTTTATCTCACTTTCTCACTTTAGCTCGCCTTCAAAGATCTTTGGCTACGAGGTTTGACAATTAAGTATTGAGACTGATTTTATTGCCGCGCTTGTGGTAAACCTGTGACCTTGAAATTTCCTTTTTTTTGCGGCATCCCTCCCCTCTCCATTGATGAATGTACCATTGCTCTAGCTTGTTTAGTTCGCCTGCTGCGTCAAGTTGAGTAGACGTGTGTTTATAGTGGTCGTCACGAAAATGGAAAAACGAAATCAAGAGCAACGCGTCGTGATAAAATTGGGCGAAACAGCTACGATCCCACGCTGCTTGATCGAGTTATTACAGTCGATGAGAGCTGGTTTTTCCAATACGACCCGGAAACCAAACGCCAAAGCTCACAATGGTAGTCTCCGCGCGCCCGACGCCCGAAAAAAGCTCGCATGAGCAAGTCGAAGGTGAAAACGATGATTATTACCTTTTTTGATAACCGTGGAGTCGTCCACAAAGAATTCGTTCCACCGAGGAAAACTGTGAATCAAGTCTACTATTGCCAAGTACTCGAAAGATTGCGAAAACGAGTCAACGGGTGCGCCCAGACATCGCTCGTAACTGGATCCTTCATCACGACAACGCGACGTGCCACACCGCCCTCAGTGTGCCCCAGTATATGGCCTCTAAAGGGAACGCCGTGTTGCAACAGCCGCCTTATTCGCCCGACATGTCACTCTGTGACATTTTTTGTTTCCTAAAGCAAAGTCGGTGGTCAAAGGAACCCATTTTGAGTCGATTACGGACATCCAGGCGGTCGTGACGAGGGTACTCGCGGACGTCCCAGTCGAAGCGTTCCAGAAATATTACGAAGCATGTAAAACGCGCTGGAGTCGCTGTATAGCTGCCCAAGGGGACTACTTTGAGGGGGATGGAGTTGTAGAATAATTTACAAATATACGGTTTTTATGGAATCAGTCTCATTACTTAACTGTCATATCTCGTATAAGCCATAGGTAAAGGAATCGTTTCTGGCAATTCCCAAGTGAATAACGATCACAGAACTTTCCTGACTTGCGTGAACTTCTACACATGACTCCTTCCTCCTAAAAATGGACAGCTGTTGACAAATAATTAGAAACGCTCCCCTTATTGTAGGTCGCTGATGAATATAATGATACAAAATTTTGATATACCGTTATTTATATTCTTAAAAGCCTTGCATTGTTTGTGTTCTTCTACATATATTTGCTACTAAATTCACTCTGTTTTGTAGTTATGAAGTTAAAGTTCTTTTATTTTTTTTCCCAAATAGTAAATGCGTTACGATATAGAAGGTGCATTAAATGCGACAGCTAATGAGAAACAGTTGTTTAAAGAATTAAAATTCCTTAAGGTGTTAATTTGTGTTAATAATATTATTGATCTCTGCTAAGGGTGTGTTTCAAAGTTGTGGTTTAAAATATAACAAAATGTATTATTGAAGTTTTTTAATGAGGAAACGCTGCAGCTGTACACCTACCCTCTACAGCTACATTTTTGAATTTCGTCGGCCTGGAAAGATGTGCGAAGAAATTTCGAATAAGGTCAAATGCTGAAGAAAAATTGTTTTGAATGTTTAAGATTATTTTCTATATTGCACGCAAAGAAAAAATTCGAAAAACTTCAACAGAAATTAACACTCTCTCCTGAAGACACCCAAAAATAGAGTTCCACTGACATTCTACGTGAAATTCATGACGAATATAATGGCGAACTATTCAACTGTTTCAAACGTAAACAATTTTCCGGTGTTTGGTCTTATTTGGACTTCACGACAGAGAAGCACGCAGGAACCCTCTTCGAACTAAAATTCGTAGAAACAAAGCGTAGGCTTTGCCAACTCTTATTGGTCTAAGACAACACATAAACGGAGGTATGTCATTTGGAACGATGTAACAAAAATTAAGTGCTTAGGTCCTGATGGTCGAAGGTATGTTCGCTGTCCTATAATTGAAGAATTTGATCCTCGTTATGTTCCACGTGTAGTTCAATATGGTGGAAGATCAACCATGGTGTGGGAATGTTTTATCTGAAATGGTGTTGGTTCACTCCATAAGATTGATGGAATTTTAAAGAAGGAGAAACACGTCGGAATCCTAAAAAATATCATGTTGCCATGGGCAGAGGAAAATTTGCCTTTTATAAGGAAGATAACAATTCAAAGCACATGTCTAAGGTCACACAAAAGTGTTTTAATGAAGATTCTATCCATGTTTTGGAGTGAGAATCATCCAGCCCAGACTTAAAGCCTTTAGAACATCTTTGGGTGTTGTTAAAAGAGCCATATACACCAAAAATATCTCAAATATGTTTTTTGTGATGAAATTAGAACGGCATGGCAAGCTACATCATTGGTGCGCTGTATTAGTCTTCTAACGTAAATTTGGAATCGATGTGAAGCAATATTAAAGCAAAAGAGATAACCAAAAAATTCTAACTGAAAGTAAGCAAGTTTTTCTAATATCATTATTTTTTGTTGATCAAATATTTTCGTTTCTAATTAGTTGTCGCACTCAAATCGCTGATTCCACATGTTTTTGTTAAAATCTTCAAAACAAAAATGAGTTTTAAACAAAATTTTTACTATTAGAGTTTAAGTTTAACATTGGTTTCAATAAAATTAGTGAAAATACAGTAAATAAAGGGTGATTTTTTAAGAGCTTGATAACTTTTTTTTAAAAAAAAACGCATAAAATTTGCAAAATCTCATCGGTTCTTTATTTGAAACGTTAGATTGGTTCATGACATTTACTTTTTGAAGATAATTTCATTTAAATGTTGACCGCGGCTGCGTCTTAGGTGGTCCATTCGGAAAGTCCAATTTTGGGCAACTTTTTCGAGCATTTCGGCCGGAATAGCCCGAATTTCTTCGGAAATGTTGTCTTCCAAAGCTGGAATAGTTGCTGGCTTATTTCTGTAGACTTTAGACTTGACGTAGCCCCACAAAAAATAGTCTAAAGGCGTTAAATCGCATGATCTTGGTGGCCAACTTACGGGTCCATTTCTTGAGATGAATTGTTGTCCGAAGTTTTCCCTCAAAATGGCCATAGAATCGCGAGCTGTGTGGCATGTAGCGCCATCTTGTTGAAACCACATGTCAACCAAGTTCAGTTCTTCCATTTTTGGCAACAAAAAGTTTGTTAGCATCGAACGATAGCGATCGCCATTCACCGTAACGTTGCGTCCAACAGCATCTTTGAAAAAATACGGTCCAATGATTCCACCAGCGTACAAACCACACCAAACAGTGCATTTTTCGGGATGCATGGGCAGTTCTTGAACGGCTTCTGGTTGCTCTTCACCCCAAATGCGGCAATTTTGCTTATTTACGTAGCCATTCAACCAGAAATGAGCCTCATCGCTCATCGGACGTAAAGCGCGAAACACATTTCGAACCGAACACTGATTTTGGTAATAAAATTCAATGATTTGCAAGCGTTGCTCGTTAGCAAGTCTATTCATGATGAAATGTCAAAGCATACTGAGCATCTTTCTCTTTGACACCATGTCTGAAATCCCACGTGATCTGTCAAATACTAATGCATGAAAATCCTAACCTCAAAAAAATCACCCGTTATATGTACGTGATTTATTGGAAAATAACATCATTTAATTCAAAATAGGTTTTAAATTAGCTGTAAACAGCTGGACATATAACATAATCCAAATATATGTACATATAAGTATACATAATTGTATGAGCATGCAGATCAATGCGCGAATTAAGGAACGTATTCCTTATAATAGTAACAAACATTAAAATAACCTTTTGTTTCAGTAAACAGAATGCAGAAACAACCTTGAGTTGGAACAATTGAAATGCACTATCAATACAACAAACAATTCTAAACAAACAAGTATCAAAACAACATTGAGTTTGAAACTATATTTATTTCTGACTTTTTAGTTTGATGTGAGAAACCCCAAATTTGTTAAAATGTGAACTATGACATGTAGTATTGGTTAAGTAAATCGCTAATTAGGCAGCATTTAATACCTACTCGTAACCTTTCATTGGTTAATTGTTACATTATTTGCGACCAAATTCTATTGACGACTTTACGAATTATTACTTCTTAATTGAATCATTTCTTTTAAAGCTTCACTGTTACATGGGGGTTTTACCAGTCAACTTTGAACAGTCTAGTTCTTCAATTCGAATACCGTCTAAAGATCTACATTGACTAAGTGCTACATAAGATTGTCCAGCAGCAAACACTCGAGAGCACAGATAAATTACTGCATGTTCTACTGTACAACCTTGCATCTTATGAACGGTCGACGCTAAACTCAGTTTGCTATTTAAATGTCACCAAAACTAGTTTTATATAGAAGTTGCATACCTTTAGGCGCATCTTTTTGGTGAGCTACTTAAACTTACTATCGCCTTCCTAGAGTGTCGCTCAAGTATTCTAGGTTTCAGTACCACTTAAAAAAAGTTACAAACATACATACATGCATGCATACAAGTGAAGCTGATAAAAGCGTATTAAAAAACACAATAAAACGAATCTGCACAGTGGACGGACATACGGCGCCAAAACAACAGCAGCAGTATTTAGCAAAAACAGCAGCAGTATCAGCAGCAACAACATCAGTAGCAGCATCAGCTCATCATCGCGGGAAAAAGTAACCACATCAGGTTTTACTTAAAATTTATAATTATATTTACAAGTATAACTAACCCTTAAGTTGTATTATTGTGTAAACTCATATATAAATATACAATTGCATTTATTAACCCATACACATACTTATATTACACGTACTCAAATATACAAAATTGAATTGTTATGCGATTTCTAAAAGTTTTTATTTTATTTGGTACACCGGCAAACACACGTCGATCACCCCGACATTTTGGTCCTTCGAGCCGGATTGTCTGCCTCATAAAATCAACCCATCCAATTAAACACCAATTAATCATCGTTTGGATCATCAGATTTATACAAATTCAACAACCAAATCAGCCACACATCAAGATTTGCACATATATTTTCATCTACCCAATCAACCATATTTTGGAACCCACCCAATCAACTACTCAACTATTTAATCAGCAAACACATAAGTGGAAAAAATTGTAAGTACCCAAACTCAAATTTATTTAAAATGTAATAATATAAATTAGTGCAAATCGGCATAAAACGGCAAAGTGAAACAAGAACAAAATTAATATTCTATTCCAAAGTAAATCTTTTGCTTAACCGGTATTAAGCACAAAGTATTTGCAAACTTTGTTATTGCCATATTCCGCTTTGCACTTTACCCGTTCACATACATACGCATATAATTTTTGAGCGCCAAGTAGCGCTGCTTTGGCACCCACTTGTACCCACACGTATATATGTTTTATTGCATTACCCACTCAACTAACAACAAACTAACGTTGACTGCAAGTGCAGTGTGAGCAAGCAAGCAAAAAACAGACCCGGTAGGAAAAATTTCAAAAGACCCATTAGGAAATTTTTCGTTCGTCGGAATTTCACCCATTATATTTTGCGGTACAAAATATACACATCGAACAAAAAAGTAAAGTCGTTGCTTATTAATTTATTAAAATTCAAACTTAAATAAAGAAATATTTTTTCAAATTTATTATTTGTTTTATTTCAATTTAATTCGTCGTCGTAAACCCGGTTAAGTGATTTTTTAATAATAATGGAAGAGTTTAAATTTTGTATCTCCGATTTGTTCGAATACATTGCGGAACATTACGACACCCAACCCGAAGATGAGTCAATTTATACCCTGGAAATAAAAAGGGTTGAAATCAACGCAATATACGACAAGGCAAGCAAGTCGTACGATGCCTTTCGTAGAACTCCACAAAAACCCGGTGAAACTATTGATTTTGCAAAAATCAAAGAAAAGTTTAAGAAAGGCCATCAATTATATTTAAAATGTTTAGGATCCACCAATCAAGCTATTGATGATCTCAAGACCCCAACTGCAACAATAAAAAAATGAGTTTGAGAGGAATATACATCACGGGACATAGGACCCTCAATTCATATACCCCCTTGTGATACGGACATATTTTATGGAGATTTCGCAACCTGGCCTTCATTCCGAGATATGTTTACGGCTATATACGTAAGCAATCACAAAATCAGCAACGTGGAAAAACTGTTCCATTTGATTCAAAAAACCCGAGGAGAAGCAAGAGCAATTGTTAAAAACGCACCTTAACAAATGATGGTTTCCTGATGGCATGGAGAGACCTGGTATCCCAATACGAGAACAAACGAGTTCAGGTCAACACGCAATTGAAAATTTTATTCAATCTACCCCAAGCAACTCAAGAAAGTGGAAGCGCGATTAAAAACCTTCAGAGGACCGTCAACAATTGTCTCACAAATCTGCACAACGTGTACATAGACACTAGTAGCTGGGACCCCATCTTAATCTTCTTATACGGATTGAAACTACCCAAAACTCTACTTCATCAATTCGAGGACACCCTAGAAGATAACTCGGAAATACCCTCCTGGAAAACTTTCGACGCGTTTCACACTCATAGGTATAAGTCCTTGGAAGCAGTAGGAAATCTAACTGACCCCGTTTCAGTGACCCAATCCGACAGTGGATCCTATAGAAAAGGAAAAGACAGGAAGTTCAGCACATTTCACGCTAATGTTTCCGGATTTTTGACCCTGGATTTTTCACACGCCAGCGCACACCCAGTTAGAGGCAACAACTTTTCAAAAAAACCTCAAGACATTGAAAGTTGTAAGCTTTGTAGAACTCAACATTCCATTTGAGAATGCCCAAAGTTCCCACAAATGAATGTTGAGACCCGAATAACCACAATAAAGAGTAATGGTTATTGCTTCAATTGCCTTGCATTATCTCACAGTTTCAGAGATTGCAAGAGCAAATATTCTTGTAGAATATACAGAAAGAAACATAACACACTTCGCCAACCCGTTCCCAATCCCCCCGCAAGGATCAAGCGCCTCAAGTCCACCTCTTGACCCAAACACCAGTAGTACCTCCCAAACCCTTAATACCAATATAAATCCGCAAGCCTACACAACCCTCTTACAGTCCACTAAAAATAAAACCCAAGACCCACAAAACTTCAGTGGGAAGCAAATTTTGTTAGGTACTTCTGTAGTCCAAGTTTTATACAAAGGGCATATATACACAGCTCGGGCACTAGTCGACTCCGGGTCAGAAGCCACTTTTATTTCAGAGAAATTCCAGAGAAAATTGGATATACCCACGTTCAGGAAAAATGCACAAGTGACTGGATTGAACAACACCGTTTCGGCAACACCTTCCAAAATTTGTGAACTCACCCTTCGTTCACCGAGAAGAAAAGAGTTTAAGACAACAACACACGCGTTTATCTTAAAAACTTTAACCGATAATTTACTCACTTAATACGATCATCACTAATACAGATTTCGGTTTTAGTTCAGCTGACCCTCACTTTTATAAACCCAGACCAGTCGACATATTGATCGGAAGTGACCTTTACCCACAAATAATTCTCAGTGGTGTACGGAGAAATGTACTCGGGACCCTTCTAGCCCAATAAAAGGAAGTCGGATGGATTTTTTCCGGACCCACACCAGAAAAATCCTTATCACCCTCAATAATGTCATTTTTCAATAAGATGACCCCAGACAAGTTGCTCACACAATTTTGGGAAGTTGAAGAAGTTCCAAGGAAGCCTCTACCATCAACTTCAGATATAGCTTGTGAGCAAATTTATAAAAGTACGACCCACAAAAATCAATCGATACAACACTGGAACTCCGACCAATCAAGACCTTCGTGAACACAACACAAGAGGATATATTGGATAGATTCTCAACCTTACCCAAAGCTGTTCCAGTTGTAGAATATTTGTTCAGATTCTGTTCGAATGCGTCCTCCAATAAATCACAGCAGTCATACACAACGTTGGAAATAACACCAGAAGAGTTCAACAGTACCCGCACGAAGCTAATTTTTATATCCCAAAAGAAGTATTTCCTGGAAGAGTATGAAGCCTTAACCCAGAAAACCAGCATACCCAAAAAAAGTACAATTTTGACACTAAACCCTTTAATCGATCCCAAAGGAATAATGCGAGTTAATGGTCGGTTGAGCAATTCAGCAGTCGATTAGCCAAACTACTCACCCAATTTACCCATCTAATAACCCTTCATGGCGGAAACCAGCTAGTCTTACGACTTATGCGTTCGGAATTTTGGATACCGAAGCTGAAAACCCTCATCAAGTGCAAGTTTTGCACAAAAAGCGTAACACTACTCAGATTATGGCAGCACTACCCGCAGAACGTACCATCTTAACTCGTCCATTCGCAGCAACAGGAATCGATTTCGCGGGCCCCTACGACATAAAAAATTACACCGGCAGAGCATGTGTGATCACAAAGGTTATGTATGCGTATTTGTTTGTTTTGCAACCAAAGCAATATATCTAGAGCCAGTAAGTGATCTCACCACCAACGCATTCATGGTCGCATTCGCACGTTTCTTTTCCTGGCGCGGAAACTCCCGCCGATCTCTATTCGGACAATGGTACTAATTTCGTTGGAGCGTCTAAACTTTTAATTAAAGATCGGCGAGAATTCATGAAGTCATTGAAAACTCAATTAACTTCACTAGTTACACACCAAAACATCAACTGGCACTTTAATCCTCCAGGAGCTCCACACATGGGTGGACTCTGGGAAGCAGGAATGAAAAGTTTAAAGAGCCACTTGAAAAAGGTGTCTCAGAACCAGAAATTCACTTTCGAAGAACTAGCTACCCTTTTATCTCGAATCGAAAGTTGCTTGAAGACCCAACAAATTTAGAACCTTTAATTCCAGGCCATTTCTTAATAGGTACCCCTTTATTAATCCCAGCAGAACCCAACTTAGAAGATGCACATCTAAGCATCGCACAAAGATGGCAGAAACTAAAGATACTCCATCAACACTTCTGCAAACGATGAAAAGAAGAATATCTGAAAGAGCTCCACAAAAGATATAAGTGGAAATACCCTCAACGCAACATAGACGTTAACGATATGGTAGTTATACGTCAAGAAACTCTACCCCCAAATGAGTGGAGACTTGGTCGCATCGAAAAAACCTATCTCGGTGCCGACAGTAAAGCAAGAATAGTTGACATACGTACCTCTCAGGGAACAATTACCCGCCCAATAACCAAAATAGTCACTTAACCAAATAATTAATCTTATTTCCTTATAGTGACATGGCCCCTCAAAGCAGTACGAAGTCAATTAGCAGCCGCGAAAGCAGCCCCACATTCACTGTGCGATCACTAAGCGTGACCCTTAGCAGCAGCCCACTTTCCGACGAAGGAACCCTGGCAAGACGCCTGCATCGCTTTAAAGCGACCCTTTCCCCTATTCGAGAGGAGCGTGGAAATACGCATCGCACGGCCCGACGTACCATCAGCCTTTCCCCTCTTCGAGAAGAACGAGGAAGTACCCATCGCACGGCCCGGCGTACTATCAGCCATTCAACAAAACGAGCACACAAACACGTCGCCTGTGGATTGTGTAAAAAAAATCATAGACTGGACTTTTGAACATGTTAAATTCACCCAAATGAACATCAACGAAAAGTTTGACGCAGTCAATAAATACAAGTACTGCGTCGATTGCTTGGCCAGATCGCATTCCACCCAAAAGTGCACAAGTAAAAAACGATGTGCCACGTGTAATGTGGAACACCATTCAACCCTACATGGGCACCCCAGGTTGTTCTGCAAAGAGCCAACGAAATCATCAAAAAGCGAAGAAAGATTACATAGACAAAATGATCTACCCACGTTACTGGCCAAGCCGACCCTCATACCAACAGTCATGATCAAAGTTAAAGACGATGGCAAATAGAATAAAATACGAGCCATAATCAACCCGACCCGAAATGTGACTGTAATTGCATCAGAACTGGTTCAGAGATTGAGGTTACCGAAAACGTACCTCGACTCGCATCGTATATGCAAAGTTGTCATAGAATCATTAACTGATTCCGACTGGCATGTTGAAATTAACTGCCTATTGACGCATGATTTACCGACCCGACCCTATAATCGTGACTTAAGTGGCGAAATCATTAAGAAGTTCGACCATTTAGTCCTAGCCGACCCTACATTTTGGAAGAACGACAAAATCATGTTGGAACTGGGAGATGACATCTACCCAAGATTAATGAAACCTGGATTATTCAACCCCGATAACAGCACCGTGATCGCACAAAACACCGCACTCGGTTGGACTTTAACCGGTGCTTGTGCGATATTAACCCAAAGTATACCTCCAACCCGTTCATAACAATACAATCCAAATCAAAATAGATCTAAAAATCTTTTTATTCGCACACACTGCAAGGCGGCCGGGATGTTCATACCAAATGAACACATCCCTGCATTGTCCTCCTAACTCGTCTAAATTTAGGGGACAATGCAAAAAACACCCAACAGCACCAACATAACAACGAAGAACCCAACAAACAAAAAAACACAGTAAAACGAATCACCACAGTGGACGGACATACGGCGCCAAAACAACAGCAGCAGTATTTAGTAAAAACAGCAGCAGTATCAGCAGCAACAACATCAGTAGCAGCATCAGCTCATCATCGCGGGAAAAAATAACCACATCAGGTTTTACTTAAAATTTATAATTATATTTACAAGTATAACTAACCCTTAAGTTGTATTATTGTGTAAACTCATATACAAATATACAATTGCATTTACTAACCCATACACATACTTATATTACACGTACTCAAATATACAAAACTGAATTGTTATCCGATTTATAAAAGTTTTTATTTTATTTGGCACACCGGCAAATACACGTCGATCACCCCGACAAGGCAAGCCAAAAAGGAAAATTGTTGGTGAATTCTAGAAAATTAATGCTAATTTAAAACTAACTAAAAGAAAACAACATATGAAACACGAAAAAATAATTAAGTATGTAATATATAAAGGTATTAATTATAAAAATTAAAAATTAATCAAACACATACGAAAAGTGAAAATTTCCATAAACACAGCCAATAATTCCAAAAAACGGCACCGAAAACAAGGCAAGCCAAAAAAAAAAGGAAAATTATTCTTGAATTCTAGAAAATTAACGCTAATTCAAAACTAAATTGTAAGAGAAAAGAAAATATCATAAGAAACATGCAAAATAATAATTTACTATATAATATAAAAAGCTATAAATTATAAACACAAAAAATTAATCAAACACATACAATAATTAATTATTTTACATAAGCCGACTTTAAGCCTAGATGTTTTGAAATGAGGATATTTCATTTTAACAAAGGGGAGAGTTAAGAAACCTATTCTTTATAATAGTAACAAACATTAAAACATCCTTTTGTTTCAGTAAATAGGATGCAGAAACAACCTTGAGTTGGAACAATTGGAATGCACTATCACTACAACAAACAATCCTAAACAAACAAGTATCAAAACAACATTGAGTTTGAATACCACAACAACCTTATCTTAAAACAAAGCAATTGTATCTAAGCGATCAATATATGTATATGTAAACAAACCTAAACAAATAATATAATCTGTATCTTAACAAACTATCAACTAGTTATAAGTAAACATACTAGTTAAGGAGTAAGTTAATAGAAGTAAATACCATGTAATAAGTGAGTCTTAAGAGTATAAATAAAGAGCACACATTTCGGTGCAGCTCAAAATATATTCTTTTTACTCATTTTTACTTATGGTAAAAATTAAGTCGCGTACATGTAATATATTGACAAGTGATGAAATCATGATTTGAGTTTCTGAGTGCGCACATGCTCAAAAGTAAGAAATATGCGATCTGCATATAATAAAGCGAAGGAATGGGAAGGAAGTACTGGCGCTGGTTGCATGGATGGCGATACTATAAAAAGTGAGTTTGTGTCTTCAATTGAATATCATTGTTAATAACGGGTGATTTTTTTGAGGTTAGGATTTTCATGCATTAGTATTTGACAGATCACGTGGGATTTCAGACATGGTGTCAAAGAGAAAGATGCTCAGTATGCTTTGACATTTCATCATGAATAGACTTGCTAACGAGCAACGCTTGCAAATCATTGAATTTTATTACCAAAATCAGTGTTCGGTTCGAAATGTGTTTCGCGCTTTACGTCCGATGAGCGATGAGGCTCATTTCTGGTTGAATGGCTACGTAAATAAGCAAAATTGCCGCATTTGGGGTGAAGAGCAACCAGAAGCCGTTCAAGAACTGCCCATGCATCCCGAAAAATGCACTGTTTGGTGTGGTTTGTACGCTGGTGGAATCATTGGACCGTATTTTTTCAAAGATGCTGTTGGACGCAACGTTACGGTGAATGGCGATCGCTATCGTTCGATGCTAACAAACTTTTTGTTGCCAAAAATGGAAGAACTGAACTTGGTTGACATGTGGTTTCAACAAGATGGCGCTACATGCCACACAGCTCGCGATTCTATGGCCATTTTGAGGGAAAACTTCGGACAACAATTCATCTCAAGAAATGGACCCGTAAGTTGGCCACCAAGATCATGCGATTTAACGCCTTTAGACTATTTTTTGTGGGGCTACGTCAAGTCTAAAGTCTACAGAAATAAGCCAGCAACTATTCCAGCTTTGGAAGACAACATTTCCGAAGAAATTCGGGCTATTCCGGCCGAAATGCTCGAAAAAGTTGCCCAAAATTGGACTTTCCGAATGGACCACCTAAGACGCAGCCGCGGTCAACATTTAAATGAAATTATCTTCAAAAAGTAAATGTCATGAACCAATCTAACGTTTCAAATAAAGAACCGATGAGATTTTGCAAATTTTATGCGTTTTTTTTAAAAAAAAAGTTATCAAGCTCTTAAAAAATCACCCTATACATAAGAATCAACTTTATTTAGGCGTCTTGCTCAAAAAGTTTCGCTATTTGTACGAATTTGACGATATTTTCGGTGCCCGATTAAACGCTTGTGCTGTAGTTGAAGATATAATGGAAAGTGCTGATACTACCACTGAAGTATTAAGTCCTGTGCAAATTGAAATTCCTATTGTAAATGAAACAGTTACCACTCCAAGGCAAAGAGGAATATACTCCAGAACAGCGGCTTCCGATATTATGCAAATCCATGGCGAAATAATGACATTGCGAAAGCAAAAGTTAGAGGCAGAATTGACTGCAAGGGAAAGAGAGTTCGAGCAAACAGAAAAAGAGTTGCAGTTAAAAGCTAAAGAAGTGGAGCTCAAAGAAATTGAAATATTAGCGCTAAAAGACATCAAACAACTAGAGCTACAGATGAAAGAGCGAATCGCCATGGAGGAGCTAAAGCTGAAGTACAAATAAATTTTTAAAACTTATTTAGTATACGAAAATACCAATTTTTCTATTTTTTACTTTTGTTTTCAATGAGATGGACTCACGCATCGTTTTATACGATGGTTTAATTTAAATTTTTGTTAATGGTATAATTTTATATGTACATTTGTACGTATGTATGTACGTACAATAAACTCCAAATATACACGTATACTTGAAAATGTAAAAGTGAATAAATGTAGCTACATATGTTAGTGCAATATGTTTAACCCAGCAGGGACGATAACTATTTTTTTTTAGTAGGAAGATGAAATTTTGAGGTCTTGTTAATGTTGTTAGAATGTATTAAAAAAATTAATTTTTGTGGTCATACTTTATCAGATAACGGTACAATGACCTGTGACCATATGGTAACGTTAGGACCTACAGGGTACAGGTTTACATTTACCTTAAAAATTAATTGTGCTATAAGAAAATAAGTTAGTTAAGCCAAGTAATGTGAATAAAATAATGAACTGTATTGAAATAGTTAAAAAACATATTTATTTTGGGTTTTCGGTGTCAATATGGTACTGAGCGAAGCACTTGACGCATAAACCTACATTGCATTTAATGCATCGAGTTCTCACAACACTTTTACAAGTTTCACCATAGTAGCGACGTCTATTTATGATTGGTTCAATAAAATGATCAGTGTGATCAAAGCGGATGTTTCTATATACGCCATCGTGCAGCCGGGGTCGTTTCGGGCCAGGTTGAACCGGCGGTTCGCCGTAATGTTTGCAATAAAATACTGCAATTTCACGTCTAAACTCTAATTGCGAAAGTTTCTTCGAACTCTGTTGAAGGAGCCAAGCATTGGATACTGCAATGTCAATAAGCCAAGTAAATATTGAAGACCACCACATCTTTTCCTATGCTATTCGGTACATATTCACGTTTTGATCGAGCCTATCAACACCGCACATGTATTTATTATACTCCGTTATCACGCATGGACGTGGAATGGTGATCTTTTTCTCAGCTTTTTTGCAGTATCGCGAAGCTGATGAAATTGGCGAGCTACCGTAACAAGTTGAAGTGGCACACACAACAGAGTTATCAACCCACTTAGTCAGCTTTATTCCAATATTTTCTATTGTAGCAGTTTCGAATGAACCTTTATTAAACTTTTTCATTGCCACTTTTGTTTTCAAAGGGCAGCTGGAAGGAATACGATTTTCTCTTACCGTTACTGTTCCATTGTACCCTATCGTCTTCAGATAAGTCAGTAATAGAAAACTTGTAAAAAGGTTGTCGAAATAGAAAGAAAATGGTAAACTCCTTGTGTTTTCGTCAAAATCATTTATCATGTTTATGAGAGGTGCTGCACACTTTCCAAAGCACTGTTCGTATTCCGTGTTTGAACGTGGATTTCTTCCTTGGTATATGTCGAAATTGACTAGGTATCCGAACGGAGTGCATAAAGACCAAACTTTGTAGCCGAAACGGATAGGTTTGCCTTTTAGAAACTGCTTGCATCCGTGGCGATCGTAGTACGCAATCATACTCTCATCGAAAGACAGTTGTTGGCATGGATGGAAGTGCTTCAACATATTGGTCTTTAAATGGTCTGTCATAGATCTCAACTTCCAAAATTTGTCTTCATTATCATTATGCGTAACCAGGTTAGGTTCAAAATGTAAGCACCTACAAATTTCTTTAAAACGGTCTCGACGCATGGCTTGTACAATAAGTTCGTTGCGTAAGTCCTCTGAGCTGTTCCAATACATCTTCACATTAGCAGCGGTGTTGTAGCCGGTTATAAAAAGTATACCAATGAATGTACGCAATTCTGTAAAAATGCAAATATGTATTAAAAGTCAAGAGGAAAAAGTGTATAAAGTTACTAACTCACCACGACTATTGATATTCAACACAGGTTTTTCAAATTTCTTTGTGGCATACAATGATGAACATTGCACGATATGCTCTAATAAAGCGTCATCAAAAAAAAAAATTCAAACAACTCGTGAGGCTGCAAGCCACGACAATCATTGTAGTTTGCTTCCGGAAATAAAGGCATTGGATCATTTCTACAATCCTTCGACCAATTAAACACAGTGTCCTTATTTGCTAACGGAAGAGGTTTTTCAGACGGGGTACCTTCTACTCTTCTTAACCTGCTGGATACAGGCGCTATGGGAATATTTTCATCTGATAGCTGTCTTTGTTTTCCTTCTGTACTTTCCTTGGTGGTCTGTGCGCTTATGGACTGTGGGCAGGTTGATTTCACATACTCGTAAAACTGCTGTTCTACATTATGAGATCCATCTCCTAATAGATCCGTTAGAGCTGTTTCAATATTTCCCTCTACGTCACATGAGTCCACCATTGAAGCAGAATCTACATGCGCACCATTTTTAAGCACAAGTTCATATCCTTCGTTCAATTGATTTCGACACACATTGTCAATAATTCCACCGTCATCTTCGTTAGCATCGTCTTCGCCACTTAGTTCTCCATCTTCATTAGGTGGCTCAATATAAATTCCGTCTATTTGTTGGCCAAATGATGTGTCATCGTCGTCTAACTCATCCAAATAGTCTGCAATATCTTTTAGCGTGAATTTTCTACAACAAAATGGCGAATTATTCAAAATTTTTCTCAAAATTAATATCGAATCAGTAGCACACTTGATTTGAAACTCATTTGCAAACCTGTACCCTGTAGGTCCTGACGAGACCATATGGTAACACATTTATTAAACCACCAAAAAATAAGACAAAAAGTGCATAAATCCTTAAAACTAATTGCTGAGAGTGAAATGTGGTAATTTGACTTCAGATTTTTGTGATTATTTATGGAATATATTTACAAATAAATACATAGCAATGAAACTTACTTTCTCCCAGATGCCATTTTGTAACTTTTTGCTCCGTAAATAAAAATGCACTTCTGAACGACCTCTCACAACAAATTTCGTTTAACAACTGAACATCAATCGTTGCGAATTTCAAATTTGGAGCTTTAAGCTTCTAATAAAAGCTTTTGTTTCCACTGTGAAAACTTGAATTCCACAAACAGACGTTTTTTTCAAATTCATGTTCTGTGTTACCACACGGTAACGTCAGTCCCTCCTGGGTTAAACGCAAATCATTTATTTGTTTTAAGAGAGTATGTATGTATTTTTTTTTAATGATTCTATTAAAAATTACTCTAATATATATTTGAGGAAATATACTTATGTGTATATATATGTACATATATGTATTATCTATAACTTGGAATGTTTCCTTTGGAGTTCAAGTAAATTTTCTTAGAATATGTATTTTTAATTAAACTGTTGTACCTTAAGCATAAGTTTTTCTTCTAAAGTATATTTAAAAGAAAAATGTATATAATGACCAAAATCTTAAAGAAATAATTTTTCCACCAAGATTGTCGAAATCTCACACTGTGCTATGTCGAGTAGGGTAGAAGGGGGAGGCTTCGACATGTGGGAGGCTTCGTCTTTCTCAAATTTGGCATGCTTTATAACTGCTATTGGTTTAGTTCAGCGTTGTCCACGGCCTATGCGCACAATAGCGCACGGACAGTGCCAGACACCTCACAATAACATGTCCCGACAAGTGTCTGTGAAAGCTCGATTGTGCTACTGTATTCAACTTCGTAGGCAAGCAAAGCAGAATTTTGCGATCAGTTGACGCTAGAATAACCAACACAAGCATAACGTGCACACAGTCACGTTGGACAACACTGGTTTAGTTCCAAGAACAAACAGTGGCGACGTTGACTGCGATGCTTTCATATGAATTATTCAGTCATTTCTTGAACACGGTGGTGTACGGAGTGTTTTTATATTTTTCAAGTGTGTATATGTAAAAAATGCTCGTAAGTATTAGTGTGTAAAAAATACATTTTAGGACCTATTACTTTCGTTTTTTCCCCAAACATATTATAATAAAAGTGTCATTTGCTGTTATTTAAGATTTTTCAATAAATAATAGTGTGTAGTTTTCAAAGCGAAAAAATGTAAGTAATCGCACAAGGGAGGATTCGACAACACCTTTTGGGGAGGTTTCGACACGTTGTCGAAGCCTCCCTGGTATATTTTACTCATTTAAGAATATTTTAGAGCTATTGAGATGCCAAATATATATATAAAGAAGTTTCCCAACAAAACAATTGATGAAGAAAATATGAAAAAAGCATTGGAGGATATAAAAAGAAAAAAGGAAACACCAGCAAGCGCTGCCCGCAAATATGGATTAAAGTGCACAACACTTATATCGCGACTATTAAAGGAGCAAACGAATGTGGGAGTTGTGAAGGATTATCAGTCTAAATACTCGTCGAACCAAATTCTTACAGCTGCACAAGAAAGAGATTTAACGGTGTATTTCAAAAAAACTTCTAGTCTTCATCACGGGCTAACGTATGACTTGGCTATACGTTTCGTTTTCGAATATGTTTCTAAATATAAAATAAAATATCCCCCAAGCTGGGACAAAGAGAAGAAAGCTGGAATTGATTGGTTGAAATGCTTCATGCATAGCAATAATGATTTAAGTCTTCGAAAACCTGAAAACACCAGCATATCACGCCTTTTTGCATTTTCTCAGGAAGCGGTTTCTTTATTTTTTTCAAACTTAAAAAAAGTATACGATTTAAACAACTTTACTTCTGACCGAATTTACAACATAGATGAGACTGGAATAAGTACTGTTTTGGATTCTCCTAAATTAAGAATTACTCCATTTTTATATTTCAAATACCATACAAGTTCTACAAACACTTTTAGGTTATAGCTGAAAAAGGAAAGCGAACAGTATCGCAAGCCGCATCTGCAGAGCGGGGAAGTTTAGTAACTATGGTAGGGATCGTTAACGGATCTGGTAACCATATTTCACCGATTTACGTTTTCCCTCGTAAGCGCATGAATCCTAATTTTCTAAAGGGATAAGTGCCAGGCTCAAAAGCACTTTTATCGAACAATGGATGGATGAACTCGGAGCTTTTTATAGATGTTCTTATCCACATTAAAGGTCATGCGCGTTGCACTATAGACGATCCTGTTCTACTTCTGATGGACAACCATGCTTCCCATTGTAGTCTAAACAGCGTCATTTACAGTCGAGAAAACGGAATATGTTTACTCTTTTTCCCACCCCATACCTCACACAAACTTCAGCCGCTTGATGTATCGGTATTCGGACCTTTCAAGAATTTTTGTAAGCAATCATTTAATGATTTTATGATCAACAATCCGGGAAAGGAAATCGAAATTTCTGATATAGCAAATCTAATAAGGACTCCATTTTTGCGAGCTTTTTCTCCCGACAATATTATCAAAGGATTTTCAGCCACTGGAATATTTCCATATAATTCATTAATTTTTTCTGAGTGTGTCTTTTCCCATTCCGAAATCGAAATAAGCTCTGATATTACAATCGAAACTAATCAAGCTGAACGTATTGAGAATTGCTTGCCAACTGATGCTATCCGGAGGCCACCATCTGAACCGAATTGTTTTTCTCCAGAGGTTATCTGCCCGCTTCCCGTACTGAAGAAGAAGAAAATCTTAAGTAAAAACCAAGGCAGTCATCGACTGATACTCGACGCGTACGGTTGTGTTTAAAGTGCTCAGAGTGATTTCTTACGTTCTTTTCTCGCCTATTTTCGAGTGTTATTCGCAAACCGAAAAATAAAAACTTTGTTTTTTTTTCCATAAGACAGTGATATTTGCTATACATACTAGTTAACAATTGATAACAAGTATGCCCCCTGGGGGATCCTCGCTTGGGGATAATAGGTTTGCCCTGTTAGCCCCAAGTCCTAAAGCTAAAAGAAAAAAACCTAGCTTAACTAATGATTTTCCTACGCTACCGACAGTCAAAAAAGAAAATCCTAAATACTTGGTGGTAAGTGCAATAAATGCTGAAAAACCCCTTAATAAATATTCGTGCTTTGCTGTGCACAAAGCCCTCAAAAACGTCAGCTCTGAAATTATAAATATTTCTGAACTGAGGGATGGCAAATTACTATTGTTGGTAAAAAGCAACCACATTGCCCAAAAATTTCTAGCCACAAAAACTTTGTACGGAGTATGTGATGTAAAAATTGAATTACACAACAACCTTAACTACTCTAAAGGTACAATTTTCGCACCATGTCTCAATGAAGTGTCAGAAAGCGAGATCGTAGAAAATTTGAAAGAACAGGGAGTCGTATCAGTCTTTAAATTTCCAAAATATGTCAACAATCATCCAGTCCCAAGTGGAGTTGTGCTTCTCACGTTTGACATGTATCATTTACCAGAAAAAGTTGATATTTCGTGGTATACCACTAAGGTGAGACCGTACTATGCCAACCCAATGAGATGCAAAAGCTGTCAGCTTTTCGGTCACACGACAAAGCGATGCAATAAAGCCCCTGTATGCGACACATGTGCCCTTCCACCTCACACTTCATTGCCTTGTTCTCGTTCTTTCTGCATTAATTGTTCAGGTAGTCACCCAGCTTCTAGCAAATCTTGTCCCAAATTTGTACAAATGAAAGAAATAATAAAAATAAAAACAGATAACAAATGCTCCATGCGTGAGGCAATAAGAATCCAAAAAATGCAAATACCTACCTCCTTCAATGAGAGTTCCACTCCATATGCTGATATAGCAAAAAATAATAGCAACAATATACAAGTACAAGAAAACAACAATGGTACACAACTTACTTTTGCCGAAAAAACCGGTTCCAATTACAAAAACAATACCAATACCCCAAATAACCAAACAACAAAAAATGAAACAAAAGAAAACAAAACCACTTCACATATATCAAACACAACAACTACTACATCAGTCGATGACTCATCAGCACACAATATGCTTTCCTCCTTACTTTCCCATCTCTCTTCCCCTGCATTAACCCAGCCCCTTTTCCCACCTTTCACAAACCCACAAATACCAGAGTAAATGATGCGAATTTTGCAATGGAATATGAACGGTCTTTTGAATAATTATCCAGATTTAAACATACTAATCAATGAATTTTCGCCGGATATTATATCCATACAAGAAACACATATCCCATTCAATAAAAAGCTACACGCACCTAATAAATACGATAGTTATTTTTATAATAGCACTCAGAACACTTCCTGCAAGCAAGGGATTGCTGTCTTCATTAGAAAGAGCCTAAACCACAAAGAAATACCAGTTTCCTCCAATATCTCTTGTTTAGCAATCGAAGTAGACATTGGCTTCAAAATTACAATCATCAACTGCTACATACCCCCACATCAAAGCTTTAACGTTAGAGATATATCGGATGTTCTCAATTATTTTGCTACCCCCATCATCATTATGGGCGATCTCAATGCATGGAGCCCATTGTGGGGTTCCACGTCTACAAATAAAAGAGGCGAAATAATAGAAGATATAATCTTATCCCATGACCTTATCGTTCTTAACGACGGCTCACCCACACACTTTTCAACACATGGAACATTTACCCATCCCGATGTTATTCTTGCTTCCGCTACTCTAGCTCCCAAACTTACCTCCCTTACCCTTGATGATCTCCACAACAGCGACCACTTCCCCATCATCACTTCCCTTTCCACTCCCAAGTCCTACAACGTGAAGCCCAGGTCGAAGTTCTTGACAGAAAAGGCAGACTGGCCAACGTTTTGCTCGCTTGCCATATCTCTCTCCAACAAAAACCACCCTGTCATAATATAAATGCCGAAACTACTGCAATAAAATCAATTATCCGTTCTGCCGCTCATTTAACTATTCCCCAATCCAGCACTAAAAAATTTACAGCAAAATTGCCTTATTGGTCAAACTTACTCGCTATCCTTAGAAATAATAAAAAACGCTTGTGGACGAAATTCAAACGGAATAGAACCGATAACAACCTTATAGAATATAAAAAAGCCAACGCCGTGTTTAGGAAGGAGCTAAAGTCGGCCAAAAGAATATCACTAGAAAATATTACATCTAACATAAACCCATCTTCGAGCCCCAAACAAATTTGGTCGGATATAAAAGCACTTACAGGATGTAATAAACGTTTTGGTTTATCGCATATTCACACAGACCAAGGGCCTTTATACTCACCCCAAGATATCGCAGAAAAATTTGCACAAACATGGTCATCTCTTTCCGAAAATTCCTTTTTCCACACCAGTTTCAACTCACTAAAAAATCAAGTCATTACTGAACCCTATAATAACCCTTCACCCTCCCCAAAAGCTCTCTTGATTGAGGCCGATATTACCACAAGCGAATATGACATCACAATTTCGGCACTAGCAGGAAAAACACCAGGCGCTGACAAAATATCCTACCCCATCCTAAAAAACATCCCTAACCCCATTAAAAGTAGACTCGTTAACCTCTACAACAAAATTCTCAACTCCGGAATATATCCCCAACAGTGGAAAATAGCCACAATCTTACCCGTCCCAAAGCTAACAAACCCACTTCCCACATAGAAAATTATAGACCCATATCCCTCCTCCCCTGCATGTCCAAAGTTTTAGAAAAAATAATTTCTACACGAATCATGTGGTATGCTAGAGCTGATGACCTTATAAGCCCTAACCAATTTGGATTTCAAAAAGGATTAGGAGTTATTGATCCACTCCTATTCTTCGAGCATTTTGCCTCTACGGCCTTAGCAACTCGCAACCACGTTTCCATATTAAGCTTGGACTTTGAGAAGGCTTTCGATAGGGTTGGAGCACATATAGTGCTCAACGAACTAAAGCGTTGGAAAATTGGCACCAAAATTTACAATATTGTAAAATCTTTTTTATGTAATCGCAAGTTTGTTGTCTGCGCCAACAGACACCAATCTCGAATATATAATCTCTACAACGGCATACCCCAAGGTTCCCCCCTTTCAGTAACTCTTTTCATCATAGCGTTCAACAAAGTTAGTTCTATAATCTCCTCAAATCCAAGGGTCGAACATTTCGCTTATGCAGACGATGTCGTAATTTTCACAAAAATCAAAGATCTGCAACAAGTTAAGCATATATTTTTAAAAATTCTAAATGATATTAATAAATGGTCAGAAAGGTCTGGTGCCAATATTTCAGCAAGCAAATCCTCCAGCTTTCATATCTGCAGAAAGCACAATTGCTCCTTTCCCTCCCTTTACATGTTTAACATCCAAATCCCACACACTAACACTTTAAAAATACTAGGCCTAATATTTGATAAGACTTTGTCATACAAAGAACATTGTAAGTCTGTTAGATTAAGCTTATTATCTAGACTTAATATCATAAAATTTTTGTCTTCTAAATATAGCTTATGTCACTCAAACACAATTGTTAATGTAACAAAAGCCTTATTGTTATCTAAGATTGACCATGGACTCTCGATATACGGGCACTGTGCTAAAACACATATCAAACTTATTCTCCCACCATATTACGCAGCAGCTAGAAGGAGTATTCGAGCCTTTCCTACTTCGCCAATAAAAGCCATTTTACCGGAAGCTGGACTACCAAATATTGCGCAAAGAACCGCACGTAACACGATGGTGCTCATTCCAAAGATATTTCAGGCCAGAAACGAATTGCTGCTTACACAGGTTAGAACAGCTTTAAAACACACTAATGTAAGCCGCAAGCCATCTACGATATCACGTTGCCTATCTATTGCGAAACAACTTAACATTGTCGCAACTCCCTCTTCGATTGAAACAGCAATATCCCCAACCTACTCTTCACTTACAACATCACTTATTACCACTTCACAACAACACCGCAAACAGTCTACAAGCAACAACGAATACCAACAACTACATAACAAAGCCTTAGAGCATTACAATAAAACTTGGGAAGTTGTGTATACAGACGGATCTAAATCCGACACAGGTACTGCGTTTGCTGTGACAAATAAGCTAGGTTCCACCATTGCTGTATATTCTCTGCCACCGTACTGCTCGGTATTCACAGCCGAAGCAGCTGCAATACTTGAAGCGGTACTTTTTGCCTCCCGGAATGGAAAGGAAACGGTCATTTGTACAGATAGCAAATCCGCCATCGATGCTATTTTTAACCAATCAAATTGCATACCAATGATCCAAAAATCCGTAACATTATTATGCAGCATAGCAATGTAATCAAAATAATGTGGGTACCTGCCCACATAGGGATCCGTGGAAATGAAACTGCAGATAGAAGAGCGAAGGCAGCCTGTTGTGAGCCTCTGTATATATCTGAACACTTCACCCACAAAGATATACGTAAGCTTATAAAACAATCTATTAGTAACACCTTTTCAAGTGAGTGGAGAGATTACAAACACCATTACAAAGACTGTAACCCTACTGGGTCGAAACCATATTACGGCACTAGCTGTCCTACTAGGAATATAGCAACATTTACCCGCCTGCGAATTGGTCATACACTTGCAACACATGCGCATCTCTTGAATGGCTCTACCAAACCAAACTGCCCGCATTGTGGATCCTCCGACTTTAACGTGATACACATCCTCGACAACTGCCCAGACCTGCAACAGATACGACTTTCTTTGTTCAATAACACTAAACCATCTGACTATCTCAAAACGACAAATGACCGTAGTATTAACCTAATTGCAAAATTTGTAGCACTCTCTAAATTAAATATATAAAAATACATAAGTATAACCACTATCCTTAAGATCTTATAAATAGATATCCTAAAAGTTGAATACACAGTATATATCATTATTTCTTCTTCTTTAAACGATCATGTTCTCATATACTGTCATAACCACCTAGAACTTAATGTATACTTAAGCCAAAGGCCCTGGCAGCCAGTGCTTTAGCTCGTAAGTGAGGTAATTATTTATAATTGTTTCTCTTTTAAATAAACAAATAAATAAAAATAAAAAACCAAGGCAAGTCAAGAATATATACAGATTCTCCAGAAAAATCACGATTAGAGGAATTGAGAGACAAAGCGTTAATAAATCCAAGCTGCCAAAGCTAAAGCTTTGTAAAAAAACAAAAACATTGCGCAATCCAAAAGCTAAAAAGCAGCGAAAGATAAGTTCATCATCCAGTGAAGACGGTTCCTACAGCTTGGCTGATTCTGTCAAATCCTTTGATTTTGGTGACGATCTCAACAACGAGGAAACAGCTTTGGAGGTCACTGATGGAATTCCCGTTGAAAGCGAAAATCCCATGAATGAACATAAATTTTTAGAGGACGAAATGAATATTAAAGAGAATATATTTGTGCTGGTTAAATTCACGAACAAAACCGATTTATATTTCATTGGTGTAGTCGTAGAAGTGAATAGTTCTACGTGCATCGTAAAATTCAAAATCAAAACGCAAATATTTTATGAACCTAATATCGAAGACAAAAGCTTGGTTTCTAAGCAGGACATAGTGCGTACGTTGCCTACGCCTGAACATCCACCAGGAACTTCCCGAACACAAAGCAAATTTATTTTTAACGTTGATTTTTAAAATTTAGATGTGCGTTAGAGCTAATGTAATATTTCATTTTTATTAAGTTAAGTTATAAGTTTTTTTCTGTTCTTTTTATTGAAGTAAAAATATAAATGAATTAAAGGTACCTATGCGGTATAATTTTCCAAAAACATGTTTTTTGTTAAAAATTTAACTGATATGTTCGATAAATGTCGGAACCTCCCTTCAGTGTCGAAGGCTCCCAAACAGTTGTCGAAGCCTCCCTACTGTGGGAGGTTTCGTCATTTATGGGTTCTCATAGTAACTTGGTTATAAGTTGGAAAAAAAGTGAAAGAGAAGACTAAATATGAAAGGAAAGGGTAATATACATTCATATCAACAATAATTATGAGAGAAAGTATCTGCTCTTACTTTGGTTTCTCTAAAAAAACGTATTTTCTCTTAACGTGTCGAAACCTCCCCCTTCTACCCTACTCTACTATTACATAAACAAAAAAGCTCCGAGGGTCTAAACATATAAAAGTGGAATGTTGAAACAATACATATTAGCTAGATATACAAACTAAGCTGTTTCATTTTGTATAAAATTTAAAAGAAAATCTTTGGTGTTACATTCTAATGATAAGTCGAACTGAGGACCTGGAACTTCATTTCCGTCTTCATTTTCAATGTGAAAATTAATAAGAATGTTGTGAAGAATGCAGCACACAGTAATCCAGTCGTTTCATTGATTCTTATTTGATCTCGAATGCATTCTGAATTTAAGTTCCTTAAGGCTACCGAATTTTTCTTTCAAAAGACCAAAGCAGTTCTCGACTCGTACACGGTATTTTGAGAAATATTTGTTGAAACTGTGCCTTTCTTCTTCTGTGTACTCGCTGCTATTTTGTCTGAATGGCGTAATTAAAAAGGGCTTCAGTCGATAGGCACTATCCCCAGCTATCCACTGCGAGGTTGACAAGAAACACTCTGGATGTTTGAAGAGTAAACAGTTCGAAAACATTTTTGCATCATGTACACTACCCGGATAACCAACTATTAACTGCCTTATTCTCAATTTATAATCACATATAGCTTGAAGCTTGACCGCATATTGCCGTTTGCGAGAATAGTACATCTTATGCTTATTAACAGGAGCTTCAGACAGTTTAACCTCAGAACCGTCTACATATCCAACACATCCCGGCATTTCTGTACTGGTTGAGGACACAATTTGCTGCCTTTCTCTTTCATGGGGCCAAAATAGGAATTTAGACTTCAATTTTAAAATGGCTTTAAATATCCCCCTGGTTAGATTGTAAATAGTGCCCCCATCACCAACACCAAAAAGGGAAGCTACTTTACGCACAGATTGTCCTTCACCGGATGATCCTAAACGGTAAAAGACAATTTTAAGCTGCAATTCTATTCGGAGCTGCACTTCACTTCAACTCGTGTTAAAAACTTCGTCATGCTTTATTAAGTTTAACATATAACAAACTCCTCGGGACGGACCCTAACCATTTGATTGAACTTGTTATAATCGTATTTTCTGAGCACCGTTTGCTTCCATTCGCATGATTTTGGAATGCCAAGGTCAACACCTCTGCGATTATTTAGCACACAAAGCATGTATGAATTCTTCCTCGTCGCCTGGAAAAGAGTAAAGGTGTGTAATAAATATGTAAATAAATGCCGTAAAAAATGTAACCCATACTCGAATTCATATCCAGTAAATTAATCATATGATTTAGGCACAAAACTGCTACAAGTTTGTCTTTTTCACTTGCGCGCGGCATTTTAGTTATTTAAATTTTAGCAAACAGCTGATTAGATACGACTATATGTTATTTATTTGGAGGATGGAGTCATGTGTAGAAGTTCACGCAAGTGAGGAAAGTTCTCTAATCGCCATTCACTTGGGAGTGGCCAGAAACGATTATTTTACATACGACTCAAGCAGCTCACGACTTCCGGTCTTTGACCAAGTATCCTCTAGGAAGCCTAAGAACATCCGTTTGAAGGCGAGCTAAAGTGAGAAGGCCAAACACCCCCTGCATAGGGTTGTGCGCTGGGTTTGGGACCCTCCATGTAAAAAAAATCCCCCAATGAAAAGGAAAAAACAGCCTCGGATGAGAGACCCCCCTTTTGATGACGACCATGGCAAACGAAATAAGGACTATGATTTGAGGGCGTGCACCTGGAATGTCCGGTCCCTTAATTGGGAAGGTGCCGCTGCCCAGCTGGTAGATGTCCTCGTAAAGATAAAGGCTGACATCACCGCCGTCCAAGAAATGCGATGGACGGGACAAGGACAGAGACGAGTAGGTCCTTGTGACATTTACTACAGTGGCCATATAAAGGAGCGCAAGTTTGGTGTTGGATTCGTGGTGGGAGAGAGACTCCGTCGCCGAGTACTATCATTCACTCCGGAGAATGAACGTCTAGCCACAATCCGCATCAAAGCGAGGTTCTTCAACATATCGCTGATTTGCGCCCTACGCCCTGACGGAAGATAAGGACGATGTGACCAAAGATGCCTTTTATGAGTGCTTGGAGCGCACTTATGAGAGATGCCCCCGCCACGATGTCAAAATCGTGCTTGGCGACTTCAATGCCAGGGTGGGCAAAGAAGGTATCTTTGGCACTACGGTCGGTAAATTCAGCCTCCACGAAGAAACATTCCCAAATGGGGTGAGGCTGATCGACTTCGCCGGGGCCCAAAACATGGTTATCTGTAGTACTAGATTCCAGCATAAGAAGATACATCAAGCTACCTGGCTGTCTCCGGATCGAAAAACCACCAACCAGATCGATCATGTTGTGATAGACGGAAGACACGTCTCCAGTGTTTTAGATGTCCGTGCGCTCCGAGGTCCTAACATCGACTCGGACCACTATATTGTTGCAGCCAAGATTCGCACCCGCCTCTGTGCAGCAAAAAACGCACGCTAACAAACACAAGGAAGGTTCGACGTCGAAAAGCTGCAATCACAACAGACAGCCGAACGATTTTCTACTCGGCTTGCACTCCTGCTCTCTGAGAGCACTCGTCAACAACTCGGTATAAGGGAACTGTGGGACGGCATTTCAAACTCCTTACGTACAGCTGCAACCGAATCTATTGGTTTTCGGAAAACGCAAAAGAACAGCTGGTACGACGAGGAGTGCCGTGTCGCAGCGGAGAGAAAACAGGCTGCCTACCTCGCAACGTTACGATCGACCACAACGCGTGCGGGATGGGATAGATACCGAGAGTTGAAGAGCATTTGTGGACAGAAAAAGAAAGAGGCCGAAATGCGTGAGTACGATGATCTTGATAAGCTGGCCGACAGGGGTAATGCTCGAAAATTCTACGAAAAGATGCGGCGGCTTGCAGAAGGTTTCAAGACCGGAGCATACTCTTGTAGAACCCCTCAAGGTGATCTAGCCACCGATGCCCAGAGCATACTTAAATTATGGAGGGAACACTTCTCCAGCCTGCTGAATGGCAGTGAACGCACAACACCAGGAGAAAACGAACCCGATACCCCAATCGACGACGATGGAGCAGACGTTCCATTGCCCGACCATGAAGAAGTTCGAATAGCAATTGCCCGCCTGAAAAACAACAAAGCGGCAGGGGCCGATGGATTGCCGGCCGAGCTATTCAAACACGGCGGCGAAGAGCTGATAAGGTGCATGCATCAGCTTCTTTGTAAAATATGGTCGGACGAAAGTATGCCCAACGATTGGAATTTAAGTGTGCTATGCCCAATCCATAAAAAAGGAGACCCCACAATCTGCGCCAACTACCGTGGGATTGGCCTCCTCAACATCGCATATAAGGTTCTGTCGAGCGTATTGTGTGAAAGATTTAAGCCCACCGTCAACAAACTGATTGGACCTTATCAGTGTGGCTTTAGACCTGGTAAATCAACAACCGACCAGATATTCACCATGCGCCAAATCTTGGAAAAGACCCGTGAAAGGAGAATCGACACACACCACCTCTTCGTCGATTTCAAAGCTGCTTTCGACAGCACGAAAAGGAGCTGCCTTTATGCCGCGATGTCTGAAATTGGTATCCCCGCAAAACTAATACGGCTGTGTAAGCTGACGTTGAGCAACACGAAAAGCTCCGTCAGAATCGGGAAGGACCTCTCCGAGCCGTTCGATACCAAACGAGGTTTCAGACAAGACGACTCCCTATCGTGCGACTTTTTCAACCTGCTTCTGGAGAAAATAGTTCGAGCTGCAGAACTTAGTCGAGCAGGTACCATCTTCTATAAGAGTGTACAACTGCTGGCGTATGCCGATGATATTGATATCATTGGCCTCAACACCCGCGCCGTTAGTTCTGCTTTCTCCAGACTGGACAAGGAAGCAAGAGAAATGGATCTGGCAGTGAACGAGGGCAAGACGAAATATCCCCTGTCATCAAACTAACAGTCGTCGCACTCGCGACTTGGCACTCACGTCACTGTTGGCAGTCATAACTTTGAAGTTGTAGATAATTTCGTCTATCTTGGAACCAGCGTAAACACCACCCACAATGTCAGCCTAGAAATCCAACGCAGGATAACTCTTGCCAACAGGTGCTACTTCGGACTAAGTAGGCAATTGAGAAGCAAAGTCCTCTCTCGACAAACAAAAACCAAACTCTATAAGTCACTCATAATTCCCGTCCTGCTATATGGTGCAGAGGCTTGGACGATGTCAACAACCGATGAGTCGACTTTGCGAGTTTTCGAGAGAAAGGTTCTGCGAAAGATTTATGGTCCTTTGCGCGTTGGCCACGGCGAATATCGCACTCGATGGAACGATGAGCTGTACGAGATATACGACGACATTGACATAGTTCAGCGAATTAAAAGACAGCGGCTACGCTGGCTAGGTCATGTTGTCCGGATGGATGAAAACACTCCAGCTCTGAAAGTATTCGACGCAGTACCCGCCGCGGGAAGCAGAGGAAGAGCTCCACTCCGTTGGAAGGACCAAGTGGAGGAGGACCTGGCTTCGCTTGGATTATCCAATTGGCGCCACGTAGCGAAGAGAAGAAACGACTGGCGCGCTGTTGTTGACTCGGCTATAATCGCGTAAGCGGTGCCTACGCTAGTAAAGAAGAAGAAGAAGATATGTTATTTACAACTCACAGGGATGCTCACAAGTCTAATACTTTTTTAAGATTTTCATATACGATTTACGATTGTATGACACCTTGTGAACTACCTAATAGTATATATATTGTTGTGATAAATTTAATTTCTATTAGTAAGAAATATAATACAAAAATAGTTATTAGTAAAGTATATTATGTAAAAATCATTAAATATGCAAGTCCAAATTGACTATAAATATTACTATGCAAATTATGTTTTGCTCAAACGCGGGGTTGTTTTTTAAAGAGATCACTAATGAAGTGAATTTAATGAGTTTGTATATTACACTAAACTGAAATGTCTTTATTTACATTCTTTTATTCAATTGACTTCTTATAGGCTAGCCAGTCAAAAACGCAGAATCGTGGGTCGTGTCAGCTGGCACGACTTATCTTATGGGCGCGCAATGTAACTGGACAGTGAAAAACGCTACTCCATATGTAAGTTATAGTTGGTGGCCGCTTTCTAACTGGCGATGTGCCAATAACATATTTGTCACATTCATTTAATATTGAAAAATATACTTATTGTTTACTTTAAACATAAGTGTTGTTAACTGTTGATGGCGTTAACTCCGACACCACTAAATCGAAGCGTCCCGTTTTCGATGATATATTCTGTAAGTTATTAATTTGTGTCGATAGTTTTATTAATATTTTTTCATTTTCTTTTGAAATTTTAATATTTAATATAATATATGTTATTACTTTTGTAACAAAATAGCTTAATATGATTATCAATAATAAAGTATTAAATCTCCACCAAATAGGATTTCTTTTTATCTCTTGTTTTATTGGATTTAACATGTTTCCCAATCTTAAATCAATATTTGTTGTTTCAATATATTCTTTTATAAAAATGGTTTAAATTTACCTTCTATTAAATATTTAAAAATCTTTCCAGAGGATTTTCACACTTTATATCATAAATTATTGTATTATCCTCAAAAGTTATCAAATATACTCCGTCTGTTTAGGCCAGCGCCTAATTTCTTTTTACCACCCCCTAGTGAGTATATAACAAACCATTGCCAGTTAGCTGTTAATAGTTTTCACTCAACTGTTAATAGCTTTCACTCAACTGGCAATGGTTTCGTTGAAAACTCCCACTTAGCAAGCGATTCTGCTAGTGAGGCTAAAGTACTTTTGTTTAGGGAGCGAAGCGAGGCAAGACGTTTTTCCACCGGCCACCACAACAAGCATCACCACAAGCACACACCATAAATGTAAGTAATTTTTTGGTAATCACAAATTAATAAAATAAAAATCTCAAACATTTTAATTTGTTATATGAAACACAAACTTTGTGGTTTTATTCACTAATATACTTCTGTTTTCCCGTTTTTCATATTCTCAACGATCGACGCATCGTCCATAAATTGACTCGTCGAACGTTCGAGATATATTCATGGTCCTTCGAGCCGGATTAAAACAAATATATTTTTCAAACAAGTTTTTGGCACTGTACACCAGCGGACAATTAACACCGATTCTTGTTGCACAAATACAAACGAGGCGCTGCACACCAACGGACAATTAACACCGATTCTTGTTTCACTTCACAGCAACGCAGGCAAACCAGGTACGTGATTGATTTAATATCACTGGGTTACAAATCGTTTTAAAAGAAAAAATAAAATAAAAATAGTTGGTTTTACTCGCATTTATTGGTGACAAATCGTTTATAAAAGTGACAAAGTGACTAGTGTTTTAGTGTTTCAGTGGGATAATTACAAAAGCAAAATCATCCGTAAGTGCACGGTTACGTTTACCGGATTTTGTGCGGTAATATTTTTTCTCGTATATTATTTTTTTTTTCTCTCATATACATATCACTTGCGGCACTAATTTTTTGATTTTTATCATCTTTTCGATTTTGTGCGGTAATACTTTTTCACATATTTTCACATATCACTTACGGCACTAATTTTTTGATTTTTATCATTTTTTCGATTTTGTGCGGCAATACTTTTTCACATATTTTCACATATCACTTACGGCACTGATTTTCTTTTGATTCTTTCTCTCTTTGTTGAAGAAATTTCTGTTTTTGTTTCTTTTTTTCACTGAGACACTGCACTTTTTTCACCTTTAAACACTTTTATTTAACAAATTGATTTTCGTCGGCGTATCTTGGGTGGCGAGCCATATAAAGTGGCATCTTTATACATACGCACGTACGACTGCACATATATATTCTCGTTTTTTGTTGGCAGTGGTGTGCTGCAACTCATATATATATTAAATAAAGTACCAAAGCCAGATATACTGCGATATCGGCTACTATAGTTAAAAAATTTTGTTTGCTAAAATATATCCAATAAATTAAATATTATTGACTAGCCAGATATATTGCGATATCGGCTAAACCAGTCAAAAAATTTTCTTTTTTCTATTTTCTTGTTTGGTTGGCAGTGGTGTGCTGCAAATAAAAATTTACAATAGTGGGGAATTATTTCCAAAACGATTCCCATATTCTCTAGATCAAAGTCTGCTCAGTCTTGAGTATTACTCTATTCCTTTAAATTTAAATTTGAATTTTCAATTCTTCTTGTCACTTATATCGAAACCATGGAAGCTTTCATGCGCTTAGTAGACTACGTTGTCGAATACGAGTCTGAATTCAGTGCTGCATCAAAGGACATCTCGAAGAACGCTCTTGTGATGCAACAAGACGAGCTGAGAGAGATGTGGTGCAAAGCGAAAGCTGCCCATGACGACCTCAACAGCAAAGGGGACATGTCCTCAAAGGACTATGCCCTTATTAAAAAAAAATTCAAGCTAGGTGGGCAATGCTACATACGTTGCATGGGGGCAATGAAGGATATGTCTGAGATCCTCTCAACCCCCAAAGACACCGAAAAATCTGCTGAGGTAGACAATAACCATTCCCTTCCGCCTTGCGATACGGATGTTTTCAAAGGGGACTACCTTTCATGGCCAACATTCCGGGATATGTTCACGGCCGTATACATCAAGAGCAATCGTCTCTCACCGGTGGAGAAATTATACCACCTCAACAAAAAGACGCAAGGGGAGGCGAAGGTTATTGTGTCGAAATGCCCTCTTACCAATGATGGTTTTGCGATGGCATGGAAGGGTTTGACAGACATGTACGAGAATGAGCGTATACTAGTCGAAACCCAAGTCGACATACTGCTCGACTTGCCCTCAATCGATAAAGAGTGTTCGAGCTCAATAAAATGGCTACAGCGGGAGATCAACAGCTGCATCTCCTGCCTGACAGCCAATAAATTGGACATTGGGAACTGGGACCCAATCATAATCCGCATATGTTCCAAGAGACTGCCACAGGCAACATTGGCCCTGTGGGAACAGTCTGTAAAGAACAAGACCAAGACATCGAAGTGGGAGGAATTGGACAACTTCCTCACGGATAGATACCGTGATTTATAGGCAATAGAACGTGCCAAGAAATCGTCCAATTCCGTAAAGCATGTCAGTGCACCCATACAGAATAAATACAACAATAGCCATCAGAACAGACTCGGCGCCTTCCAAGTAAGCGTTGAGAAATCAACCTGTCTGATGTGCAAAAGCGCAGATCACAAATTAAGATCTTGCCCCATGTTTCTTAACATGGCACCGGCGGACAGGATCAAGTTCGCTAAGCGCAACAATCGCTGCATCAATTGCCTCGGCTTTGGGCACTTAGTGTCGCAATGCACCAGTGCATTCAACTGCAGCACGTGCCACGCGAGGCATCACACACTCCTACATTTGAGGACAGTGCAGCCTAGCAGCCAAAGAGGCTCATCTACGCCATCGGACGAGATTCAGTCTACGTCCAGGCAAGCGCAGCAGAAGCGCAACTTCAACAAGTCGAAAGGCAAGCCAACGACTCAAGTACAGTCGTGCTTCGCTAACAGCGACAAAGGTGTCTTGTTAGGAACGGCACAAATAAATATAAAGAAAGGCTGAAGCGCAGAATCAACTTGCCAGTTAGGAAGATAAATGCCCAGGTGTCAGGCATCAACAACACCGTATCTGCGCAAGTAAAGGAAGCATGTAGCGTCGAGTTGCGGTCACCAATTGACCCACTTGTATCAATCACAACGAACATGATGGTTCTGCCGAAATTAACGGGAAACTTGCCGACTTGCCATATTAGCGCACTAACTCGGCAGGCTTTCCCAGATCTCACGTTGGCGGATAAGAGGTTCTTCGTCAATGAACCCGTGGACGTCATACTCGGTGGTGACGTCTATCCCCAGATTATGCTGGATGGTATACGCAAGAACGTGCTGGGATCACTCCTTGCGCAAGAGACCGTGTTCGGTTGGATAGTCACAGGGCGTGCTAATACAATTAAGCCAACCAACACTTGCGTCTCGTATTACAACGAAATATCGCTGGAAAAGCGGTTAGCTTCGTTCTGGGAGTTGGAAGAGATGTCCAAGGAGAGGAAGTTAAGCGAGGAGGACAGGTATTGCGAAGAGCTCTATAAGAAGACAACGAAGCGAAATGAAGACGGGAAGTACGTTGTATCGCTACCATTCAGGAAAGACTATCCGGTCAACATTAGTCTAGGTAGTTCCTTAAAGATTGCGTACTCCCAGTTTTATCGCAATGAAGCTCGGTTGTCAAGAGACGAAAACCTGAAAAAAGAATACAACAGGGTATTAAACGAATATGTTGAGCTGGGTCATATGGCAAGGATACATACCAATCAAACGGCCGACGCTAGTAACAACTATTACCTGCCTCACCACGCCGTAAAGAAGGAAGAGAGCACATCGACAAAGGTGCGTGTGGTGTTCAATGCATCGCAAGCGACTTCAAACGGCACTTCGCTGAATGACATCCTTCTCCCCGGTCCAGTTCTTCAGGCAGATCTGACCATATTAATTCTGCGATGGCGTTTATTTAAATATGTCTTCAATAGCGATATTGAGAAGATGTATCGCCAAATCCTGTTGAAAGCTGATCAAACGAAGTACCAGCGAATCGTTTTCCGCAACCATCCGACCGAACAAACCAATATTTTTGAATTGAAGACGGTGACGTTCGGAATCAACTGCGCTCCTTATCTGGCAATAAGGACATTACTTCAATTAGCTGACGACGTTGAAAGCTCACTACCAGTAGCCTCAAACATACTCAGGAAGTGCATGTATGTTGATGATGTCTTAGCAGGTGGACACTCTATAGAGGCTGCAATCAAAGCTAGAGATGAGTTAAGAACAGCATTGGAGTCGGCAGGTTTCCCATTAAGAAAATGGAAAGCCAACTGTGGAAGAATTTTACAAGGCCTTCCAAAAGACCACTTGCTAAACAAAGAGTTTTTAGACTTCGAAGACACAAGTGATGTCAAGGCTCTTGGGATAAGGTGGAATGCGCACACTGACTTCTTCTATTTTAAAACAAAACCTATACTCAGCCCAGAATCATATACAAAGAGAGCTATCCTCTCAGATATCGCCAAACTGTTTGACCCATTAGGATGGCTAGCACCGATAATCGTCACAGCCAAAATGATAATGCAACATATTTGGTTAGAAGGAACACAATGGGAGGAGGTTGTATCTCCTACCACATTGGATCGTTGGATAACCACAAGTACATAAACAACATTAAAATTCCACGATGGGTCCACTTCTCGCCAACGAACGATGTCTCCATTCATGGTTTCTGCGATGCATCAGAGAAAGCATACGCAGCAACGGTCTACCTGCGCGTAAGGACAAGCAACGAAGTTTTCGTCAGCCTACTATTGGCAAAAACCAGAGTAGCGCCTGTCAAAACTATCTCTTTACCGCGTCTGGAACTGTGCGGCGCCGTATTACTGGCCGAAACAGTTGAATCTGTCGTCAACAACCTGGAGCTGAATCATCTTAAACTTAAACTATGGACGGATTCGACCATCGTTCTCGCATGGATTCGCAAGCCACCATGTTCATGGTCAACGTTTGTATCCCATCGAGTGACAAAGATTATAGAAAAGGTTGGCAACGCAAATTGGAATCATGTCGATTCAGGATCTAACCCTGCAGACTTAGCCAGTCGGGGACTTATGGCACAGGATTTGGTGGAAAACACCTTGTGGTGGCAGGGACCTTCTTGGCTGCAAGAAGATCAATCCAAATGGCCATTACGACAAAATGACTACGAGACGACAATAGAGGAAAAACAGGTACGTGTACATGCTTGTACAACAATACCGGGGAATTCTAACGACATTCTTGACCGTTTTTCTAGTTTGCCGAGAGCTTTGAGAGTGTTATCATATGTTATGAGATTCTCTCGAAGAACTCATCCAAACACAAAGGCTTCTTTTCAACAAAAGTAATTTCATCCGAAGAAATTAAAGCAACGACAAGACGTTTGATAATAAATACGCAGAAGCAGAAATATGGTCAAGAGTATGGTTGTTTGAAATCCGGTAAGCCCATCGATGTAAAAAGTGAAATCCTCTCTCTTAATCCATTCCTCGATAAAGATCAAGTGATGAGAACTGGTGGCCGTCTCGGTGCGTCTCTCGACTTGTCATATAATGAGCGCCATCCAATTATCCTTCCATACAACTGCGTATTGTCTCGTCTAATAATCCAGTTTATTCATCAAGTCTCCTTACATGGAGAAAATCAGCTGATGTTACGGCTAACGCGGGCTCAGTATTGGATTCCAAGGGTGAAAAACTTGATCCGATCCATCATCCATAACTGCAAGACGTGCACGATCTTCAAAAAACGTGCTCAGACGCAACTCATGGGTGCACTTCCGTCCGAACGATCCACATTTTCACGCGCTTTTACCAATACGGGGGTAGATTTCGCGGGTCCGTTTGAAATAAAAAGCTACCGTGGAAGAGGATGCCGTGTATCCAAAGGGTATGTCTGTCTGTTTGTCTGTTTTACAACAAGGGCCATCCACCTGGAGGCCACTACCGATTTATCAACACAGTCATTTTTAGCAGCTCTCTCTAGATTCGTTTCTAGAAGAGGTTGCCCTAAGAATATTTATTCTGACAATGGTACAAACTTCGTTGGGGCATCGAGACCCCTAAGGTCCGAACTTAAAGCCTTCATAGCCGATGCTCGCAACAATGCTATCTCAAAGTATAGCCACCAAGCTCTTACATGGCATTTCATACCTGCTGCAGCTCCTCATATGGGCGGACTTTGGGAAGCAGGTGTGAAAAGCTTTAAGAGTCATTTCCGCAAGATTGCGTCTGGGCAAAAATACACTCTTGAAGAGTTTAACACACTCTTATGCCGAATTGAATCTTGCCTTAATTCGCGACCATTAAGCCCAGCCTCAAACGAACCTACTGATTTGGAGCCACTTACTCCAGGACATTTTTTGATCGGCGGACATCTGATGGCCCCACCAGAACCGGATATAAATGAAAGCAGTGCCTCTATCGTAAATAGATGGCAAAAACTTAAGGCCTTACATCAATCCTTCTGCAAAAGGTGGAAAACCGAATACCTGAATGAAATGCAGAAGCGCATTAAGTGGAAGCATTCCAAAACAAATTTAAAGACAGGTGACCTTGTCGTCATCAAGGAAGACAATTTGTCACCGAACGAATGGAGATTGGGTAGGATTGTCAATATACACCCAAGTGCTGATACCCGAGTGCGAGTAGTTGACATTACCACTGAAAAAGGCCAAGTTACAAGACCGCTTGCCAAATTGGTCTTACTACCACCCTACGAGGAGGAAAACGTGGATGCACACCCTATTCAACACAACCGTTCCCCAGCCACATCGGAAGCCTAGCTTTCCGACACACTTACTACGATCTGACAGAAAATCTTCAAAAAAAAAAAAAGAAAAAGCGAATTTACGTTGTTCTAATTAATTGTGCACGTACATATGTATTAAAATAAACAGATTTATTTTGAGAAAAAAAGTTTTTAAAGTTTTACATATTTTTTTATTGCCTTCAATTGTAATTTTGAAGTGTTTCGTCTGCATTCCATTCAACACATTTTCTTTTATTTAATAACATTATTGCGAAATCTTTTAATTGGTCGAATGAACGATTCATACGACTCTATTTTACTTTAAATAACTTAATTTTGGTTTTTCGTTTCGTTACTTTTATTTCTTTTGTAATTACTATATTGTAATTAAATATACTTTCTTAACTAACGAGAATTTCAGCTCTGAGAAATACAACTACTTTATATCGCAATTTACGTTCAAATAATTATATGCTTAGATATCCGCGATTTTTGAAGAAAATTTCAGATTTTTTCTCAGTAATAGAAATACATAGTTAAATTTGTATCCATAACATTTAATTATATTCAGCAATTTTAAGCATAAACACTCTACCAGTGAAGATGCAAATTTTGTTTGAATAAAAAATTACCATAGCATTTTTTTTATGCATGTCAAACACGGAACAGATTTTTTCATTTTATGGTTGTGTTATTAAATCAACTTACCCCCAGCGCTGCCTTCCTTACGTGCAACCTTCAATCCTTTGTATCATTGATGGATGCTTCCAGCATGTTATCACCATGCCAAGTCAGCGATTGGCACCAATGCAACAGCAGCTGGATTAACCGAGCTTCTTGATGGATGAGGATATTTCCTTCGTGATTTCCTCATAGCAAGCCTCACTGTATGGTGGTTCGGACGGATCCATCTTGTTGATACGAACGATCAGTTGTACATACACCATCTGAAAATTCAGGCGATTGTATTACAGAATAATAATAATATATAAACAATATATTGAATATTTACTTTCTAGCCTACGCATAGAAGGTTGTTCATACATATTTAGGTTTTTAAAATTGCTCGGAAAGGAGATCACTTTGCGGGCGACGGTTTTCTAGCTAGCGCGTATAGTAAGTCGAAACATCTGCGCTTGTTTATTTCAGTTTTATTCCGTAAATCTGTAAGTAAAAGAAAATACTTTAATAAATATGCAAATTTCATTACGTTCACTTGCTTACCTTTCCTGCTGCCATAAGTTGGCCTTCGCCGATGACGATGAACTAAGATGTACAGCAATTATTTAGCTTATTTTTTTACACAAAATAAAACATGATTTTATACCGATTTCGTGATATTCTTATTTCATCGTTTCCTTCAAGCAGTTTATTGAAAAAAAAAAAAAAAAACTCTACAGAAAAGTAGATACTATGATTTGAACTTGCAAATAAATTTGGTCGAAATCTCCTCTCTATCGCCACTCCCTACTCAATATCTGCTTGAGATTTAGTTGTTATATTATGGTTTTTATAATTAATTGCTAATATAATATTAGATAGTGTTAAACATAATTTGGAAAGTTTCCTTTTAAACGTATAACTTACCATTATCTTTCACCTGCAGGATGTTCGCAAATATTCGTTTTGCTTGAATTATTATTAATTTTTATTTTTGCTGCAGCCATTATTTTTAGATTTCTGTTACTGTTGCTTATATTCTTTTATTTTAATGTAACTTTTTGTTTTTTGGGTTTTTGATAAACATGCTTTATTTTACTTTTCGTTTATTTTCATACTTCTTTATAGATATCTATTAATTTTTGCTAGAATTTTACAGCATGTATGAAACATGCGCCACTTGTGCCACTTGTGTAAAGATTGTGGCATCCTGAGTGCTGAAGGATGTTACACTCACTTTGGGGCTTGTGCAGGTGGTGGCCAAAGCGGCACCAGTGCACAGGCAAACAAGGCACACGGCAAGTAAATTACGCGAGGAACTGTTAAACAACTTAGCACAACGTTGATATAAATCACGGCAAAGCAGCACAGCTTTCAATTCTGACAATTTCGGTTTATTTTAAAATAATTTATTTATTACACACACACGCGGGCCGGCTGTCAAATTCCATGTGCACATGGTGTGCACATAACCAAACATACGAAATGTCATACGGTGATGCCATGCCGTCAGTTTTTAATTCGCCTTAAAAATTTTACAACAGTGAATCTAAAACTGTTTTCTTTCAAACTATGAGGCATAACTCATGCTTATGAATTTTAAAGTCAATTTTTATTGCAAATACCATATTTGAAAAATATTTTTTGCTAGCAAATAACGCAATTGCAAACCGAAAGTCTCCTTCTACAGCAGTACATGTATGCATTGCCCTTGAACTTACTGACAAGTAAGAATTGAAAATAATTATTAAACCAAATTGTATTTAACATTTTCTTTGGTGGCAGGACACTTTGTCGAAAACATACGACAAATAAAACAATAACGATAACATAAATTTGATGCTAAAGGCAAAATGTTTTTTTTTATTTAATTATTGTTTGCAACACTATGGTAAGGTAAGGCAGTTCACACCACATAAGGCCGCCTACACACTATGGTAATGTAAGGCAGTTCACACCACATAAGGCCGCCTCCACACTATGCAATGTATATAATATAATTTATGCACTTTTTCTCGCCACCCAATCAGTTTTAGATGATATTCAAAACCACAACACAAAATCGTCAACAGATTAATTTCAGGAAGATGACTCGCTACAGTAGCTTGAAGAAGACCGCGGCGCTACACCCGAACCGGTACCCGCTTTCTTGCACGCTGTGCAAGGGAAAGCATCCATTGCGGCTCTGCTCGTCCTTCCGGGCCAAGACACCGGAGGAGCGCCTACGGGAAGCTCTCATAGGCAAATATTGTGTTAATTGCCTTGCGATAAACCACAGGTCAGCGAATTGCCCCAGCGACGCACGGTGCCGGCGCTGCAACGAAAAGCACCACACGATGCTCCACATCGGGGAAAATACGCGTCGCCGCCCCACAGTGCCTCAAAACCCGTCGTGGAGCGAACAAATGAGCTCCGACGATGCTCTATCTATCTATGCGTCAGACGCTGGAACGGAGACTAGGCCTCTCCAACCAGCACCGGAGGGAGAATCATTGGAAACTGGAGCGGAAACACGGCCTTTCCGCCCATCACAGCGAGGGGAAACGGAAACCCGGACTTTCCGCCCCCTTCTGCGACATGAACGTCGCTCCCACCAACGCCGTCTGCACCGTCGCCAAGCGCACAACCCGGCAAGACTGGAGACCAGGTCTCTCCAGCTTCACCGGGCTAGCTCCTTTAGAGCCGGGCTAGCGGATCGAGCCAGCATAGCGACTCCTTCCTTGCTGCCAACGACAGCCATTCTACCGACGGCGGTGGTAAAGATTGAGGCAAGGGGACGTCTACACTGGGTCAGGGCTCTGATAGACGCATGCGCCCCTACGTCGCTGATTGCACACGACCTTGCAAGGGAACTCCAACTTGTGCAGACCCATATCGGTGGTCAACGCGGCTGCCTCGTAGTACTGCGAGGCAGACATGGGACAAATACCCGCATATAGACGCATATAAGGGTAATGAATGATTATATGCGCATCAGCCCGACCACTACGTTGGACTCGGCCATAGCAGCTCCATACGCTCACATCAAACTGGCGGATCCGAACTTCCACAAGTCATCGCCGATACGCTTGGTGCTCGGCGCGGATGTTTACTCACGCATTATGACCCAACAGGTCATGCCACTCACGTTTGGGCAGCTCCTCGCTCAGGGCTCCATATTCGGTTGGGTGCTTTCGGGTACGGCCCGTTACTAAGTTAAGTCATGACTGTCGTTTTTTATTCGTATTTTTAAAATAATTATAATAATAAATAAATGAATTTATAACATATTTTCTATATTTATACATTTTCTATTTAGCTACTAAGATTGTACATTTGTATATCGTTATGGTGGTCGATGGACATTTAATTTTTTTTTGTTGCTCACCGCAAGGGGGCCGGTATGTTTAGGCCAGCGCCTAATTTCTTTTTACCACCCCCTAGTGAGTATATAACAATTCATTGCCAGTTAGCTGTTAATAGTTTTCACTCAACTGTTAATAGCTTTCACTCAACTGGCAATGGTTTCGTTGAAAACTCTCACTTAGCAAGCGATTCTGCTAGTGAGGCTAAAGTACTTTTGTTTAGAGAGCGAAGCGAGGCAAGACGTTTTTCCACCGGCCACCACAACAAGCATCACCACAAGCACACACCATAAATGTAAGTAATTTTTTGGTAATCACAAATTAATAAAATAAAAATCTCAAACATTTTAATTTGTTATATGAAACACAAACTTTGTGGTTTTATTCACTAATATACTTCTGTTTTCCCGTTTTTCATATTCTCAACGATCGACGCATCGTCCATAAATTGACTCGTCGAACGTTCGAGATATATTCACCGTCTATTGTATGATTATTCACAATATGTTTTCCGGAAACTTTTATGGCACCGACTTTTACCATATTTATTGCATTATTTGCTTCAATAATCTTTGTACAATAGATAGATAATGTTAATTATTTAACATGTCTGAAAAACAATTATTATTTCTTTTTATCATACAGACTGCATAATTTAACTCTCTTTTGCTAAATTGGACTGAATAAAATTTATTTTCGCATTTTAGTAATTTTCTCTTGTGTAGTTAATTATGTCTGATATAGTATTGTTGATATATAGTACAAGTATAAAAGTATCAACGAAATATTTAAAAATGTTTTTATTCGTATAAGATAATGAAATAAAACTTTAATATTGCTTTAATGTATTATTCTATTTCTATTTCTGTTCAAATACATTGAACAAGCTTATCAATTAAAACATTAAATAAAATATTTCTTCCAAGAGTATGTAGCTCTTGCTTTATTGAATCAAAGAATATGACTAAGTTAGTTTACTAAAATTCTTAATCTTTAATACGAAATCAATAGTAAAGACAGAAAGCAAAATATAATTAAAATTCTAAAGAATTCTTATCAGCAAAATCAATTAGTGCAACGCCTCTTAAGAATGTCGATCGTAAAACATACTTGAAGCAAAGCGGAAATGCACTAAAATTCTTTAGAATTTTGGTTACAAATATTGTCAATGCAATTTCGACTATTTGTAAACAAATGAAATTCGATATAATTCTTAATATTAAAATTAAAGAGTTCGATGCCTCTTATGAAAAATACGTTGCCCACAATTAAGTGGAAAACAATAAAAGAACTTAGTTTATTTTAATTTATGTATTAATGACGTAAGTATGTTTAAGTGTACATGTATGTATGTATGTAAACATATATACATGTTTGTTTATATTAATATTTTGTGTGATGGTGAAGTGGATATCATAACTCCCCCACCGTTGGCCTGAGGCTCCGACGAAGAGATTACATAAGTTCTGTTATTGTTTTTATACAGATTATAATAATAGTACAGATAAAAATAATTAGAATTCCTATATTACTCCCAGTGTTTATTATAGCATTTCTAGAAAGATTGTGTTTTACAGCTTTTATTGTTTCGTTAAAATGTATTTCGTTAAGATTTAAATTCGGGAGTGATATATTATTTTCTTTAACTCTTAATGCTGTTTTTTTTAGGATAAACATTTCTTTTACATTTATTTTATAGTTTTCATAGATTTTTAAATTAGTTTCTACAAAGCAATTTTCATATTTTATCAAAAATGTTTTTAAATTTTCAAATATTCGTGGTTTTTCACAATTGGTAATAATTTTATCATGGTAATTCTTAAATATAAGTAAGCCTGGATAAATTTCTTTTTCTCTTGGTTTTTCATTGTAGTCATATTACAATTAGGTTATACATTTTTTACAATGTTTGTTAAGCAGTTATCATTTATTTTTGTTAATTTCTTCTATTCTAAAGTGTTCGGTTCATATATTTCATTTTTATATATTAAGACAGTATTTTCGTTTAAAACTACAGTTTTATATTGGATGTTCGGTAGTGGTTCAAATACAACTTCAGCGAATGTTTCATTTAAAAATTTTGGGATGCTCAATGTCAAAACTACTAACTTTTCTTTATATGTAACGGATACTTTTGTGTGTAGGTAAGATTCTGTTCGGTTAATAAAATTGAATTCTTCAGTTGTCAATATGTCTGATGGAATTATTCCTAGTTTTGAATTAAAAATGACGTGTCCTATTTCATTTACGTGGTCTATTAACAAGTTGATATCGTTATTAATCTGAAAAATATTTTCGAGAAAATTTGTTTCGTCTTCTAAATTGAGAATTTTGTTTTGGATTTCGGTTTTAAACTTATTTATATATTTTTTAATAGTTTTCTGTTGTTTGTTAATATGGTTTGTGATATTTAATATTTTGTTCTCTATGGAACTCCCCAGATAATTCATTTCGTTTAGGGCGGTCATTGCTTCAGTCTTACTTTTTTCTAGAGTTTGAATTTTGTCCATAATTTCTTTTTCGTCATCACTATCCATTGTCCCTACTACAAATTTAAGTCCTTTCCCTATTGCGTTTATTAGTCCTCGTTTCTGTCTAATATTAGGAATTAAGTTCGCTCGCATGACCAACTAACGGAACTGACATTTACAAAATTTTACAGGAGAGCAGTTTTAATATTTTTGACCCTCTATTCCATTGTCCCTGTCGAAAGGTATGCATGATATTTTCAGTCTGCTTTTCTAATTATGTACTCTGACGTCTACTCTTTAATATTATTATGGCAAAATGGTATTATATTGGATTTTAATGCAATTTTTTGATTGCAATGCAGATACGTTACCTTTGTGACATTTTTTTTTTGCCTAGTTGCAGACACGTTTTTTTTTTATTAAAACAAAAACAGGATTTTGAATTGAATTTTTTTTTAATCTTTATTGGACTATAGATATGAAATACAAAAATAAAAAAATTTAAAAATATTTTTAATTAATGAGGAAGGGATTTATAAAAATTTGTATGTTCACATAACTTGATTACTGGCGTATCTCCAGTAGTAAGCGATACTAAATCTTCGTATTTATTTTGAGGTATGTTAGGAGGAGTCGTGTTTAATTTTGAAATCTCTCCCGTCAATAAACTGACAACAGGGTGTTTTAGAGTCAAGGATCTATAATTTTTGTCTGTATGTTTATTTTTTAAAAACAATTTGAAAGGTTCTCCTTTTTCTACTCTGTACTCAACCATTTCGGTCCAGTTTATTGGTTCTCCTGACTCGTCTTTTCGAATGGATAATAGTTTAAGATCGGTCGACAATTTCTTGAAATTTAAAAAATCAGAATAATCCATGGTAACTACATCGTGTGGCTTCTTTATCCGCGCCAGCCTGAATATTGGGTTTAGTTGACTTGGAACATGAACATCACCACTTTTCTTTAAGGCGTAGGAGATAGCGCTTTGGGCAGAATCTCCTTCGTTTTGTCCATGGCAAGGTACCGATATTCTTAACACTATTTCTTCAATATTAGTTGAGTTGTTTTTATATATAGTAAAGTAGCAACTGTCACTGAATTTTTGTTCTGACCACTACATCCGTCGGCAAACAGATAAACTTTTTTGCAGCCATTATTGTCATACCTCTGAAGGAAATGATAAACAGCAGTAGACACTTCAGATGCGCCTCGTTTGCTAATTCCTTCGTGCCACGTGTAGCAAGAACAAACACCAGATGCAATATTATAGAATGTCAAATTATATACAGAAATGCGTCTCTTATAAAATACAGCATTGTCCATTGAAATTGGAAGACTTATGACTTGCTGCATGTGAAAATTTGCGCACAGAATTGTCGGGTCTATTTTAGCGGCTTCTTTACATCCATTTCTAATTAGTCGAAATTTGTTTTTTTCCTCATTGTATATTTCAAACCGTTTGCTTAAATTATTTTTGACTTTTTCAGTTCCTTTATGATATCTCATACATAGTTCACACTGATCTTTTTTGGGCCGATGGAATGACAAATTTTTTGTTTGAAATATCTTTCGATAAGTCAAAAGGCTGTCAACAGCGCCCTCTTTAATTTCCTTTGTAAACAAACTATACATTTTTTTTCATTGTCAGATCGCCGTGAAGGTACTCTCGAGTCGAGTTGTTACGGCAATAATGAGACTCCACTCGTGGAAATCTATCAATATGGCTTTCCACTTGAAGAGTTATAAGTCGATCTCTTTCGATGTAATTTTGACGACGACCTTCTCGTTTATCTTTGTCTACAACTCCTGTTGAGGTAATTTTAGACATCGCTGTCCTGACTACTTGTTTGGAAACTGCTAGTGTATTTAGGAAAAAAATGGCAAACATGTTTACGTACGCCAATTAATGGAAGGTAATATTTCTGAGTATTTTTTCTTCATGTGAGCGGACCAGCTGTCTTACGTTTTGTTGAATTTTTTTCAATATACCGTACAATATATTCGCTTTGGAATTGCAATGATCCCAATGCCCAAAAGTCTTTAAATATTAACTGACGAGTTTGTTCGGAAAAACAAAAACAGCTGCGGCTTTTCTTTTTACAAAGTTCTATATTGCACGTAGGACCCAGTATTCGTTTAGGTATTGTTTTGTTATGAATTCGGGTCTGATACTCCTTTCCAGAGTTCTTCAATTTTTGTGCCACTTTCTTTTTGTTAGATTTGGTAGCTTTATGTTTTTGAGCATGAGATTCACCACCTTCTACTTCATACATTTCAGGAAAATCATCAGACGTTTCTATGGAGTGCGAAATTCCTGGTAAGGGATCATAATGCGTTTCACATGTTATATTTATGGTAAAATGAGTAGAGCAGAGCAAACAATCACATTTAAAGCAGGAACTGATAACATTTCTGCCGCATCCTAGAACTTCACAAGATTGTTCCAATTTTTCTGCCATGTTTAAGACCTTCACTAAGGTAATTCTACATTTGTTTTTGATTTAACAAAATATTTGTACACTTCTTCTTACCATTTATTATGCCACTATTCCTTTTGATAATTAACCTTTTTGATAATTAACTTAAAAGATTTTTTAACTACACGTGTACCAATGAACATTACAATTGATGAGAATCGCACGACATTATAACGGTAAAAATTATGGCACATAATTGCAGTAACATGTATTTTTGTTCTTCTTCCTTTTGAAATAATTTGGCAGTCACTGTTGATATGGCGTTATCACTGACACTGCAAAGCATTGCCATTTCAAGGCGTTAGCAGTGCAAAGCATTGCCACTACAAACCATTGCCTTTCGAAATAGTTAAATAATATTAAATTTAGTTGTTTAAGCACTTAACAATGATATTCGATAATATTTAGTATTAATATCCGAACATTTCTTATGACTTCCGAAAACTGGATATTAACCAGGACACCCTAATGTTTATTGGCTCATTTATATTTTTATACCCTACCACTCTGTGGAACAGGGTATTATAAGTTAGTTTTGTCCCAAATGTTTGTAACACCTCGAAATATGCGAGCTAGACCCACCTTAAAGTATACTGATCGGCTTAGAATCACTACCTGATTCGATTTAAGCATGTCTGTCCGTCCGTCCGTCCGTCTATATTACAGTAGGCCACGCCCGACTTTAGCCTTTCCTTACTTGTTTTATAAGAATACTGTAGTTATGCATGCATTTTGTTGGCATATTAAATAATATCTTGTAATAATATTGGAAAATTTCTTTATAAAGTATAGCAGTAGGTATTAAATTGCAGTTACGTTAGTTAGTGAAAAATTTGTTTGGTCCATCTGCAGATACGTTGAAAATGTTATGGCGTTTTCTGAGATAACTGTAATATAAACAATCACATAATTTACACAAAAGATGCGACATGCCTAAAAAAGTCCCATAGTGGTCCTAACTCAATTTCGGAAAAAATGTCAGTTCCGTTAGTTGGTCATGCGAGCGACGATATGTCCATGCTTTTGTTAACGCTTCCTAATAGAGGAGTAACATTTGTATATGTGTCCGAAAGTCTATGTATATTGTCTTGTAAAATATTTACTGTTTCAAAGTATTGAGTAGTGTTAATAATATGTATTACTCTTAAGTAGCTTTCAATAATTTCCGTGTCCTTCAGTTTAATTGGTATATAACCGTGGTTATCTGTCGAGTCTTCAACTTCTAAGTATTGTGCTCCTGTGTCGAGTAGCACTGATGTGTAAAGTAATATAAGAAAACCCATCTAAAAAGATGGTGTGTTAGAAGTTTTGAGGTATTACGTTATTTAAATTTTGAAATTTTTTATTTCTTTTAATGTGTGATTTGTAATATTTATGTCCTCGATCTGTTATAACGTGTTCATTATCTAATCCGGTGACGGTTATTTTTCGAAATTTAGAATGGTTTTTACCTCCTCTTTCATCCTTTAAATAAACAGGGCCTGTCTGAATTTCTACATTTTCGCGGGTTTTGTTGAGTTTATTAATCGATTTTTCTTTATTCTTTATTATTAGTTCTCTAATTATTTGATATTCGCTTGGGTCTATATTTCCATTTCTAAAATTAATTTGTTTCTTTCCTGTACTTGAATGGATTGTATTGTTATAAAACATAATTATTTTATATATTTTTTCTTCTGTATTTTCTGTATCTTTATTAGGATTATGTTTTAAAATTCTAATATGTTCATTTATAGTGTTATGTAACCTCTCTACATCTGAGTTAGATGTATGATTATTATTTGACGTGTAATGTATCTCAATTTTTTGTTCTCAAAGAAATTCCAATAGAGGTAGAGCTTTAAAACCTAGTTCATTATCTACAACCAATTTCTTTATATTTCTTATCATTGACAAATACTGTGTTAGGGCTAATTTAAATTCTATCCAAGATCTATTTTTAATTTTAATTCTTCTTCTTCTTCACTGGCGTAGGCAGCGCTTACGCGATTATAGCCGAGTCAACAACAGCGCGCCACTCGTTTCTTCTCTTCGCTACGTGGCGCCAATTGGATATTCTAAGCCAAGCCAGGTCCTTCTCCACTTGGTCCTTCCAACGGAGTGGAGCTCTTCTTCTTCATCTGCTTCCTGCGGCGGGTACTGCGTCGAATACTTTCAGAGCTGGAGTGTTTTCATCCATCCGGACAACATGACCTAGCCAGCGTAGCCGCTGTCTTTTAATTCGCTGAACTATGTCAATGTCGTCGTTTATCTCGTACAGCTCATCGTTCCATCGAATGCGATATTCGCCATGGCCAATGCGCAAAGGACCATAAATCTTTCGCAGAACCTTTCTCTCGAAAACTCTTAAGGTCGACTCATCGGTTGTTGTCATCGTCCAAGCCTCTGCACCGTATAGCAGGACGGGAATTATGAGCGACTTATAGAGTTTGGCTTTTGTTCGTCGAGAGAGGACTTTACTTTTCAATTGCCTACTCAGTCCGAAGTAGCACCTGTTGGCGAGAGTAATCCTGCGTTGGATTTCCAGGCTAACATTGTTGGTGGTGTTTACACTGGTTCCAAGATAGACGAAATTATCTACAACTTCAAAGTTTTGACTGTCAATAGTGACGTGGGAGCCAAGTCGCGAGTGCGACGACTGTTTGTTTGATAACAGGAGATATTTCGTCTTGCCCTCGTTCACTGCCAGACCCATTTGAGTTGCTTCCTTGTCCAGTCTGGAGAAAGCAGATCTAACGGCGCGGGTGATATCGTCGGCATACGCTAGTAGCTGTGCACTCTTATAAAAGATTGTACCAGCTCGATTCAGTTCTGCAGCTCGAATAATTTTCTCCAGCAGCAGATTGAAAAAGTCGCACGATAGGAAGTCGCTTTGTCTGAAACCTCGTTTGGTATCGAACGGCTCGGAGAGGTCCTTCCCGATCCTGGCGGAGCTTGAATGTTGCTCAGGCAGCTTTTAATTGCCTGCGCGAATTTCGAGAATTTGTCGAAAAACGTTAAAAATAGTGTTTTCTGTAAACTATTGAAAACATCTACGTGAATAATTTCTGCAGGTTTCTCAGGAGTTTCAGTATTCTTGTTTGATAGGGTGCCTGTCATATTTTTCCTTGTTACAAATATCGCAGTTATTTATATATTGGGTTATTCGTGTTCTTAGTTGGGGGTGATAGATTATTGTTTTCAATTCAGCAAAGTTTTCATTTATTCCTCTCTGATTATTTCGTTTGTGTTCTTTTTCAATTTTTTCTGTTAACTGATTTTCATCTGCGATACCTTCTAGTAGCTTTTTACATCTAATGATTTTGAATTGCCTATTTTCGTTAAAATATTTCTTGACTGTTTCTTTGAAAATATTAAATAAATATTCCTCTCTTATTAATATGGCATTAGTCTCATTAGGATTAAAATGGTTTTTTATTATGGTGATAAGTGTTTGTTCGTCGAATATTTTTGCAGTATTGTTTTTCTTTTATTTTTAAAAACATTTTCATTTTTTATTTTTAGTGATCCCGATACAGTTTTATCAAAAATTATTTGTCGTCGAAAAAAATTTAAAAAACTAATTGGGTAATTAGTTTCTAAAATGATATTTTCATTCTGAGTCGGCAGTTTCATCCATTTCAGTATTTTGGGTTTCTTCATTAATATTTATTTAAACTCTTCATAAGGCATCTGCATTACCATTTAAAACTCCTTTTTTATATTTTATTTCATAACCATATTCTTGTAAACGAAGTCTCCATCGGACCAATTTAGAATTCGGCTCTTTAATAGAAAATAGCCACGTTAAGGGTCTATGATCCGTTTCTATCAGAAATCGCCTGCCGAACAAATATGGTCTCTATTGTTGAGTAGCCCATACAGTTGCTAGTAATTCTTTTTCTATAGTACTATAGTTTTGCTCATGATCATTAAGGGTTCTACTAGCAAAACAAATAGGATGTCCATCTTGGGACAGCACTGCTCCCACTGCAAAGTTGCTTGCATCCGTTTGCAAAACAAATTTTTTATTGAAGTCTGGATATGCCAAGACAGGGGAATTAGTTAATATTTTTTTAAAGTATCAAAACTTTCTTTATAATCAGGATCCTTAACATCGATTTTAGCGTCTTTCTTTAAATACTTTGTGATTGGTCGTGCAATCTTCGAGTAGTCTTTAATAAATTTGCGGTAATATCCTGCGAGACCTAAGAATTGTTTAATTTGTTTTTGGGTTGTTGGTAATGGAAATTTTTGTACGCATAAAATTTTATCTGGGTTTGGTTTTATTCCTGATTCAGTTACTATATGTCCTAAAAAACTTCCTGAAGTGAGGTTGAGAATATTATTATGTCGTCGAGGTATACGAGACAAATTTTATTAATAAAATCACCTAGGACATTATTCATCAGCCTTTGAAAAGTGGCTGGTGCTGTTTTTAGTCCGAACGGCATACGAAGGAGCTCGTAGTGGCCGCCTTCTACGCCAAATGCGGTTTTTGGAATATCTTTTTCATTTATTTCAATCTGATGGAAGCCTTTAGCAAGATCAAGGATCGTAAAATATTGACACCTTCCCAATTTCTCCAAAATTTCGTCGATGTTGGGAATGGCATATTTATCATCAATGGTGACTTCGTTTAGATTACGATAGTCAACCACCAATCCCCATTTTTTCTTTTTGCTTGCATCCAGTTTTTTCGGTACAATCCATACTGGAGCTGAATATGGTGAATGGCTGGGTCTGATTATCCCGGCATTCAACATTTCTTTAATTTGTCTACCGACTTCTTCCTTATGAATGTATGGGTATCGATAAGTTTTTGTATTAATTGGAATGTTATTCACAGTCCTTATTTCATGCTTTATTGCATTGGTAAAAGTTAAATCGCTATTTTCTGAATAAAATATTTTTTTAAATTTGTTTATTAACTGTGAAATTTTTTCTTTTTCGTCGTTTAAATTTATTATTGCTCCTAATGGCTTTAAAATATTATTTCCTATCAATCCATCGTAAAAATCATGGAAGTTACAAATAAAAAATTCAATTGATACGTCCTTACTACCTAGTTCTTCAAAAAGAGGGATACGAACCTTTTTATTTATTTTGATTATATGTTGTGAAAATTTTCGTATGTTGGTTGTTTTTGGAAAATATTTACGTCCATAGGTTCTGGTTGATTATTTTGCTGGTGACTTATATTGGGTGTATTATAAGAACTATAAAGATTTCTTTGTTGGTTTGAGTTATTGTTAGCCCTATATTGAAAATTTTGTCTATTATGATTATTAGAATTAAAATTATGTCTGTATTGAAAATTTTAATTTGGTTTTTGTGAATTAGAATTATTTCTGTTACAATTTTGTCTGTTAGTTTTGTTTATTAAAATTTTTATTTCGTGGCTCATCTTTGATTTGTTTGGTCTTGTTGCCATTATATGCGTAGCCTGCTTGGAAAAGAATTTCCATTGCTTCCTCCAGCGTGTTTGGATTTCTACAAGTCAATATAGTCTTCATTGGCTCGGGAATTTTTCCTTTAAAAATGTTAAGCGCTGATTTCATGTTATTTCTGGCTATTTCGGATGTGCCAGTATTTTCTCCCATTATTAAATTGGTTTTATTATTTAATCTCCGTAGCTTATCCTTTATTTCATTATAGAATTCTGTCGTGTTTGTTCTGAATACTACTGCTCTCATATTATCATAAAGTTCTTCTACGCTCAATTTTTCTCCAAAATTATTTATAAGGACATTCTTAATGTCCGCCCACGACTGCACATGAAAATTTATTTCTATTATTTCCCTAGCTCTAACTTGTAACCTACTTTTTATTATATCAGAGAAGAGAAGTTGGGACATTTGGTCATATTGCGTTAGTAAGGGGTGTATTCTATCTATAAGAGTAGTAAAGTTGTAAAGGTCATGTCGTGTTCCGTTGAATTCAGGTAATGTTTTGAGGTACTTGATAGGGTCAAGGGTAAAAGAAGGTGCTTGGGCCATGACTAAAAATAAAATGAATTTATATATGTAACACTTAAAATTTCACTTTGCAATTTCGCTTAATAACCTTACTGGTTCTCTCTTTTTTTTCAAAATGATTTTTTTTTTGTAACAATAACTTTGTAAAACTTATATTTATAATATATGCAAATAACTCACTTCATGCAGGATTTTTCGTAAATGTTGTCTTCTTCTTGTAGGGATTTCGTGAAAATAACTCACTTTATGCAGGATTTTTTTTTTTTGTTAAATGTTAGTTTGTTCACTAAGATTTTTGAAGAAATTTTTTTTTGGAATATGACTAAGTTAGTTTACAAAAATTCTTAATCTTAAATATGAAATCAATAGTAAAGACAGAAAGCAAAATACAATTAAAATTCTAAAGAATTCTTATCAGCAAAATCAATAAGTGCAACGCCTCTTAAGAATGTCGATCGTAAAACATACTTGAAGCAAAGCGGAAATGCACTTAAAATTCTTTAGAATTTTTGTTACAAATATTGTCAATGCAATTTCGACTATTTTATAAACAAATGAAATTCGATATAATTCTTAATAATTAAAAAGTTCGATGCCTCTTATGAAAAATACGTTGCCCACAATTAAGTGGAAAACAATAAAAGAACTTAGTTTATTTTAATTTATGTATTAATGACGTAAGTATGTTTAAGTGTACATGTATGTATGTATGTAAACATATATACATGTATGTTTATATTAATATTTTGTGTGATGGTGAAGTGGATATCATAACTCTTATCTTCGCCAATGCTGAGGTAGTACAAAGCAAATACATAAACAAACGCATAAACACACATCCATACAATATATGAGGCACGTATGCACTTATATGCAATATAGTCCAGTCATTTAAGCTTAAATTAGGTAAGAATCTCGGAATTTATATGTCTGTAATGTAGGTATACCCTACCATGTGTAGGTTTTGAAACAACTTTAGGGTGTCAATATACAAGTATTTACAGACATATAAATGGGTATATCGAATTCCGAGGTGAACTTACTAAATGACTGGACTAATACGTATGCACTCAAGAAATGTAATATAAACATATTTACTTAGGCTTGGGCAATTGATTACAAATGCACTTGTGCACTTAAAAACAGCCCAAACCATACGACATAAATTATATACGTATGACAACACACACACACATACATGTATTGTATTGTACAGTTGAAAACAACCCCATGTGGTGTGCCCTAAATATACATAAGTATGTTTAATTAGATAAGTAAGAACTCCAAAATAGTATATAAGGTTCACAATTTTAACAATAAAATCAGAATGAAATAGTTCTCAGCTTAAATAAGTCTTTATTTCCCCCCCACCAGTGGTAAGGATTTAAAGAATCATATTTAAGTTTTAAGTTTGATCTTACAAATCAAACAGAGAGTCAAACGTGAACTCTCAGAGTACGGTGTTTTTCTGTACAATTTCTATTTTGTATTTTTGTATTTTTATTTCCAAAGTCTTTTGGAACTATTAGTTTTTTATATTTAGGATTTAATTTATTTCTTTTTCGTATTATTTTTTCATAAATTATATCCCCAGGGTGAAATGGGAGGCTTGTATTACTGCCTGAACACATTTGAGCATTTTTTTCTTTTACATGTGTTTGAAGTTCAGTTAATTCTTCGAAATTATTTTCATCGGCAATATTGAAATTATTTATTTTTAAAATATTAGTACCGCCTTTCTTTGGAGCATATTTTTTTTTATTGTCGGTATTACCTTCGACTGGCGTCTTAGGATTTTCTTGTCCTAAGTATTTTAAATTTTGTATTTTTATATTTTTATTTGGTTTTTCACCATTCTTTTTTTGTTTTATTTTTGCGGTAAGAACTTCAGCTTGCATTTTAGGCTTTTTTTGGTCCAAAATATTTTTTTAATGTACTATATATTATATAATAATGCTGGTAAAATCTCCGGCTGGCCTTGTTTGTTCCACAATTTTATTATATTTTATTTTTAATATCCGGCAATATTTCTTTACCTCGGCTGGCGTCTTAATACTTTCTTGTCCCAAGGTGTTTAATAAAATTAAATCATTGTGAAAATGTATTTTCTCTATTTTTTTGTTTACATAAATTAGCTTCCGATTTGGAATATCTATTGTGGCTCCGATTTTATTTAAGAAATTAACTCCAATTAAGAGATCGCTCTCTAAGTTATCAACTACATAAAAACGGTCTTGTACGCCCAATAGATTAATGTTATGAAAACGTTTTGTGATGGTCGAACCATTAATGGTTCTTAACTTCTTTTTAATTACTAAAGTGTTTTTGTTATTATAAATTCCAGTTCATATATATGAACTGGTTGCCCCCGTATCTATTAAAATTCGAATGATTTGTCCGGTTATCATATGTGTTTTTATAATATAGGGCAAATCAGAGTTTATCCTAAAAAAATGCTTTTCATCAATGGTTGTTTAGGCTGAGGCTGTGTAGACTTGTACACTTTCATTTTGTCTCTTTGGTATATTTCTTTTTTGATAATTGGTTTCCTAATTATACCTGTTACTCCTAGCCAGTACTTGGTTTATTTGTATAAGTGCAAATAAACAACCTTATTATTATTTGATTTGATTGATCCACGTTCATTGGTTCTGGACGATTGGAATATTTTTGGTTCGTATTAGTTATCCTTTGTGAATACCTAAAATTATTTTTATTAAAATGTTGTTTTCGAGAATCAATTACTTGATTCTTTTTGGGGAAATGTAACGCGAATTGTGATCTCATTTGGTATGACTGAAGTTCTTGCGCTTTAGCAAGAGAATTAGGCAAATCAGTAGGTATAAAGTGAAAAGCATTTCGTTTAAAGGATAGTTCAAAGCAGTTACGAAGGTTCTAAGTGCGGTTTCCCGATTTTTAATATTTAGTTGCTTGGTTATTTCGGAATTTTTTCCGTTCGTCATTATTGTTTCATTTATTATTATTGTCACAATTTAATACAACTCATAAATACAAAAATTATGTTTCAAATCGTAAGTATTTGTTCAAAATTCATATTCATATTTAATTTTTTCAAAAAAAACAGAAACAAAAAAAAAAAAAAACACAACAATGAAAACAATAAAAACAACCTCACATCTATATTTACAAAAGAAAGTTATGTTAGTTACACCATTTATAACTCAAGAACGGCTGAACTTTTTGGCTGAAAATTGGTGGGGAGGTAGCATAGAACCAAGGTAAGGACATAGGATACTTCTTATCTCTTTATAACAAAATTTAATACAACTCATAATTACAAAAATTATATTTTAAATCATAAGCATTTTGTTCAAAATTCATGTTTGTAGAGATCAACTGAATATTTCATTTCTTCAAAAAAAAAAAAAAACCATAATAAAAGCAATAAAAACAACCTCACATCTATATATACAAAAGAAAGTTATGTTAGTTACACCATTTATAACTCAAAGACTCTTTCACCTTACTCAGAAGACCCGAGGAGAAGCAAGAGAGGTTATTATGATGGTTTCATATTTGCCTGGAAAAATTTAGTCGACCTATTATTATTAATATTATTATTAGGATTATTATTATTAGGATACTATTTAGGAAGTCCCCGGAAGATACAATAGAAGACTTCGAATTGCAAACAGTCACGTTCGGCATAAATTGTGCACCGTATCTAGCGATCCGTACTCTCATGAAGCTAGCCGATGATATAGAAGAAACCCATCCATTATCATCCAAAATACTTCGTCAGAAAATGTATGTAGACGATGTCTTAGCTGGAACTCATGACCTAAACACGGCAAAGTCAGCACGCGACGAACTCATTTCTGCTCTGAAGTCCCCAGGATTCGCTCTGCGAAAATGGACCTCAAATGATCCACATATTCCATAGGATCTTCTTTTAGAAACGGAAACACTCAACCTTTCGAAACCCGAAAACACCAAAACTCTAGGCATTCAATGGAATTCCAAAAAGGATTCATTTTTCTTCCTCGTCAACCCAATGGAGAAAAAACCCACGCACAGTGAAGTTTTATCAGCCATAGCAAAATTGTTTGACCCAGCCGGTTAGCTTAGTCCAATAATAATCACGGCAAAAATAATTATGCAACAAATATGGCTAGATTAAACTGATTGGGATGAAAGCCTGAAGCCTGGAACAGTTTCGTAAAGGATTACGAAAACATAAATAAAATTGAAATACCCAGATGGACCCATTTTAACCCAACAGCCACCATCGAGTTCCACGGTTTCTCTGATGCTTCAGAAAAAGCATATGCCGCGACATTTTACATAAGGGTTTCGGTTGAACATAAAATATGGACAACTCTCTTAGTGTAAAAAACAAGAGTTGCTCCCATTAAAACCATATCCCTACCCAGATTGGACCTCTGTGGAGCGGTTCTACTCGCTAACCTTGTTAACTCTACCCTATCCCAACTACACCTAAACCAATATAAAAATTATTTTTGGACTGCTTGGTTAAACAAACCACCCTGTTCATGGACCACTTTCGTTTCTCATCGAGTAGCTGCAATCACCGAAAAAGTGGGAGTCGATAATTGGAACCATGTGGAAAGCCAAGACAATCCCGCAGACTTGGCAAGCCGAGGATGTACCCCCAACGATCTATTGAATTGAGACCTCTGGTGGCATGGACCCCAATGGCTACAACATGAAAAGGAGCATTTCCCTGCAATGGAAAAAACATACAACACTACCGTGGAATTCAAACCCGTTAAGACGTTTGCGATAACCACTCAAGAGGATATACTTGAAAGGTTTTCCTCATTCTCTAGAGCTATTCGCGTTATCGATTACCTATTCAGGTTTTGCACAAATGCCTTACCAAAGAGGCGAGAAACTGATTACTCAAACCACGAATTAACCCCGGAAGAGTTCAAAACAGCCCGATTGAAGTTAATTAGTCACACCCACTAACGCATTTCCGAGAAGAATCTCATGTCTTGACCCATAAAACCCAAATACACAAGGAAAGTTCATTACTGACTTTAAATCCGTTCATTGACCCTAAACCAGTTATGCGAAGTGACGGAAAATTAACCAATTCCGCAGCACTATCATATAACGAGCGTCACCCTATCTTATTACCCTATAATAGTCGTATATCAAAATTACTAACTCAATTCACCCATTTAGCAACGTTACACGGTGGAAATCAGCTAGTTCTTCGACTCCTAAGGACAGAATTCTGGATACCCAAAGCAAAGATGCTGATTAAAACAATAATTCATCAATGCAAAAAGTGCAGCATACAAAACAAGGCTCCACAAACCCAAATAATGGCAGCTCTTCCAAGCGAAAGAACTATTCTAACCCGTCCATTTCCTGCCACTGGTATCGACTAAGTAGACCCTAGTACCCACACTGAAGATCCGTTTGAGATGCAATGGTGAATGGCATAAAGTTCGAGCCATTTTGAACCCTACCCTTAAAATTACAAATAGCCGCTGTATTTCTCGTCATCTCTCGTCAAAAAATTCAAACTGCCAATTACATACCTCAATACTTAGCGTATTTGTAGCATAAAAATTAACTTAAACAATGACACAAAGTATTGTTTGGAATGTAAAGCAGTTATCACATACAATTTACCCAAAAAACCCTATGAGCGTGATTTAAGTGACGATGTGCAAATGCGCTTTGAACACTTAGTCCTCGCTGACCCTCAATTTCATAGCAACAAAGAGCTAACGTTGGAGATTGGAGCGGATATCTATCCACAAATTTTCAGAAGTGGACTCTTTAAACCAGACAATGGTACAGTGGTAGCGCAGAATACAGCCTTTGGCTGAACTCTTACTGGCACCATCTAACCCTAAGTGTACTGCTAATAGTTACTTAAAAAAAAATTAAATTTTTTTAATACCCAATCAATTACCCTATTAATACTAAAATTATTCCGCAGATTCTGCAAGGTGGCCGGGAAGTTTAATCCAAACAAATACTCCTCTGCATTACTCCCACAAATTACATAAAGTAATAGAAGCGTAATGCAGAGGAATATCAACCGCCCCAACTTCACTCACCAGGCGAAAGAAGGAGAAACAGAAGAAGACGATTTTCCCGCGCTTTTTACCAAAAGGCTTATTATTATCCCGCCAACCTACAAGTGATATAACAAGTGAACACGGAGAGCAAAACGTAAACAGAGTAAACAATTATTAGACAAAGTACATATTACATTAAAAACAATAAGTACAATCTCAAATTACAACATGAAGTGTTACGGATACAGCACAAGGATCCACGCAAATTCATCAACAATACTCCGCAGCGAAGGAATCAACCCAACACGTAAAAGGGATTAAAGTGTTTGTAATTACAAGAACATGTATGTATGTATATAAACCTTGAATTATAACACTATACCATATATACAAAGTTAAGAACAATTAACCAATATTGGAAACAAACACACACCCATATATTTACATATATATACACAATTAAACTTGAAATTTATAACGTTAAAACCAAAACGAATATCTTTTAATTATTCGCAATCGGCCCCATACGTCGACATACCCCGACATCTATATTTATAAAAGAAAGTTGTGTTAGTGTTAAATTTTGTTAAACTTTTCTTTATTAAAAGTATGTGTTTATTCTTCAGTGGTCACAACAAAAGTGAGAAAATGTGTAGGTACAATAAAGTTCAGTCACAATACGATTTCATTTAAATACATCAGAGTTGCATGTATATGTTATATGCAGGACTGCATTTCAACACGCCTCCTCAACGTTCATATTCATATTAAAAAGCAATTCAATTCATTTAATTTAATTTAAACCTAGCATTTTTGTTAACTTCTCGTGGCTAGGCTTTGATAAATTTTTTGTCAAAATATCAGCAATCATGTCACTACTGCAACAATATTTGAGATCGATGCCGCCTCCTCGATAAATATCCCTTATGTCATGATATTTTATGTCGATGTGTTTGGTTCTTGCGTGATATACCGGATTCTTTACAAGATTCATGGTACTGAGGCTATCTCCATTTACCATGATCGTCTTAGGACATTCGATTCTCATTTCTCCCAAAAGTGTTCGTAAAAATACTGCTTCTTTCATGGCTGACGTAAGTGCCATGTATTCAGCCTCGGTGCTGCTGAGAGCTACTGTTGATTGTTTCTTTGATTCATATGAAAAAACACCTCCAGCAAGTATGAATGCATACCCGGAAAATGACTTACGCTCGGTGCTATCGCCGCCCCAATCTGCATCGACAAAGTCTTGAGTATTACACAGGTAACGCAATATCCTCATAGCTGCGGCCATATGCTCTGAATGTGGATCGTTGTTTCATTGCGCAAGTTTACACACTGAGTGTAAAATATCTGGCCGCGTACATACTGCTAGGTACATCAATGAACCTATTAATGATTGGTACTGCATGTGGTTGGCCTTCTTACAATTACTCTCATTACAATTTACTTAATGTCCCGGATCTAGTTGAGTAGCGATTGGTCGACAGTTTTCCATATTGTATTCGCTTAACATCTTTCGTATATATGATTTTTGCCCAACGCATATAGACCTAGTTTCACCATCACGATCGATTTCCATGCGCAAAAAATATGGTCCTTTGTCAACTATCTTAACTTCTTTCGAAATGCATTTATTTGTTGCATTTGTTTGTAATCGGAGCACGCTATAAGCAGATCATCTACATATACTGCTATAATGTTGATGTGACCATCATAGTGCTTTACATACACACACGGTTCGCTTTTACATGGTTGGAATCTAATATCTTTTAATATGCCGTCCAATTTGATGTTCCTTTGTCGCCCAGACTGCTTCATATAATGCCTTTTTCAACTTCAGACAATGATGGATAACGTTTATCTACAAACCTAGCTGGTTGGCTAATATAAATTTCATCACACAACTCGCTGTTTAAATATGCTGTTGAAACGGCGGAGATATAAACCATACTCTGCTGCAATCTCAAAATCATTCCTATTGTGCTATACCGCACCACCGGTGAAAATGTATTTTTATAATATACACCGTAAGTTTGCCAACAGCCCTTAGCAACTAATCTTGCTTGGAAACGTTCTATTTTACCGTTTTTGTCTTTCTTTAAAGCAAACACCCTCTTACTGCGCACTGCTTTCTGCCCTTTTGGCAATTCCGCAAGTTGCCATGTATCGTTGTCTAATAACGATTGGTATTCATTTTCCATAACTTCGTGCCACTCATTAGCGTATTGGCTTGTCAACGCCTGTTCTACCGTTTTTGGTTCTTCTATTTCATCATATTGCATCATATTTAATTAGTTGTACTGTTTCGTTGGTCTGCCTGGCCCTCCACTTCGAATAATTTTCGGTCTACCAAGTCCTCTCTGCTTTTTTAGTACTGGAACTTCTTCTTCTTCAGCGGATTGGAACTCATCAACGCTGTTAACTAGTGCTGATTGTAGTACTTCGCTTTCGCCTGAATTAGTATTTAAATTTGCAACATCGATATTGCCGCTTTCCTGTATATGTGTGTATTCATGTACACCTACCGCCGTTTGCATATTCGTTTGTTGGTTTCGCCCCATTGTCTCAACGAAATATACATCTCTGCTAACTATCAATCGTCTCGTCTCACGATCGTATAACCTGTACGCTTTTGATACATCCAAGTATCCTACCAATATGTACGCGCCCAATTACCATTCAACTGTCTTAGAGGCATGTTCGAATCTACTGGTGGCTTGAAAGACTTTTGGGCTTTCCAAAGGAAGTTTTGCTTGCGAGAATTTGGACACAGTTTCTTTATATAATTTGCAGTGTTGTGTTCCTCTTCGCGTTTAAGCGCTTTTTTAACTTTCGTACAGCAGATTTCAGTTGAAGCAGAGTTGAAGGGGAGCGATTTAACTACCATCCTCCTCTATCCATCCTGAAAGAATCGTAATCGTGCCCAGGTATCTAATAAGTAGAGGAAAATATAGATAATTAAAATAATAAAATAAATGAGGGAAGATGTGTGAAGCAAAAAAATATCTGCTTACCTTTTCACGATCATCCCAGTCTTTTGGTTTCTTGTCCTCGAGATCGTCAATTTTACGTGGCGGGTTAATTGGTGGCGCGAACTCCGAGAGCAAAGAACCCTGATTCACTACCTTATGATCGACGCTTATTTCGAATGTATTATCTGAGCGTATCATTAATTGATAGCGATCTCTGAATAAATACAATTTAATAGAAAGAAAAGGTCAATACTGCTTTCATATAGTTGTTTTGTTTCACGCTATCATATGCACTTTCACTACATTTTCATTTTCGCTTTGCCTATGTGTTAAAAGTTGGAGGCGTGCACACTCATGTAAACGGATAGATAAGGCGTACATACTTATTGCAACATATAGTAGGTAAGTCCCGGTGGGACTTAAAATTTCCAGTGTGAATAGTCACCGTCGCTGAGCTTTAAGCGACCGGGGGAGTCGGCAGGTCGCAGATAGCCGGAGCAATCCCCGACGAGAAGCGGCAGGAGTGGAGGTTGTGGTATAAAAGCCAGCAAGACCGTTGAAACTCCTGTGACAGTGGGCGAACCGACACCGCCCCTTTGAAGTATGTGTCCCCTACAACATGCAAAGGCATGTTGTGTAATAAAAAAATCCAGGCGCGACGGACCCATAATGGGCGGCTTCCTGGTCAGGGTCTGTTCACCATGTTAGGTGCGGTTGATATTACAACTTAACCGGTACACAGCGCAGCGCAGTGGGAGTCCCTGGATATCCAGACAGCGATGTCTCCGCTGGTGGTATGTAAAGGGTGATGTGAGCTTGCTCTGCCGAGGCGTTAGCCGCGTGGTGTATCAGTAAACAGCCACTTCGGTCCCTGGTCAGGGAGTGTGCATTGGGCGCAGGAGTAGTAGCCTGCGTTGCCCCGGGCGAGCGGCGGGGAACTGGGGTATTAGCATGGTCTCCGAAGGTACAGCCGTTCCTGTTTATTTCGGCCCGCCCCCCTACACACGATGTGCTGTAAGAACTTAACATTTGGAGAATTATCTGAGAAAAGAAACCCAAAGTAATAGTAGCAGTTTACATGACTGCTTGTCGAGCAACGGCACTCAAAGCCCTGGCAATAGAATCGCAGAATCCTCCAGGAGAACGCCGACCTTTAGTGGTCCTTGCGTCGAAGCTGATCCTTTTAGACGATCACCAAACCAGGGGCTCACGGTGGAAAGGCCTGAAAGAGCGAGATCGTCACCACCAGCGCTGCAAGACAGCACGCCGCGAGAGGAACTTACGCAACCAAAAGGAGATATTATGTCTGAGCTGAGAGATATGATCAATAGGCTAACTGAGGCAATGAAGCCGCCTCAACGATCGATCAACAATCAGATACGTGATCTGCTAACTTCTGTGACGAAGCTTCACGAACGCGCCCAAAGCGAGTATAACAACAACATCAAAGCAGCCAAACGAAATGTCCTTTTAAGACACGTAGGAGTGGATTCAACACCGAAAAGGCCCCGCGAGGATGAGCAACTAGCGCGCAAGACTCCACCAAAGAAAAAAGCAATACAAGAAGAAATGCAAAAGAGGCCCACCGCTAAGAAAAGGAACGAAGACGATATTCCTACAAAAGGAAGGAAAGAGGATGAAAAAGTAAACGACTGGATTCAAGTGAAGCGCAAAACGCCAAACACAAAGAAGAAGGCCGTTTATGTCCCACGTCCGAGACCGGACGCAATTATAATTTCACGCTCTGGAAGCATGGCGTACAGTGTTAAGAAGGAGGTTAAGAAGGAGGACGCCCTCAAAGAACTTGGGGAGGACGTGTCGCGCATCAGAAAGACGGCAAAAGGCGAGATACTCCTGGAAATGAAAAAGGCGCAAATGACAAACACGGGCACATAGGAAAGGGAGATATGTAAGGTGTTAGGTGACCAGGCACAAATAAGAGCCTTAACCTATGAAGTATCTGTAGAGATCAGCGACCTAGATAAGGTAACAACAAAAGGAGACATCGTGAATGCCAATTTAATGAGCTAAGCTCCTTCAGAGAAAGCTCAATTAAAAGTATGAGACAGGCATACGCGGGTACGCAGATGGCGGTGATCAGCATTCCAACATCGGACGAAAGAAATTAATTGATGCACGCAAAATCAAAATAGGATGGGTAATATGCAGAATAAGGGAGAACCCGAACCTTAGGAAGTGTTTCAGATGCCTGTACCAACAAGGATGACAGAAGCAAGTGTTGTGCAAAATGTGGTGAAACGGGGCACTTCGCAAAAGAATGTGTCAAAAATCCGTTTTGTGCGTCATGCAAATCAAGCGGAAAAAAGGATACGGATCACCGAATGGGAAGTTGGAAATGTCCCCTCTACCAAGCGGCATGTAAAAAGGCGAAATGAGAGTTGTACAAATCAACTTAAATCATTGCGAAGCGGCCCAAGAGTTACTGAAACAGACAATCTACGAGAAGAAGATAGATGTGGCGATAGTCTGTGAGCAGTATAAAAACATAAGTGCTGGTACCTGGATTTCCGATAAAGAAAGCAAAGCTGCCATATGGGCCTGTGGGGAAAACGCATTCCAAGACAAGCCGCTCTTAGGGAAATCATATTATGCGCGAGCGAAAATAGGCGGAATCCATTTTTACAGTTGCTACCTCCCTCCGAGTGTGCTACAAGGTGTTTATGAACAGATTCTTGATGAATGAGTTCAGGACGCCCTTACTACTACACCAAATGTTATAGCAGGCGACTTTAACGCGTGGGCAATCGAATGGGGTAGTAGCAAGACAAACCGGCGGGGTAATGCTTTGCTCAAAACGTTCGCCGTACTAGATACTGTGCTGCTTAACATGGGAGGCAGAAATACCTTCGAGAAGAATGGCCGCGGATCGATTATAGACATTACGTTCGCCAGCAACTCACTGGCTCGATCTGCACATTGGAAAGTGTGCGACTTCTACACACATAGCGATCATTTTGCCATTATGCTTGAAATCGGCAAGAAGCCGCGAAACCAAGGCCGTCTGAAAAAGCCACGCTAGATGAGAACATCTTCGACCTCATGCTGGATGAAAAAATGGGTAGCTCAACCGACTTAGACCGACAAGCTGAAATGCTGGTAAGTCACAAAAGTAAAGCCTGCGACGCGGCCATGTGTAGAAAAAGGCAAAACGCACCCCAAAGGTCTGCATATTGGTGGAACGAGGAGATTAGCGCAGTAAGAAGCGAATATCATAGAGCGGCACGCCTCTCCCAAAGAAGCTAAGGGACGCCAGAACAAACGAGACTGTGAGAATATTTTAAAATAAAGCGGAATGAGCTTAAAAAGGCTATTAAAAGAAGTAAGGGTGCCCACAGAGTGGACGCTTAAAGCCGAGCCGAGCGGAAATTCACGTGTTACGTAAATGGGAAAATGCGCCCTTGACCTTTGCGATTACTATCTTATAGGCGTCTCAACACGGATTTTCATCTACCTTCCCGCATAGTTCTTTGAAGCTTAAGGTCTTAGGGTGCCCGCAGAGTGGACGCTTAAAGCCGAGTCGAGCGAAAATTCACGTGTTACGTAAATGGGAAAATGCGCTCGGCTCGGCTTTAAACGTCCACTCTGCGGGCACCCTAAGACCTTAAGCTTCAAAGAACTATGCGAGAAGGTAGATGAAAATCCGTGTTGAGACGCCTATAAAATAGTAATGGCAAAGGTCAAGGGCGGTAAGAACCAGGCACCAACCTGTGCTATACTGCTAGAGTAAGTGGTGAAAACGTTATTCCCATCGCAAGAGCAGCATACGAGCAAAAGAATTCCATCAGTGGTCGAAATTCTGTCAATCGACGAGGAGGAGGTAGTAGAAGTGGTGGAAAGATTCGGCAATACAAAGGCACCAGGACTTGATGGCATCCCAAACAAGGCGCTTAAGATTGCTGTTAAACACAGCAAGAAGGCCTTCGCGGAAATTTTTTTAGGTGTCTAAACGAAGGCGTTTTCCCAAGAGTATGGAAGAATCAGCGCCTGATTCTCCTCCAGAAACCAAACAAACCGGCGGGCGAGCCGAGTGCGTATAGACCCCTTTGTATGATCGACACGATTTGTGAACAAAAATACATAACATTCCTGTTGCTAAACTTACTTTGGTTTTTTGCAGTGCTTTTCCTCGATACTGGCATTAATTTGATTAACGTGGCGGAATATGAAGTGTAGTTTAATGTCGCTGCCACATTTGTCCGTCCAAAAGTAATGGTGTATGGCGTCTTATCGTTGAACTATAAAGTAACAAATAATACATTATATGCAACCGAGAGAATATATCAAAATTCCAAATAAATGTATGCCTTCTTGTGGTCTTCTGTAGGTACGCCATGTGAAAGTAGCTTGATATATGAGCCGCCACATTCTTGTCCCTCCTGAAAGCGAAAAAAATTAATAAATACACGAAATGTGGTGGGTCAATTTACTACGGCTACATTGTAGGGTTAGAGAAGTGTCAATATACTCGGTGTATAATTTAATTATATCACACTAGTAATGTTGAGCATGTAACTGAATAGCTGATGCAATGGATTTAGCATTTGATTTACACATACATATGTTTACTAACCTGCATAGTTACTTCGTACTGCACTACGAGGGCACGATTCCGATTACTTTGGCGGAGGGGTAAAAAAAACCGAATTTCCGTATAAATGGGGTATGTGAGGATAGCGGAGCTTCTCCAAAGGAGGAATATCCAAAAATAATATTAAAATAACTTATATTTTTCAAAATCTTTTCGACTAAAGATTCAAAAATTTGCACTAAAAACACATGGTATTTCTTTAAGTTTCACAAATTTTTTTACATTTTTCACTTGGTATATTTAAATATACACTTTAAACATTGAAATAAGTTCACATTTCACTTTTATTTCGTAATATTTTACCTAAATTTGTTAATTTAAAAATCACTTATCACACTCATCGTTGCAAAGGTTAGATTGTTTACAATTATGAGAAAAACGAGCGTTATTTCATTTCTTAAAAAAAAAGCATTAATAAAATCAACCTCACATATATATATATAAAAGAAAGTTGTGTAAGTTACACCATTTATAACTCAAGAACGGCTGAACCTGAAAATTGGTGGGGAGGGAGCTTAGCATTAGGGTAAGGACATAGGATACTTTTTATCTCTTTATGTCAAAATTTAATGCAACCCATAAATACAAAAATTATATTTTAATTCATAAGCATTTGTTCAAAGTTCATGTTTGCATAAATCATTTGAATATTTCATTTCTTCAAAAACAATAAAAACAACCTCACATCTATATATATATATATATATATATAAGAAAGTTGTGTTAGTTACACCATTTATAACTCAAGAACGGCTGAACCTGAAAATTGGTGGGGAGGTAGCTTAGAATTAAGATAAGGACATAGTATACTTTTTATCTCTTTATGTCAAAATTTACTACAATTCATAAATACTGGAATTATATTTTAAATCATATTCATTTGTTAAAAATTCATTTTTGTAGAAATCATTTGATGATTTAATTTCTTCAAAAAAGCAATAATAAAAACAACCTCACATCTATAATATATTTATAAAAGAAAGTTGTGTTAGTTAAACCATTTATTACTCAAGAACGGCTGAATCTTTTTCGTAGAGGTAGCTTAGAACCAGGATAAGGACATAGGATACTTTTTATCTCTTAATGTCAAAATTTAATACAACTCATGAATACAAGAATTATATTTTAAATCATAAGCATTTGTTCAAAATTCATGTTTGCATAAATCATTTGAATATTTCATTTCTTCAAAAACAATAAAAACAACCTCACATCTATATATATATAAGTTAACTCAAATAGCTCATCCACAGACGGAGAACTCACGAGGGCTTGAGGGAACAAAATTCTTATTCCTCGCTAGCCACTGCGTTTGTCACTCGATACTATTAATAGTACAACAGAAGATATTGAGAAGATAAGGAAATTCGCTATCTCACGTCAGCCACTGCATTGGTCGCCTGATGCTATTAATAGTGAAACAATGCAAAGCCACGTACCTAATAGTAAACATATACTCTAGATATACTTTTCTTTAGATTTAAGTTTTAGTTATAAATTGTAGCTCATAAGGTGCAGCAGTAGTCCACCAAATTATTATAAAATAAATAATTGAAATAATAAGAATTGTCTAACTTATTTAACTGGCGCCCAACAAGAAGGAGGAACCCAACAAAAGGACTGGAACCCAACAAAAACAAACGGATTGGAATATAACTATTATAAATAAATAAAGAAGCATGTAAGTAGAGTGCTTATTAAACAAAGAAACAAATAGAATCTTTTCGAAAGGTTAATTAATTTTCATTAAATATTGTAATATTTTTACGAATGATAGTGAAGTAGAGTAATCAGACCATATAAAATGTCGCTTAGAGAATCAGAAATAAAAACGCTTATTGAGTTTGCGGTTAACTCTGCACTTTCAAATCAAGCTCAAATTTTTGAACAAAGGGTAAAAACTTTAGAAAATAAATTTGCATCATTAACGGTACCTGAAGTAGAAGTATTTAGAGATGCTGAAATAGTACCAGGAATATGTTGCGATGAATCATTAGACATGGTAAAATCACTACATGATTTCGAAGGGAAACACGAGACATACATACATATGTCTCATGGCGTAAGGCTGCTCATGCGGCTTATAAACTGTTTGAGAGTTATATAGGAAGTTCTATACACTACCAGGGAATAGGCATTATAAGAAATGAAATAAGGGGCTCCGCTGATATGGTGCTGTCCTCATACGATACACCACTGAATTTTAAAGCTATTATCAAGCTAGACTTTACCTACGCTGACAAACGACCTATTTACCTTATTGAACAAGAGTTATCGACTCTACGTCAAGGAAACTTGTCAATAATGCAGTACTATGAGGAAATCGAGCGTAAGTTAACGCTCCTCATTAATAAAACTATAATGACACACGACAGCCCCTTAGCTTCCTCCTTTAAGGTTGGTACGCAGCTCTCAAGTAATTGCTCAAGAACAAAAATACATTATTTCTCAAGTAATGTTGACAGCTGGTTACGCATTGTGAATGATCCACATTAGAAGAGCAAGAGAGAATAAACAAAGTAAACAAACTTTGTGCGTATGCATGTATGTATGTATGTGTATGGTAACACAAATATTTTCATTGAGATTTAAGGAATGTTGTTGATGATTGGTTGGTTTTATACAACATTTCAAAATGAAATATACTTTATAATAATGATTTCAACTAATTTAGGATGAATTTGACGATTACTTCGAATTTCCCTCAAGAAACAATTGTTGATTTGATGTTTCTTCGCAAAACCAGGTTTGCCATATTCACATTTTATTGAAAAAAAGTATTAAAAATTAGTACTAGATTTCTTGAGAGCTGCGTACTAGCACAAGTAACTTTATCGCAGGAACGTTTCTGGACCGTTTCTTAAGCGTTTTTTTATATGAAGTTTTTACGTTTCTTGAGAGCTGCGTACTAAGCTTTAACGACAAATACAGAACAGATGCACTGAGAGTATTTATTTCAGGCACGAAAAAACCCTTAAGTGACATTCTTTTTGCAGCACGTCTAAATGACCTGCCATCAGCATTAGTCTTAGCTCAAGAAGTTGAGTCTAATCATGAACGTTTCCATTTCGCAAACAATTTTGCTAAAAGCTTAGAAGAAAGAGCTCATAGAAATGAATATCAGCATCAAAAAAGCTTAGATCCAAACAATGAAAACGTGCAACTGGCTAAAAATCCATTTTTTGGCAGACAAAAAACGCAAAATAGAAGACCATTTTCAAAACAGGATACACCCCAACCGATGGATATTGACAATTCATCTCGATTTAGGCAATCTATCCAACAACCAAATAGAAGTTTCTCTCATTATGTACCACCCCCTAATCAGGTCACTAAAAGATCATATAATGGCACTGCACGGTATACGGGACCAAAGCAACAAAGGATAAATCATCTTTTACAAAATAAAACCACACTTGCTCAAGACGAATCTGAATATCAAATTACAGCCGAATTAGAGGCAAATGATATTACAGATAAAACTAATCAATATGATGAAGTAAATTTTTTAGAAATTGCTCCCTGTTACCGTTTGTAGAGCGAACGATAGCAGGTAGAACCATAAAGCTTCTTATTGACACAATAGCTTCAAAAAATTATATTAAACCTTTAACTGAACTAAATAACGTCACTGCAGTAAACGAATCTTTTTTAGTTAAGTCACTTCATGGTTTCAATTCCGTTAAAAAAAAATATCCTATGCATATTTTCAACACCATAACTACATTCTTTATACTCCCAAATCTGTCAACATTCGACGGAATAATAGGATTAGACCTGCTTAATGAAGTAGGTGCTACATTGGATTTCAAACATAAAGTATTAAAAACGGCATCCGGTTCAGAAATAATTCAGTTTTTAAAATCTTCTGACTTTAATTTTACAGAGGTCAAAGGCATATAAGTTCCCAACCAAATTCAGCCAAAATTCAGATAAATGATAACAAAAAGACAAGGAGTATTTGCTGACCCTAATGAGGCACTGCTTTACAATACCAATATTGTTGCCACCATCCGAACAGAAGACGAAGAAGCGGTATACTCTAGATTGTACCCTTACCCAATGGGAGTTTCTGACTTTGTAAATAGCGAAGTTAGTAACTTGTTGAGAAATAATATAATTAGGCCATCTAGAGCATCACCCTACAATAACCCAGTATGGGTAGTAGATAAAAAAGGATTAGACGAACAAGGAAACAAAAAAAAACGGCTAGTTATAGACTTTAGGAAGCTAAATTCCAAAACAATTGACGATAAATATCCCATACCAAATATAAGTGCAATTCTGTCGAATCTCGGAAAAGCCAAATATTTTACCACGCTAGACTTAAAATCTGGATTTCCCCAGATATTACTTTCTGAAAAGGACAGAGAAAAAACCGCTTTTTCTGTAGCAAATGGGAAATACGACTTTTGCAGACTTCCTTTTGGTTTGAAAAATGCTCCCAGCATTTTTCAAAGAACTATAGACGATGTACTTAGGGAGCAAATAGGAAAATCATGCTACGTTTATGTAGATGATGTTATAATTTTTTCAGAGAACATGGAAGACCATATAGCATGGGTATTAGATAAACTCTATACAGCCAATATGAGGGTTTCACGAGAAAAGTCGCATTTTTTCAAAGAAAAAGTCGAGTATCTTGGGTTCGTAGTCTCACGAGGAGGCATTACAACAAACCCAAGTAAAATAGAAGCTATTAGCCGATTTGAACAACCAACCACATTGTTTCAAGTTCGATCATTTTTGGGTATGGCAAGCTATTATAGATGCTTTATCAAAAACTTTGCATCTATAGCCAAACCATTAACAGAAATTCTGAAGGGTGATAACGGTAAAGTGAGTGCCGGTCAATCAAAAAAGATACCAGTAAGCCTCAATGAAAAACAACGACTAGTTTTTGACAAACCAAAAAATATTCTTATTTCGGAAGACGTCATGCTGCTCTATCCTGACTACCAAAAACCATTTGACTTAACAACAGATGCCTCATCTCTTGGCTTAGGAGCAGTTTTATCCCAAGCTGGGAAACCAATTACTATGATTTCTAGAACCCTGAGGGACAACGAACAAAATTTCGCAACAAATGAACGTGAGCTACTTGCTATAGTGTGGACATTAAAAACCTTAAGAAACTATCTGTATAGCGTAAAAAATCTAAACATTTATACCGACCATCAGCCGCTTACGTTCGCAGTTTCGGATAAAAATCCAAACGCGAAAATAAAAAGATGGAAAGCCTTTATTGATGAACATAATGCACAAATCTATTATAAGCCAGGAAAAGAAAATTTTGTTGCTGATGCTTTATCAAGGCAAAATTTACATGCTTTAGAAGAAGATATACCATCTGATATGGCCACTGTACATAGCGAATTGTCGTTGACGTTGACTCCACTGACAAACCAGTAAATTGCTTCCGGAATCAAATATTCATTGAAGAAACCTCAGTCTCCTCAACACAAACTATAATTATGTGTGGCCAAAAAACAAGGCATATCATAAATTTTTCAGACAGGAAGGGTCTGCTAGAAAAAGTAAAAAACGCAGTCAATAAGAATGTGGTTAACGCAATCGTGTGTGAATTACCAATCTTAGCACATATTCAAAGTAAACTCGTAGAGATTTTCCCGACAACAAAATTTTGGCACTCAAAAAAATTGGTCATAGACGTTATCGACAAGAATGAGCAAAAAGAGATAATAGTCGCCGAACACAATAGGGCCCACAGGGCAGCCCAAGAAAATGGCAAACAAATATTTCAAGACTATTATTTCCCAAAGATGACCCATCTGATAAATGAAATAGTTGCAAATTGCAAAATTTGTAATAGAGCAAAATATGTCCGACACCCGAAAAAACATATTATCGGCGAAACACCTATTCCTTCTCATGTAGGCGAAATACTCCATATTGACATATTTTCTACAGATAAAAAATATTTCTTAACTTGTATCGATAAATTTTCAAAATTCGCCATAGTACAACCTATAGCGTCGAGAACTATAATTGATATAGAACCATCAATTTTACAACTTATGAATTTCTATGCGCATACCAGAATTATATTTTGCGATAATGAGCCATCTTTAAATTCAGGGACAATAAAATCACTTCTGGAAAATAGTTTTAACGTTCAAATTATAAATTCTCCACCACTCCATAGTACATCAAATGGACAGGTAGAGAGATTTCATAGTATTCTCGCGGAAATTGCTAGGTGCTTGAAACTTGAAAAACACATTAATGACACAGTTGAATTAATACTTCAAGCAACAATTGACGTAGTACACTTCCACCCACCAGATCTCGAAGCAGATATAAAAGAAAAAATAAAAAAGAGTCAAGAAATACAACTACGGACACATAATGAGACAAGACGTAACAGAACTTTTCAGGTAGGGGATAAAGTACTTATGAAAATAAATAAGAGACTATGTAACAAACTTACGCCTCTGTATGAAGAAGCTACAATAGAAGCCGACTTGGGAACAGCGGTTCTAATTAAAGGGAGAGAGGTCCATAAGGACAATTTAAGATAAGTCTAAATCCCACTTTCTATTCTAAACTATATTTTTCTATTTAGGCTATCGACCGTGCTGTTTTTCGTGACTGTAGCAACTGCAAAACTATCCGATTATACACACTCGGACTACATCCCACTAATCGATGGAAATGTAGTTATCTGGCAGCATTTTAAATATCTCAGACACTCATCTAATTTAACCATGTATTCAGAAATAGCTGGCGAAACAAGATTACTGATGAAACACTTTCCACTGTCGCATATGAAAAAAATTTTAGAATCTGATATAGGTCATATAGAAAGACTTTTAGAAACAGTTAACATTCACCATAGGCAAGCAAGGAGTATTAATATTCTAGGAACTGCTTTAAAAGTAGTTGCTGGAACTCCCGATTTTGATGATTTTGAAAAACTAAAATTCAATCAACAAAAGCTAATTGAGTCAATAGATAGACAAGCAATAATAAATACTCGGATACAGGAACGAATTAACAAATTAACAGAAACCGTAAATACTATCGTTAATTATGAACCTTATCTCAGAACTTGAAACACTATTGTTGTCAATTACACTCGCAAAGACTCGCGTTATTAACCCTCTTATTCTCGATTCTAAAGATATAGAAAACATGTTAAATGAGCACTCTACAGGTATGACAATAATAGATTTAATGGAAGTAGCATATGTCAATGCAATACTAGATCATAATTTCCTACATTTCATAATTAAATATCCTGAACCTAGCTTAGTTTGTAAAAAGATAACTCTTTTTCCTGTCGAACACGACGGCACGATACTACATTTCGCTAAAGGCAACAACGTTGCAGATTGCGGCGATAAGATCCTGCCAATTGGAAACTGCACTAATACATTAACTAAGACTTTCTGCAAGAAATTACCTTTCACCACTTGCGCTCAACAACTACACTCCGGTGGCACGGCACATTGCAATACTCGTCCCAGCCACCTAAAACCATTGGAAGTAATAGACGACGGTATCATCATTTTAAATGATGTAACTGCTGTTATAAAAATGGACAACAGTTCCGGAAAAACCATCTATGGTACATTTATGGTGACATTCGATGAAGAAGTCGAATAAATGGGTCTCTATTCTCGAACATGAAGAATATTGTTAGACGACATCCCAGCTCAGCGACATCGGCGTTCTTGAATATTACTGGACACCGAGAAATTCTAAGTCTATCATACCTACAAAGGCTTAACATCAGGAATCTACAATACATTGGAGAAATAGATAAAAAACTGACAACAAGGCCCGCAACGTTTAGCGTGGCTATCCTCCTCATCATAGCTATTGTATTTTCTATTTTGAAGGTGCTCCAAAAATTAAAAGAAAAGAGACGCGCATCTTCCCTAAAGATTGTTATTGACAGCCTGAGGAAGCCCGAGGACGGCCTACAACTAGAAGGGGAGGAGTTAACTCAAATAGCTCATCCACAGACGGAGAACTCACGAGGGCTTGAGGGAACAAAATTCTTATCCCACGCTAGCCACTGCGTTGGTCGCTCGATACTATTAATAGTACAACAGAAGATATTGAGAAGATAAGGAAATTCGCTATCTCACGTCAGCCACTGCATTGGTCGCCTGATGCTATTAATAGTGAAACAATGCAAAGCCACGTAGCTAATAGTAACCATAGGCTCTAGATATACTTTTCTTTAGATTTAAGTTTTAGTTATAAATTGTAGCTCATATGGTGCAGCAGTAGTCCACCAAATTATTATAAAATAAATAATTGAAATAATAAGAATTGTCTAACTTATTTAACTTATAAATATAAGAAGTTGTGTTAGTTACACCATTTATAACTCAAGAACGACTGAACCTGAAAATTGGTGAGGAGGTAGCTTAGAACCAGGGTAAGTACTTAGGATACTTTTTATCTCTTTGTTTCAAAATTTAATGCAACTCATAAATACAAAAATTATATTTTAAATCATATTCATTTGTTCAAAATTAGTGTTTGGAGAAATCAAGTGAATATTTCATTTCTTAAAAAAAAAAAACAATAATAAAACCAACCTCACATCTATATGAATAAAAGGAAGTTGTGTTAGTTACACCATTTATAACTCAAGAACGGCTGAATCTTTTTGGCTAAAAATTGGTGGGGAGGTAGCATAGAACCAAGGTACGGACATAGGATACTTCTCATCTCTTTATAACAAAATTTAATACAACTGATAAATACAAAAATTATATTTTAAATCATAAGCATTTGTTCAAAATTCATATTTGTTTAAATCATTGATTTGGCTGAAAATCGATGGAGAGGTAGCTTAGAACCAGGGTAAGGACATAGGATACTTTTTATCTCTTTATGACAATATTTAATACAACTCATAAATACAATAATTATACTTTAAATCATAAGCATTTGTTCAAAGTTCATGTTTGTTGGAATATTTGAATATTTTATTTCTTCACAAAAAAAAAAACAATAGTAAAAACAACCTCACATCTATGTATATATACAAAAGAAATTTATGTTAGTTACACCATTTATAACTCAATAACGGCTGAACCTGAAAATTGGACATAGGATACTTTTTATCTCTTTATGTCAAAATTTAATACGACTCATAAATTCAAAAATTATATTTTAACTCTAGAAATCAAATTTTGGGAAGTTTTTTGAATTTTATTTAAAAAAAAAACCAAAAATATTTTTACCATCCATTTTTGTATGGTGTTGATATCTTAAGAAAACAGAAAAAAAAATTTACAAAAATATATTAAAAATTTAAATAATGAGAATGGGGGAGAGACAGGTGCTGTTATAGTCCGGGAAACAGAAAATTGAAAAATGGCGACTGCCTGAATATAAAAAATCATTTTTTACGCTTTTTTCTGAAATTCCTGAATTTTTTAAAATACTAAAAACAAAAATTTTGACACGATGCTGATAGAAACGGTAAAGGATTATATAAAGAAGGTTCACACAAAATTTCAAGTAAAACGGCTGTATAGAACCTGAGATATTGCCGGAAATATGTAGTTTCGAGAAAAACGCGTTTTAATTTTAGGAGAGAATTCTAGTTAACACGGACGCCCCCTCACAAAATCGGCTGTATCTCCGAAAGCAAGTCGAATTTTGAAAAATCCTTCCAAGGTCATATTTTTGAAAGTGTAAACTTTAAATAAATGAAAAAAAATCTAATTTTACGAAATTCTAGAGTGGAATACCCCCTTTAACCATAAGCATTTGTTCGAAATTCATGTTTGTAGAAATTATTTGAATATTTCATTTCTTCACAAAAAAAAAAAATAATAATAAAAACAATCTCTCATCGATATAGTGACATATTCATTCCTCACTCCACTTAAATTAATCCAATTACTGTGGCACAGCCATTTTTAAATAAACAAATATTAAATATCAAATATAACAATAAACGATTCTGGGCGGTCTCGCTCACTTAACATAAGCAAATAACGAATAGTCAGTATAGTATACTTAAAGTAAACAAATAAGCAATAGCAAGTATAGTTAAGATTTTTTGTTCATCCAAAAAGGAGTCTCAAGTCGAATCTGAAATAATAAAGACGTGCACTCGGAATTCTGCGTCTGTGTTTAATTTATCAGGGATTTATGCGTTGTCCTTAGTCAATAAGACGGGACATTTATTTGACTTATTTTACTGGCGCAGTCGGTAGGATACTTAAAGTATCCAACAAAAGAACCGCGATTGAATAATAAATTAACCTGTATATTTCAGTACTCGCAAAAAGTTTCTGCTCTGTTCGCACTTTAACTGTGAGAATAAATCCAATTCGGTTATCCCAACAAAGTTGAATCATTACGAAATTAAAAATTACCCTTAAGTCCAAAGAGAAAGAAAAGGTTAAATAAATGAACAAAGTGAAACAAAGTATTAAAACAAACTACAAAAACTAGAGAATAAGAAAAGGTGGAATAAATAAATAAAGTGAAATAAAAAAACAAAATGACAGAACCAGCTATAATTTTAAATGAGGCCAATCTCAGTGAGGTCTGTGTATAAATAAAAGATATTCCCCCGTTCAAGGGAGAAGCAGAAAGTCTATTTACGTTGATCTGCAGAGTTGACGACATTTTGTCGCTTTACCAAACAAATTACATACGACAACAGCGTATTCTACTCGGCCCTGTCGAACGAAATCTTGATGGAATTGTAACAAGATCATTGGGCTTACCAAACATCGAAGACTGGTCAACCCTTAAGCGTAGATTGATTGCGGAGTACAAACCCCAGACGCCAAACTACAAATTGTTGGAGAAATTCTGCGAGACACCTTACAAGGGGAGTTTGTGAGCATTTTGCGAGGAAGCGGAGAGACGACAACAAATTCTGGTATCAAAACTACACCTCGAAGGTAATCAGGCAAACCTCGTCATTTATTTGCAAGCGATTAGGGACTCAATAAAGGTATTAATTCGTAAACTTCCAAATCAATTGTTTACCATTTTAGCTCACCATGATATTACAGATTTAAGATCATTAATTTATATAGCACAAAACGAAGGAATTTAATTTTGAATGAAATAAATACGTTGAAAATATAAATAAGTTTTAAAATCCAAAATCATCAAATCCAACCAATCAAACCCAATATCAACCAAGATACTCCCAATATCCACAACCAATGCAACCAAATTATAATCCATACTTACAATCTCCCAGAAATATCCAAACACAGAAAATGTTTAACAATACACCTATGGGATACAGACAAAATTATTTCGTACCCAAACATAAAACCCTATTTTAACCGAAACCCAGTTCCTCAATTTAATTTAAAAAAAAAATTCACCTCATCAACCAGCCCAAGCACCCACACCAAATAACCCAAATATCCAAGGAACACATGGAATAAAACGACCAAGGCCATCGGACAGTGAACAAACCAAAATGTCCATTGATGAATTGAGACTACAAGACGTACAAGAATACGAACAAAACAATCCAGAACTTTATGACCAAGAAGACTCTGACTATATTCAACATCAGGATCAGATTAACAATGAACTATGCGAAGCACCAACTGATCAAAATGAACTTAAGTTTGACGAAAAATTTCAGCTACCAGCCCCGGAAAATATCAATATTTAGAAATCAAGCACAGAAATTGTACTTACAAATGCTTGATTGACACAGAATCCACAATTAATATGATAAAAAAAAATTTTCCTCTCTTCCAATCCAAAATAGAGAATGCGAAATTCCTACATCAAACGGCTCCATGCTACTTAAAAATTCCGTTACCGTACCCAGTAACAACATATTTGGAACTCCCGAACAATTCTACTTGCATGATTTTTCTAGAGATTACGATATGTTAATTGGCAGGAAACTCCTCAACAAAGCACAAGCTATTATAAATTATAAAACTCGGACAATTTCACTTTTTGATAAGACATATGTACCAGTTGGTAGATTCTGACACAGACATAGATCAATTTTACTTTACCCAAAATCTACCAGATTCATACGAAAATTTAACTCCCACAGTTATAAAAAAAATAGATTTTTCACTATTTCGATTGGACCATCCTAATCAAGAAGAAACTTCCAAATTAAAACATTTACTTAACAAATTTAAAAATGTGCAGTATTTGGAAGGCAATCGTTTGACATTTACAAATACAATTAAACATGTAATTAATACAACACATAATTCTCCTATTTATTCAAAACAATACCCACTTGCACAAGTTCATGAAATACAGGTAGAAAATCAGGTACAGGAAATACTTGAACAAGTACAATTAGAGAAAGCAACTCACCCTACAATAGCCCTACTTGGCTTGTACACAAGAAACCCGATGCTTCGGGTAAAATAAAATACAGAGTAGTAATCGATTACAGAAAACTAAATGACATAACTATTCCCGATAGATATCTCATGCCCAACATGGATGAAATACTTGGAAAACTGGGAAAAAGCCAGTACTTTATAACAATAGACTTAGCTAGAAGTTTCCACCAGATAGAAATGGATTCGGAATCCATACAAAAGACTGCATTTTCGACCAAACACGGTCTCTATGACCGTCCGCATGCCATTCGGCTTAAAACCGCGCCCGAATTAATAACACTTGCGTTATTTTAGACAAAAAAATATTTTAGTTCTGCATTGACAGCAGAACGTTCTTTATTCAGTAATATTCAAAATGCAAAAAACGAAGAGTGTATGGTTATGCTTCTATTTATACTAATGGGTAATCTACAATACATATGTATAATTTGTCGTTCTTGATAATGGTGTAGTTTAGTGTTATCACGTACTTTGGACATTGACCCTTTGAGTGTGGTCGGTTGTTGCCATGTGATAGTGATGTGTTGTAAGTTACATGTGCCTTAACTCTCCCCTCCTTTTAAAAAGAGTAAAGGCTCCTGCCTTTTTATACGGTTGTAGTGGTGTTCTTCTTGATTAGGTATTCCATTCATTGTTTTCGTAGTACTTCCTCGTAACGTGTTTGTGTCATTCGTTGTGTTCTCATTATTTTATATTTAAGTACTGCATAATATAACTTAAATGATAAATATGTTAAAATTATTAAAATAGCGATTATACTTATTGTTATAAGGGTTGTTCCAATAGGGTGTCCCTCAAAAGGGATTATGAATGTATGTAATTTTTGGATGTTGCTAAATTTATAGTTTACAGAAGGCTTCTGGTATTCTAATATTGGTATAGTACAATTGTCTTGTTTGTTTTGCTTTCAAATATATTTACTCATATTATTTTTACATTTAGTAATTGTTATGAGTTTATTATTACATTGTGCTATCAGTGGGTCTAATATAAGTTTCCCATGATGATATTTTAGAGCAGTTATGTTCTTAGTGACTCCTAGCCGGTCTCTTTCGACCAATTCAGCGATTTTATGGCAATTTTCGACTACAGGCCTTCCGGAGCGTGGTGCATCTTCGACCACCTCTACACCAGAACGAAAACGTTGAAACTATCGTTGTGCGGTGGAAATGGAAACTGTATTGGGTCCAAAAACTGCACAAATTTTATTGGCGGCTTGAGATACATTTTTGCCTTAATCGTAGTGGTACTGTAAAATATGCCGTATTTTCTCTTTATTTTGCTCCATGTTTGCGACGCTATAACTCACGAACGACTTAAAAGAAACGACAATCAATCAAACACGTGTTAGCGCGTGAAATGAGCTTTCCAAAAAGGTGTAGCATGAACTACACGCTTTCAGCGCCAACTAGCGAAAATACCGCTAGACTTTTTTGACAGCCTAATATATAGTAATGAAGGCGTTGTCTACCCTGACTATATGTATCTCTGCGTATTCTAATATATCTATAGCTGGAAGGGTCATTTTTTCTGTATTTAGGATCTTTTCCACTTCTTCTATATTTATTGCGCCTGAATAAAAATGTTTATTTTTTGCAAAATTTATTGTTATTGTTAAGTCTAACAGTTCCCTGCGTATTTCCTGCAATACCATTCTTTGTTTAATGGCTTTAAGGTTAATCGTTTCTAATAATTTTTCGAAGTGTGAGTTTATTATTTGTTGTTTATTATTATGACATCGTCATGGTCTGGAACTCCAGTTATGAAGCTAAATATACTGCCTAGGAAATTTAATGCTCGTTTGTGTCTCCTTGTTAATAACTGATCCTTTAGTGCTTCTATCCTTTGTAGGAGCATCGTATCTGCTATTTGCTCATTGTTGTGGTGTCCGTTTATGGATGTTGTTATGGTTTCATAATAGTCTAAGATTGTTGTTAAATTCACTATGTGAAATAAATAATCTTCTTCGTTGTATATGTAAGATGGGTCTGTTTGTGTTAGAATATATTTTTTGTCTTCGACGTTCGTTATTTCGTATGTTTGTAGTTGTTTATGTAGTAGTAGTATTGTTGTCAGCAATATCCATATTTGTTGTGTTAACATTGCGTATGTTATCCTTGTGTATGATCCTCCCCTTGGTTGATAAGACTGTGTGCTCACGGTTTTCTTTTATTATATGTTTTGTATAACGATGACTGGATTTATCTCTTCTGTCTGTTTTTTTAGATTATTTGTCCTTCTTGGAATTCTCCGTGTTTTCTTTTCTTGTTGTGGTGCTCAAGCATGTAATTTTGTTTATTTTTTATTTTTTCTGCTATGTCAGGATGTTGGTTCCTGTTAAAGAATACATCTACTGGTCTTGCTTCGGTTACTGAATGTAGTGTCCTGTTGTATTCTTTTACTGCCTGAAATATTTCTTCATCTGCTGTACTTTCCTTGTCTGCTGCTAATGTCCTAGCTATTTCTAGTATCGTCGAATGTAACCGCTTGACTTGTGCGTTCGATGTTGAATGATGCGCTGCTGTGAGTGTATGTTTAATTTGTAGCTTTTTCATTAGTGCTGTTGTGCCGACGCCGCTGAATATATTTTCGTTATCTGTCATCAGTTCAGTACAGTTGGGGAATATTTGTGTGATGACTTCTTCTATTATTTCGTGGAATTGTCGCTTCGTGTCGAGTTTACGTAAGTATGTGTATTTAGAGTAGCGACAAATGCTAGATAAGTATCTTGTGCCGCGTATTTGGAATATGTCCATTTGTATAGATGTGCCAGCTAAATTGGGTGTTGGCGTTGTTCCGATTACGTGTTTAATTGGTTTTCTTTCATATTTGTTCTTTGTACAGTTTGTACAGTGTCTGTCTATTTTTTCCTGTGTCTTTTCTTAGTGTTGGCCAATAAAAAGTTTCTGTTTTTTCTTGATAATTATTTTTAGCGTTTCTGTGCGCTCTGGTATGTGTGTATTGTAATATATTAGGTTGTCAAAAAAGTCTTGCGGCATTTTCGCTAGTTGGCGCTGAAAGCGCGTAGTTCTAGTTTTATTCGTCGCATCGGGTCATGCTATACCTTTTTGGAAAGCTCATTTCACGCGCTAACACGTATTTGATTGATTGTCGTTTCTTTTAAGTCGTTCGTGAGTTATAGCGTCAAACAAGGAGAAAAGTAAAGAGAAAATACGGCATATTTTACAGTGCTATTACGATAAAGGCAAAAATGTATCTCAAGCCGCCAATAAAATTTGTGCAGTTTATGGACCCAATACAGTTTCCATTTCCACCACACAACGATGGTTTCAACGTTTTCGTTCTGGTGTAGAGGTGGTCGAAGATGCGTCACGCTCCGGAAGGCCTGTAGTCGAAAATTGCGATAAAATCGCTGAATTGGTCGAAAGAGACCGGCATAGTAGTCATCAAACCGTTATAAACCATTTGAAGAAGCTTGGAGTCACTAAGAAGCCCGATGTATGGATGCCACGCGAATTGATTCAATAAAAATACCGCAAGACTTTTTTGACAACAAATATATTGTCAGTGGTTTGCATATGTGTGCGAAATTTGCACGAATTTCCTATAATAGGAAGCTAGGCCTAAGAATGAACGTAGGTCCTTTAAGCTTTCAGGGGTCTTATCTATTACCTCTATTATTACGTGTCCTAAGAATTCGGTTTGTGTTTGGAAAAACTTTGACTTTTCTTCAGAGATTTTCATATTAGCGTTGTGTAATGTTTGTACGATTTCGGTGATGTGCTTCATATGTTCTTCGGGGGATGTTGAATATATTAGGACATCATCAATGTATACGTACGCGCATTTGCCAATGTATGGTCTGAGAATGTATGTTGATGGTGCATTTTTTAAGCCGAATGGAAGTTCTCCGTTGATGGAGAAGGCTGTTTTTCCCTATCCTCTTCCCTAATTAGAATTTGGTTGAACCCTGACTCTAAGTCTAACGTCGTGAAGTATCGTGCTTCTTCTAAGTTTTGTAGAGTCATATTGATATCTGGTACCGGGTACCTATCTGCAACAGTAATTTTGTTTAACTTTTGGAAATCTATAACCATTCTCTTTTTTGGTTTTCCTTTCTCATCTAATCCTTTTTTAGAGACTGTCCATATTGGGACATTGAATGGGCTTTTGCTCTCTTTTATTATACCATTTGCTAATAATTTATTTCCTTTTTTACGAAATCATGATCCGCGTATGGATATGGATATTGCCTAACCCATACAGGATCATTAGTTTCTGTTCTAATTTCAGCTTTTATTGTAGATGTATACGGTAAGTTTTCGTTTCTATAATTATTTTTCATTAAATCTTTTATGCAATTTTCGAACTGTTTCTCGCCTACTGTATAGTTTACCTTTGCACTTTTTGAGTGATTTGACACTTTAGTAAACGCTATTGAGTACTTGAAAAGATCTATCTTTGCCTTAATTTTCCTTAATGAATCTTCTCCTAACAGGATATCAAAGTCTTTTAATTCATTTATTTCTAGAAATTCTTAATCGAATCCTACTAGATTAATTTTTCTTTTCTGTGTTATTTTTGAAGTGTAGTTGTATTAATTATTTTTTCTAATGGTATACTTTTTGCATATTTATAATTTTTGCTTACGTAACTACTGGTTGCACCTGAATCGATCAGTATGTGCACGGGCTTACCATCTGGTGCGGTTCTCTTGAGTGTTGGTAGACCGTGGTACCTTATAAAAAATGTTCTTCTTTAGTGTAGTTGCTGTTTGGTTCGTTGTAGAGTGACTGGATTTCGCTTCTTTCATTGTTGAGTTGGTTCACTCGTGGGCGTTAGTGTCTGTTTCGTCTCTATACCTTTTGAATTGATTGCCAAATGTTTGGACTGCTTGTCTGAAGGAATTGAAAGTTGGTTGCTGTCTTGGTTGGACTGGTGGGTTGTTTGGTGGTTGTATGTTTCTTTAATGCGTAGGTCGTCGGAATCGTGTTGAGGAATCTATTTCCATAGGTTCTACTCTGGGTAGTTGGATCTTTTGAGGAAATGTGTTCCTGTTGTTTAGTGTATAATTGTGTTGCGGATGGGGTCGCATCCTGGGTATGTATTCTAGGTGTTGATAGCCGACATCATGTTGCATAGTTCTAGCTATATCGTGGGCTTCTGTGAGTGATGCACAGTATCTGGAGTATAATGCGTTTTTGATTGAGGAATTTCTAATGCCGGAGATGTATGTTCTCGTGGCTTTTAATTGTGCTCCTTTATTATGTGATGCTAGGACTGCTTCGTTTTTATACGTCATATCTAACTTGGACAGGATCAGGTTTAACGCTTGATTCACTTGATCGTAGTATTCATGTAGTGATGACATACAGTGGTCGTTGGTCGGCATAGGTTAAGTCAAGCCGATCGATGATTGCATTAAAATTAGTTCTGGTGTTATTGCTAACCAGGACCGGTGATGCACTGCCGGTTATTTTCCCTAAAACTATGAGCACTGCTTGAGCAAATAAGTTTGTTCCTTTGAATTGCATAATGTTATTCATGTGAGTAGTCACTATTTTTCTCCATGGTCGATATTCTTTAGGATCGCCGCTGAATATTCCTATTTGTTTGAACATGTTTAGATCTATCTCCTGTGCATTATTGTACACATTGAGGAGTTAAAGTTGGATTAGCTAGTTCCATTGAAGCTATTTTTCGCTGTAGTTCGGTGACTATAGTCTGGAGTGTTTGAATTTCGCTGTCCATTTTTTAGGTTTTAACTTGTTACTAAATTTTCACTTTTTATTTATTTTACTTGCGTTGATTTGAAGGTTAAAGGTTATCCTTTTACTTTTGATCAGGAGCCACACGCGTAAGGATTTTATTCACTGAATCCTTTTTTGATGTGTGCCCCACGTTGGGCGCCAATTAATAACACTTGGGTTATTTTAGTCAAAAAAATATTTTAGTTCTGCATTGACAGCAGAACGTTTTTTATTCAGTAATATTTAAAATACAAAAACGAAGCGTGTGTGGTTATGCTTCTATTTATACTAATGGGTAATCTACAATACATATAATTTGTCGTTCTTGATAACGGTGTAGTTTAGTGTTATCACGTACTTTGGACATTGACCCTTTGGGTGTGGTCGGTTGTTGCCATGGTATAGTGATGTGTTGTAAGTTACATTTGCCTTAACTTCTACAATGCATATAATTTGTCGTTCTTGATAATGGTGTAGTTTAGTGTTATCACGTACTTTGAACATTGACCCTTTGGGTGTGGTCGGTTGTTGCCATGTAATAGTGATGTGTTGTAAGTTACATGTGCCTTAACTCCCGCGACATTCCAAAGGTGCATGAACAATATACTTCGACCATTGAGTAACAAAAATTGTTCGGTTTATTTGGATGATATAATTATGTTTTCCACATCTCTCGATGAACACCTGAACTCATTGCAGTTAGGTTTTGAAAAGTTGTCCGAAGCAAATTTAATGTTGCAATTAGATAAATGCGAGTTCCTGAAAAAGGAAGCTACCTTTCACATCATAACACGTGATGGAATAAAACCAAATCCTTTCAAAGTCAAAGCAATATCCTCATATCCAATCCCAACTAAAGTCAAAGAAATTAAAATTTATTCCAAAACTACGCCGATATAGCAAAACCAATGACCCGTTATCTGAAAAAAGGAGCAAAAATGGACACAAGAACCCAAGAATATTTGGAGGTATTTGAAAAATTAAACACATTAATAACAAACGAACCAATTTTACAACTTCCAATTTTTGAAAAAAAAAATCGTACTAACTACAAACGCTAGCAACCTTGCCCTTGGAGCGGTCCTTTCCCAAAACAATCACCCTATATATTTTATAAGTAGAATATTAAATGACCATGAACTAAATTACAGCGCTATCGAAAAAGAATTACTCGTCATAATTTGGGTCACTAAAACATTTCGTCAATACCTGCTGGGAAGACATTTCCATATAGTTAGTGATCATCAACCATTCAGGTGGTTACATACTCTCAAGGAACCAAAAGCTGCAAAGGTGAAGAGCTAGACTGGCCGAGTGCGACTTTGATATTGAATATATCAAAGGTAAACAGAATTTAATTGCTCACTCGAGGAGTGAGGTCACCCAACATAGCGCAGAAGAAGACAGTAGCGAATTTATTCAGTTAACAGAAAACCCAATAAACTTATTCAAGAGGCATATAATATTCACCAAATCAGAACAAAATAATGTAAAAGAAACAAATATTTTTGGAAATTCTATAACCACAATTTTTAACGATAAAATGACAATTGAAAGTTCTAAACAATTTCTTCTTGACCATTTAGTTTCAAAAAATATTGCAATGTAGATTAAAACCGATACCGATTTCGAAATCATCCAGGCAGCTTATAGGGAGATCATTAATACTTCCTATACTAAGGTGATTCGTAGTCTCATTCTGCTTAAAAATGTAAACCCATATGCAGAATTTAAAGAAATAATACTTTAATCCCATGAAAAACTTTTACACCCAGGCATCCAAAAAATGACCAAATTATTTAATAAAAATCATTATTTCCCAAATAGCCAGTTAATAATTCAAAACATTATAAATGAATGCAATGTGTGTAACTTGGCCAAGACAGAACACAGAGGCACTAAAATGCCATTTAAAATTACCCCCAGGCCAGATATTGTCGCGATAAATTCGTAGTAGACATCTATTCGTCTGAAGGAAAACATTACCTTAGTTGCATAGACACCTACTCGAAATTCGCCACTCTTGAACAAATTAAAACAAAATATTGGATTGACTGCAAAAACGAACTTATGCGTATTTTTAACCAAATGGGTAAACCCATACTGTTAAAAGCAGATAGAGACAGTGCATTCTCCAGTCTTTCTCTTAAGCGATGTACATAGGAGCATTTGGTCTCAAAAACCGGACACAATTATTTAAAGTGATTTTATGAATGAAAATGAATAAAAATGCATGATTAAATATAGTAATGCATTATATTAAAATAAAACAAGTAAGGAAGGACTAAGTTCGAGTGTAACCGAACATTTTATATTGAATATATTTGAGAAGAGGGTAATGCCAAGATAAAATCTTATCTATTTTTGCTCATCCCATATACTACTAATATGCCACATACTCAAAAAAATGTTCCCTCGGTTTCATTTAGGTACCTTACATACAATCAGCAATCATATAGAGCAAGGTCAAGTGGATGTCCGAAAATCTTGATTCGACCCAGTTTTGACACAATGAAATACTATTGTCAGAAAAGGATTCTGTGTGAATTTCAATATCATATCTCACACATTTAACGATATTTTCGGTCAAAAGTCAAATATTGGTATCGGGTTCACATATTCGGTACCAAGAGGCTTGAACAGTTTTGGTTGGATTTAGACAATTATCTGTCAAAAGATAGCTTACTTTAAGAAAATTATTACTGCAAAATTTTATTCCGTTATATTAATTAATTCTTTATTTGTGTACTGGAAAGTGAAAGAATCAAATGGAATTTTAAATTGTCTTATATGGGAAGTAGGCGTGGTTGTAGTCCGATTTCGCTCATTTTCACAGTGATACGGAAAATGAAAATAATATTACGTTCCAAATTTTGTCGAAATCGGTCAGTCGGGTCCCGAGATATGAGACTTCACTAGAAAGTGGGCGGTGCCACGCCCATTGTCATATTTTCACACCGGCTCCGATAGAGCCCCCTTATACCATCTATATACCACATGTATAGAATAATTAAGCAAGATTTCAGTATTTAATTAAAAAAAAATAAATAAATAAAGCAGTACTCATTTTATGCAACCAACTTTACCAACTTTTTTCAACGCGCTTTTTTTTTTAATAGGGGTTTAAGCTTTTATGTTAAGTAGAAACCTTGTAGGAAAAATAATTCATAGCTCGACCTCGCCCGACACTATAAAAGAAACACTAATTTCTAAAAAATTAAACAAAAAAGTTTAGTGTTTTTAATGATTCATTGTTTTCCCGAATAAAAACCTTAATAATATATTAACTAAATTAATTTTTGTATCATTAGTATTAAATACATACCATGTTGTCTTGAATCCATAAACATACTGACATAAGAAAATATTTTCAAGAATTCCGTTCACGCAGTAAAAACAATCCACTTGCAATTTCGAGAACAATGGAGAGTTTCGCGAATAAGCACGTGCGTTCTGAACGAAGTCTAGGTTCCGACTACTTTTGATATTAAATATCAAATGTAACAATAAACGATTCTGAGCGGTCTCGCTCCTATATCATAAACAAATTACCAATAGCCAGTATAGTATACTTAATGTAACCATATAAACAATAGTAAGTATAGTTAAGATTCTTTGTTCACCCAAAAAGGAGGTTCAAGTCGAATCTGAAATAATAAAGACGTGCATTCGGAATTCTGTGTCTGTGTTTCATTTATTAGGGATTTGTGCGTTGTCCTTAGTCAATAAGACGGGACATTTATTTGACTCCCTTTACTATTTATATATAAAAGAAAGTTGTGTTAGTTACACCATTTATAACTCACGAACGGCTAAACCGATTTAGCTGAAAATTGGTGGGGAGGTAGCGTAGAAGGATGGTGTCATGTGGGGAGGATGGAGTCATGTGTAGAAGTTCACGCAAGTGAGAAAAGTTCTCTGATCGCCATTTACTTGGGAGTGGACAGAAACGATTCTTTTACATATGACCCAAGCAGCTCACGACCGGTCTTGAACCAAGTATCCTCTGTGTAGCCTAAGAACATCCGTTTGAAGGCGAGCTAATGTGAGAAGACATAACATTCCCTGCATAGGGTTGTGCGCTGAGTTTGGGACCCGCCACGTAAAAAAGCACCCCAATGAAAAGGAACAACAAGCATCGGATGAGAGACCCCCCTTTTGATGACGACCATGGCATACGAAATAAGGACTACGAATTGAGGGCATGCACCTGGAATGTCCGGTCCCTTGCCGACCATGAAGTAGTTCGAATAGGAATTGTCCGCCTGAAGAACAACAAAGCGGCAGGGGCCGATGGATTGTCGGCCGAGCTATTCAAACACGGCGGCGAAGAACCGATAAGGAGCATGCATCAGCTTCTTTGTAAAATATGGTCGGACGAAAGCCTGCCCAACGACTGGAATTTAAGTGTGCTATGCCCCATTCATAAGAAAGGAGACCCCACAATCTGCGCCAACTACCATGGAATTAGTCTCCTCAACATCGCATATAAGGTTTTATCAAGCGTATTGTGCGAAAGATTAAAATCCACCGTCAACAAGTTACTTCGGACTCAGTAGGCAATTGAGAAGCAAAGTTCTCTCTCGACAAACAAAAACCCAACTCTATAAGTCACTAATAATTCCCGTCCTGCGATATGGTGCAGAGGTTTGGACGATGACAACAACCGATGAGTCGACGTTGCGAGTTTTCGAGAGAAGAGTTGTGCGAGAGATTTATGGTCCTCTGCGCGTTGGCCACGGCGAATATCGCTTTCGATGGAACGATAAGCTGTACGAGATATACGACGACATTGACATAGTTCAGCGAATTTAAAGACAGCGGCTACGCTGGCTAGGTCATGTTGTCCGGATGAACGAAAACGCTCCAGCTCTGAAAGTTTTCGACGCAGTACCCGCCGCGGGAAGCAGAGGAAGAGGAAGAGCTCCAATCCGTTGGAAGAACCACGTGGAGAAGGACCTGGCTTCGCTTGGATTATCCAATTGGCGCCACGTAGCGAAAATAAGAAACGACTGGCGCGCGGTTGTTAACTCGGCTATAATCGTGTAAGCGGTGTCTACGCCAATTAAGAAGAAGAAAAAGGTAGCTTAGATTCAGGGTAAGGACATAAGATACTTTTTATCTCTTTATGTTAAAGTTTAATACAACTGATAAGTACAAAAATTATATTTCAAATCATAAGCATTTGTTAAAAATTCATGTTTGTAGGAATCATTCGAATATTTCATTTCTTCAAAAAAAAAAAACAATAATGAAAACAACCTCACATCTATACAGCCAACTCTTTTTGTTCACGGTTACTTTTTACACGGATTTGAGGTTACACGGTTGAGAAAAGTTTTTTTTTTTTTGTAAAAAATTTTTAATATACTGCGGTTTCAAAATGATTGTCTGGTAATTATGGTTGTTTTTACCTCACTTAGCACCATTGCTGAGATGAGCATACGTAGTAGTAACTGGGAAATACCCTTATTCCATAACTCTTACCTACACATTTTGTTCGCATGATATTTACATTGCTGAAATGGATATCTCTCCGGCAATTAATTGGGAAGTTGCCGCTGCCCGACTGGTTGATGTTTTCGTTAGAGTGAAGGCTGACATCACCGCCGCTAACCGGACACGGAATTTAACGCCAAGGTAGACTAAGAAGGTATCTTTGGCGCAACAGTCGTTAAATTCAGCCTCCACGTTGAAACAACCCCCAATGGATCGAGTCTGATCGAAATCGTGCGTACGCTCCGAGGTCCTAGCATCGACTCGGACCACTATCTTGTGGCAGTCAAGATTCACACCCGTCTCTGTGCAGCAAAAAACGCAGGTCAGCAAACACAAAGAAGATTCGACCTCGAGAAGATGATCTAACAACAGACGGCTGAGCGATTTTCTACTCGACTTGCACTGCTGCTCTCTGAGAGTATTCGTCAACAAATCGGTACAAAGGAACTGTAGGATGGCATTTGATTTCTAACGTACAGCTGAAACCAAAACCAGCATTTGGAAAATGCAAAAGAACAACTGGTACGACGTGGAGTGCCTTGTCGCAGCGGAGAAAAAACAGAGTACCTCAAATTTATGATCCACCACAACATGTGCGGGATGGGATAGATATCGAGTCTGGAAGAAGAAGGAAGCAAGACGCATTTGCAGACAAAAAAGAAGAGAAGCAGAAATGCGTGAGTATGAAGAGCTTTACAAGCTGGCCCGACAAGGGTTATGCTCGAAAAATCTACGAAAAAATGCGGCGACTAACAGAAGGTTTCAAGACCGGAGCATACTCTTGTAGAACCCTCAAAGGTTATCCAGCGACTGATGTTCAGAGCATACTAAAGTTATGGAAGGAAGACTTCCTCAGCCTGCTGAATGGCAGTAAAAGCATAACGCCAGTAGAAGGCGAACCCGATTCCCCAATTGATGACGATATAGCAGACGTTCCATTGCCCGACCATGAAGTAGTTCGAATTACCCGCTTGAAGAACAACAAAGCGGAAGGGGCCGATATTTTGCCGGCCCAGCTATTCAAACACGGTGGCGAAGAACTGATAAGGAGCATGCATCAATTTCTTTATAGAATATGGTCGGAAGAAAGCATGCCCAACGACTGGAATTTAAGTGTGCTATGCCCCATGTGCTAACTACCGTGGTATTAGCCTCCTCAACATCGCATATAAGGTTCTATCAAACGTATTGTGAGAGAGATTAAAGCCCATCGTCAACAATCTGAACGGACCTTACAAGAGCGTCTTTAGGCCTGGCAAATCAACAGCTGACCAGATATTCACCATGCACCAAATCTTGGACCAGGCCCGTGAAAAGAGAATCGTCACACACCACCTCTTCGTCGATTTTAAAGCTGCTTTCGACAGCACGAAAAGGAGCTGCCTTTATGACGCGATGTCTGAATTTGGTATCCCCGCAAAACTAATACGGCTGTGTAAACTGACGTTGAGCAACACCAAAAGCTCCGTCAGGATCGGGTAGGACCTCTCCGAGCCGTTCGATACCAAACGAGGTTTCAGACGAGGCAACTTCCTATTGATCGACTTATTTAACCTACTTTTGGAGAAAATCATTTGAGCTGGAGAACTTAATTGAGCAGGTACAATCTTTTATAAGAGTTGTACACTCTGCTGGCGTATGACGATGATATTGATGTCATTGGCCTCAACATTTGCGCCGTTAGTTCTGCTTTCTCCAGACTGAACAAGGAAGCAAAACAAATGGGTCTGGCAGTGAACGAGGGCAAGACGTAATATCTCCTGTCATCAAACAAACAGTCGTCGTACTCGCGACTTGGCTCATACGTCACTGTTGAGAGTCATAACTTTGAATCCAAATGCGGGAAGAACTGACTTTTTCAGTTGAATGTGGAGTTGCATTGCAACCGGGTGCCGGACCCAAAGTACGGCAGAGGTTTTAGGCTTCGAGCCCGACCAGGGTTGTTAGTGTGTCCAATCCACACTGCCAATTGGTACTGAAAATGTCTAGCATTCTCAGGGCGCTGATCAACGCATTGATTTGATCCGCTATGCTTTTGTGCGCCGTGGGGTAGAGCTGTCGTCAGCAGGTCATAGATTTAAAGTTGTAGATAAATTATTTGGGAACCAGTATCACAAACAATGTCAGTCTGGAAATCCAACTCAGGATTACTCTTGCCAGCACGTGCTACTTCGTACTGAGTTTATTGAAAAGTAAAGTCCTCTCTCGACGAACAAAAGCCAATTTCTATAAGTCGCTCATAATTCCCGTCCTGCTATATGGTGCATAGGCTTGGACGATGACAACAACCGATGAGTCAACGTTACGAGTTTTCGAGAGAAAAGTTCTGCGAGAGATTTATGGTCCTCTGCGTGTTGGCCACGGCGAATATCGCTTTCGATGGAACGATGAGCTGTACGAGATATACGACGACATTGGCATAGTTCAGCGAACTAAAAGACAGCGCCTACGCTGACTAGGTCATGTTGTCCGAAGGGACGAAAGCACTCCAGCTCTGAAATTATTCCAAGCAGTACCCGCCGGGGGAAAGGGAGGAAGAGGAAGACCTCTACTCCGTTGGAAAAACCAGATGAAGAAGGATCTGGCTTCGCTTGAAATCTCCAATTGGCGCCACGTAGCGATAAGAAGAAACGACTGGCGCGCTATTGTTAACTCAGCTATAACCGCGTAAGCGGTTTCTACGCCAATAAAGAAGAAGAAATATTTCCTACACCAAAAGAAGTCTCAGTCGCTACTGGTTGCAACTTGAGGCAACGTACCATCTAACCACGTTTTGTCCAAGCTATCCTGCTTTCTCCAAATTTGTTAATCCTTAAGTTAAATCCATACGCATGCCTTTAAAATGAAGTTTTTGCAGTTCTTCTGATAATTTTATTTGATTCTCCATTTTAGTAAGAAAAAAATTACATTAAAATAAGAAAATACTTAAGAAAAAATTAAAAATATCCTCACCTTGGTATGTCAATGGAGCGTTTGTTTTTGCTCTTTTGCTTTTTTAACTCACGCACTTTAATTTCACTCACATATGCGTGAGCAATATCCGACAAAACTAAGCGTTAGTAATTTGTCTATTCATTTGGCAAGAAGTAAACGAAAATATGAAAATATCGGTATCGGGATTCCATTGAAGTCCAAGCGTCTTCTTCAAAACACTTCCATCATCGAATTTGATTGTTTTCTCCTTATTTGTATCCGGCACATTTCTAAGCACATTTCTGTGGTTTATTTGAACAGCATTTGCGAATTTTAAAATTTCCTTTACCTAAGAGCTCACAGGTTTGTTTCATTATTTCTTTTACTTCTTCAATGGTTTTAGCGCCATTAATTAAGTCGTCGACAAAAAAATCGCGTTGAATTATTTGGCTGCTTCATCGACCGCTTTTATTTATTGCTTAGATATGGCTCTTAATATGTTTTCGGTTAATGACGATTTGTGGGCGTGGTACTGGTTCGATTACGTTTTTTGTACTACGGAATCCACATATCAAGATTCATCGAGATATCTCAATTTTTACTCGAGTTATAACGGGTGATTTTTTTGAGGTTAGGATTTTCATGCATTAGTATTTGACAGATCACGTGGGATTTCAGACATGGTGTCAAAGAGAAAGATGCTCAGTATGCTTTGACATTTCATCATGAATAGACTTGCTAACGAGCAACGCTTGCAAATCATTGAATTTTATTACCAAAATCAGTGTTCGGTTCGAAATGTGTTTCGCGCTTTACGTCCGATGAGCGATGAGGCTCATTTCTGGTTGAATGGCTACGTAAATAAGCAAAATTGCCGCATTTGGGGTGAAGAGCAACCAGAAGCCGTTCAAGAACTGCCCATGCATCCCGAAAAATGCACTGTTTGGTGTGGTTTGTACGCTGGTGGAATCATTGGACCGTATTTTTTCAAAGATGCTGTTGGACGCAACGTTACGGTGAATGGCGATCGCTATCGTTCGATGCTAACAAACTTTTTGTTGCCAAAAATGGAAGAACTGAACTTGGTTGACATGTGGTTTCAACAAGATGGCGCTACATGCCACACAGCTCGCGATTCTATGGCCATTTTGAGGGAAAACTTCGGACAACAATTCATCTCAAGAAATGGACCCGTAAGTTGGCCACCAAGATCATGCGATTTAACGCCTTTAGACTATTTTTTGTGGGGCTACGTCAAGTCTAAAGTCTACAGAAATAAGCCAGCAACTATTCCAGCTTTGGAAGACAACATTTACGAAGAAATTCGGGCTATTCCGGCCGAAATGCTCGAAAAAGTTGCCCAAAATTGGACTTTCCGAATGGACCACCTAAGACGCAGCCGCGGTCAACATTTAAATGAAATTATCTTCAAAAAGTAAATGTCATGAACCAATCTAACGTTTCAAATAAAGAACCGATGAGATTTTGCAAATTTTATGCGTTTTTTTTTAAAAAAAAGTTATCAAGCTCTTAAAAAATCACCCTTTAGCTTGCACGGTTGGACGGACAGACAGACAGTTAACCGGATTTCAACTTTTCTCGTCATACTGATCATTTATAATGGGTTGTCAAAAAAATCTTGCGGTATTTTTATTGAATCAATTCAAATGGTTTATAACGGTTTGGTGACTACTATGCCGGTCTCTTTCGACCAATTCAGCGATTTTATGGCAATTTTCGACGACAGGCCTGCCGGAGCGTGACGCATCTTCGACCACCTCTACACCAGAACGAAAACGTTGAAACCATCGTTGTGCGGTGGAAATGGAAACTGTATTGGGTCCACAAACTGCACAAATTTTTTTGGCGGCTTGAGATACATTTTTGCCTTTATCGTAGTAGTACTGTAAAATATGCCGTATTTTTTCTTTACTTTGCTCCATGTTTGACGCTATAACTCACGAACGACTTAAAAGAAACGACAATCAATCAAACACGTGTTAGCGCGTGAAATGAGCTTCCCAAAAAGGTATAGCATGACCCGATGCGACGACTAAAACTAGAACTACACGCTTTCAGCGCCAACTAGCGAAAATACCGCAAGACTTTTTTGACAACCTATATATAATATAATCTATATCTACGTACAATCGTTAGATGAACAAAACTAGTATACTCTGTAGCAACTTTTTGCAAGAGTATAAAAATATAAAAAGTGGTAGTCTCAAGTGTTTTTGAGATGCGAAAAGATAGTAACTTGGGGAATTAAGAAGCCTAATTGAGTGTCACGAAAGATTTGTAATAACTATTGTAATATATTAAATTAAGGTAATTTAAATGTAATATTGTGGTAAGTATGTTATGTTTCACAACTCAATATTTATAAATTCAGTTTCTAATATTTCTACATTCCGTTTTCTAATTTTCAGTTGTTAAAAGATATGTCGCTTGGCGCAACACCAACCACCTTGACAGGATCAGGTTCCTTCAACGTCTATTGGAAGTAATGCCAGTTGGTGTATGGGGGTTTTAATTGTGCCCGCCTTCATTGCCACGTCTGTCACTCGCACCTTGCCGTCTTGCCCTTCGATGGTTGCGACGATGCGTCCTATTACACACTGCAGTGTCCACCTCCTACTCGGATTAACGAACGAAAGCGGCATATTCGAGGACTCATGCAAAAACCCGTTGCAATTTTTGAATAACATCCGAAAATTCTGAATGCTGGACCACCTGTGCAATTTTTAGAAAACTTAAGTATAGCTCTTTTGAAGTCAGACTCTGACTCATGGAGGATTTGGGTGGATGCGACCACACGAAGCAATTTTTCATGAGAAGACAATTTTTCAATAAGGTCCAATATTAAATTTTTCTCAGAAGTCGAAATTAGTGTAAATGTATTTTTCTTCTTCTCTAATGTTTCGTCTTCTGGTGAGAGCTGGAAGTGGTTATTTATTGGTCATAATACAGGGTCTTCAAGGAGGAACTGTGGACCACCAAACCATATAGAATTATTCAATTTGTCCACGTAACAACCCCGAGACACTTGATCCGCAGGATTTTGTTTTGTTGGCACATGCCGCCAATGTATTTTGTCAGTCAACTCTTGGATTTCGGGCACTCTATTTGCGACGAAGGTTTGTATCGAGGATGGATGTGTTTTAATCCAATGTAAAACTATTTCAGAGTCTGTCCAAAATATAATTTTTTCGAAATGTCGACTAAACATAGGCGCTACTCTTGACCCTCATTTCGAAAGAAGTGTGCTGCCGAGAGCTTAAGACGCGGAAGAAATTTGGTCTCCAGCAGAGCCATTCTAGACTTTGTAGTAAGCAGGATTCATTTAATGGCACTAGAAGATTGGCTTCGTACACGTATGCAACATCCGTACGCCATGTTTTTGGCAGATGGCATTCGAGTCAACGTTTACGTAACGACGAATGCTTATAGATGTGAGCTTTATTAGTTTGGCTTTGAAATTCGGCCAGCTAGTGTCAAGGCGCAATGTAATCGACTCATCCCAATCTAGTTTTTGGATTCAAAGCTCTTGCAGTAAGATTTTAGCTTTGATAACTAGTGGGGCTCGTAATCCAAGAGGATCAAAAAGGCGTGCAGAAACTGACAATATGAAATATGGGTAATTAGTGGCTCGCAGATCATTAAAATTGTCATCTTAAACATAGTGAAATAAATCCTCCTTCGGCAACCAACGGATTCCTACCGTTTTAGTAGAATTTTCGTCATTGAAGCTTACTGACTTTTCAGCGCATTCGAAAAGTTTAGAATGGTTCGAAAACCATTTCGTTAAGGTGAATCCGGTCGAGTTTAATATTTTAATTACTGCGTTTCTCAAAAGATCTAGAGACTTGAGTTGAATCTGAAGGTAATTCTTCTAGAGCCCAAAATTTTTGAACTACTGAATCTATTGACGTAAAGTCTTCTTCAGCTTGGCATAATGTACTATGTAATCTGGGAGGAGAACTTATACTTACTAGCGTATTTGCCAGATACAATCCATCCTAAAAGGGTTTTATGAAGAGTTGGTTGGTTAGGACCATTTTTAATTTGACGAACAGCTAAAAGATCGAAAAATATTTCAGCACCCAATAGGGTATCCACTTTTTTAGATTTGTGGAATTCTGGGTCCGCCAATTCAATATAGTGCGGAATTTTTCATCCACTAACATTGATGTTATGGTCTGGATGATTTGCCGAAATGCATCGCATTACCCGGAATTCCGCCTAAAATTCAAAGTTATTTAGCCGCGACTTGACAAACGCGCTTAGTCTGGACCCCACTTTTGTATTGGAATTGCCAATTCCAATTACGCTTAATGTTTTGTGCTGGCGTCGAATCCGCAACTTTTGTGCCAATTCCTCCGTCATAAAGTTGACTTGGGAGCCTGAGTCCAGCAAGGCTCTCGCAGGCAGGTAATCTCCGCAGCTGGTCCTCACTAGATTTACTGCTTTTGCCAACATGACCCGATCCGGCATACTGGCTGTATGCATGGCATGTGTGGTTGATGGTTGCGGATGAGGTGTAGCGGGGAAGGACACTGGATACTGGTGCAACAGCACGTGATGGAATCGATTGCATACTCGGCAACAATCCGCTCTGCATTTGGAAACGGTATGTCCCTTACGCAAGCAATTTATGCATAAGGGTACCGATTTGATGAACTCGAACCTCTGTTGCACCGGAAGAGCCTTGAAAGTAGGGCAGGCAGTTAGATGGTGATCCCTCGATTTGCACTGTTGGCAAAGAGGCTGCCTCGTATTTGCTGCAACTAGCGCCGATTTGGTCCTATCCATATGTGTTTGTTTCCCATGATTCGCATTGCCTGTAGGTATGGGCTTCGTCCTAGAGTGTGATGCTTCTTCCGCTGATAGCTGCTGGTATCTTCGATTTAGGGTGGCTTCACAGTCCCTCCACAGTGGCAGTTTGTCATAGTCCAGCGCTTCTTCCCAATTGGATGTGGTGGCAGGGTCAACCTTTGTCATTACAATGTGTATGATTCGTTTTGCGTTCGTTATTTGCTTTCGTTATTTGTTTTTCATCACCCAGCGATAGCAATGAATCATATACCGCTGACATTTCGTCAACCATTGAACGCAGGGAAGGCGCAGAAGGCTTTGGGATTGTTGGCAGCTCAAAAAGTTTAGATATTATATTGAAAAATATCAAACATTTATTATCGTAAACTTTTTTGAGACTTGCCAACGCTTTCGGATAATTTTCATCCGACATCTGAAACGCTTTAACTGTTCCCAGAGCCTCTCCAGATAGACAATTTACCAAATGGTTAAATTTTTCTCTATCTGGGATATTTGGATCGTTATGAACCAAGCTCTCGAACAAACTAATAAAATGTTTGAATTCTGAATATTCTCCCTTGAATTTCGGCAAATTCATTTTAGGGAGCCTTGAGCTGTGAGAAGCTACAAAAGATGTTTCGGCAAGTGAAGTTTCACTTTTCGCTAAAATTGATTTAATTATGGACTTCGTTTCAACGATTATATCCTCTAACTCTCCTCGGGCCATGTCGTCCTCATCAATTTCTTCAATCTTTGATTGGCATTTCATTAATTTTTCACTATGTGAATTTAATATATCTAAACGATATTCCAATTCTATTGAGATTAAAGACACAGTTTTTTCGAGAAGGCCCGTTTTAATGCGCAAAATACTACTTTTCGCAACCGTTCTTTGACGTCTTAACTATTTAAATCCGTCAACTCCTTACTTGGAGACAGGTTTGTTGGCTTTGGCTTGCTCATATTCGCTTGTTTAAATTAAATTTCCGAAAAAAGACTATAACGGTTGGCAACAGATATATTAAGAATCGATAACGAAAACGAAAAATAAATGTCAATTCTCAAATATACGAAAGTCAAACTAATAGCAATAAATGTTGGCAACAAATATAATTGGAATCGAAAACGAAAAAAAATAATATCGATTCCCAAGTATACGAAAGCCAAACTAATAAAAGCGCAAAATGAGCAATAGCACAAAAAAGTAATTTAATCGGAAAATGTCCGAACGAAAATCGACAAAAATTGCGAAAAAACGGCCGATAATTGCAAGCGCGGATCGAAAAAATTGCGAAAAATATACTAATTTAATTTTGCAATTAAGAATTGTTCACCTTTATTTCAAAATAAAGGGCTACCGCAAAGTCCCAAATCCCTTATTCACTTTGAATTCGTACATACGGATATGTAGAATTATGTATTAATATAGATATGTATGTATGTAAACCAAATGCAATACAATATAATAAATCAATATAATATGAAGTGAAAAGGGAGAGCCAAAAACTGAAAATGCACTTGTTTTGTTGTAGTTTGCTTTCTTTTTTTTACACTGATTTCAGTAATTCGCACTCGTTATCTGGTGCGTCGGCTGTTTGCCGGCGCTTACGTCCCTTTGACACAGGATGCAGCGGCAACTCATTCCCACTACAGCAGCGGATTGATGGCAGCAGCGAATGATGGCAGCAGCAACTGATGGAAGCAGTGAATGATGGCAGCGGCGAGGGATGGTAGCAGCGATTGATGGCAGCAGCGACTGATGGCAGCAGTGAATGATGGCAGCGATGTGATGGAGTTGACGTAGCAAAATTGGACACTTGGCGGCACTATATATTTACGGAGTTTGGTAGCGGCACTGGAAGCGGTAAGTATTTAATAGTGCTACTTCACTCTTACGGCTCAAAAAACGGTATTTTGTTGCGGTAGTTTTTAACGGCACTTCACGGTTAACTCTTAATTTTTGTCATACAGCACTTTTAATTTTAATTAATTTTTTTTTTACTTTTAGCCGAGACTATTTCGAACCACTTGGTGTTATTAACGTGAAACACGCTGCACCGCACCTTCTCCACGTCACGTATATGCGTATATATGTATGTATGTATATGTAGGTATTCTATTTTATCACTTCCTATGTTCCTTTTATTAAAGATTTGCCACTGTACATGTCACTTCACTCCACTTTAACGTTGTATATATGTAAGTATATAAGTACCACTTCTTTATGTATTTCTATATATATATATATATATATATGTGTTTGAATTATTATTTTTCCCTTTTTTTCGTATATGTACATTTGGCCCCTGTATTTAACCAAGAATTCACATTTTATTTAGGGATAACTTTAGCGCTTTTTTTTTACACTTCTGCACTACACCACTTAGTCACTTTCACTATATATGTATTAAGGCTGTGTATATATGTAAATACATAGACCGATATGTTTGATTTGAATTTGTTATTCCTTTCTTTTAGGTTTTTTCAGGTTTAATTTGTTTTCACTTCACTTGTAGAAAGGCCGAAAACGAAACGAGTTGACAAGGAATTAGCACGAAATTAGTTGAATAAACGAAAACGAAAGTAATGAAATATATACTAAGCTCACGCACTTAGTCCCTGCTCGGGCGCCATGAAAATTCTCAAGCGTTTTTGAGAAGCGATAATAAAACTTGGGAATGCGCGAATAAAATCAATAAGCCTAATTGCCTGTCACAAAAATTGCGATAAAAAATTAAGACGCGTCCGGTTGTTTCCACGGTTCAATAACAATAGCGCATTTATTTAATTTCATTTAGTTGCTTAGCCTAAATCTTAAAACTAACGGCTTAAACTAGTGGTAATGTTGATATGTATAAAAAAAGGGGTGAGTATAGTAATTTTCAACTTTCGATAAATATTGTAAAAGATTACGTTGAGGTTAATAAGGTGAGTAATGTTTTAGTATTACAAATGCGTTATTAAGGTAAGTATACAATAATAATATAATTCAATATTTTATAATTTTTATAATTAATTTTTCTTAGATTTAGTTTTAGATTTACAAAAATGTCGCTTGGCGCAACAGCTGTAATTCTGCAGATTCACCTCTGCTAAAATCAAAACAATATTAATGTTTCACGGGATGAGTTCCACGGTTGTAGTTGAATTCCGTAGTTCAAATTTTACAAATGTTCGATATCGAACCAGGTTATCTGCCTGTACCTTCTCATTCTTTTAAGTTCTCTACTAGTACCATATCAAGTGTAATAACTCTTTTTTCAAAGGATATAACAATATTCCGAGAAAGTTTCATACGCTTCCCTACTACAACAGAAAAGATACAGATCAATTGGCACAAAATGTGCGCATAAAATTAAAATAATAGACGCCGTAAATTATATTTCTTCAAATGAATTAATACATGTTATTATATATTGCGTTCTAAATTTATTTATGCTATACTAGTCGCTAACACTTCCTGTGTCGTTAGCTGGCGCAGTTTCTTTATAAGATACATATGAAAACCTACCTGCGCTTTACAAAAGGGGGATTCTCTTGCTCTTGCAAGATTGCACGATGAAACAAAATGCAAAAATCCTATGCCGAAATATGCTATACCGAAATATGTAAGCTATAACAGCTGATTTGGTAAATTAATTGTAAATAACTATTGTTCATGACTGTTGTGAATTGGCGCACCTTCTGCATTCATTCTTAAAAAAAAAAAATCTAACACATCTTTATAATTTATATAGAAATTTTAAAATCTATTTAAAACTTACCTTTCTCAACAATCTAAAGATGAATGAAGAGATGCTGGTTTAAATGTTTTGTGTGCAATTCAAAGTATTTTGCATTTTGCTAATATTAAATTTTCCTAAAAAACTTTGGAAAATACGAACAATTCTACACTTTCATCTTTATTTGATCAACACTTTCATGTAAGGTAATTTTTTTATGTTTCCTAAAAAAATTGCATTAACAAACTATTAACGAAAAATAATATAACTGGCAAAACAACGATTGCAGGGTTAGGGGCCGACATTAACCGGCGAAAGTTGTTATTTTGGCTAGTTTCCAGTACTTTTGGCTTTGTTAAATAGCCGACGAACTGATTTTTTTTAGTTAAGTAAGAGAGATTACTGGACCAACATGAACTATACTATACTTTTCTGGTGGGTGACTTAAATGGCTCTCCAGTCCAGCCGCCGTAGTACCGTTTCCTAGCTGCCTCTCTCTGCATATATGAAACCCTAAAGATATCCGAATCCGTGTTTCTAGGGATACGAGCTAGTGAGAAGCCCCTGAACTCTACTTTCAGTGCGAACCTTCTGATCCGGCACGAAGAGATATTGTGAAATCACGCGTTGGGTTACAGTGTTCAAATCAGAGATAAAGAAATTGTGTGAGGATTTTGTTTTGTTGGCACATACCGCCAATGTACTTTATCAGTCAACCCTTGGATTTCGGACACTCTATGTGAGACGAATGTCTGTAGTGAGGATGGCTGAGTTTTAATTAAATGTAAAACTGCATATTTCAGAGTCTGTCCGAAATGTAGTTTTTTCGAAATGTTGATTAAACATAGGCGCCATCTTGACCACTAGAAGATTGGCTTTGTATATAAGTATATGCAGCATCTGTACGACCGGATTTGCAGATGGCATTCGACTCAATGTTTACGTAACGTATGCTTATAGATGAGAGCTGTATTAGGTTGGCTTTGAAATTCGGCCAGCTAGTGTCCAGACGCAATGGAATCGATTCATCCTAATCTAGTTTTTAGATTCAAAGCTCTTGCAATAAGATTTTGCTTTCTCACTTTAGCTCGCCTTCAAACGGATGTTCTTAAGCTACCCAGGGGATACTTGGTCAAAGACCGGAAGTCGTGAGCTGCTTGAGTCATATGTAAAGGAATCGTTTCTGGCCACTCCGAAGTGAATGGTGATCAAAGAACTTTCCTCACTTGCGTGAACTTCTACACATGACTGCATCCTCCCGTTTAGAGAACTTTCCTCACTTGCGTGAACTTCTACACATGACTCCATCCTCCGATTAATAATGTTTCACTTTAAAATAAAGGTCTACCGCAAAATCCCAAAATGCCTCGATGCACTTTGAATTTGTATATGTAGGAATATGTCTTAATATATGTACATATGTACATACATATGTACATACATAAGTATGTATGTATGTATGTACAATAAAATTAATATAATAGAAAGTAAAAAGTGAGAGCCAAAAACTGAAAGTGTGCACTTTTTTGTTGCAGTTTGCTTTTTATTTGTTTTTGTTTGCACTGCTTTCAGTAATTCGCACTCGTTACCTGGTGCGTTGGCTGTGCGTCGTCCCTTTAGCACAGGATGTGGCGGCACTTCATTCCCACAACGTCTTAACAACAGCGGACTGATGGCATCGACGGTGTGATGGCAGCGAAGTGATTATAGCAGTGATGTTGTGGCAGCAACGGAGTGATGACAGTAATGGAAGCGGCTGAATAATGGCAGCACGAGAGTGACAATCACCATATATTAATCCTATTCAAAATATCTGCAACTTTTTGAAAAATCTTATTCGAAACCATCGAACTTCATCAAAATAAGGCCAAAAAGCTGGATTATGGACTTTGTGGGTTAAAATATCCGGAAAGAATACTAGAAATTGAGTGGGGAGCATACATCGATGTCTAGGGACAATAGTAGCAATAAAATGTAGGCCAAAAACCGCTAAAAGTATTGTAATTACTTTTGATTTATATAAATAATAATTAGTGTACGTAAACTTTTTTGATATAAATTATGCCCATCTTAAGCTTTAGCATTAACTTTTTTATTTATGTAAAAAAAATATTTTGATTTGCTAAATTTAATGTTAAATATACATCTTTTGCAATGGATAGAAAAAACACAAAGTTTATTAATTTTATAACAAATAAAAGTGTCGTAATTTAATAGAACTAGGTGTATGTAAACTTTATTGGTCCACTGTATGTCCGCCAGCTCAGTCCGCAATTTATAAATTTTGTCCCTTCTTGTTATTTCCGAACGTACATATATATGCATGTGCCTTATATACATACATACATGTCGGCTAGCCCAAACTCACACTTCGCCTTTCTTTCTTTTAGGTAGATACATATGTATATGGGTAAGTACCTCAGTAATAATAGTAAATGCCTCGGAGCATTAAAAAAATATGGTGAACCCTTTTCGGGCAGCTTAGATCAAATGAATTTTTTAGTAGAAGCCGAAGAAGCACTTAACTCTATCACCGCTTGTGATATGTTTGGTCGAGATATCACAAATACATTTTCGTTTATTAGAGGTTGGCTTCTTAACATTAGCAGTTTAAGACGATTGTGGCGCATATTGTTCCGGGAGGGATTTGAATATATCAAGACAAGAAGACTTTGCCAAGACGAACTAGAACACTACTTCGGACAGATTAGGAAAGGGGGAGGATTGAACTCAAGAACAACTCCGTCTATGTTTTCTGACCTTTTCCGCCAATCTTGGGGCCTTAGATATGTCAAATTCGTGACACGTGGCAATTGTGAATCTCTGTAGGGTAGAGATTTAGAGCTATTTTCTTTCAATACCCCTGAAAGAGTATGTAATGACCCTTTGATTCAGAATAGTTCTTGGCAAACATTTCAAGGTTTGCCAAGACCGTTCTTAGATAGCCCGTATAGTGTTAGGAATTGTATTGAAAGCGATTTCCTACAGCGAAATTCATTTGCATATTTTTGTGGTTATATGTATTATGAATATTTTAAATTACATAATTGTTCCCAACCTTTGCCACTTTTTGAAAAAGATCAGATCCCTGAAGACGCATTCACTTTTACAAAAGAAAAAGTGTACGATTCGTCAAATCTGGTTAAAGCTCCTGAATCCTTCATAGATTTTTTGAAAAAACTTGATGCTATATTGAATGACAATTTTGATTCTTGTTGTCATCTTATAGGATTTTCAAAAAAATTACATAGTACGATGGGAGATGTAGAGCCTTTTTATTGCTGCGAAAATTCACAACCCGACGTTCTAAAATACCTTTTTATAAGAATTAGAACATATTTTTCTTTAAGAATTTTTAATAGGCAGGCAGCCAACCCTCATTTTCGGCACATCAAATTTTTGTGCATTTCACATAGGTAACTACCTCCCCCTTTTAAAAGTTAGTTTAGGTATTTTAATATATTTAGTAGAGTTATAGGATTTTGGATACATCTATTGTGGGAGCTTAAAAATCTTATTAAATTATTTTGTGCAATATTTTTATTTAAATTATTAATTATGTTTATTTTAAGTTGTGAAGGTGAAAATAGGCCTACCGGGGAACCGAACACCTAAAAAAAAGTCGGTAACGCGCCTTATTGCAAACCTCAGGGGTGGTGTGGAAAATGCAAAACTTAAAGATTCAAAAATAAATTATTAAAAATATTTATAATGTTAATAAAATTTGTTTAATTTCGTTGGAATAAAGAATTTATGAGGAATACATATTGACTAATCTTTATTAAAAAGTTCGTTTACTATTACAAATTAAGCCCACAAATTTGCATTTTTTTACAATTATTTATTATCATGGTTCGTTTTCCTTTTTTGCATTGAAATGTCTTTTAACAAAAGTCTCACCAACAATCAATGGCACTACTAAACTAGCTTCTGCATACACCTTAACTGGTGAAGCTTCTTTCTTTATTTTACACCAAGAAATAGCCTTTTCATAAACGGCTCCATTTCTCATCAAATTCGCGTTGCATATGTGATGCTTTATAATACCGCCACCAATTTTAATCATTCCCGATTTGGTGGCTTTCACAGCCATAGTGTTTAGACGTTGCAAATCGGACAAAATACCATTTGATGTTCAACGAGAAATCGTAATGTCCCCCGTAATCCTGACGGCACTAGATTAGATGTGAATCCAAGGAATATTGTACAGCTATGTTTTCGTCTAATGAATTCATCTGTTTCATGTAAATCGGCTTCCTTCAGGTTTCATCGGCTGCTGCCTACAATCAAGCTAAGAATATTTTAAAATACATAAACCTTTGCGTAAAGAAATGGTTACATTACCATTAGATTGCCAATCCAAGATTAGTAGCTTGAAACTCCGTATTAACACACGACTCAAATAATTTTGAGTAATCAATTCCTTGATTCCAATAATAGCCCGTACGATGGGTGTGTTTTCTTGTATATTTTCACTTCATTTAAGTACCGCTTCTTTGGCGATATCTGGTTCAACGGACATTTTCTATTGTATAAAACCAATGTTCACTCCAATTATTAAACTTTAAATAAAATATTTAGTAACTTTATACAAACTAAACTTCGTTTTGATTTAATTTAAATGTTCGAATATGGAAAGCTGCACCTTTTATGTTTTCTGCCGGTCAAATGTAAATAAATACATTCAGAAGAAAACTCACCACCGAGAAATCTAAAAACAGGGCTGCTTTTTATTAATAAGAACTCACTACATAAAGAATATTTGACTATCAGTAAATGATATTTTTATGAGCGAAACATGACACACTATGACGTTTAAATCAAATATTAGTAAATATATGTCATTAATAAATAATTTCCTTTTATATTAAGCAACAATATTTATAGTTTTTGTTATTTAATAGAATAAATTTGCTAAGTATTTACTACTCAATATATACAGCACTGTGCAAGAATGATAGAATACAAGATTACGACACTAGTTTACCGTTAGTTTTTTTCGGTTTAGCTCTTGACAATTCTTACAAAAACAAATACATTGTGCAACAATTTCGTGACGTCACACTTCTGCCTAGAGAAGAACAAGCATAGAAATGCATACAAATTGTAAACAGAAAAGTAAACACTTTTGGAAATTCCCAAAATAATATTAATTCATTCGTCTTTGCAGGAAAAATTTCAGTGGAATGTTTAGAATATTGTTGCGAGAAAAGATATAAGTAGTTTTAGGCACATCCATAATAAATAGAGTGTGGAAATTGTTCAAATGAAGAAAACCAGTGAAAGTGTACTGTTGTATTTATTTAAATTTCCAAGCATAAATATATTAATTTTTTAAAATGAAATGTGCAGTGGCTTGTTGTAATAATTATTATGCAATTAAAGGATCGAAAACGAGTTTTTTCAGTTTTCCGGTCCATTTAAAAGTTGCCAAAAAATTGGTGTTATTTTGCAAAAGAAATGATATATTTAACACTAAATCCTCTTTAATAAAAATATGTTACAAATATATCTTCAATTTAATTTCACAATTCTTTTATCATAATTTCATACATCTGATAAATCTCAACTTATAATATATGTATATATTTATATACAACACAAGAAACGTCTTCTACATTTGAATCACAACTTAATAGACAATTTTATTATTTATAGGCCGATATATTTCTTTATAAATGATTCAAATCTTTTCACTCAACAATATTCAATCGCTTCACTAAAACTTTTCATTAAAATCGAAATAATTAATAATATTTTGCGAATTTACAAAAGTGTTCACTTTTCTGTTTACAATTTGCAGGCCATTTGACAGTTTTTCACTCTTGTTCTTCTCAACACGCAACTATGACGTATCATAATGGCGGTTGTCGTAATCTTGTATTCTATCATTCTTGGCACTGTGTTGCTACCTCTGAAAATCCAAGATGGCCGCTATTCACCCCTCAGAAAGCTACCACGAAAAGGTTATCTACTGTATATACTGTGGTAAGTACTAGCACTCCACTTCTCTGTATGTATGTATATTTTTTGCAGATTTGCTGTTATTATTATTATTTTTTATATTATTATATTTTTTGCGATTGTTTTTCATCTGAGTGCGGTGATCTCTATCACTTTACTGATTATTAGCGCGATTCTGTAAGCAGTCTCTAGTCGCTATTTGAGACATTTCAATTTGTGACTAGTTAGTATTTAATAAACAGTCTCTAGGGTTAGTCTCAAAATATTGTCTCATATTTGCAACCTGATAGTTAGCAGGTCACAAAATTAATCAAGAGTTCTTGTTTGCCACCTTGAATATACTAAAGAGAGGGACGATTCCGATTACTTTTGCGGTCGGGAAAAAAACACGAATTTCAGTATAATTGGCTATGTACGGATAAGGGAGCTTCTCTAGAGGAGGATAGTGCAAAAAAAATGTTGGTAACACTTATATTTTTTAAAATATTTCCGATTAAAAATTCAAAAATTTGTACTAACAATACATAATATTTCACAATGTTTCACTAAATTTTTTAAAAGTTTTTAACTTGTATATTTAAATATACACTCTAAACATTGAAATAAGTTCATATTTCACTCTTACTTTATTATATTTAAGCTAAGTTTATTAATTAAAAGGTTGGATTGTTTACAATTGTGAGGAAAACGAGCGTTGCCACGTCGTAAACATCAAATATGTAGGATTTTCAATCATTTTTCTTTCTTTGTGTTTTCGCATGATTCTTTTTTCTATATTAACTATACTAAAAAATACTTTCTAACATTTGTATACATATGTATAATATGCGATTTTTATTTAGTATACACCAGTAAGTAAAACTCTATGATAATATTATAAAATTTAATCATATCGAGGTGACTTTCTGGATTGGCGGCCTTCGGCCGCGCTTTAAAAAAATAACCCTGGTCGAGCCAATACTCAGGGTGACTGAAGTACTTTTGCGTAGTACTTCTTCAAAATTCTAAGTAAAGGGTGATTTTTTAAGAGCTTGATAACTTTAAAAAAAAAAAAACGCATAAAATTTGCAAAATCTCATCGGTTCTTTATTTGAAACGTTAGATTGGTTCATGGCATTTACTTTTTGAAGATAATTTCATTTAAATGTTGACCGCGGCTGCGTCTTAGGTGGTCCATTCGGAAAGTCCAATTTTGGGCAACTTTTTCGAGCATTTCGGCCGGAATAGCCCGAATTTCTTCGTAAATGTTGTCTTCCAAAGCTGGAATAGTTGCTGGCTTATTTCTGTAGACTTTAGACTTGACGTAGCCCCACAAAAAATAGTCTAAAGGCGTTAAATCGCATGATCTTGGTGGCCAACTTACGGGTCCATTTCTTGAGATGAATTGTTGTCCGAAGTTTTCCCTCAAAATGGCCATAGAATCGCGAGCTGTGTGGCATGTAGCGCCATCTTGTTGAAACCACATGTCAACCAAGTTCAGTTCTTCCATTTTTGGCAACAAAAAGTTTGTTAGCATCGAACGATAGCGATCGCCATTCACCGTAACGTTGCGTCCAACAGCATCTTTGAAAAAATACGGTCCAATGATTCCACCAGCGTACAAACCACACCAAACAGTGCATTTTTCGGGATGCATGGGCAGTTCTTGAACGGCTTCTGGTTGCTCTTCACCCCAAATGCGGCAATTTTGCTTATTTACGTAGCCATTCAACCAGAAATGAGCCTCATCGCTCATCGGACACGGACGCGAAACACATTTCGAACCGAACACTGATTTTGGTAATAAAATTCAATGATTTGCAAGCGTTGCTCGTTAGTAAGTCTATTCATGATGAAATGTCAAAGCATACTGAGCATCTTCCTCTTTGACACCATGTCTGACATCCCACGTGATCTGTCAAATACTACTGCATGAAAATCCTAACCTCAAAAAAATCACCCGTTATTTTACTACGTAATATTATTATTTAGTATTACTAAGTTGCTAATTAAATTTAAAAATAGCATATCCATATGCATGGAAAGATTGTTTATACTCATTTTAATTTGAAATATAATTTATAGAAGCTTGTTTTTGTTTGAACTAAGATTGTTAGAAAAGGAAGGGGAAATCAAGCGAAAAAGAGACATTTCAGCGAATTGCTCATATTTGCTTATTATCATATGGCACCGCCCCATTTTCTAATAATTGTAAGCACATAAATGATACTCACTACGAGTTTAAAAAGTAATTTTTAAAATAAAGATTTCTTAGGTAAAAAATCTGCAAAAAGTGTAAAATGTGGGTTCATTTAAATGTTTATAGTTTAATTTAAATAATTTTAAGTATCAAATGTGCGTAAAGTGTGTTTAATGTGGTGAAATAGCTTGTTGAGATATTCGAATTTTGGGAATTTTTGAACTTTGAAGTAGAATATATTTTTTAATCAGTAGGACTCTCTCTTTCCAACGACACCTTCAGATCGCGGCGGCAAAGAAATCGGTATTGTGCCTGAATAGAGATCATCATAGATATTAATCGATCGATGATACAGTCATCGTCTCTTGAGACGATTTTGCTATTCTGTAAGTGACAGTCACAAAATCTATTATATTTCATTATATAAAGATGTTTTTACACTTCAATGAAAGTAAATATGTCGATACCAAACATAATTTTTCTATACCACAGTCAAAAAACATAACTACCAAAAAAAATATATGTTGACTTTGTTTGATAGTGGTTACGAAATTTATGTAAAATTGATTTATTTTTCACCTTTTCGTGTTTGAGTTGCTTACAAAATATAAAAAACGACAATCGATTAATATCTACGATGATCTCTATAAAGTATATTCAAAATGGCAAACAAGAGTTCTTTTTAGTTTTGTTACCTGCTTTCAGGACACAAATTTGAGACAATATTTTAAAACTAAAGCTGAAATCACACGATTGGTCAAATGTACCAATTTTTTGTCATTTATATGTACAGATCGTGTGACAGCCAGAAAATATTTGGCATAAGGCAAATTAACAAAATTTTTGTGCAGATAGACCGATAAAATACGGCTCTGTTGTACCAATCATGTGAACTGTTGTAACGGGTGATTTTTTTGAGGTTAGGATTTTCATGCAGTAGTATTTGACAGATCACGTGGGATGTCAGACATGGTGTCAAAGAGGAAGATGCTCAGTATGCTTTGACATTTCATCATGAATAGACTTACTAACGAGCAACGCTTGCAAATCATTGAATTTTATTACCAAAATCAGTGTTCGGTTCGAAATGTGTTTCGCGTCCGTGTCCGATGAGCGATGAGGCTCATTTCTGGTTGAATGGCTACGTAAATAAGCAAAATTGCCGCATTTGGGGTGAAGAGCAACCAGAAGCCGTTCAAGAACTGCCCATGCATCCCGAAAAATGCACTGTTTGGTGTGGTTTGTACGCTGGTGGAATCATTGGACCGTATTTTTTCAAAGATGCTGTTGGACGCAACGTTACGGTGAATGGCGATCGCTATCGTTCGATGCTAACAAACTTTTTGTTGCCAAAAATGGAAGAACTGAACTTGGTTGACATGTGGTTTCAACAAGATGGCGCTACATGCCACACAGCTCGCGATTCTATGGCCATTTTGAGGGAAAACTTCGGACAACAATTCATCTCAAGAAATGGACCCGTAAGTTGGCCACCAAGATCATGCGATTTAACGCCTTTAGACTATTTTTTGTGGGGCTACGTCAAGTCTAAAGTCTACAGAAATAAGCCAGCAACTATTCCAGCTTTGGAAGACAACATTTACGAAGAAATTCGGGCTATTCCGGCCGAAATGCTCGAAAAAGTTGCCCAAAATTGGACTTTCCGAATGGACCACCTAAGACGCAGCCGCGGTCAACATTTAAATGAAATTATCTTCAAAAAGTAAATGCCATGAACCAATCTAACGTTTCAAATAAAGAACCGATGAGATTTTGCAAATTTTATGCGTTTTTTTTTTTTAAAAGTTATCAAGCTCTTAAAAAATCACCCTTTACAAGTCAAGTAAATACAAAAAATGGACAAATGTACCGATAATTTTATCTGCCACTGCAGGACCAATCACAGTGACCAATCAATTCAAATAAAGCCAAAATTATGTTTTTTTTATTTTTATTATCCTAGGAATACTTAACACCTGGCTGGAATTTCAATATTTACTGTTTGGCAACTCTATGATTACTAAACTAATAATAATAAATAATTATTAAACTTGGCAGCACTGATATCTGCAAAAACAATTGATGCACCACTGCTCTTTATTCCATTTGTCCGTTATTAAACAAGTCACTACATCTATTGGTGAGTATAAATATTTATGATAAGTATATATATATTTATTTATTTACATTTAATATATTAATATTGTTCATTTATTTTTGAGAACATGGATACAGATGAAGATGAAATCCTTGATAATTTGACTACCGCAATATGCGAAAATATATCCAATATGTCTGCAGAACCAACACCAACGCCAGATAAAAAGAGAAAGCGTTTTAAAGTTACAACGGCATGGTCCTCGGAAGATGTGTTCAATTTAATAGAAATAATAAAAAAAACATCCTTGTCTGTGGGAATATTCTTCATCAGACTACAGAAGAGAGAGAACGCATGGAGAGAATATTAATTTGGAGAGACTAATTCAGGAATATAATTAAAAGTGGCTTCGTTCATGCGAAGATAATTTTTAAACAAATATTTTTGATTGTTCACTTCACGAAACTCGCGCAGAGTTTTTGCATACGCGCCGTCAGTACTTCTCTTCTGAAGCCAATCAAGCACCCAAACACTTCGCTTCTTCAATGTTCGTTTTTCTTTTATTTGTTTCTTTTTATTAATTAGGTGTACACAAATACACATAATTGCCACTATTTTCTTTTTTCTTGATGAAGAATCATTATATTTAGAAATTATAAAATTACGTTCAAGTATATGTAATTATGTATTCAAAGCTTATCAGCTATCTACTTTATTTAAGATGACAAGCCCAACCATGTGACAGGGTTGCACAAATGTCTGCCTTATTATTGAAGTGTACAAATCAGTACAGAAAAATTCTGGCTCAAGTACGCCAATCGAGTGAACACTGAAAATTGATCGGTACACAAAATTTATTTTGTACAAATTTGTACAGAAAAATTTTGTCAAAATCGGTACATTTGACCAATCGCGTGATCTCAGCTTAACGCTAGAGACTGTTTATTGAATACTAACTAGTCACAAATTGAGACTTTACTTGAAAATGTCTCAAATAGTGACTAGAGACTGCTTACAGAATAGCGCTAATAACACTGGATCACAAATTTGAATTTGTTTTTTATTCCACGGATGCCACTATCCAATTTGTATGTGAAATGGCTCGCTGATTTCGAAATTCGAGTAATTTTTTTTTTATGGAAAAGTTTTTGAGATATTTGCAATTTACCGTTATTCGACCAAAATAAAAGGTGTCTTCATTTAATCATGTATATCTCACTGACCAGTTGAGCAATCTTACTGCAAATTATAGAAAATAAAAGTGAATGAAATTTCCTAAAAATATTGTCTACTCCATTTTTCCATAGGCCTTATAAGTTCTGAGAAATTGATTAATCACTTCGTTTTTTTAAATTTTTTTATGAAAAAATTAAGAAAAAATAAACTTTGGCAAGGTAAAAATTTTAAAACAAAAGATATTTTTTAAATTTTTTTATTTTATATGAAGTCCTGTTTCTTTATAAAAAACTAAGCTACCAACGAACAAAATCCATGGATAAATAGGAAAGTTGTACATGATCAAATAAATATATCCAAATCACGCAAAGTCAATGTATACGTATATGCGTATGTAGTGTGTAAAGTAGGGGTGGGATTGTTTTCGAATATCATTAGAATAAACTAATAACGCTATTCGTTTAAAAAAAATCAAATAATACTTTTAGAACAGTAATACTCAAATACTGTTGTAGTAGGTAGTTTGCATCGAAAGCAAGAGGTGTCAGGTTCGAAACCCCTGTAGTCATGTTAATTTGCTTAACATGTGTGTAGGTATACAGGCAGATTTTCGTAGAGTAATTAGTTGCGGAAAATTCCTAATGCAAATAAATTTAATTCAACATGCATACCTTCATGCACACACACATATTTTGGTAAATTCATTAATTTTTTAAGGCCAACATCAACAGCAGGTAGTATTTTCTTTTCCCGGCTCGTTAATATGAAGGAACTTTTTTGTTTAGGTAGGTTTTGCCTTCTTTATTTTTTCGCGATCAAGCTATATATAAGGATAAATGCCCCTTGAAAGTTCATAATATATGTAAGGCTCGCCGGTTCTAGTTTATAATTACAATATAAGAAACCGTGAGCTATTTTTAAAAATAAAATGAATAAACGTACGCGAGAATTTGAGTGTACCAACGATCCGGATATGTTCTGTTACATATGCGGTGAATATACTCTTGTACGGCATCGGAGGCAGTTTAGAGATTCGATCCAATCCATTTATTCAAAATATTTTGGTATTGAGCCTAAAAATATTGATAAACCATGGACTCCGAATATTTTGTGTTCCTTGTGTCGAATAATATTGGTTCAATGGGAATCAGGATCAACAAAGTACGTATTAAAATTATGAAAGTATGCTTCTTTTTATTTAATAGTAATTTTTAATTTTTTTCTTTTTCAGGCGATACATGAAATTTAATGTACCAATGATATGGCGGGAACCTACATGCCACTCAGAAGATTGTTATATTTGTATGACAAAAGTACTTGGCTTTGGAAAATCAATAAAAGTGATTTATGCTAACGTACCTACCGTTTCATTGCCAGTTCCACATTCAGCTGAAGTTGCGTATCCAGTTTCGTTGTCAACAGCAGTATTTGAAAGATCATCTGAATATGGGAAATCAAGTTTTAATGAATTTTTAATGGAAAATGAGAGAAACGTTCTATCACAAGCGCAACTAAACGATTGGATTAGAGATTTGGAATTATCCAAGGAAAAAGCTGAGCTACATGCCTCTCGTATGCAACAATTTCAATTCGTATCAGCCCATGTTAAGGTGACATATTATAGAAATCGTCACGAACCATTTGCCAAACACTATACGAAGGAAGACAATGTATGCTATTGCAAAGACATTCCAGGATTATTCAAAGAGTTTGGTCAACCATATGATTCCGAGGAGTGGCGATTGTTCATAGACAGCAATAAACTGAGCTTGCAAATGGGATAGCCGAGCTCGTAAAGACCACTATTGCATTAAGGATTGGCCGGAAAGAGTTGAATTTACAATTGGTGTGGATAATATCAAATACGTCCCACTAGTAAAGAAGGAAAAAATCATTCTTCTGCCATCGCACATCAAGCTCGGCCTCATTAAAAATTTTGTTAAGGCGTTGGACAAAGAAGGCAAAGTATTCAATTATTTGCAAAATTTTTTCCCAAATATTTCCCAGGCCAAGATAAAAGAAGGTATATTTGTTGGACCCCAAATAAAAAAGTTGATAAATAATGACCAATTCAAAGGACTATTGTCACCAGTTGAGGCAGCAGCGTGGGATTCCTTCGAAGTGATCGTTTCTTCTTTTCTCGGTAAACACAAAAGTCCAAACTACGAGAAGAATGTGAGCGACTTAATCAAAAATTATGCAGAAATTGAATTATATAAAATTTTATAATTTACTTATTTACATTTTTTTTTTCTCCAGGCGTAAATATGTCTTTAAAAATTCATTTTCTGTATTCCCATTTAAGTTTTTTTCCGGCAAATCTCGGAGACGAAAGTGACGAGCATGGCGAAAGGTTTCTCCAGCAAATGAAATTAAATGAGAATCGATACCAAGGTTTCTGGGACGTCATAATCATTTCGACTATAATGTAAGAACATCAACTTAAGACAAAAATAACACATTGTTTTAATATGTATTAGTAATATATAAATAAATGAGTTTATAAAAACTAAAAACGACATGAAAATTGACTTTTTACTTAACAGAAACAGCGCATAGCTAGATATCCCACCCCTACTTTACACACTACATACGCATATACGTATACATTGACTTTGCGCGACTTGGATGTATTTATTTGATCATGTACAACTTTCCTATTTATCCATGGATTTTGTTCGTTGGTAGCTTAGTTTTTTATAAAGAAACAGGACTTCATATAAAATAAAAAAAAAAAAATTAAAAAATATCTTTTGTTTTAAAATTTTTTCCTTGCCGAAGTTTATTTTTTTAATTTTTTCATAAAAAAATTTAAAAGCACGAAGTGATTAATCAATTTCTCAGAAATTATAAGGCCTATGGAAAAATGGAGTGGACAATATTTTTAGGAAATTTCATTTACTTTTATTTTCTATAATTTGCAGTAAGATTGCTCAACTGAGACACCTTTTTTTTTTTTTTGGTCGAATAACGGTAAATTGCCAATATCTCAAAAACGTATCCATAAAAAAAAATTTATCTGATTTTCGAAATCAGCGAGCGATTCCACTTACAAATTGGATAGTGGCGTTCATGGAACATTTTTGCTGTAAACCAATGTAATCAGTAAAGTGAAAGAGATTACTGCACTCAGATGAAAAAGAATCGCAAAAAAAAAAAAAAAGAAAAAACGTTAACTTCGGCTGCACCGAGGCTTATATACCCTTCACAGGTGCATTTCTTTTAGTAACTGTGTGTTGAGTTTGTATAGAAGCTATATGCTTCAGTAATCCGATCTGAACAATTTTTTCGGAGAATTTATTGTTACCTGAAGTTGTAATCCATGTCAAATTTCGTGAAGATACCACGAACGTGGTTTCATACAATCCCTTGATTCCGCTCGTTTGGTTTTTATGGGAGCTATATGCTATAGTGAGCCGATCTGAACAATTTCTTCCGATATTATATTATTTCTATGAAAAATAACTCATACCAAATTTCGTTAACATATCTTGTCAAATGGGAAAGTTTTCCGTACAAGATCTTGATTCCGATCCTTCAGTTTGTATGGGAGCTATATGTTTTAGTGGAGCGACATCGGCAGTTCCGACAAATGAGTAGCTTCTTGAGGAGAAAATGACGTTTGCAAATTTCAAAACGATATCTTAAAAACTGAGGGAGTAGTTCGTATATATATAAACATAATGATCATTTATATATATACTTTATAGGGCCTCCAACGCTTAATTCTGGGTGTTACAAACTTGTTCAGGGTATAAAAATATTAGTAATAACAACAAACCTAAAGAAATATGCATATATACAGAGAAGTGGAGTGGTAATACTTAATACCATATACCAACCTAAGCTTATAATAGCAAAAGAAAAAGGAAAAGGGAAGTATCGTGGATGCTCATAACTAATACCTAAAACACAAAAAAAGAGAATATACAATAGTACAAGAAAATAAAAGAAAGAAAGGCGAAGTGTGAGCTTGGGCTAGCGGACATGTATGTACATACGTATGTAAGACATATATATTAGGGTGTCCGTTATTTCCCAAATTTATTTTTGAGTCTACAGCGCCCTTAAAATTTTTAGTAAATGCCCTAAAAAAAATTATGAAACCCATATGTGCTCTTAATATTGATGTTGTTGTTGTTGTTAACGGTTTGCTAATCCCCGTTAGGATGGTAAGGGTTGTTTGTGTTGTCGTCGAGGTCATCTAACGGTAGGCCCAAGAAACGTGCTGTTTCGACGGGGTCGGACCAGAGGGAGAAGGGTGTTAAATGGGTTGGGTTTGTAGGGCATGCAAAGAGGTTGCCAGTATCATGCGGAGACTCGTTGCATGCAGGACATACGTTAGGTATGTCGGGGTCGATTCTGGATAAGTAGGAGTTTAACCTGCTACGGTATCCAGAACGAAGTTGCGCTAGGGTCACTCGCGTTTCTCGCGGCAACTGGAGCTCCTCGTCTGCAATAGGTGGTGGTTTGACTCCAAGAACGCCATTCACGGGAAGGGAGTCGGTGAAGGTGTTGATGGCTCCACTGTGAATGGCTGTCAGTGCCTGCTGATAGTTTGTTGCGTCCGAGGTCTGGTCGGCGTATTGTTCGATGTCGTCGACATAGTCGAGGAATGACCTCTTCATGCTCCTGGGAGGCGGTTCCGCTTCAAGCAGGTGGGTGCAAGGGTAATTCCTACGGAAACAACCCAGCAGGAACTGCCTGGAGAGGAGTTGATTATGCTCCTTTACAGGTAGCATGCGCGTCTCACTGTGGAGGTGTTCAATGGGAGACATCAAGAGGCATCCCGTCGTGGTCCAGAGTGCTGTATTCTGACAGGTCTGAAGTTTCCTCATCTGCGTACCACTGCATCCAGGCGACCATATTGGTGCTGCGTAGTTGAGGACCGGCCGGCCGATTGCCTTGTAAGTTGCCAGCAACGTTTCTTTGTCTTTTCCCCATGTGCTGCCGGCTAGCGACTTGAGGATTTTGTTGCGGCTCTGTACCTTGGCGATAATTGCGGTCGTGTGGGGAGAGAAGGAGCATAGACTATCGAGGGTTACGCCTAAAATCTTAGGGTTATTGACAGTCAAGATTTTGACGCCATCGAATACAATATTAAGTTCAAGTCTATACTCCTTCGTCCAGTTTGTAAATATGGTCGCTGTGGGTTTGGTGGGTAAAAGTTGGAGGTTTCGTGCAGTGAGGAAACGAGAAAGGTGGGAGAGGTAGCTGTTTACTTTCGAACACATGCCATCGATTCCATTGCCCGACGTCAATATCGTGCAGTCATCTGCGTACGAGGTTTTGGAAACCCCCTCTGGTGGTTGAGGAAGTTTCGAGATATAGAAGTTAAACAGTAGCGGGGAGAGGACACCACCCTGCGGAACCCCCTGTTTAATTCTTCTCAGTTTAGATGTTTCACCTCGAAATAGTACGGATGACTGACTACCGTTCAGATAGTTCATGGTCCACCTCTTTAGCCCTGGAGGGAGAGTGGTTTTTTCGATGTCCTGCAGTAGCGTTGTGTAATTGACCGTGTCGAAAGCTTTTGACAGGTCCAACGCTACGAGGATTGTTCTTTCGCAGGGTGGTTTCTGGTTGAGGCCACGAACTATCTGGGCGTTTATGACGCTAAGTGTTGTGGTGGTGCTGTGCACTTCGCGGAATCCATGCTGGTGGCTGGCTAGGCTCAGGTGGTGAGTGAAGGTCGGGTGTAACAAGGCTTCAAGTGTCTTCGCTACTGGGGAGAGGAGAGTTATCGGACGATAAGATTCCCCTTTGTTGGCGGGTTTCCCAGGTTTCAGTAGCGGGACCACTCTTCCGACTTTTCACACATCGGGTATTTGAAGAGTGGTGAGCGACAGGTTGAAGACCTTGGTGAGATATTTTACTCCCGTCGAGCCTAGATGCTTTAACATTAGCATGTTGATTCCATCAGGGCCAATGGATTAGGCGATTTCAGGCCCATTTAAAGCATTTTGTAAGCTAATCTCAGCCATACCGGCAATTACAACATCGTCTCCTGCACTATCGCTGTCGCTCTCTGGATGTGCCGTTTTCTGTGACGGCTCTGAATTAACACGACTACAAAACACTTTTCGCGGTCTTCCTCTATTTCCCATTCACATCAGCTTTGGCCTACCTGACGCTCTCCGAATTTCTTCTAATTCACAATCGGCAACTGCTGTTGGTTCGCTAATTCCGTTTTCATCGGTTTGAGAATGAGAAAAATCTACAAATTTACGACAATTACTGTAATTCTCTTCAAGAATTTTAAGTGGTAGTCACTAGTTTCATTTATTGGATTCGAAATCAGTTGAAGTTCGCTAACAAACCGGACATCACGTGCACATATGACTTTATGCGCTTTCGGTATCCATACACGATAACCCTTTGTTTCTCTGGGATACCCAACAAACACACCTTCTTGACATCTAGGCGCCAGCTTATTTTTATCTGGTATTTTATCAAGCACCATTACCTTTGATCCAAACGACTTGAAGTGTTTAACACTTGGCTTTACCTTATTTACGCATTCATAAGGCGATTTCCCACCTAATGTTCGGGATGGACATCTGTTTCTTATATGGCAAGCAGATACCACAGCTTCTAACCAAAAAGTATGACTGAGGCCAGACTGCAATAACAAACACCTAGTCATGTCCAGTGTTCTATTCATTCGTTCTGCGACTCCATTCTGTTGAGGTGTCCTGGGAACACTTAGCCGACGAGCTGTGCCACATTCTGAAGATACTTATCAAAATCATTATTTAGATACTCACGTCCATTATCGGACTGCAAACATTTAATTTTAAACCCAGTCTGTCTTTCCATGAAACTTTGGTACATCTTGAATGCTTCGAAAACGTCAGACTTCTGCCTTAGTAAGTATATTTCGCACCACCTTGTACAATCATCTATAAAGGTGACAAAATATCGAGCTCGTCCAATGGATTCTTCTCTGAACGGTCCCACAACATCAGAATGCATAGTTCTCATTGGTTCTGAACAAGGCACTCTGCCTCTATTGAACGGTAACGCAGACATTTTGCCTAATATACGCACTTCACACTGCATCAGTTGCTTCACCTCGCCAATTTCAGAGACAGGAACTATGCCATCTCTTACCAATTTTGATAAATCAGCCCCGTTAAGATGACCCAGATGATACTGTCATTTCAACAGTTTGGAGCATTTCGCCTGAATAGAAGCACACTCGCTGCTTTCTCTGATATAATATAAATCACCCATGCGATCAGCAATTAAAGTAATTTCATCACTTGCGTTGGATACAAACGCTCCATCTTTGGTAAATGTCACTTTATGTCCCTTGATAGTAATTTTTGCCACCGAAACTAAATTTGTGCGCAGTTCCGGAACCAACAACGTATTTTGTAACTCAACTACTCGCTGGTCATCTGCGCCTGTCACTGACAAATTAACCACAGCTTCACCTCGTACATCTGCACACGCCTGCCAAATTCAACTTAACTTTGGATGATTTTTCCACGGTCTTAAACATGCACTCGTCACTACACATATGAGCAGTACACCCACTATCCAATACCCAAGCTCGTCTTCCACGCATATCCCCAAGAAATTTTTCTTCTATTGCTGAATGATATGCTGCATACGTTTCATCAACACAATATGCCAAATGTTTGGAATTATTGGAATCTTTTCCGTGAATACCATTATTACTCCTAACAGAGCAAGAGATCGCCTTGTGCCCTAATGCGCCGCACTTAAAGCATCGGAATTCTCTTTTATTCTTTATAAACTTTTTCCTACTCAGCTTATCTTGCACATGTGATTTCGTGGCCATAGCCATTACTGTATTACCAGCCCCTCTATTATTTTTATTTTCAGTACCTCAGCTGATGGAAGCGCATCGCGTGATTCTATTGCGCACCGAAAGTTTTCATAAGTAGGCGGTAAACTATACAATAGCATGATACATAACAGATTACCGTTTATCTGTACATTCATGCTCTCCAACTTATCTACCGCATCGAAAAATTTCGCCATGTGCTCTTTCACGTCATCGCTTTCATCTAACTTTTGCAACATCAACCGCTTCAATAATGTTGCTTTTCGTGCCGGTCCTTTTGACGCATAAATCGATTCTAGTTTCAGCCAAACTTCCCGCGAAGTCTTACAACCCCTGGCTTGCTTTAGTTCGGATGGCTGAATAGACAAAACCAAATCTGCTTTAGTTTTCTTGTCAGCTTTCAACCAAGCGCTTCTTGCTGCAGTGTCAGTCTGTGCCGGCATCAAATTAGAACCATTTACGTACTCCCACAAATCATTTTTAGTCAGCAATGCTTCCACTTGCATGCTCCAAGTGTCGAAATTGTCCTTGGAAAGCAACTCGATCCGAGAAGATGTTGACGAAGTAATCGTAGCCATTACTTCAGCCGTATCAAAGCACCTGCTAGCTTTACTGATTTCAATTTTTGGCAAAAACGCTTCTGAATTCTCAATATCACTCATTAGTCTTACAAACTCTCAAAATTTAAACAAATTTGCGATCCTGGGCCCATAACCTGATAGGATTGCAGAGATAATTAGTATATATTTAGAGACAAACTAAAAGTTGATGTTCACTCCACGAGGTTTTAATCCAGAAGAAATTGTTATATTACAAGAAAAATTTAAGAACGAAGTAATAACTAATACTTATACATGTAAATGTAAGAATGACAGTATGTAAAGAATGTAATGACGTAAATAATGTAATGACATGCATAGTGTTAGGTAAACGACTATCTTCAACATTATGAGTAAAAAAGGTAGCATTTGAAAAATACTTTGATATATAGTATATATGTATGGCGACTTTAACGCCAGGGTGGGCAAAGAAGGTATCTTTGGCACTACGGTCGGCAAATTCAGCCTCCACGACGAAACATACCCAAATGGTTTGAAGCTGATCGACTTCGCCGGGGCCCGAAATATGGTTATCTGCAGTACTAGATTCCAGCATAAGAAGATTCATCAAGCTGCCTGGCAGTCTCCGGATCGAAAAATCACCAACCAGATCGATCATGTTGTGATAGACGGAAGACACGTCTCCAGTGTTTTAGATATCCGTGCGCTCCGAGGTCCTAACATCGACTCGGACCACTATATTGTTGCAGCCAAAATTCGCACCCGCCTCTGTGCAGCAAAAAACGCACGCCAACAAACACAAGGAAGGTTCGACGTCGAGAAGCTGCAATCACAACAGACAGCCGAAAGATTTTCTACTCGGCTTGCACTCCTGCTCTCTGAGAGCACTCGTCAACAACTCGGTATAAGGGAACTGTGGGACGGCATTTCAAACTCCTTACGTACAGCTGCAACCGAAACCATTGGTTTTCGGAAAGTGCAAAAGAACAGCTGGTACGACGAGGAGTGCCGTGTCGCAGCGGAGAGAAAATAGGCTGCCTATCTCGCAACGTTACGATCGACCACAACACGTGCGGGATGGGATAGATACCGAGAGTTGAAGAGGGAAGCGAGACGCATTTGTAGACAGAAAAAGAAAGAGGCCGAAATGCGTGAGTACGAAGAGCTTGATAAGCTGGCCGACAGGATAATGCTCGAAAATTCTACGAAAAGATGCGGAGGCTTACATAAGGTTTCAAGACCGGATCATACTCTTGTAGAACCCCCCAAGGTGATCTAGCCACCGATACCCAGAGCATACTTAAATTATGTAGGGAACACTTCTCCAGCCTGCTGAATGGCAGTGAACGCACAACACCAGGAGAAAACGAACCCGATACCCCAATCGACGACGATGGAGTGGACGTACCATTGCCCGACCATGAAGAAGTTCGAATAGCAATTGCCCGCCTGAAAAACAACAAAGCGGCAGGGGCCGATGGATTACCGGCCCAGCTATTCAAACACGGCAGCGAAGAGCTGATAAGGTGCATGCATCAGCTTCTTTGCAAAATATGGTCGGATGAAAGTATGGCCAACGATTGGAATTTAAGTGTGCTATGCCCAATCCATAAAAAAGGAGACCCCACAATTTGCGGCTACTACCGTGGGATTAGCCTCCTCAACATCGCATATAAGGTTCTGTCGAGCGTTCTGTGTGAAAGATTAAAGCCCACCGTCAACAAACTGATTGGACCTTATCAGTGTGGCTTTAGACCTGGTAAATCAACAACCGACCAGATATTCACCATGCGCCAAATCTTGGAAAAGACCCGTGAAAGAAGAATCGACACACACCACCTCTTCGTGGATTTTAAAGCTGCTTTCAACAGCACGAAAAGGAGCTGCCTTTATGCCGCGATGTCTGAATTTGGTATTTCCGCAAAACTAATACGGCTACGTAAACTGACGTTGAGCAGCACCAAAAGCTCCGTCAGGATCGCGAAGGACCTCTCCGAGCCGTTCAATACCAAACGAGGTTTCAGACAAGGCGACTCCCTATCGTGCGACTTCTTCAATCTGCTGCTGGAGAAAATTATTCGAGCTGCAGAACTTAATCGAGCAGGTACAATCTTTTACAAGAGTGTACAGCTGCTGGCGTATGCCGATGATATTGATATCATCGGCCACAACACCCGCGCAGTTAGTTCTGCTTTCTCCAGACTGAACAAGGAAGCAACGCAAATTAGTCTGGCAGTGAACGGGGGCAAGACGAAATATCTCCACGTCACTGTTGACAGTCATAACTTTGAAGTTGTAGATAATTTCGTCTATTTAGGAACCAGCATTAACACCACCAACAATGTCAGCCTGGAAATCCAACGCAGGATTACTCTTGCCAACAGGTGCTACTTCGGACTGAGTAGGCAATTGAAAAGTAAAGTCCTCTCTCGACGAACAAAAGCCAAACTCTATAAGTCGCTCATAATTCCCGTCCTGCTATACGGTGCAGAGGCTTGGACGATGATAACAACCGATGAGTCGACCTTACGAGTTTTCGAGAGAAAGGTTCTGCGAAAGATTTATGGTCCTTTGCGCATTGGCCACGGCGAATATCGCATTCGATGGAACGATGAGCTGTACGAGATATACGACGACATTGACATAGTTCAGCGAATTAAAAGACAGCGGCTACGCTGGCTAGGTCATGTTGTCCGGATGGCTGAAAACACTCCAGCTCTGAAAGTATTCGACGCAGTACCCGCCGCGGGAAGCAGAGGAAGAGGAAGACCTCCACTCCGTTGGAAGGACCAAGTGGAGAAGGACCTGGCTTCGCTTGGAATATCCAATTGGCGCCACGTAGCGAAGAGGAGAAACGACTGGCGCGCTGTTGTTGACTCGGCTTTAATCGCGTAGGCGGTGTCTACGCCAGTAAAGAAGATCTGCACAAAAATTTTGTTAATTTGCCTTATGCCAAATATTTTCTGGCTGTCACACGATCTGTACATATAAATGATTTCAGCTTTACAAATGTTCATGTAGCAGGCTTAACGTCGTCATTTACCGTTCACTGAGAGAACTTAAAACAATGAGAAGGTGCAGGTTGGACAGGGAAAATTTGTAAAATTTGAAACGGGGAATTCACCTCATCCCATGAAATGTTAACATTGTTTTGATTTTAGCAGAAGGGAATCTGCAGAATTATAACTTTATCATTATCAACCCGGGAATATATACCTTTATTTTTTTACACCTTTTTATGTGTTTATACTTTTTTGTTTTTGTATTTTTTATAAATTTACCTACATTATGAGTAAAAAAGTTAGCATTTGAAAAATATGTACTTTGATATCTAGGATTTCCTTAGATAATTCATGCAATGGCACCACGAGAGAATCAAACAAGCATAGAATTGCGTTTTGCCGTCGGCATTTTCTAAACGCAATCAACATTTTTTCAACGAGGGAATTATGTTAATAAATATGTAGAGATTTGTTTAGAGATCAGTATATCTTGATTTCTTTGACTTGTTTGGCCCAATTAAAAAGTTTCGATGATTACGAAAATATCAAAAAGTTGTTAATATTATACCTATAAAGCAAAAATTATTTTTGTATTTAATTTTTAAATTATAATTTAATAAATTAATTTACTATTTGAAAATACATATATAAGTTTAAAGATAAGTAAGAGACCACTGTTTACATACAGAGCAATGTCCACGAAAAGAAAAATGGAAGAAGTTAAGCAGAAAATAAAAATGTCACAGTTTTATGCGTGATAGTTTTTTTATTAAGAAAAATTGGAGGAATTATATTTTTTTCACAAATGTAGAATTGATAATATGCGAAAATTAAGGCAAAGAAGCGGTTTTCCTACCTGTTTAACAAATTTAGCATATTTTGGTTAGGAACTGCAAATTGTACATAAATATACACTTATTGGATTAATTATTTAATTTTTTTGCCTTTTGGCTTCTTTTTTCATAGGTTTATATGCAATCATATTTATTGATATGAGAATAATTTTGCCAATTTGTGTGAATGTATGTAAAGTATTATATTATAAAACGTGCTAATATAAATTAAATTTATCACAACAACATCATTCATATTATTTGTGAATACTCATGTATTTGCACATGCACGCATGTGCGCATTCAGAACTTCAAATCATAATTTTATCGCTTATAAATGTACCACAAGCGCGAGTTAAGGAACGTATTCCTGATGATATAAACGGAATATATCACAACAACCTTGAGTTTGAATACCACAACAACCTTATCTTTACAAAGTAAGCAAACAATATATACATACATATGCATGTAAACAAACCTAAATAAGTAATATAATATACATCTGTTTCTAAACAAACCATCCACTACTAGTAATAAGCAAACATACTAGTTAGTATAAATAGAAATAAGAACCGTGTTTTAAGTTAGAGTACTACTAAAGAGTACACATTTCGGAGCGGTTCAAAAATATATTAATTTGACTAATTTTTACTTCTTGTAAAAATTAACTGGGGGCTCAACCGGGATGGCAAATTTCTTTGCTATCCAAAAAACCAGATTTTATTCTGAAAAGAATAAATCAAAAAATGTCACAGGGAGTAGGACTTCCAGCACTAAATGCCTGAAAAAAGGGTAAAAATAATTGCCAATGGATATTACTATAAATCCTTTAACAGCGGAAAATACTTCCAGAGTGAATCAATAGCAGACAGCGGCGAATTCACCAAGATTCGCAATAGATCCTAAAACAGCGAACAACGTTGATTCCTGGATAAGATAGAACAAAAATACCACATTCCCACCAAGAGGAGACACCAGCATCACTACATATCAAATTAAAGGATGGAAAATAAAAAACAAATGCTAACAAAGAAATCTTTGGGATCAATTTCAACAACGACAACCTCAATCAGCCCCAATGGACGTGGATCGACTTTGTCAAAGAAAAAATTCAGCAATTGTTAAATGACGGAAAAACACAGCTAATTATTTCGAAAAAAGGCACCGAAAACAAGGCAAGTCAAAAAGGAAAATGGTTGTTGAATTCTAGAAAATTAGCGCTAATTCAAAACTAAATTATAAGAGGAAAGTATACATCATATGAAACACAAAAAAATAGTTAAGGATACAGTATAAAAAGGTATTAATTATAAACATAAAAAAATTAATCAAACACATACAATAATTAATAATTATTCGCCTACTGCAAGCCTTGATGTTTTAAAATGAGGACATTTCATTTTAACAGAGGGGAGATACCTCTAGAACTTTCAAACAATGAACAAAAATGTTTCGTTCTAATTAATTGAAAAACTATTCACAAGTATAGTTACGAAGTTTCATTGGCCTACTCTGAATATATACCAAAACTTTAAAGCTCGTTTCCTCGAAACTAACTTTTTTTTATCCGGCCGTCAAAATTGCGAACGAATTTGCTAACCGATTTACATGAAATAAAGCTTCTTTATAGACTATTTAATTCTTAAGTACAGTTGTTTAACTATTTTGATGTTGAAAACCACAGGAAAAAATGGCACTATTTTCAAAATCCAGGCCTACATCCCCAAATTTTTCGAAATTCTCAAAACCCTTCTACTATGCACTTAATAAGAGCTTCATGATTAAAAAAACATTTACCTTTTTCGTTTTAGATAAGAAGTCTAGCTACAAGGTTGACAGCCGCAAAAAATTTCAATCAACGGGATCTTTGATATTTCCGCCATTTTTTTTTTCTTTTACATAAAATAATTTCCATTTTGTAGTTTAATAATACCTCTTAAAAAATAAGGTGACATTTGAATTTAAACTGCGCGCGTCGAAGGATTTGGAGAATTATGTTTTTTTAGGTTGGTAGTACTGTCAGTCACATTTATGTCAATTTTCATGTCAAAATATTTATTAGTGTTTGAGATACGTGTCGTTTTTTGAGCTGCTAAAAGTGAGTTTTTCGTTTTTTGCGATGTCGAAATTTGTTGAACAAAGAATTTGCATTAAATTTTGTTTACGGAATCAGTTTTCTGCTGCGGTTACGTTGAGAATGGTGCAGAAAGTCTTTGGTGATGAGGCTATGTCAAAAAAAAATGTTTACAAGTGGTATAATGAGTTCCAAGCCGGCCGTGAACGTGTCGAAGACGAAGAGCGTCCAGGGCGACCATCAACCTCAACCGACGAAGCTCATGTTCAACAAAGCAAAGATTTGGTGTTGAAAAACCGTCGATTAACAATTAGAGACCTTGTTGATGAAGTTGGCATATCGAAAAGCTCGAAAACATTGAATTGTTTGGAAAAAAAGGCGTCGCGTTGAAGTGTGTGAAACGATGCTTTCCGACTACCAGGGTGTCATGAAACGCATTATAACTGGCGATGAGGCTTGGATGTATGTTTACGACCCCGAAACAACCGATCAAGCGAGCGAATATCGTGCCAAAAGAGAGCCGAGACCAAAAAAATCGCGCCAAAGTCGCTCAAAAATCAAGATCATGTTGACTGTTTTCTTCGATTATCGTGGTGTTGTGCATTATGAATTCCTTCCAATCGGTCAAACAAGGAATATTATTTGAACGTTATGCGTTGTTTGCGTAACGCTATCCGCCTAAAAAGGCCGGAATTGTGGAAAGACAATTTTTTACACCACGATAATGCACCATCCCATACTGCCCTCATAATTCGTGATCATTTCGCCAAAAACTCAACCCATATCGTTCCGTAACCACCGTAATCACCTGATCTGGCGCCGTGCCGCTTCTGGCTGTTCACTAAAAGACCGCTCCGGAGACACCGTTTTTATACGATAGAAGAGATTCATGCCGCAGCGGAACTGAAGGCCATCCCGGAAAGTGACAACAACCAGTGTTTCGAAGATTGGAAAATCCGTTGGCATAAGTGCATTGCATCGAGAGGGGATTACTTTGAAGGGATGAAATTGATTTCGAAGAATAAATAAAGAATTTTCAAAATAAATACAATGTCACCTTATTTTTGGAGCACAGTAGTATGTATATGCAAAAAATCGAATGTAATTTGTTTTTATTCTCCCATAATAAAAGAGGAAAAAAATTCCTTTTTTTGACGGTATTAGAGGTTTATTGGCGAAACTGTTTGAGCGGCGAGGGAAGCGGTGACAATCGGCGATCGATAATTAGTTTCTTTTGGCACAGCTCGGATTTTCTACCAACAACACAAGGTTGTGACCCTTTGTCGTCGCGTCAGTGCACATTGACTCTTTGACAAAACGTGCGCTTCGGCTATTAGTTGCCTATGATAACGGAGATGCGCGAGTTATAGCACGTTCACATATAAGCAGGTTATGGTTAACAAAAATTAACCTCGAAGCTAACCTTGTTGCGGTCACATATAGCACAGATAACCCAATTAAATGAGAGAAATTGACAACTGTATCCATTTTTGTTTTTTTTTTTTTGTTTACATATTTTCTTCTTGTAAAAAATAAGTTAATAAATGAGTGATGGATTCAAAATTGAAAAAATATTTACTTTTGTTTGCTACAAACCAAGAAGAAAGCTATAAATATCTAGCTGCATTAAATTCCTGTAGCCTAGAATATAAAGTTCTTATCCAACAAAGTGAGCAGGAATTACGGATACGAAGAGCTCGAGTAATATCGATTTATTATGACATATTAATGTTGACAACAATACCTCTTTGTAAGAAAATAAACCCAAAAAGTATTTGGGCATACATAAGTAAAAAAAGCACAATAAATTATAAACACATTTAAATACATATACTTTAGAAGCGACATGGGAACTTCTGGGAAAAGGATGTTCCATCAACGAACAACCGCGTTTTTAAGGAAACCTTTCGCATGAGCAGGGCAAATTGAAATATTGTGTGAATATGTCAAAGGTATTACCAAACAGGATTCATGCTATAGGAAGTGTATCCCATTGCAGAAAAGGGTAGCTGTTGCCGTCTACACATTAAAATCTTCGGCGGAGTATGAAACTGTTGCACGACTATTCGGTGTTTCGAAGGCAATCGTCAGCGAAATATTTCTTGCTTTTTGCCAAGAAGTGTGGCAATCATTGCGTCCCATTTATTTGACAGAACAATTAAGGAACAGTGAAAAAGTGGATGAGTGTGTTCATGGGTTTGAGAAGCTTGGCTTTCCGCAATGTCTTGGTGCCATAGACGGTTGCCACATTAAAGTTCGGCCACATGGGAAGGATTGCACGGACTACAACAATTATAAGGTTTTATTTGCCCTTGTAGATTATAGGTTAGAGGTATAATGAATTTTCACTTGATATTTTCATTAATTTATTTTTTATCCAGATATCACTTTCTCTACATTAATGTTGGCTGCCCAGGTCGATGCAATGAATCAAAAATTTTTCAATGTAGCAAACTAAATACTGCATTGAAGGACCCAATCTTCACTGCAAAAAGCAAAACTATTAATGGCGTGAATGTTCCTGTGGGCGTTATGGGTGATTCGGCTTTCCGATTTGCCAACAATCTAATGAAGCCCTATCCATTCCAAGTACATCCTCTAGAGCATGAAAAAATTTTTAATTACCAATTGTCCAAATGCCGAAGAGTGGTGGAAAATGCGTTTGGACACCTAAAGGCTCGTTTTAGGAGAATAGGGAAAGGAGTCGACAACCACATCAAAAATATTCCTCTTATAATTAAAGCAGCCTGTACATTGCATAACTTTTTAAATTGTCATAATGATGTCATCAACCACAAATGGATAGAAGAACAAACCACTTACGAAAGTAGTGTACGCCTGGAACAGCCCGAGCACACAGATGCTGTAGCAGATTTTGAAGCAGAACCTGAAACAATTAGAAGAGCGATTGCGAATTCATTTTGTAAGTTTGTTCTACATTTGTAATTATTTTTCATTTCACAAATTAATAAGGTCTTTATAAAATTTTTTCGTATTTTCACTCATTTCTTTTAAAATATCATTCCTTTTCTCTTCCGAAAGAACTGCTTTTTCGGTTAGTTCCACCATTCTTTCTTGCACCCCTCTCATGGACTCCATTTCTTTCTCAAATATATCTGAAGTTTTTTTCCAAATTCTCTACTAAACGCTCATGGGTTAATTTCCTTCTTTTTGCAGACTCCGGAGTCGTCAAAAGTCCTGCAAGCTCATCGCTTGAAATGTATTGGGATTGGCTGCTCGTCGAAGGCTAGCTAGCAGCGCAACCAATGTTGTCTTCTGGTTCCACATCTTGAATTAAAATAAAATAATAAATAAAAGAGCAAACAAAAATTTCATTTTTATATTACCTATACTACTCTCTTGTATGAGTTCTTTGAAATTTACTGCCTTATTACCACTGAGTATTTCTTCCACCTCTTTGTAGTGGATCCAAGAGGAAGGCGAACCACCAGTCATACCCACCGCATTGTTTTCTAATCTATAAAATAAAATACATATTATAATGCTGTGAGTATGCAGCAAAATATACTTTTTTAATTTTAAATATACTTACTTAAATCGATTGGTAAAATTATGCACTTTTTCCTTTATTTCAGCTGCACTGTAGTTCATCTGCCCTTTTTGAAAATTTCTTTTCCAAACGCGCAAAGATATGAAAATTTTTTTTCGGGCTTCGTAATTCTTCTATACTATCTGCCCAGTGCAATAGCAGCAATTTCTCTGCATCTACTGTCCATCTAAAACGGTTTTTCCTTTTCCTAATTACAATTTAATAAAATTATTATAAATAAGTATATTTGTATGCTAAAAAATAAAAATATATAGATTCAAATTTATACTTACCGGTTTATTTGATCCATTTTTTAAATTCCTGCGATTTTTTTGTCAGTTGCTGTCAAGTTTTAGCAAAAATATTCACAATAGATACTGAAGTGTCACCGAGGTTATCTTTTCATACAAATTATATAGCTAACCTCGCATTTTATGGGTTGGTTACAAGATAACCTAGTTAACCTAGCTAACCTGGATAACCTGCTTATATGTGAACATAGTATTACATATATAAATAACCCAACAACAAACAGTGAATTTCGTAATGAAATAAGTAGAACAACCGGAAATCACTAAAATTGTAATATGATGTAATTTCCTTTGCTATTGCAAAAATCAACTTAAATGATACAAAACAAAATCACTGTGTGTATTTTCGCGAATCTGTATAAACTATTTAGTTATGAGGTTATTACTTTAGTCAGCATTTAAGTAAATATGATGTAAAAGCAAACATTTACTTTCTTGCAAAACATATGTAATAAGTACATGTAATAAGTATTTATGATTTGTAAGCAATAATTCATTGCAATAGTAGCTCCAATAATTATAATTAATAAAGTGAAAGTTTAGTCTGATTCCAATATCCAAACCACCTGGTTTAATTCTTTGGGGTTAATTCGGTATTAGCTTTTTAAAAATGTTTGAACGCCACCGTAATATAAAATTGGCGCAGTCGGTAGGATTCTTAAAAAGTATTAAATTAAGGATTCAGTGAGACGAAATGTGTTCGAAAAACAACACAATTTTTTTTCCTCCGGAAATCGTTATATCCTATATTTTATATAAATACCAAAACTGATTCTGCGATTCTGTAGTCAACTCAGGAGTTGACCAGACCCTCCAAAATATAAATAATTATAAAACAACCCGGATAAACACAAAAATCAATACCACCGAAGTTGCAGTGGACATTAATTGAGAAACGAAATATAAAGGAAAAGTTCAGAAATAAAAATATTAAAAACAAACTTTTGTGTGAAGTTTTTGCAGTGAACACGTCTCAAAACAAAAAGAGCGTGAATACACCAAAAAGTTAAAAATTGAGGTAACCGAACCCATAAGAAACAAAATTAAATCATCAAGGCACCGAGCTTTCGATAACAGGAAACAAATGGAGAACGAACATACTCCGATGGCAGCAGTCAACTTAGTAGAGGAGCTTGTTCGCAGAGAGCAACAATTGGAGCAAATGCGTCAAGCTTACCTTGAACTAAGAAACCGGACAGAAGGAAGCAACGGAAGCAGGCATGCATTTATAAAAACAGTTAATTACCTGGCGATATTTACGGGGACGGGCGATATTAGGATAAACTCGTTCTTCAGCAGCACCGAGTACCAACTATACACAACGAGCGACATTGAGCCTCAGAAAGAATTGAGTGAGTGGAGAGGCGAAGAATACAATCATTAATGTACCTCAACCGGACAACTGGCAGCTTATAAATGAAACCCTAAAACTGAGGTATCGACCCGAGGTAGAGTCGCATCATCTGAATAAGAATATTGGAAATCTTAAGGTAAGTTCCGTAAATGAACTAGTACAGAATATTAAATATAAGTCAGAACTGACAGTGTACTATAAGGGTAACAGTTACATTAACTTGAGTAGCATGGACAGCTTAGTAGTAAATACCATAAAGGAGATGACTCAAGGAGTCCTACTAGATACAATTTATAAAGAAGGAAACCTTAATGAAATATTAAGATTAATGGCAAGTAGAAGATTTGATGATAGTAATAGTAGGCCGGAATACATGAAATTTAAAATAAAAGGAGATATGTAGCTCAACGGTAAAATATAGTAGTAGGTATCCTGATCGAGGACAAAAACATAATACAAATTATAGAAATAGAGATAATCAAGGTTCATATAATCAGATTTATGAAAATGATATTAGACGTAATACATCAGGCCAATTTAAAAAATATAATAGTGGAAGATTTAATAATAATTACAAACCAAATTCAGGTAATTTTCAAAAACCACAAACAGTAGGAAATCCTAGACGAAATTTTAATCAAAATCAATATAAACCAAACTTTGGTCAAAATCAATGCAATCAATATTGACAAAATTAAGGTCGAAATAATCAGATTAAACAAAACCAAGGCGAACTAATGGAAATAGTAATAAAGTTCAATGAGCCCACAATTGGCAGAACACCCTAATTTACAGTATAGCCAAGATCGCTTGGAAACTGATATTACAAGAGAAGAAGAAGTTAATAATAGGTTTTTTTTTATTAACCAGCCTCGGAATCATTACCTAAAATAAAAATTAAAAAAATTGTTTAAGCCTGATCAATAGCGAGATTGTCGATTTTCCAAAAATAAAATTGAAAAATCCTTTAACGTTTAGTACAATTAAAAATGAGGATAAATTATGAGGTACATACATTAGCACCAGAAGAATTTAACTTACCTAGCAACGCGAGAACAAGAGGGCAGGTTACACCATTTTTTTTTTTTTTTTTTTTGTTTTTGCGGGTGAGGGGGTGGAAAATGCCTTCCGCATCATCGGTGCTGTCGTCACAGCAGCGGTATGTGCCACTTGCAGGTCACTAAAAACCCCCCCTCTAAGGAACCGTCGCCCACCCTGGGACCGCTATTGCATTACTTCAGGGTGGCGTTCCATTTTTCTCATTGAGAGATTTACATCTGCGCACCTGCGTCCAGGTCCCGCTTTTTGCTGCGTAGCAAGAGTGCAGCGAATTTCTTGATGATCCCCCAGTTTGCTTCACTCTCCAACATGACGCTGACTAGATTATCCGCGTTTATTGGGCCAACCAGGTTCTCTACGGCGGTGCGTTCTCCTTGCCAGTGCACACATTCGAAGAATGTGTGTTCAGCGTCGTCTTCTAAGACGTCGTTGTATAGGCATGACGGCTCTTCGACTTTTCCCATTCTGTGGAGGTACTTTTTGAAGTACCCGTGCCCGGATAACAGCTGGGTTATGTAAAAATCTACCTCTCCGAATTTTCGGCCTGTCCATGAGTCTAGATCTTTTATAAGCCTGGCCGTCCATCTGCCGCGGCTTTCGGTGTCCCATCTTTGTTGCCATGTTATTATTGTTTCTTTCTTTATTTGTTCTATTGCGCTCTTGTTGTTATCGGATTACTGCTTTAGCTCCCACAGCTTTTTCCTTTCGTATGCTAGAAGGTCAATTGGGGCATTTCCACTTATAACTAAAATTGCATCGCCGGACACTGTTCGGTAGGCTGATGCAACTCTGAGGGCTGCAGTGCGGTGCACTCTGGCCGCTACCTTTCGTCGGTTTTCCTTTTTGAGCGTATCTGCCCATATCTCAGCTCCGTATAAAAAAAAACGCTGATTGTTGTCGACATTAGGAGCTTTCTTTTTCCTTGACTAGGGCCTCCTATGTTGGCCATTAGTCGGCTCAGTTGAGAGGCGATCTTCGCTGCCTTTCCTGCGGCGTGCTGGATTTGTGCCCAGAAGGTTAGTCTGGGGTCCAGTCTTACGCCTAGGTAGTTAACTGCTTTTTTTGTCCTGAGGATATCCGTAGTCGTGTGCATGCTTATCTCGAGAGGTATGTGCTTATTTGTTAGCAACAGTAGCTCTGTTTTCTCCGTAGCGAGCTGGAGGCTGTGTGAGTCGAGCCATGCTTGCGTCCGTATCATGACCTGGTTCAGCTTTCTTCGCGCTTCTTCCGTATCCCTCGCTGTGATTACTGCTGCGATGTCGTCCGCGTAGCCTATTAAATACGAGTCATCTGGCATTTCTAGTTTTAATATAGCGTCATAGCTGATGTTCCACAAGTCTGGTCCGAGGATGGATCCTTGTGCTGCTCCTGACGTAACCGCTATTTGTCGTGATCCCTCTTTAGTTTCGTACAGCAGTTTCCTGTTGCTAAGGTAGCTCCGCACCACGGCCCTGAGGTAGTCGGGTACCTTAAAGCTTTTCTCGAGAGCGTCGATCATATCTACCCATCTAGCGCTGTTGAAGGCGTTTCGGACGTCTAGAGTCGCCAGCAACACTATTTTGTATTTATGCCATCTACGCTGTGCGGCTTCTACGCTTCCAATGACACATTTTATTGCTCCTATGGTTGATCTGCCGGGTCTAAAGCTATGTTGTCTAGGGGACAGTCCTCCCGCTTCGTTAATGGCCGCTTCAAGTCTGGGTTTAAGCAAGGTTTCATATAGCTTTCCCGCTGTGTCAAGCATACACAATGGGCGGTATGCTGATGGAGAATTGGGGTCTCCTTTTCCCTTACTGATTAGCACCAGCCGTTGCTTTTTCCACGGTTCAGGGAATATTCCGGCTTCAAGGCAGGCGTTGTACATGTTTAGTAGTACTGCCGGGCGCTCTGCAGCGATTATTTTAAGGATTTCGGATGGGATCCCGTCCGGTCCGGGTGCTTTGTTGGCCTTGAGCTTGGCAGTGGCTAGTTGCAGCTCTTCGAGGACTGAGGGATTTGCGTCGATCCTAGAATGTATTCTGGGTCACTAGCCCTTGTTTGGTGTGTGGGGAATAGTGCGTTCACAATGTTATCCATTTTCGCAGCGGTTAGGTCAGGTGGCTTTGCTCGAGCGCCGAGTTTCTTCATCACTATTTTGTACCCGAGTCCCCAGGGGTTTCTGTTTATATCCTTGCGTAGTTCCTCCCATTTTTTCTTTTTGCTGTCATCGATGGCTTGCTTCAGCTCCTTTTTTGCTGATTTGATCAGCTTCTTGAGTTGCGGCTCCTCTGCGCCTAGATCTCGTGTAGGATCTGCGAAGGCGGAGGCATGTCCGTCTGAGTTGGGCTATATTTTCAGTCCACCAGTAAACTGCTGCTTTATGTTTGCTGTGGGAGGCCTTGGCATTGCTTTTTGACAGGCTCTTGTAATGTTCAGCATTGTGTGCTCGACAGTTTTCCTTGCAATTGTGGGGGAGTTGCTAGATGGGTTTTGGTCATCTATTGCGGAGATTAATTTCGAAGTATCTAGTTTCGCGATGTTCCACTTTCGTTTTCTAGTTGTTTTCCTGTGCTGGTCAGCGTTTGTTCCCGTGTCGATCATAAATGAAATGTAGTGATGATCGCTGCCAGTGTAATCCTCCAGGACTTTCCAGTTCTTTATTGAGCCTGCCATGCGTTCTGTTGATAGGGTAACGTCTGGTGTGGTTTCTTCGCATCCCGGTCTTCTAAACGTGGTTGCGTTCCCCGTATTGTGCACTACTAGTCCTAGTCGCGCAGCCATTTCTAGAATGCGCTTTCCTCTTGAGTCCGTGTTTGGCAAACCCCACTCTACGGCTCTGGAATTTAGGTCTCCGGCGATAATCAAATGACCTTCTATAGCCCTGGCGGTGTCCTCTATGTTGTTGAGCTTTTCTTGAAATTCCTGTATACTGTCGCTTGGCGTCAAGTAGCAGCTAATTACTGTGAAAAGGTCGCATTTGGCCCAGACGAAGCCGTTGCCGTTCCCGTTGTTTACAGTGCTGATATTACTCCCTGGTGGTAACCATATAGCGGCGGTTGAGCTGCTATCCTCTAGCCAGGTACCTCTCTCTTTCTTTTTGTATTGTTCGCTTATGATGATCATCTCGTAATCGCTTTCCGTCACCATTTGCGAGAGTAGTGCATCGGCGGCCTTGCATCTATGCATGTTGGCCTGTAGGATATTCATTTGCCTCGGTAATTCCTATATACCGTGCATTTTGCGGAGCCCGGGATGTGATCGGTTTTCTCTTCTTTAGCCTCTATGCAAAGGCAGCATGAAGGAAGCTTGTCACATTCTTTCAATTTATGTCCTGGTTGGCCGCATTTTATGCAGACGCCTTGTCCTCTTCTGTCAGGCCCTTTGCAGTCCCAGGTTAAGTGTCCTGGTCCAAAGCAGCGGAAACACCTTTTGGGGGTTTCTTTCAGCCGCAGCCTGCAGCTAACCCAGCCCATTTTAATGCGTGCCTGTCGCATTAGTGCATCTGGTTACACCATTAAATGGAAGAAAATATGACTTTATAATGGGCCATGTCTATACCTACTTTTCTCAATACGTATATAGATATAGAAAAAGGGAAAATAACTTTGAACCGAAAAGAAATATGATTTTAAATAAACTAAATGACTTAAATCAAATTTGTAATCTTGAAACTGCAGAGTTAAAATTGGAGAGATTAAACAAAGATCACTTAAATGAGGAAGAAAATAGAGAAATAATTAAATTGCTCAAAAGATATAATAAATTATTATTTAAAGACGGTGAAAAATTGACTAAAAAAATGGAAATCCAACATGAAATTAAAACTATAATAAAAATCACACTTTATTTATTTATGTATTTTGAAGGCTCATTATTTGCTGATATTGCTTAAGGTTTTCTTGCTGCGCATTTAAAACGATTTCAATGTTTTTATAATATTTTAGCAATGTTTTTGTATAATTCTATTAATGTTTTTCTATAAATATATTATTGTTTTCCACAATTCTATTAATATTTCCACTTATTTCTTTGCACTATTAATGCCGTCGCTTTCACTAGCTTCCTAAAAATTGTTAGTTTAATAGTGCGTTATCAACTCTTTTCCAATTGATTAATTGTGAATTCCTGATTTCCTTATCGCCAGTTATGGTTCACTTACTAACTTCTTAAAATTGTTAGTTTATCCTCGTCGCCAGTTTTGGTGTCATAAAGAGCTCAACTTCTTCTTGGCTCTTTATGTCAACTCTACAGTCAAAAATGAAAAACACTGAGCTTCTTTGCTTAGGTCTAATCTTCGACTGAATTTTCTTTATTTAAATTTGTTGCTTATATTCTAATCTGAAGTGCGCGCACGCACTTATACATGTGTTTATATTTACTTATAATTATTTACTTACATACATACACACATCTGCATGCATGCCAGAGGAATTTGTTTTATCAGCAGAAAATGTGTAAGTAAACTTGATTCGTTTCAAGATAGAGTTCGTGTATGGAGTCTATCTTGAAATGAATATTGCTTATTTATTATTTTTTTTCTAAGGAGTGTGTGTCTATATGTGACTATATAGATATAGAAAAAGGGAAAACAACTCTAAACCGACAAGAAAGTTCGATTTTAAATAAACTAAATGACGTAAATCAAATTGGTATTCTTGAAACTGCGGAGCTAAAATTGGAGAGAATAACCCTACAGCATTTAAATGAGGAAGAAAACAGAGAAATAATTAAATTGCTCATAAGATATAATAAATTATTATTTAAAGACGGTGATAAATTGACTAACACAACGGAAATCCAACATGAAATTAAAACCATAACGCAGCAGCAGATTGATTCAAAATTGTACAGGTATCCACCTCAGCATGAAATGGAAGTTAGAAAACAAATTAAGGAAATGGAAAAGCAGGGAATAATCCAAAAAAGTCACTCAAGATATTCGAGCCCATTAATAGTGGTGCCGAAAAAAATAGAGAATTTAATTAAAAGAAGTACAGAATTGTAATAGACTATAAAAAATTGAATGAGGTTACAATAAATGGACGTGTCTCCAAGCTTTTGATAAAGTTTGGCACACGGGTCTAGCACTCAAATTGAAATACATGCTACCCAAACAATTTTGTGAAATAATTGCTTCGTACTTAAAAGATAGATACTTCCGCATTAAACAAGAGGATGCATATTCAAACTTGCAACCGATAGAAGCCGGTGTTCCCCAAGGAAGCGTGTTGGGGCCAATGCTTTACTTGCTTTTTACCAGTGATCTCCCGTCTGATTCTAGTTATATGACAGCGACATTTGCGGATGACACAGCTTTGTTAGCAGCTGGAGAGTCAACTTCAGTATCTAGTCGACGAGTGCAGACAGCAGTCAACGCAATTACTAAGTGGGCATCTAAGTGGTGCATCAAATTAAATGACACCAAATCAACTCATGTCGACTTTACCCTGAAAAAGCCGGCATATTGTCCAATTTATATAAATAATATTCCTATACCACACCATAACAGTGCTAAGTACCTAGGTATCACTTAAGATGCAATACAAAACAAACTGTTATTATATAATCAAGTCTTAAAGACAGTTTGGACCTACGGAGCCCAACTGTGGGGTTGCTCAAGTCAAAGCTGTATTGCCAGCATTCAGCGCTTTCAAAGTAAGGTACTAAGGACTTTAGTTAATGCTCCTTGGTACATTAGATCTACTGACCTGCAGGCGTGAATTCAGTGGTAAATGAAATCTTCAAATTAGCAAAGTCTCACGAACTGAGACTTAGACAGCACGTTAATGAGGGAGCCTCCAGACTCATCGAAACTGCTGGGCGAGAAATCCGGTTGAAACGCAAGAAGCCTTCCGATCTATTAAGACAACAGTAGCAGCAAATGTATTTCCTAATATTTAGCTTTTAAGTATCTCTCTTAATTAATTAGACAAGAATTTTTGTTAGTAATTTACTTTTATATACTAGGTACAATGTAAAAAAAAAAACAATAGATCCCCATTCCAAATATTGATTATATTTTAAACAAATGAGGAAGAGCACAATATTTTACTACTTTAGATTTAGCGAAAGGATACGTCCAAATTCTAGTAAAAGAGGAAGATCGTGAAAAAATTGCTTTTGTAACACCACATTGATTTTATGAATTCGTAAAAATGCCTTTTGGACTGAAAAATGCATTAGCCACATTTCAGCGGTAATGAATGAAATACTTAGAGACTATATAAATAAAACATGTGTAGTTTATTTAGACGACATTCTAATATTTAGCACATCATTGAATGAAAATATTAGGGCGAAATTTTCAAAATTCTTGAAAGTAAAAATCTTAAAATTCAAATTGATAAATGCAATTTTTTGAAGAAAGAAACAGAGTTCTTAGGACATATTTTAACGGAGGAAGGCATGAAGCCAAATCCTAACAAAATTAAAGTTATAGAAAATTTACAAATCCCAAAAACAGAAAGACAAATTAAAAGTTTTCTAGGAATCACCGGTTACTACCGTAAATTCGTAAAACACCTATAAACCTATAACCAAGTATTTGAAAAAAGGAGTTAAAATTAATCTTAAGGACCCAACATATATTGAAGCATTTGAAAAATTTAAAATACCAATAAGTACTCATCCAATATTACGTTATCCAGATTTCGAAAAACAATTTATTTTAACAACTGATGCATCCAATTATGCAATTGGTGCAGTATTATCACAAGAGGGACACCCAGTGTGTTACGCCTCTAAAACTTTGAATAACGACTAAAGAAACTATTCCGCAACAGATAAAGAATTTCTTGCGATAATGTGGAGTATAAATTATTTTAGGCCATATCTCTATGGAAATAAATTCAAAATTCTGTGACACATTTATCTTTTATGTCATTACAGAAGATTTCCGCCTCATTGTCTTTATAGCTTATTTCGTTATATATTTCTTCTTCTTTTGTTAGATAAACAGTCAGTATTGTTTTATTTGTTTTTATATGTAATTCTGTTTGGGTAGTCTATTATCGCATTTTTCTTCGTTAAGATATTGTTACCAATGAGTCCGTCAAAGTTCTTGTTAAAATTACATTCCAGGAATTCACATATGATTTCTTTTTCATTAAATTCTTTAAATATTGGGAATCTGCAAAGTTTCTTAACTTCCGTTTTTCTTCCCATAGCTGTGACTTGCACATCTACATCCCTCTTCCATTTCTGGTTACAAACATTTTCGTTGATCAAACTGAACTCTGCTCCAGTGTCAATGATGAAATGTAACTTTCTTATGTGTGTATCTATTATTAAATAGGGTAATTGTTTTGTGGATCCCACTGAAAATTTGTATTTACATTGCCAATATCCATAGGTTCTGGTTTATTGCGTTTTGATATTTCGGACCGATTATAATTTCCTTATTGGTTGTAATTCCGCGTTTGATTTAAAGTTTCTCTGTGGATTGAAATTTCCCTGTTGGTTATAATTTGTGTTTGTTGTCTGGTATGACATTCTAGTTTGGCTTGATCCGCTGCCACTGTTATAATTATTACCTCCATTCCTTCGGACATAGCCACCGTTATACCTGTTTTGTGGCATATAATTTTTATGTCTATTATAACTACTATTATAAGTGGGGATATAATTTATATTTTGGTTGGGTTTGGAAAATGTTCTATTGTTAACGTTATCGCTAAAACTAGTCCTACGATAGTTGTTTGGGTTAGGATCTTTCCTTTGTTGCCCTAGCGATGTGAAGCCTTGATGTCTATCTTCTAGTATTATTTTGTATGTCTTTTCTAGGCTATCCGGGTCTCTTGCTATAATCATAGTTTTAGTGGGTTCTGGGAGATGTTCCTTAAATGCTTTCAGTGCTATCCTATTAACTTCATTCGTTGAGAAATTTAGATCATTATGCGCTAATATTCTATTATGTAGTTTATTCCTAATTTTATTTATTTTAAAATAGTAATTTTCTATTGTTGAGTCAAGACTGATGGCTTTCAACTCATCCATAAGTTCCGCTGAAATTTTGTTTTCCCCGAAATTGCTCAGAAGTATTTGTTTCAATGTTTCCCAACCACTAACTTGTCCATATCTGTGAATTATTTCCCTAGTTTTTCCTACGCATCTTCCTTTCAGAAAATTGAATAAAATTTTTTGATTACCTACATCATAATTTAGTATTGTGGGTAATATGTCTTCAATTTGCTTAATGAAGTCTGTTAGTTGGTTTGAATCTCGTCCATCAAAGTCTGCAATTCCGTTAATACAGTTCAAAGTGAGTTGACAAAGTGGTTTGGTGGATGTTTTCATTTTGAGAAAATTTTATTTCGAGTGAAAATTATATAACAAAAAAACAGGTTCGTATTTACTTTGATTCAACTTAGTTTTATGTAATAAGTTCCTACTGTGTATTTTAATAGATCTTGTGAAGAAATCTAGTCGAGACACATTAGCAATTTTATCACTACAGTTTTGGAGTCACTATTTTAGTGAAACATTATTATTTGATTTCGATTTTGCAACACTCTGTATACGCACGATTGAATTTTTTTTTACACTATTGTGCGATAATTTTTACATTTTCTTTTGTATTTTCTTACTTACTATAAACAATTTTAATATATTTATATATACGTATATGTATTTTTCTTACTCTTATTTGTTCTGCTATTGCTTTTGTTGTAATTGCTGATACTGCTGCTGATTTTGCTTTATAGGTTGCATCCAAACTCAGATAACCGCTACCGTTGTACGAATGTTTTTCAGTAAAAATCACAGTTTATTTATTTATTTATCTGCTGATATTGCTTAAGGTTTTCTTGCTGCCCATTTAACACGATTTCAATGTTTTTATAATATTTTAGCAATGTTTTTGTATAATTCTATTAATGTTTTTCTATAAATATATTATTGTTTTCCACAATTCTATTAATATTTCCACTTATTTCTTTGCACTATTAATGTCGTCGCTTTCACTAGCTTCCTAAAAATTGTTAGTTTAAGAGTGCGTTATCAACTCTTTTCCAATTGATTAATTGTGAATTCCTGATTTCCTTATCGCCAGTTATGGTTCACTTACTAACTTCCCAAAATTGTTAGTTTATCCTCGTCGCCAGTTTTGGTGTCATAAAGAGCTCAACTTCTTCTTGGCTCTTTATGTCAACTCTACAGTCAAAAATGAAAAACACTGAGCTTCTTTGCTTAGGTCTAATCTTCGACTGAATTTTCTTTATTTAAATTTGTTGCTTATATTCTAATCTGAAGTGCGCGCAGGCACTTATACATGTGTTTATATTTACTTATAATTATTTACTTACATACATACACACATCTGCATGCATGCCAGAGGAATTTGTTTTATCAGCAGAAAATGTGTAAGTAAACTTGATTCGTTTCAAGATAGAGTTCGTGTATGGAGTCTATCTTGAAATGAATATTGCTTATTTATTATTTTTTTTCTAAGGAGTGTGTGTCTATATGTGACTATATAGATATAGAAAAAGGGAAAACAACCCTAAACCGACAAGAAAGTTCGATTTTAAATAAACTAAATGACGTAAATCAAATTGGTATTCTTGAAACTGCGGAGCTAAAATTGGAGAGAATAACCCTACAGCATTTAAATGAGGAAGAAAATAGAGAAATAATTAAATTGCTCATAAGATATAATAAATTATTATTTAAAGACGGTGATAAATTGACTAACACAACGGAAATCCAACATGAAATTAAAACCATAACGCAGCAGCAGATTGATTCAAAATTTTATAGGTATCCACCTCAGCATGAAATTGAAGTTAGAAAACAAATTAAGGAAATGGAAAAGCAGCGAATAATCCAAAAAAGTCACTCAAGATATTCGAGCCCATTAATAGTGGTGCCGAAAAAAGTAGATAATTCAGGTGAAAAGAAATACAGAATTGTAATAGACTATAGAAAATTGAATGAGGTTACAATAGATGACAAATACCTCCTTCCAAATATTGATTCTATTCTAGACAAATTAGGGAGAGCACAATATTTTACTACTTTACATTTAGCGAAAGGTTACGTCTAAATTCTATTAAAAGAGGAAGATCGTGAAAAAACAGCTTTTGTAACACCACATGGACTTTATGAATTCGTAAGACCAGCCACGTTTCAGCGGCTAATGAATGAAATACTTAGAGACTGTATAAATAACTACACATTGTGTAGTGTATTGAAGCGACATTCTGATATTTTAATTAATATTTTTTTTTTTAATTCTTGAAAGTAAAAATCTTAAAATTCAAATTGATAAATGCAATTTTTTGAAGAAAGAAACGGAGGCATGAAGCCAAATTCTAATAAAATTAAAGTTTTAGAAAATTCACAAATTCCAAAAACAGAAAGACATATTACATGTTTTTAGGAATCATCGGTTACTATCGTAAATTCGTAAAAGACTACGCTATAATAGCCAAACCTATAACCAAGAATTTGATAAAAGGAGTTAAAATTAATCTTAAAGACCCAACATATATTGAAGCATTTGAAAAAGTAAAAAAACTTATAAGTACTCATCCAATATTGCGTTATCCAGATTTCGAAAAACAATTTACTTTAACAACAGATGTATCCAATTATGCAATTGGTGCAGTATTATCACAACAGGGACACCCAGTGTGTTACGCCTCAAAAACTTTGAATAACCACGAAAGAAACTATTCCGCAACAGATAACGAGTTTCTTGCGATAATGTGGAGTATAAACTATTTTAGGCCATACCTCTATAAAAATAAATTGAAAATTTTACAGACCACCAACTGATAAAATTTTTACATTCTAAATACAAAGGAGAAGATATATGAGCTCGACATCAAAGATCTTTATTGAAACTTGGAGAATTCCAATTTGACATTGAATATTTAAAAAGCAAAGAAAATAAAGTAGCAGAGTTTTTAAGTGGGATAAAATAAAATAAGCATATTATTTCAGAAACTATGGATGAAATGATTTCCAATAGTTCAAATTTTTCTATAAACAGAATGGAAGACGAAAAAACAGTACATTCAGCAGAAGAAGAATTAGACGACCATTTTTATATCAAAGAGGAAATTGTTAACATATATTAGGTTGTCAAAAAAGTCTTGCGGTATTTTTATTGAATGATTTATTGAATTTATTGAAATGGTTTATAACGGTTTGATGACTCATGCCCAGCTTTCCGGTCTCTTTCGACCAATTCAGCGATTTTATCACAATTTTCGACGACAGGCCTTCCGGAGCGTGGCGCATCTTCGACCACCTCTACACCAGAACAAAAACGTTGAAACCATCGTTGTGCGGTGGAAATGGAAACTGTATCGGATACATAAACTGCACAAATTTTATTGGCGGCTTGAGATGCATTTTTGCCTTTATCGTAGTAGTACTGTAAAATATGCCGTATTTTCTCTTTATTTTGCTCCATGTTTGCGACGCTATAACTCACGAACGACTTAAAAGGAACGACCCGATGCGACGAATAGAACTACGCGCTTTCAGCGCCAACTAGCGAAAATACCGTAAGACTTTTTTGACACCCTAATATAAGACGCAATTATTTTAACAAACAACAAAACTGAAGAGTTAAAAATTATACACGGTAAAAGAATTATTTTCATTTCGGAATATGATTTCGATAATTTGAGTGAGATATTTAGGATATATACGTATATTTAATAGTTACAATAGAAATATTTTCAGAAATTTCAGAACGTCAATATAATATAGTACAGGAAAAATTAATCGAATTGTTTTCTAATGATATTGAATTAGAATTTATGAAATGTACAATGAGAGCACAATATATTGAGACAGAAGTAGAAGCAGTCAAACAGATTTCTTTATATCACGTTAGGGAAAGCTTTCATTCAGGCATTGAGGAAACATATAACCAAATAAAGAATAAAATATATTATCCAAAGTTATTTCAATTACAGTAGTATCTCGATAGATCGGACACCCTTGATGTTGGGGGTCGTCCGGATAACGGGGGTGTCCGGATTATAGATATTTTTTTTAATGGTTTTTGCGGGAAAGAAGTTTGACACAATTAACATACATTTTTAATTCAAATTCAGTTTTTATTAAAATTTTATGTAAACATTGATACTTTTAATTGTTATGCATTTGAAAAAAAGTATCAATTTTGGTCTGTTTAGAGTTTTCTCTAAACATTTTATCTGCAGTTTCCTTTAAGTGTTTTAAAGTTAAAATATCCACAGCCGAATCGTCAATTTGTTCTGCCCGCTGAATCGCTTTGGAAAAAATACTTTTTGCTTCACCACTACTGATTTTATTTTCCACTTCAACTATGCTATAGTCAGAGTCAGAACCATTTTCCTCAATATTATCGTTTTCTAACACAGACTGCACAATTTCCCGATCAGAAAAATCGTATTCGAATTCATCTCTTCCAGTGGCCCAGTCATTTATGGTTTGAGTATCAACTTGAGCGTCCAGATTTATTAAAGCGATGATGGTATGAATTTCATTCATGTCTGAATTAGCAGCTGTAAGTTGAGCCAGAGGTATCAAATCTTCCTCCATCCATTCTTGTCGGTCACTACACAACAACTGGTTCCAACTGCGTACAATATTCTGCTGTGATATACCTAACCACTTTTAATGGAATTCCATTATCTGTATTAATTACAATTAAAAGATAATTCAAAAGTTGTTTTCTGTAAGACACTTTAACATTTTGAATTAAATTTTGATCTAATGGCTGTATGATTGCTGTGCAATTGGGTGGAAGAAAGACAATTCGAAAATTAGTGTCTATGTCAATATCTTCTGATCTTGGGTGGTGGTGGTGGTGATGCTCCATGCATTGTCGATTAGTAAAATAGCTTTTAATGGTCTATTATTGTCTTGCAAAATTTTTTTTTACATCCGGTATAAAATATTTCCTGTTCCATTCAGTAAATAAGAACGTTGACATCCAACCTTTTTTAGTTGCTTTATAAGTTACAGGCACATTGCAATTTTTAAATGATCGTGGATTAGTTGATTTGCCTATTACCAAAAGGGGTAGCTTATGTGTGCCAGATGCATTGCAACAAGGCATAAAAGTTACGCGATCCTTTGAAATTTTTCGACCAGATGCAGATTTTTCTTGCGAGTGCGCCAATGTATTTGCAGGAATAACTTTCCAAAAGGATCTGGTCATGGTGTAGGTCCATTTCTTCTATAATAGATTTTAATTTTTGCCTGAATGGTTCCACTGCAGAAACATCACTGCTTACTTTTTCACAAAAAAATTTTAATTTCCTTATGCCCTGTCGTGCTTTAAAATTTGAAATCCACCCCAAATATGCCCCAAAACCATTTTTGCCAGTTATTTGATTATAGAAATATTTTGCTTTGTGTTGAATCATTTCGGTTGATATGGGAATATTCTGGTTTCTCTGTTGAACAAACCAAGTCATTAAGGCCTTCTCCATATCCGGATGTTCTCCTAGTCTCATGGTCTGCCTTTTTCCTGAGAAATACCACTAAGTTATTAAATTTGGAAACTAAAATTGGTTCCACTTTAACTAACCTGGTTTCTGCACAAAGTTGGACGCATACTTTCTGATAGCATCACGTTTCTTTTTTATGTCAAATACAGTAGATTTTGTTACCCGAAATTGTTCTGCACCGTATCTAATTGATTTTCCTTTATCAAGGCAATCTAATATTTCACATTTTTTCTGAATAGATAGGGTTTTATGAGCTCTTTTATTTATTTGTCTGCCGCTCATTTTAATAACAAAGAAATTGAATGCAAGTCCAGTCACTGTGTAACTTCACGAACTATGAATAAACAAACGGTGCACCGCCATGTAGAGAATAATATCATTCTTGGAATAAATACACCATAATTGGCAATACATTAAGTGCGTATGTAGTACATATATACGCACATTTTTTCGTTAAAGTACCGATATTCTTCGAACTGCTGCAGCAAAAACTCACAACGCAAAGTAAAAATCATTATACCAAAGCGAAAAGAGAAACAAAAGTCTGCATTTTTTGTAGCGTCCGGATTAAAGAGTAAAAATATAAAACTGTCCGGATAATAGCAATGTCCGGATTACAGAGGTGTCCGGACTAAAGGGTGTCCGGTCTATCGAGATACTACTGTAATTCAAATTGTAATTAATCAGTGTGAAATATATCAGGAAGTAAAGTACGATAGAAGTCCTTTTAATAGGACTTTAAACTTTAAACTTTCGGAGACGACTTCAAAAATTAGGGTGATTCAAAAAAATTTTATTTTTTTTTCGTTTGGTACTCGGAGAATAAAATGGATTCATACGACTAGACTAACAGATTCGAGATCAAGCAATACCAAAAGATAGCGATATAGTACTACATATGATTGACATATAACAATTAGAAAATATTATTAATGCTATGACCGATAATATAATTTTGATGAAATTGGAGAATAAAGAAATACTGCAAATAGAGTTGTTAGAAATAAGAAATAAACTATTGACACTTATGACAGTTGGAGCTAGAAATAAAAGAGGACTGAATAATGCAGTTGGCAGTATGTCAAAATGACTTTTTGGAACAATGGACGAAGACGACAGACAAAATATACAAACATATCTTTTAAACGAATGACTCATTTAACGAGCAAATTAAAATAAACTGTTATTTCGCATCAGCTATTGAACATTTAAAAGAAATTGTTAAAAGTGACAGATTAAAAATTGAAAAAGACCTTAATTCGATAAATAAGCTTACATGTGATGAATACAAACAAACCTTATATTTTGATCAATACACAAAAATTCAATTTTTAAAAAGTAAAATAGAACATATACAAGAAATGTTGTATCCGCTAAATATGGGATAGTACATCCGAATATTTTAACTAACGAAGAAATTGTTAAATATAATATGGATTATAATACGCTAAAATATCTATAACTAGGAACAGTAATTGTAAATAATACATTTCTCGTATTTGGAATAAAAATACCAAAATATTTTGAAGATGTACAAATAAGAAAAATTATATTGATATATAAATGCAAAATAGAGGAAATATTTACCTACATAAAATAAAACATTGATATTTGAAGATAATAAATCATTAGAACAAATGAAAATAAGCAAACATTGTATTTTAAAATATAATTTTAATCTTATAAAATGTAAAGAACTCGAAATAATACAATTAAATATGAAAACAATTCTTATTAAAAATGCAAATACTTAAAAAATTAATAATACATGTAATAAAGAACTACTCTTAATAAGTGGAAACTATGTAGTAAGGTTTAATTATTGTTCAATTAAAATTAATGACTATTATTTTTCAAATTTTGTTGAAGATATAAAGGAAAATATTGTAACCGTAAAATATAAAAACAGTCAGAATCTCATGAAAAAAAATTACTTTTGGCGAAATTGTAGAAGAACATAAATCAAATATAGAAAATATTTTTAAATTGAAAATACATACGAATGTATCACATATTTGCAACATAGTAAGCATAATTATAATTTTGTTAGTAGCTACTGTCCTTATCAAAAACACAAATACATATATAAAAATAACATTAAATAAAAGAACTCAGGAGAATTCTAATCTAAAAGGGGGAGTAGTTACATATATAAGTAAGTCAGCAACAAACAGTAAAACTGATAAATTTGCTGAACTTCTTAATGAAATAAATGGCACAACCGGAAATCAGTAAAATTATAATATGATACCATTTCCTTTGCTATTGCAAGAATCAACTTAAACCATACAAAACAAAATCACTTTTTTTAACAAATTTTCGAGAATCTATGTACTATTAAGTTATGAGGTTATTACTTTAGTTATCATTTAAGTAAATATGATGTAGAAGCAAACACTTACTTTCTTGCAAAACATATGTATATAATAAGTATTGATGACTTGTAAGCAATAATTCATTGCAATAGTAACTCCAATGATTATAATTAATAAAGTGAAAGTGTAGTCTGATTCCAATATCCAAACCACCTGGTTTAATTCTTAAAGTTTAATTCGGTATTAGCTTTTTAAAAACGTTTGAACGCGACGGTATTATAAGTAAAATTCGCGCGGCACTCGTTATTCTATAATGAATATTTGTACATATGTATGTATCTACATATGTGGCTCGTATTTGCTTTCCTAAACATACTGACAAATGTGTCAAAGAAATAATATATGTACATTTGTATGTCATATGTAAGCATTGGTTTATTTTGCTTGTCGGTCTATGAGCAAAAAACAAAAATTAAAAACATCATTGGAAATAAGATGAATCTGAAGATATATGTACTTATACATATATGTATTTTCAAATAGTAAATTAATTTATTAAATTATAATTTAAAAATTAAATACAAAAATAATTTTTGCTTTATAGGTATAATATTAACAACTTTTTGATATTTTCGTAATTATCGAAACTTTTTAATTGGGCAAAACAAGTCAAAGAAATCAAGATATACTGATCTCTAAACATATCTCTACATATTTATTAACATAATTCCCTCGTTGAAAAAATGTTGATTGCGTTTAGAAAATGCCGACGGCAAAACGCAATTCTATGCAAAAACAAAAACAAAAAAGTATAAACACATAAAAAAGTGTAAAAAAATAAAGGTATATATTCCCGGGTTGATAATGATAAAGTTGTAATTCTGCAGATTCCCTTCTGCTAAAATCAAAACAATGTTAACATTTCACGGGATGAGGTGAATTCCCCGTTTCAAATTTTACAAATTTTCCCTGTCCAACCTGCACCTTCTCATTGTTTTAAGTTCTCTCAGTGAACGGTAAATGACGACGTTAAGCCTGCTACATGAACATTTGTAAAGCTGAAATCACACGATTGGTCAAATATACCAATTTTTGTCATTTATATGTACAGATCGTGTGACAGCCAGAAAATATTTGGCATAAGGCAAATTAACAAAATTTTTGTGCAGATCTTCTTTACTGGCGTAGACACCGCCTACGCGATTATAGCCGAGTCAACAACAGCGCGCCAGTCGTTTCACCTCTTCGCTACGTGGCGCCAATTGGATATTCCAAGCGAAGCCAGGTCCTTCTCCACTTGGTCCTTCCAACGGAGTGGAGGTCTTCCTCTTCCTCTGCTTCCCGCGGCGGGTACTGCGTCGAATACTTTCAGAGCTGGAGTGTTTTCAGCCATCCGGACAACATGACCTAGCCAGCGTAGCCGCTGTCTTTTAATTCGCTGAACTATGTCAATGTCGTCGTATATCTCGTACAGCTCATCGTTCCATCGAATGCGATATTCGCCGTGGCCAATGCGCAAAGGACCATAAATCTTTCGCAGAACCTTTCTCTCGAAAACTCATAAGGTCGACTCATCGGTTGTTATCATCGTCCAAGCCTCTGCACCGTATAGCAGGACGGGAATTATGAGCGACTTATAGAGTTTGGCTTTTGTTCGTCGAGAGAGGACTTTACTTTTCAATTGCCTACTCAGTCCGAAGTAGCACCTGTTGGCAAGAGTAATCCTGCGTTGGATTTCCAGGCTGACATTGTTGGTGGTGTTAATGCTGGTTCCTAAATAGACGAAATTATCTACAACTTCAAAGTTATGACTGTCAACAGTGACGTGGAGATATTTCGTCTTGCCCCCGTTCACTGCCAGACTAATTTGCGTTGCTTCCTTGTTCAGTCTGGAGAAAGCAGAACTAACGGCGCGGGTGTTGTGGCCGATGATATCAATATCATCGGCATACGCCAGCAGCTGTACACTCTTGTAAAAGATTGTACCTGCTCGATTAAGTTCTGCAGCTCGAATAATTTTCTCCAGCAGCAGATTGAAGAAGTCGCACGATAGGGAGTCGCCTTGTCTGAAACCTCGTTTGGTATTGAACGGCTCGGAGAGGTCCTTCCCGATCCTGACGGAGCTTTTGGTGCTGCTCAACGTCAGTTTACGTAGCCGTATTAGTTTTGCGGATATACCAAATTCAGACATCGCGGCATAAGGGCAGCTCCTTTTCGTGCTGTTGAAAGCAGCTTTAAAATCGACGAAGAGGTGGTGTGTGTCGATTCTTCTTTCACGGGTCTTTTCCAAGATTTGGCGCATGGTGAATATCTGGTCGGTTGTTGATTTACCAGGTCTAAAGCCACACTGATAAGGTCCAATCAGTTTGTTGACGGTGGGCTTTAATCTTTCACACAGAACGCTCGACAGAACCTTATATGCGATGTTGAGGAGGCTAATCCCACGGTAGTTTTCGCAAATTGTGGGGTCTCCTTTTTTATGGATTGGGCATAGCACACTTAAATTCCAATCGTTGGGCATACTTTCATCCGACCATATTTTGCAAAGAAGCTGATGCATGCACCTTATCAGCTCTTCGCTGCCGTGTTTGAATAGCTGGGCCGGCAATCCATCGGCCCCTGCCGCTTTGTTGTTTTTCAGGCGGGCAATTGCTATTCGAACTTCTTCATGGTCGGGCAATGGTACGTCCGCTCCATCGTCGTCGATTGGGGTATCGGGTTCGTTTTCTCCTGGTGTTGTGCGTTCACTGCCATTCAGCAGGCTGGAGAAGTGTTCCCTCCATAATTTAAGTATGCTCTGGGTATCGGTGGCTAGATCACCTTGGGGGGTTCTACAAGAGTATGATCCGGTCTTGAAACCTTATGTAAGCCTCCGCATCTTTTCGTAGAATTTTCGAGCATTATCCTGTCGGCCAGCTTATCAAGCTCTTCGTACTCACGCATTTCGGCCTCTTTCTTTTTCTGTCTACAAATGCGTCTCGCTTCCCTCTTCAACTCGGTATCTATCCCATCCCGCACGTGTTGTGGTCGATCGTAACGTTGCGAGATAGGCAGTCTGTTTTCTCTCCGCTGCGACACGGCACTCCTCGTCGTACCAGCTGTTCTTTTGCACTTTCCGAAAACCAATGGTTTCGGTTGCAATTGTACGTAAGGAGTTTGAAATGCCGTCCCACAGTTCCCTTATACCGAGTTGTTGACGAGTGCTCTCAGAGAGCAGAAGTGCAAGCCGAGTAGAAAATCTTTCGGCTGTCTGTTGTGATTGCAGCTTCTCGACGTCGAACCTTCCTTGTGTTTGTTGGCGTGCGTTGTTTGCTGCACAGAGGCGGGTGCGAATCTTGGCTGCAACAATATAGTGGTCCGAGTCGATGTTAGGACCTTGTGCAGATAGACCGATAAAATACGGCTCTGTTGTACCAATCATGTGAACTATTGTACAAGTCAAGTACCGATAATTTTATCTGCCACTGCAGGACCAATCACAGTGACCAATCAATTCAAATAAAGCCAAAATTATGTTTTTTTATTTTTATTATCCTAGGAATACCTTACACCTAGCTGGAATTTCATTATTTACTGTTTGGCAACTCTATGATTATTAAACTAATAATAATAAATAATTACTAAACTTGGCAGCACTGATATCTGCAAAAACAATTGATGCACCACTGCTCTTTATTCCATTTGTCTGTTATTAAACAAGTCACTACATCTATTGGTGAGTATAAATATTTATGATAAGTATATATATATTTATTTATTTACATTTAATATATTAATATTGTTCATTTATTTTTGAGAACATGGATACAGATGAAGATGAAATCCTTGATAATTTGACTACCGCAATATGCGAAAATATATCCAATATGTCTGCAGAACCAACACCAACGCCAGATAAAAAGAGAAAGCGTTTTCAAGTTACAACGGCATGGTCCTCGGAAGATGTGTTTAATTTAATAGAAATAATAGAAAAACATCCTTGTTGATTTGTTGTATGCAGAAAAAGAGGACAAGTGGTATTCCTTCGGCATGTACATAGCGTCGCAAATGCGTGAAATGAATGCAAAAAATGAGAAAGCAGCAAAAAAACTTGAAATTAATATTATGAAGTGCACTATAGATGCGCTTTCAGAATTAAATGATGATTCATATTTCATTGAATTGTTTTTTTTTCTATGTATATTAATCAAGTTACAGACATATTTTAATCATTAATTTTATTTAACATAAACATCTATATTGAAATCGTATTTCTCGGCTGTCGAACTCCTCACGAATTTCTTTGGCTTCATTCGTTATGTATGTCGTTGGATGTTCTCTGCTCCTTGTTGGCAATTTTGAGTACCTTTTTCATAAACTGAATTGTCTTGTTGATCATTCCTATCTGTAGTTAAACCTTCCATATAACTGGCATTCTTTTAATTAAAAAATTATGCAAGGCACAGCAGGCCAGTGTTATTTGGGTCGTTTTATGCTCATTCAGTTGAATTGGTCGATATAGAATTTGAAACCGCTTTGCCACAATGCCAAATGCATTTTCGACAACGCGCCTAGCACGTGACAATCGATAATTGAATATGCGTTGACCGGCAGTTAAATTTTTACCAGGGTATGGTTTTAAAATGTGCTTTTGCATGCGGAATGCATCATCCGCCACTAACAAGTATGGACAATCACGGTCACGATTTAGCAATGGTTGTGGTAAAGGCAATCCCAGTGTGTTATTGTCCAAAGCTCTCTGAAATGTGGACTTTCCAAAAACGCCGCCGTCCGAAACTCTGCCATTGCACCCGACATCAATATATATAAATCGGTAGTCCGCATCCGCAATGGCCACAAGTACAATACTATTAGTACCTTTATATTATAATTATAAAAGGTACTTCCAGACCGCGGTGGAGCCTTCATCATAATGTGTTTCCCGTCAACTGCGCCTATACAATGGGGAAAATTCCATTTATCACTAAATTTTTGGGCAATGTCAATCCACATCTGTTCGTTGTTTGGAACCTTGCAAATGTGTAATGTGATATCAATTTATATTTTTGATGTGATTATGTATAGCTACCTCTAAATATTCATTTTTCAAAGCTTTTGCAATCGGCGCAATGCGAAAGTCAACAGATAAACTTTTGAAGCAGTCTCCAGAGGCAAGGAAGCGAAGTGTAACCGCCAAACGTTCATTGGCTAGTATGGCTTTGCGCATATTGGTGTCACTTTTCTTTATGTTTGGAGAGACTAATTCAAGAATATAATTAAAAGTGGCTTCGTTCATGCGAAGATAATTTTTAAACAAACATTTTTGATTGTTGACTTCACGAAACTCGCGCAGAGGTTTTGCATACGCGCCGTCAGTACTTCTCCTCTGAAGCCAATCCAGCACCCAAACACTTCGCTTCTTCAATGTTGGTTTTTCTTTTATTTGTTTCTTTTTATTAATTAGGTGTACACAAATACACATAATTGCCACTATTTTCTTTTTTCTTGATGAAGAAATCATTATATTTAAAAATTATAAAATTACGTTCAAATATATGTAATTATGTATTCAAAGCTTATCAGCTATCTACTTTATTTAAGATGACAAGCCCAACCATGTGACAGGGTTGCACAAATATCTGTCATATTATTGAAGTGTACAAATCAGTACAGAAAAATTCTGTCTCAAGTACGCCAATCGTGTGAACACTGAAAATTGTATCGGTACACAAAATTTATTTTGTACAAATTTGTACAGAAAAATTTTGTCAAAAATCGGTACATTTGAAAAATCGTGTGATCTCAGCTTTAAGCGATATAACAATGGCCGGCATGTACACAAAACAACACAACTGTCCATTTGCATGTGTACAATATCGGCATTGCCACATTAATAGCTTTCACTTCAATGAAATTTTATGATTTTGTTCAAAGTGAAATGTTTTATGCACAAAATAAAAAAATAGGTAAATTTATTTGTTTTAAATTATCAATTTTTATAACAATTGATATAACAGGACTAATTTATGCTTCTCTTTGTAAATTGACCTCAAGTTTTTCAGAGCTTTGAATAATTTTACATTTTACATAATAGTGATATCACTCCTTTCTACTGTCCTCATTACTGTTGTCGGCAAAATTAGAAATATTTTTAATTTAGCGAGAGGGACAACTGAGAGCCTGCTGTCGGGTAGTCGTGCAGCTGTCTAAATAACTGTGCCGATAAGAACGTGTATATTTGAATATTTGACAGATGTCTATGTATTTTTCTAAAAAAAATAATTAACAAATAAAAAAAATATTTAAAGAAAGTTAGCCAAAATGCCGCTCTTGCAATTGCCTATCTTGCCTATATGCATGGACAAGCCTTGTATGAAGCCGACAAAAGTTTGCTTCCATCGTAAAAGAATACGCTATAAAAATATAATAATTTATAAATTTATTTCATAGCATTTAGTACAGATATTCATCGCAGCTACCTAATTCAGCAGTTTCAATAGACCGATGCTTGATCTTTGAGTTTTTACTAATTAAAAAAAAGAAATATAGTTAAATTCTAAATGGCAACTTAAGTTTTCATTAATACATATATATTTTATATTTATTTACCACGAAACGGTTAACTTGATACCGCGGCCTTGCTTGTTGAGTGGTCTGTGTTGAGTTTTTCATATTTTCAAATCGCTCCCGTATGCTAAAGGTTTTAATATTAGCATTTTAACTTATAAAAAATCCGCGATTTGTTTTAGTTCAAACTCACATTTTTGTGCTTTCGATATTTGAGTTATCAGATACTTCGTTAGAGTAGACATCAATGCGACCTTCATTCAATTCCCGCTCTTTCTCATTGGCCTCCCACTTCTCGAATTTCACTCGCAATTGTTTAGCACGTGCTGCTGTTTTTGCCTATTGCGAATGTATACGGTAATACATAGTTAGAAAAGTAGATCACATGTGTTTCACCTCCTTGAGAGCCTCGTCATCCAGAGAACACTTGTAATTCCTACTTGATGAGTAGTAATCTTCATCGTCATCCACTTCCTCGAAGTCTTCGTTTTCATCCTGTGATTCTACGTCGGTGCTGTTGTCATCATCATTCACACTGTTACCATCATCTAAAGGAGGTGTAAAACACTTCAAGGGTCTTGGACCAGCTTTTTGGCCACTACTATTTTGTTCAATTTCACGAAACTTATTTAAAATCATTGCGGTAGTGTGAGATTTTTCGAGTACGTGAGTCTCTTCCTCTATCTTATCAGTATCGTTTGAGTCTTCAATTTCCGATTCAGGCGTGGGCATTTTCACAACTCCCTCCCGTGGCGGAGTTATACGAAATTCCTTTCTTTTTTGCTCGGTTGGACGATATGTTTCAAAAAATTTAAATTTCGAACTTATTTCTGAGGTCTCGATTTTTATATCCTCTGGTTTCTCATCATACTTAACGATGTCCTGTTTAAGGTTAAACTAATGGAAGCAATGAATTTCATATAAATGACATTACCCAAACAAGTGCAAATTACCCTACCAAATGTATACAAATCAAATTGTTAAAATAACTTCATTCCAGAAGATATGGAAAACAGAGAAACATATTATGGAATATCATAAGTCTATTATCAAAATAATCTTAAGTGTACATATTTAATCTAAGACTTCTGTGAATGCTAAGTAACTTATGTCTCACATTTGTATATTAAAAGCGATCATTAAATTATGGATATAGACTCTGAAGTTCCAAAAATATAAAATATAGGCAGTGATTATTTTCAGATTTTACTAAGAATCAAAATGTCTAACGTTAACTTGATACGACCTAAGTCGTATAAGATATATTTATTCTTGCCATAAATTCTGTTACAAAATTTACAATGCATACAGTGTGAACAAATTCTCAAGAAAACCTGCAGTTATTTGTTTACTATCATTTGTATGCAGTGTACTCATCGTTTTTCTCTAACGTCTACAGTTGATGGCATAAAGTTAAACAGTCGTCCTGACGTGTGGTTTGATTCGCGTCCGTTAAAAAACAGAAAATGATGTCAAGGACAATGGATATATTGACCAGATCAATGAAATGATCCCCACATGAAAGCCTATCGTCACTTAACAGGTAATCTGCTGATAATGCGATTGAAGTAAATTAGGCTCAACAAATGCGTTACACATCTTCACTTCGCTGAAAAAGGGACTCATGGTAAAGCATTTACGTAATACTTTATTCGATGGAGAGCATTGGATCTTTCAACAAGATTATTCTCTAGCACACAGGGGAAAAACACGCAGCTTAAAAGCGTTCAGATTTGAATCGATTGATCCACAGTGTGTGGTCAGAGTTTTGGAATATGACCTATCGAATACACACAGAAGTGGCAATAGAAACTGCGCGTGGCGCTACTGATCAATGTCTGAATCATTTGAGAGATTGTGTGAAAGCAAAGGTAACCACTTCAAGTAAAATTTTGTACACCGCTCATTTAATCCACCGCATTCCCCACATAATTGCAATTCAAAAATCACATGACGTTTGGTCAAACTAAGCGAATAAACAATAAATCGATAATCGCTTAACTGAACAATTAATTACAAAAATCTTGCTTAATTGGACAATCTAATCAATTTTAAAAATTCATCTGTGTACAAGTATATTTTAAACTTCAAACGTAAATAAATATGGCAGCAAGATCACCGAAGAAGCTATTTTACAAATTTTAAACTTGTAATTGTGGTTGTACCGTAATAAGCTACGAGGTGTGTTCAAAAAGTATCGCGAATTTTGTGTTTTTTCAAAAATTATTTATTTATTCATGAATATCTATTTTGTCCCCTTCAAAGTAATCCCCATGAGATATTATACACTTGTGCCAACGGTTTTTCCAATCTTCGAAGCACTTCAAAAAATAATTTTTTTTATCTTCTTCAGCTCCTCCTTCGATGCCGTCTTTATCTCGTCAAGAGAATGGGCCTCTTCAGTTTAGGGAACAAGAAAAGTATATATTAGAAGAACATTCTAAAAAGATATATCGAATAAAATGGTACACCTTGAAACTCGAAATTCGATTCTTATTATGTTATTACTACACGCACCTTTGTGGAACCCTATTACTTCAATAAATCGAAAAAATTGAATTGTAAATAGCCGAGCCATTTTTATGAAATTTGGTTAAACATGATATTTGTAGAACTACATTCTTGATTTATTTGTTAAACTCCGTAGTACTTTAATTACATTCAGTATACAGTACTTTGGTAATGGTATGTGAATAGAATTTTTAAATTTAAATTTTTTTATATGAACAAAAACAATACAATGCACTTATGTATATAATTAGAATTCATAGTTATAACAAAAATAAAGTTATGGTACATAAACAATTCATATTATTATTTATAAGCAGCATTTCCGCTGCTTATATTTTAAAAACATTTCATTGAAGAAGTTTGTAATTTTTTGTTTCTATATTGTGCAATCTACGTGATATCATATGCGATTCCACATTCCCCATTTCACACTGTTTTTGTCTTTGAAAACTTCGAGAACTGACGAGGGCTTTGAATGATCATCTTTATTCTGATCACCACCATCCAAACCATATTCATAAACATATGTTTTTAAATGCGGATACTAGAGATTATTTTTTTAACGGAAGTTTGCGGTGCAATTAACCGGGGGAAATTAAAGAAATATTTTATGCGGGAAACTCATTAAGCGGGAAAATTTACACGTATTTTGTAAGACATACATAATGTTTTTGACCTATGAGGTGATAAAATAAGCTCGAAAATTAATTAACCGGGAGTCAATTAAGTGGGAGATACTGTATGTATTATTAAATTAAATTAACTCTATTGAAATAAGAGTTATGGTTTCATTTTTAGAAAAGCCTAAAATGGTAACAGAACTTATGGCAAGACTTTTAAGTTGATTCCTTTTCTCTCACCTCGTTTTCATTTTCACTATTATGTTCTCTTGCGTTATATACGTGTAGTTTATCTACTTGTGGCGATTTTGGTGAGTTCAAATTTTTTCTGTTAGCAACCACATTAGCATCCAATTCCATAAATATGCTCCGTGATTTTTTACTAATCGCTGAAATGAAATTGCCATAACAAATATTAATATTTTTAAAATGTTTTTTTTTTTTTTACCTGATTCAAAAACATCTTCATTCTGTAAAGCCTTGTGATATGTCGAACGATCTTCGCTATTATCTCGAGAATTTTTAAATACTTCCCCTTTTTCGAATCGTTCCTTAAGCGAACGAGCAGCCCCTTCATGCTCTATGGTAAGTTTTTTGTCGGATGCCGTAATTCCTATTAACACACAAAATAAAATCAGAATTATTTACATCTATTGATAATTCTATTCTTCATGGATAATCTTGTGCTTTGACATGCACATTTTTTACAATAGAGCACTGCTGAAATATAGTAGGAAGAGAACTGAATAAATGTTCAACTTGAATATTCCAACAAATCATTGAGATGTGTTGCTAGAGCTTGAGAGATATGGTAGATAAAATGTGCAATATTACTTTCTTTAGAAAGTCGTTAACCTTTATTTTCACTAAATCTAATTGGGAAGAAAGTTTGGTTTACTGATTTTGAAGCGAAATTCTGCACACTGCCTCTATATTTAAAACTTGTAAGAGGTTTAACATAACTACTAGATCAATTCTAAGCTACTTCAAAACTGAATATATACATATATTTTACATGAGTTACGTAATTTTACGTAAGAAGAACCTTTTAGAGAAACTTGCGCAAATTATTCACAATGAACCTTAAATAATCTATACATTTATTTAATATATGGTATATAAATCCTGTGTCACGGTGTTTGTTATCGAAATCCTCCGAAACGGCTTGAATCTTTTTAATTGTAATTGTAGGTAGGATAATAGGTTTTATGCAATTTTGCATATCCCTAATGAACCTTTATTTTTAAAATATATATTTAGCAATAAACTTACCTTGCTCTGATTCAGCGACAGCTTGTTGGTACATCTCTTTGATACGAGCTTGTTTTCCCATGAAGAGCCGTGAACGTATGTTTTGAATTTCCTGTTTACGTTCCTCCCGCCGCTCCTCTTTGGACATCATGTGTCCCTTCTCAAACCTCTTTTTTATATCGTACATGGCATGACCAAGTCCGACTGGTCGTTCACATTGTGTTCGTTTCTTTGAGCGAACTAGGTCCGCATCATAACCTCCATTTATATTTTCTTCAATTTCTTCATCGCTTACATCACTGTTGCTCTTCGATGAGTAATCACTCGCACTGTTTATCGCTTTTAAACTTTGATCTGAACTAATTCCTTGGGCTTTTAATTTCGCTATTTTGGATAAGATCGAATTGGTGAGCTTAATAGGGTTTCGCTCCTCACGATACTTTTCTTGTTCCTTATGGGTTTGAGCCGCATTTTCAAAAACTTGAAATTTTGAGCGAACATTAAACTGTTGTAATTCTTCCAAGCCGAGATTAGGTTTGTCTGAAGCTGGTTTTTTGTAAACAAAAAAAAAAAAAAAAATAGAATAAAACATTAATATACTTTGTGCTTTCATGAAACACGTTTAAAAAAGTTGTTGGTTAATATACCTCTTACAACATCTGGAGGTAACTCAAGTGGTTGATTTTCTCTAACGATTAATTCCGGCTTACTTGGAGAATAGGTCTCAGAATCTTTTACACATTTCGGGTAAAATAATAGCTTGAAATGCACCATGCAGTATAGGACTCCCTCATGACTTTGATAGTTGTCAACCCTATGATAATAATAATACGAGGTATCAGCTCAATTATTCTTATCCCTGCTTATATATAGTATATAGTGAGCAACTGAGTTAGACAAGTTTGTATATACTTATGAAATGAGTAGAAAAACTTACTTCAATTGTCTATTACATTCACGGCAGCGGAAGCAATTCTTATGATAAATGCTCTTTTCGGCCTTGATTTCCTCCATTTTGTAAACAGGTTTAGTGCAAAGGTGACAGTTGATTTCCTTATCACATTGTGGATTCTGCGACGGCAAATAATTTGAAATAATTAACGTTAAAAACAACTAATGAAGGGTTAAGTTGAAAATTATATATTCTCACTTTTTGAAATAATTAAACGTGTGTGAAAAGTTTCACTTACTCATTATTGGATTCACTTAGTTTCATTACTTTACTACTACTTCCTATATTCGAAACATTTACAGTGGTTCACAGTGAAAATAGACCACCTGTAAACAAACGCTTTTAACTGCAAAAAATCTGGAAAATCATTACAAGTAAAACAAATATAGGTGAATTTGGTGAGTTCACTTTATTAAAACTATAAATACAACAAAACATTTATTAATTCAATTACATTTTTCATAAAAATGTGAGTTTAACCAAATAGGAGAAAAATGCATGTCACAGTGAAAATGGACCATTCAGCAGCTATTACATAAAGTACTATAAAAAACTTATTACTAATATTTGGTGGCACATCCTACCATTGCTATTACATAAAGTATTAGAAAACTTATTACTAATATTTGGTTGCACATCTTTTTTGGCGAATAATGCGACTTCACTAGGTTTTTTTGTTATAAGGTTTTAAAGGAAAAAAACGATATATTTATAATTTTTTTGCGGCGTAATGAGTAATATAATTTTATTAAATTAAATGACATATGAGTATAACTGCATAACTTTTGAAGTATATTAGAAAAAAATTTCAATGAAAAAATCAATCAGTATATCAATTTTTGTGTTTCAGATGATCCGGTAACGGCTTATTTGTTAATATTTTTCTTTGAAACATTTTTTTTATTATACTTCAAAAGTTGTACAACAATATGTCATTAAATTTAATAAAAATATATCCTTTTTTGCCTTTAAAGTGCAATTAACCAACACCAGCAGCTGAACGAGCAGATCATCAAATAGCTCAGAAAGAAAACCAAATCAAGAGACGGATGGGTTTTCTCCAAACGTTCAGTCTGCCATCTGATCCAAAAATATTGCATTTGCTGTCATCCGTGAATATCACGTGCTTCCAGAAAGAATTTGTGAATTTATTTATGGGAAAACTGCAATCTCAGGTTTTTATTCTTCCTGCTAGCAAACGGTTTCTATTGGGCAATTCTACCATTTCGCTCAGGACTCTTAGAATAGTGTCGACGCTACAATTTATTTTCAAATATTTCTTTACCATGCCATTTGGTGCACTCAGTCGATCAATCTTGCTTTGTTTGACAATCCACTTCTCTTGACGGCCACTGAAAAACTTTTTTTGGTTAATTTTCGGCTTATTTATCACTCGATTTTCTTTTTTAAACCAACCAACTATTGTTCGGGATTTTCAACAACTTTGGCAATGCTTCTTTGAGACATTCCATTTTTATAATGTTTAATAATTAAATTTCGCTACTCAATTGTAGTATGGCGTCCCATCTTGAAATTAAGAACTGAAATATTTTATTAATAGATTATGAACTCTTGTTTTTCATCTCAAGAATGTAAATTGAAGTAAACATATCAAAATAACAGAAGTTTCCAAAAAAGTTTCGTTATCTATCGTAGCTCTGATAGGGTGGATCATTTTGACTATTACATGCATTTTTCTCTTCTTTTTTTAAAACTTATTTTAACAAAAAAATGTAATAAATATAAAACATGTTTTTATATGCTTGAAAGTAAAATAAATTGAATTTATCAAATTCACGAAAGCTTTTGGCATATAGTATGTATAAATTTCACAGATTTGGTTTCAGTTAAAGATCTTTTGTTACAGATGAACCATTTTTACTGTGAGCAACTGTACTTGTATATTAAAATTTACCTAACTAACCCGAATCTTAAATAAATACATACCAAAGAGATAGTCAGCACATGCCCTCAAAACCATTAGAATGAATGTATTTTTCATGTCAGGACTGCTGCTAATAAACTGCAGAAATAAGGGAACAGATTGTTGGACAGTACCAGCACTTTGTACCAGAGAAAATATCGCTATCACATATAAAATAGTGTTCTGCCCAGGCTTCTACAGACTACTACCATAAATAAATTGATCAGAATCTATTTTCTTACTCTCTCGCTTTTTAGCTGGCAGCGGACCCTGATCTTTTTTCTGAGCTGGCAACGAAACACAATCAAATCACATCAACCAGCAGTCAGTGAAAAAGGTGAAATAGCAAAATTAGTGCGTTGTTAAAATTTTGTAAAATAGATTAGTGATAAAGGCCTACTGGGGAACCGAGCAACCAAAAATAATATCGGTTACGCGCTATTTGCATACTCAGTGGTAATGTGGAAACTGCAAAGTTGCCAAAAGTTGTTTATTAATTGCTCAATCTAATATTTTCCAGCAGTGGCATCATTGGCAAATGTTATAAAAAATGCGAGTTTTAACAGCTCTCTCCCAAACAAAAGAGATTCGTATCAAATTATCTATGCTACTACTTCAGCCTACTGAAAAAATAAGGGCATGAAAAAATAAGGGCATGCACCTAAATTTTGGAATTGGGGATCAGTCTTTCCGAAAAATTCGCCAGAGATATATCGCAGAACTTCTGGTTCAGTCCGGAAATCATAAGACAATGGAATAAGGAGGCGAATAACGGTACAGAAAGGAAAGACAAGGAAGGGGCTGCTGATGTATTCACTCAGCCTGATCAGCTGTCTTGTTTGGGGCTCTGAGAAGCAGTCGAAAGTAAATCACCCCAAGAGTCTTATGACAGGTTAGCTACAGAGAACATGAAGAGCAGTGGGTCGCGCTGGTTCTGTAATAAATTCCCACGTGGCTGTAACCTAGGTGAATTTTTATAGAGCAACGTCTGCCTCGAACAGGTAAACGTGGCACAACAGTTTAGACAAAAATTTCATCGACCGAATCTTCGAATCGGTGCATATGAATTGCAACATAATTTCTAATGCGGGTTGTTACTAAAGATGAAAATTGGTCAGTTATGACAACGCTAAGCAAAAATAGCCACGGTCGAAGAGCGGCGAGCCGGCGCAATAGATAATTGACGGGCAGAAAGGTTTTATGATGTGTTTAGTGCGTTTGACAAGGGAACATCTACTATGAGCTGCTTCCTTACGTCCAACTTTTAACTCGAAACTGTGCTTACAGCAATTGTAGCATCAGAAGGAAGCAATCGCTCAAAAGACGCTAGCTTTGGCAAATAAAAGGGCAATTGTTTCCCATCAGGACAACGTCAAACCATAAACGTCGACTCGCCAAGGCCTCAGAGGAAGGTTTTTAAGCATCCACCTTATAGTCCGAACCTATCTCCAAACAATTAATACCTACTCCTATCCATGGCGAATGACAAATTCGCCTCAAGAGAAGCTCGTGAAAATCGACTCCCCATTTTTTGTATTGTAATTTACGGAAATTATTAAAAACAACGGCCGATCATGGGCCGAGAATCCTCCCACTTTAGGGTATTTAAGTTTCATTCTCTCCATTTATGAAAAAATGCATTTTCGTTTTGTAAGATTTCAATACTAAACATATTTCGAAAATAGTTTAGTTAAATGCAAAACCATTTGAATTCGTTGGTAGTGAAAACATTTTCTATAGTTATTTCAGTTAAAGTTTAGCAATTTTTTGCAACAACAAGATTTTATAATGTATAGTATAGTACATTCGTGTAATGCGAGAGTATATAAACATTTTTATTAGCAAAAATGATAATATCACTAGAGATTAAATAAGATAAACATTTACTTTGTTTGAAAAAGATGAAATCGTTACATGGTGTTAAGAATTAATGAATGCTTACACTGAACTTTTTTTGTGCTTTACCAGCGTCACTTGAACGTACATGAATTAAATCGCGCTTCTGCAGAGCATCGAATTTGCTAAAGCTGGATTTCTAAAAAAAAATCAATCAACCATTATTCAAATTAATTCAAATATTAGCAAGTAATTTTTTCCAACCATTTAATAAACTTATTCAAATCTAAAGATGTGCGTTACACTGGTATTGAGGAAACATATGAATATTTGGTTTCTGATCAAATACTTAGCCAATCTTGGAGTAGTCGGCTCTTACCCAATTGGACCTGTGCTAATCAAAGGGAATAACTTATTCTAAACTAATCAAAATTTACATAAATTCGTAAAAATTACTTAAGCGATTGATTCATTTTAAATTATTATAATATATGTATACCTTTAGTCATAAAATTAAATCAAATTAATAAAAATTCAAGTTCCGCGTTATCATTTAAACTTTCCAACTTACCACCGATATATTCTCATGATCCATTTCACCTTTTCTACTTTTCTTACTTCTTGCTTTCTTTTTACCTTTGGCTGTCGCTATTTCTTGTTTACATTCGACGCTTGCAACGCCTTCATTTTGCAGGATCTCGGTCTGCTCTTTTATAGTTTTGGTCGTTGTTGAACTGGACACAGAGCTTTTTGTACCGACGCCCGGAAATTTTTTCTTGTTAACTTTAACCGGCGTACTGGCATTCTCTTCACAGCTGCCGTCGACGCCGTCGAGAATACTGTTGCTAAAATCAACGGTAATTGCCTCCTCAATATTCTGGCTTTTAGACGATTTGAATGTTGACTTTTTCGTCACTTTGCGTGTAGTTTTTGTGAAAGCCAAGGACGTGGTTGAGCTAGTAGACATATTTACTAAGAATTGCTCCTCAACTTTGAACACAGTTTGATGTTTCTGCAGAAATCGCGATATGAACAAATTTTCATTAGTACTGATTTCTAATAGTTAATTTTAAGTATTATAACACAAATAAAAATTATAACACAAATCGAAAACAAAATATGAGACTATAATTATAGTAACAGCTATCCACATGTTTTTAATTCAACAGGATAAATACGTCGGCAGAGGTCAAAAATAAATCGAAATTCTTTAAAAGCACATCGTCTCCTTGTAGGAAATAATTTTCATGCCTGAAGGAAAATAAAACACCATTTTCACACAAATCAATTTTTTGGAGAATGCACAATTTTCTAGTAATGAATTATCTTGAATTCTCCAAGGTATTTACTATACATACATACAAGTGTGTAAACAATGTAATTAGTTTGTAAATTTTCTGAAGTACATTGACGCAGCTATTATACGGAAACAAGGCTCATTCATGCCAGCATTCTCTATGTTGTAATTTATTTTTAGAATACCGTAATAAAACATAAGGCAGACTATTAAACAGTGTTCACTACGTTTTGGGTTTATACATTGCACGAACCATTTTATCTTAAAATTTGACTTACAAGCTATATATTTATAAGAGTACTCTGGTTCAATGGAATCTTGCGACAATTGCCCAATAATATCAGGACTGCATGTAAAACAACAGTTTAAGTAAAATCATTCCTCTATTACATTTCGTAATGTACAAAATTTATTCATGTACAACCGGCAATATAAGTTTCGAGGTATAGACCTGTAATGAATATTTGGCTATGGATAAAACCAATAATAACTAAAATTCAATGTGAATATATTTATCAACTTAAAGAGACTTGTGACAAAAACGAATTTTTGTATTTACCTGCTCATCAGTTCAACTGTAATATGGGACTGGCATCGCCCATTGTCATATCTCACAAATTCTTTTTACAATTTAATATTGCACATATTAAAATTTGACAAATTTTAACTATAACTAAGCTTACTGGCAATATAACTAGTTACCTATATTATAGAAACTTCAAGGCAAATATCGAAACACAACTATATGGGTCAACTTGTATATTCCCTTGAAAGTTTGAATAAAATTGCTTTAATTTTGTGATCACAAATATTCATATAAACAAAAAAAATTTTTTTTCCATTGAAGGCACTAGATTTCTATTGTTTCAATTATATCCTGAACGTATTACTAAATTGGAGATCAAGGTGGTGAGCTGAGTCAATTTAGTCATGTCCGTCCTTCTGTGTGTATATACGCGAACTAGTCCCTCAGTTTTTGAGATATCGATCTGAAATTTTGAACACGTCCTTTTCTTTCCAAAAACCGCCTACATCGCCTTTCACGGGCTTACCGACGATATTATTTTAAGCCTATTTTTAGAAAAACACTTAGATTTGAGAATGTGTTTTAAAAGAAATTTCTTTGTTCTCCTTTAAATCGTTATTTTCTTTTTTGAAAATGTAGTGCAGCAAAATGTGGATATTGCTATGGTTTAATGAATGCTGTGGTTTAAGAGATGTTAAGGTTTTTATGACAAAAAAATTGACTTATTTTGCGAATTTATTTCTTTGGATTGAGTTATTTTATTCGGACGTTTTGTACATTATTGAGCACACTTTTGAAAATATAGAGCAAGTTTTTCGTCACGTTTTTAGTTTATAAAATTTAGACGAGTTTTTCTCAAAACTACTTTTTCAAAGTTCTTGTTCATTTCAAAACTACTTAACCGATTCATTTCAAACTTTGTACACATTTTTGACACATAAAATACCTCCCCCCATCGTTTTTTTAGATTTTTTTTATACATTAAGGGCGTTTTCCACCCACAGAATGGCGGAATGTTCAATATTGCTGCATGAAAAAATTACCATATATTGTCAAAAGTATGCTCTATAATGTACAAAAGACCCGAATAAAAATTTAGTTTTTTTTTACCTTAAAAACCTTACACCAAACAACACCACCCCTCCAGATTCCCCCACCCTTAACACATATAGGTCTGCAAAAACAGAAATATGTATGTATACTAAAATATAAATAATACACTACTAAAATATATACATATATGTATTCCAAATCTCTGCAATATCGAGGTTTTATTTAAATATTCCAACGCAGGTATACTCAAACATAAATGCATATATGTATAGGTACAAATTAAGTATATTTATGAAAGGCAAGTGAAACGATGTCGATCTTCGATGTATATTTTTGTATGTGGATTGGAATTTATCATGACAACTTATTCTTTCACTCATTAAAATGCTAATTATATGTTAATAATAACATAGTCAGCATGTACTAAATATCTATTTATGTATTTGTATGTAGACTTCAGAATATTACTGATTACTAATACGCTCGGTTGTCCGCAATTCTTTAAGTAGCTTTACTGCTTAAAAACTTCCATAACTGCGTTTACAGTATGTAGGAATTGCACCAAATCGCTATTTTGCGTACCACAATATTGTTAGTTCAACGCACATATGTATTATTTTCATTGTAAAGATTACAATAGCACCCAAATTTTCTATATTTTAATTTATATGAACTAAATTTGTTATCAATTTATATACGAGTATACTTACTTTAACTTCCAACAAATTACAGATCTGCCTAGTTTAAACTATGAATAAGCTACTCTCAAATTAGCCGTTGCTGTCGCTATTGGAGCAACACAAATGATCGAGCTCTACGCCAAACTGATTGAATGCGCACAGTGCACAATTTGCTCAACCAAAGTAGGCCTCGAGTAGAAAGCACTCGGCCAAAGTCTTATGTACAAATTACAATATCATGCATACATGCTTGTATGTGCACGTACCTAGGTGCCACAGTCTATTACTATTTACAATTCATAAAATTCTAGTGCACAAACGACGCGGAAAAACGAAAATTTTCGGCAAAGTGAAGTGTAGAACTAGTACTTCATATATCAGGTAGATGTTTATGTTTTTGCTGTGGGAAATATACGGACGTAAAAAATACATACCAAAAATTAAAAAACTGTGTTTTTAAAAAAACAAGTTCGATTTTCATAACCACAATTTTCGATTTCTTGAATTTGGTATTAGTCCTGGAGATCCTAACGGAGGCTTTTTATATTAATAATTCATGAACGGCTGAACCGATTTGGCTGAAATCGGTGGGTAGCTTAGAATCAAGAGACGGGCATAGGCTACTCTTTATATTTTTATGTTAAAAGTCAAAAAAATTCATATATAAAAATTATATTTCAAATCGCATATCATTTTAATATTTTTTTTTTTTTCAATTAAAAAAAAAACGAAATAATTTCACACAGCTACTGCCAGGGTACAAATTTTTGTATACACACATATAAATATGAATTATAGTGATTGGTGTTAGTGAACAAGGCGGATTTTTTTGGGCACACCGTGCAAGGCACATTTGTAATATCAAAACAAAAAATCGCATTGGTAAATGCATCGCAGAGATATTCATTACAAACTAAACAGAATATGAAATATAAAACATAGCGGCATAACTACAGTGTTATGAAAAAGTTCAAGCATAATTTGATATGATATATCCCATTTTCAATTAATTTTTTATGAATCAATTATATTTCATTTGTATTTTGAAACTATGATTTATAAAGTTGATTCCGGAAAATAATATATTTTATGTTGTGTTCTAAAAACCACGTCCGTATGGCAATAAACCACGTATGTATGGTTTGTATCTTCAAACTTGGTGAAATTTTAGAATTTTGGGCTGAAGAGAAATAGACGCTAGTGTAGTCCGGTTGCTTCGATTGAAAGTAAAGTGCTAAATTTACCTAAGAGTCGATAGTGTTAAAAATAATCTTGATTTTGCGGGCATACGAGTATGTTTGTACATATTTACAAATAAATTTCATACTCAGCACGCTTCGCCTGGCTTTATTTAAGCAGACATGAACTAATACTTAACAAAATTATAAAAACGTTTTTTCAGCTTCAAATATTCCGAAATTTACTCTAACTCTTTTATTTTTACTTATATCGTAGTGTACATACATAAAAATATACATACATTCAATTATGTCCCTAATTATCACATTTGTAAAAAATCAAAAATACGCGCAAGCGACAAAAAAGGCACAGACGTACCGTCATTGACCAATAAGATTCGAGCAAGCTGTGCATAATTTCCTAGTATTTAATATTACAACGAAATCAAATTTATTAATAACGAACGCACACATTCCGCGATGTCAAGTGCTTTCGTTCATAGCCTGCCGTTTTTTTCCTGTGCGCCTTTGTCAACCACAATTCGTTTTCATATGGAACTTCCCTTCAAATGCTCGAGAATAACAAAAAGAATTTGAAACAAAATTTAATAAATAAGTTTCAATAAAATTGAAAAGAAAAATAGTCCGGAAACTGCGTATTTACATGTTACCAAGAAATTGAAGAATCTTCTGATGTTGACTTCAGAAAAAAAAGCGCAAAGTGGCTCATTGGCGACTCTCAAAATTTATTTCATTTATTTATTTTTTTTTGTATATATGGTATTGAATTAAAAAATTACCATTTATATGAATTCCTGTATCCTGCCACATAATTGCTTTATATTTTTACGTAATATATATTTTCACAGTTTTTCGGTTTAACCCATTTCATATATTCCTCGCACAATCAAAAAATCGTAGTACTTGAAAAGAGCATAAGTAAATTTTGAATAATAAAGCACTGCAAAATGAACAAAAGTTTAAACATAGCCGACGTTGCCGCGAGATGTCGATGCATAGAAGCTTTGTCAACTTTGCAGAGATGTGCATAATGCAGCGTCAATATGTATGCTCAAATGTATATTTGTCGGTAAGTTGTTATTAACTTTTTTCAATGTTTTGTCAGAGGTCAATTTTAAAAATAGGTAAGAACATAAAAAAAAATCGATCGCCACCAAACTTTTCAGGAATACGTCCTCAGTGACTTGCAGTGAATACTTGGCTACTCTCAAACTCACGAATCACCCTCATTCTTCACTCATACTTGCTCTCAAAAAAAAAAAAAAAAATATTACCTTCTCACAATCGCATGACTTGCTTGTGTAATAATGAGTGTGAATATGTCTCACAATCACTTATCGCTTACACTTGGCTTGGCTTACTTCTCTCTATACAATTGTGTAAGCTATTCGTTGCATACCATTAGATGAGTTGAAAGGTTCATAGTTTATTCATGAATACATGCACTAACGAGTGGCTCATTATTTATTCATGAAATGTACATTCACAAATTCCGCGCCTATTCAAAATATATTTTATGCCAACGTGGAGGGGTTTTTAAACGAAACACGTGATTCTAGTGACTTCGTAAAAACTACAAAACTGAAACTTCTTTATTTCTCATCTCTACTTCTCGCAACCACTTGAAAATAGCGTTAGAGGAGAAACGATTTTCAAAGCACAGTTCATTTTGGTTTGAAGCTTTGAACAGTACACAGATCTAAGAGTGAGAAAAGCGGAAACGTGATTCGTTCTTAGTGAATAAATTGTTTGGTGAATTTTGGTAAATATCATCTTGTGAGTAAGTAATAACAATAAAATAACGTTACTTAGTTCCAAAATTATAAAAAGTTTTACGAAGGTTTGCAAATGCTTGTTTCAGGTATAAAGTGGAGCTGAGTAGCTGATAGCCAACGTCTAAAATAGTGCGGAATAGAATAATAGAGAACATTGGTAATAGTAATTATCAATTAACGCAGAAAAGGGGTAGAAGTGCAGTTTGGAGCGTGTTTGCTGAAATAAAAAAAACGATGGAAGTACATTGGAAGAGTTTGTTAACAGTCGCAAATGCAAGCATTTGTTGAAGTTTAATGCCAAGAATTGATGCGTCACACATGCTTCGCCAACACTTCTGAACAGGAAGTGGTTATGAGAAATGTTAGCCAAGAAGACAAGGAATTCGCTATCAATATCTGTTCACAATGGATAATAGAAGATTGCACCCCTTTTATTGTCGTTGAAGGATCTGAATTTGAAAAATAAGCAGAATTTTTTTATTGAAATTGGATCGAAATACCGTGGAAATGTTAATTAAATGTTAATATACATGACTTAATTCCTAATGAATCTACTATCTCGCGGATGATTTATAAAATGGCTTAGGAGAAGAAAACCGAAGTTAAGTCGTATTTAAAAAAAATTTTTGATGAAGGAAATTATTCTGTAACCACGGATCTCTGGACTGACAATTATGTGAACATAAATTTTTTATGTACAACGCTTCATTTTTTCGAGGGTTCCAATTTAAATACCTAGTTTTGGTATCAAGTCTATGGACTTCGAGAAATCAACAGGTTAAATTATTCAAAACAAAATACTTAGCATATTTAAGATAGAAGAAAAAGTGTTCAAGGTGTAGGGATGGGTTTTTGAATTCGCTCCGCAAAATCTGATTTTTGCAAAAAAAAAAACAACAAATAATAATAAATTAAAAAACAAACAATCAAGTAAAATCCAGTGTACATAAACTATTAATAGTAAACCTTAATAAATAGTGCACAAAGCAGAAAACAAAACAAAACAACCAATAATAAGGGCTTTGCAGCTTCACCAGCAAAACCGTAGGCATTCTTTAAGTGCCTTCTTCAGCTTTGTCGAGCCAACAAAAGCAACTGATGATGAAACCAAGCAAGCGCAGTCAGGAGAGGCAGCAGTAAACAATAATCGGGCAACAACAAATCCACTGACAGCAGCCACTATGCAGGTACCAGAAAGCTCCCGGACAGCGAAAGAAAACAAAATGCAAGGTGAGAATGTACCAAGCAAAAAAGGAAAATCAGTTCATAAAAAGGAAATCGAGTTCTATTAAATCAGCGGTCAATTCCAAAAAATTTCAACCAGGCACGCCAAATAGTAAAAAGCCAGAAATTCTTTATGACAACAGATTTGCCATATTGAGCAAAGAGCCTAACGACGATGCTAAGGGTATCACCACAGTCGTGAATGCCAAACCCCCTCCAATTTACTTGCGGGAGCGGAGCTCAAATGCTCTTGCTGCTAAATTAAGGGAAAATGTAGGTACTAATAATTTTCATATAGTTCCTTTGAAAAAAGGCAATATAGATGAAACAAAAATTCAGACCTACACGGAAAAAAGTTTTATGGGAATTGTGAAATTTCTGTCGAATAAAAACCAGAAAATTGTTGTTGATATATTAAATAGAAACAAAGTACCACAGCTAATGCTTAAAATTGAATGTCGAACGGGTATTTTAGCACGTTGGCCTGTATGACCGCCAGTATGCAGATGAAAGCCTTTTGAATGGCCTCTACGTCTGCATAACGTTTTCCTTTCATTGGCAAATTCATTTTTTCCGAAAAGGAAGAAGTCGCACGGTGCCATATTAGGTGAATACGGGGAGTGGTTAATGGTTAAAATATGATTTTTGGTCAAATAATCAGTCACAAGCGTCGATCGAATGTTGTATTCTGAGCAATTGTTGGTCGTCAGTCAATTTGTGCCGAACAAACCGTGCACACACCTTTCGTAAGCCCAAATGTTCGGTCAAAATGCGATAAATCGATGTTTTGGAGATGTTCAATTCCATTACTATGAATTCAAAAAAACTGGTTTTTGATAAACTCACGCACAGTTTCGATGGAATTTCCGGTGATCACGAATGATTGACCTATATGTTAATCGTCATTTATGTCTTCACGACCTCTTTGAAAACGTTGAAACCACTCGTGCACTCTGCTACGAGATAGGCAATCATCGCCATAAACATTGTTTCATCAATTGAAACGTTTCGGTAAAAGTTTTACCAATTTTAAAACAAAATTTAAAGTTGGCTGGCACTTTGTTCGAAGTTCATTTTCGCACCGATAACACAAACATACTGACACTTAAAACGCAATAATTTCACTTCCAACCGATGAAATTTCATGAAATTATCACTGGACAATCCGTAAAGATAGCAGATTCTAACGCACTAGTCGACATATAGGGGGCGCTAGATTCAAAAAGTCCTGTTTACTTTGGAACACAGCTTGTAATTTGAAATATTTGCTGCATCGTAGAAAAACAGTTGAAGAACCACATAAAGGAAGGTACAATGTACTAACCGCCAAGAATATGGGCATACCAAATCATATTGATCTCTACACAGTGTTTTTGTGGTAAGTGGTGATTTACATCCCACTTCTAAATGCATCCTTAGGAAAGACTAATTAAATAACTATAGGGGTTGTCCTGTATACAAAGATTTGAAATCGAAGTTGCCACAGGGCATTTAAGCAAGTCGTAACCATATGTTACAAGCAAACCGTAATGAAATTATAGCAACCTCAGATAAAAGTTCAAATCCTATTATTTCTAACAATAATAATATGCAAGAAAGCTATGCAAATGTGGTTAAAGGCAACACTGTCCAAACGCAACTACCGTGGAATCCTCCAAATGGAGGTATTGAAACAATGATTATAAATCTTACACAGTGTATGACACAATTTATGTCTACCATCCAAAACATGATCCAAGATTTAATAAAATCACAAAAACAAATGCTGCAAAATTTATTAAGTAAAAAATGAGCTTACTAAATATGTGTATAAGGAATGCTAACGGTGTTCTCTTCTTCTTTATTGGCGTAGACACCGCTTACGCGATTATAGCCGAGTCAACAACAGCGCGCCAGTCGTTTCTTCTCTTCGCTACGTGGCGCCCATTAGATATTCCAAGCTAAGTCAGGTTCTTCTCCACTTGGTCCTTCCAGCGGAGTGGAGGTCTTCCTCTTCCTCTGCTTCCCGCGGCGGTTACTGCGTCAAATACTTTCAGAGCTGGAGTGTTTTCATCCATCCGGACAACATGATCTAACCAGCGTAGTCGCTGTCTTTTAATTCGCTGAACTATGTCAATGTCGTCGTATATCTCGTACAGCTCATCGTTCCATCGAATGCGATATTCGCCGTGGCCAATGCGCAAAGGACCATAAATCTTTCGCAGAACCTTTCTTTCGAAAACTCGTAACGTTGACTCATCGGTTGTTGTCATCGTCCAAGCCTCTGCACCATATAGCAGGACGGGAATTATGAGTGGCTTATAGAGTTTGGCTTTTGTTCGTCAATATGATATCAATATCATCGGCATACGCCAGCAGCTGTACACTCTTATGAAAGATTGTACCTGCTCGATTAAGTTCTGTAGCTCGAATAATTTTCCCCAGCAGCAGATTGAAGAAGTCGCACGATAGGGAGTCGCCTTGTCTGAAACCTCGTTTGGTATCTAACGGCTCGGAGAGATCCTTTCCGATCCTGACGGAGCTTTTGGTGCTGCTTAACGTCAGTTTACACAGCCGTATTAGTTTTGCGAGGATACCAACCTTTCGTGCTGTCGAAAGCAGCTTGGAAATCGACGAAGAGGTGGTGTGTGTCGATTCTCCTTTCACGGGTCTTTTTTTTGTTGATCTGCCAGGTTTAAAGCATCACTGATAAGGTCCAATCAATTTGTTGTGTTCACACAATACGCTCGATAGAACCTTATATGCGATGTTGAGGAGGCTTATCCCACGGTAGTTGGCGCAGATTGTGGGGTCTCCCTTTTTATGGATTGGGCATAGCACACTTAAATTCCAATCCTTGGGCATGCTTTCGTCCGACCATACTTTACAAAGAAGCTGATGCATGCTCCTTACCAGCTCTTTGCCGCCGTTTTTGAATAGCTCGGCCGGCAAATCCGTCGGCCCTGGCGCTTTGTTTTTCTTCAGGCGGGTAATTGCTATTCAAACTTCTTCATGGTCGGGCAATGGAACGTCTGCTCCATCGTCTTCGATTGGGGAATTGGGCTCGCCTTCTCCTGGCGTTGTACGTTCACTGCCATTCAGCAGGCTGGAGATGTGTTCCCTCAATAATTTAAGTATGCTCTGGGCATCGGTGGCTAGATCACCTTGGGGGGTTCTACAAGAGTATGCTCCGGTCTTGAAATCTTCTGCAAGCCGCCGCATCTTTTCGTAGAATTTTCGAGCATTACCCCTGTCGGCCAGCTTATCAAGCTCTTCGTACTCACGCATTTCGGCCTCTTTCTTTTTCTGTCTACAAATGCGGCTCGCTTCTCTCTTCAACTCTCGGTATCCATCCCATCCCGCACGTGTTGTAGTCGATCGTAACGTTGCGAGGTAGGCAGTCTGTTTTCTCTCCGCCGCGACACGACATTCCTCGTCGTACCAGCTGTTCTTTTGCATTTTCCGGAAACCAATGGTTTCGGTTGCAGCTGTACGTAAGGAGTTTGAAATGCCGTCCCACAGTTCCCTTATACTGAGTTGTTGACGAGTGCTCTCATAGAGCAGGAGTGCAATCCGAGTATAAAATCGTTCGGCTGTCTGTTGTGATTGCAGCTTCTCGACGTCGAACCTTCCTTGTGTTTGTTGACGTGCGTTTTTTACTGCACAGAGGCGGGTGCGAATCTTGGCTGCGACAAGATGGTGGTCCAAATGCTTTCCGTCTATCACAACATGATCGATCTGGTTGGTGGCTTTTCGATCCGGAGCAGCCAGGTAGCTTGATGTATTTTCTTGTGCTGGAATCTAGTACTATAGATAACCATATTTCGGGACCCGGCGAAGTCGATCAGCCTCAACCCATTTGGGGATGTTCCCTCGTGGAGGTCGAATTTACCGACCGTAGTCCCAAAGATACTTTCTTTGCCCACCCTGGCGTTAAAGTCGCCAAGCAAGATTTTGACATCGTGGCGGGGGCATGTCTCATAAGTGCGCTCCAAGCGCTCATAAAAGGCATCTTTGGTCATATCGTCCTTCTCTTCCGTCGGGGCGTGGGCGCAAATCAGTGATATGTTGAATAACCTCGCTTTGATGCGGATCGTGGCTAGACGTTCATTCACCGGAGTGAATGATAGTACTCGGCGACAGAGTCTCTCTCCCACCACGAATCCCACACCAAATTTGCACTCCTTTGTATGGTCACTGTGGTAAATGCCACAAGGACCTACAGCGGTGATGTCAGCCTTTATATTTACACCCTCCCAATTAAGGGACCGGACATTCAAGGTGCATGCCCTTAATTCGTAGTCCTTATTTCGATTGCCATGGTCGTCATCAAAAGTGGGGTCTCTCATCCTAAGCTGATTGCTACCTTTCATTGGGGGTGATTTTTTTTACGTGGCGGGTCCCAAACCCAGCGCACAGCTCTGCGGAGGGGATGTTTCGCCTTCTCACTTTAGCTCGCTTTCAAACGGATGTTCTTAGGCTACCCAGAGGATACTTGGTCAAAGACCGGAAGTCGTGAGCTGCTTGAGTCATATATAAAATAATCGTTTCTGGCCACCCCCAAGTGAATGGCGATCAGAGAACTTTCCTCACTTGCATGAACTTCTACACATGACTCCACCCCATGATACAGATCACTTTAGATATATTACGATTTTTGACCAAAGCAACGTATCGAACTGTGAACAAATTTCACTAATCGGTCCTCTCTACCAAATAGCTACCATTCTAGCTAAAGGATTTTTTCATAACATTTTTTTCTTTGCGGGGGCAGACTCCTGCAGCATGGGGCAACGTAGGATTCACTCCACTCACGTGTGGTGCGCAGGCCGGAACACGTCGGGAAGTGACACCAGCCAGCGCAGGAATTGCACTTAACTGATGTGACATTCCGACATATGACGGCCTGATACACGGAACAGACTGTGCGAGGAACCAAGAGTTGCTGATTGGTTCTCGCACGGGGATTGGGGCGGGATGAAGGTTGGGGGGCGGGGGACAAGTCAGAGTGGGAGCTATGTTGCCTGTTTGAGCTCCTGACCGTAGAGGTCCTCAGTTGGCCACTCTGGTTGAGTGGCGGCGCGGCGCGTGAACTATGTGCAGATTGCACAGCCGTAGAGGCTTGTATCGCAGTATTGCGCAGGCAACATGGGGCCACGTAACGCGTGGTCCACTCCCTGTGGGTCTTAAGGCCTGATTAGGTCTTAAGATAGCTCCATCCATTGCATGTATTAGACCTGACCGAGATGGAGTTAGGATGGAGCCTTTTTGCGCAGACGCTGCAGAAAAATTCCTCCGGGCCCGGATTGGACTCAATTCCAGCACCAGTCAGGAGGATACGGAGCAACCTTGCTGCAAGGCGTTGCTCCAATGACGACAAACACAAATTAGTACTCACCGATCCAAACGGGGTTAGATCGCCGGAAAAACAGCCCTTGCTCGGATAGAATCCGAGTCAATTCCGGTGCGTAGAACCGGCTGTCGTGGGAATTGTATGATGATGTCATCGTCCATGCCTCTGCACCACATAGCAGGACGGGAATAATGAAGGACTTATAGAGTTTGCATACTCAGTCCAAAGTAGCACCTGTCGGCAAGAGTTATTCTGCGTTGGATTTCGAGGCTGACCTTATTGTTGCTGGTTCCAAGATCGACGAAATTATCCACAACTTCGAAGTTATGTTTTATTCGACCGATTCGAAAAACACGCGGAGTATAAATTTAAAATTCACCTTTCAACTTGATCACAGTAGTATAAAGAAACTGTGTCCAGACTGTAGCAAGCAAAACTCTCTTTGGATAGCCCAAAAGTCTTTTATGCCACCAGTATATTCCAACATCCCTCTAGGACAGTTGAATAGTAATTGAGCACGTAGTGACGAGGAAAAGGCAAACTGCTTTGCTAATCACCTAGAAAAGGTATTTCAACCTAATTGCCCAAAGAACAACTTTATGATGCTAACTTTGCCCAACGCGTGTCTATTAAGACTTCTACTTCGAAAGTTACTAGAATTATAAAATAGCTAAATCCGAAAAAGTCATTAGGAGACGATAATATTATAAATGCTAATTGAGTTTACGAATATTGCTATTACGGTGCTCTACGAGTACTTGCTCTTTAATGCAATTCTTGGTTTCGGATACTATGCAACTTCGTGGAGAAAGTCGCAGATCATCATGATGGATAAACCTGGGAAAAACTTAACACAGCCATCTTCCTACTGACCAATAAGTCTCTTACCCTGTATAAAAAATGACTCCTTTCCTCCACGAAAATAATATAATGTCAACACACCAATTCAGTTTCCGTGCTAAACATGGCACTGTAGAGCAAGTCAATAGAATAACCAACGAGATCAGGAAAGCATTCGAGCACAGAGAGATTTTTTTTTATATTATTATCTTACATTGTACCTAGTATATAAAAATAAAATACTAACAACAATTTCAGTCTAATTATTTAGGAGGGATACTTATAAGCTAAATGTTAAGAACTACATTGCTGCTACTGTTGTCTTACTAGGTCGGAAGGCTTCTTGCATTTCAACCGGATTTCTCGCCCAGCAGTTTCGATGAGTCTGGAGGCTTCCTCATTAACATGCAGTCTAGGCCTCAGTTCGTGAGACTTTGCTATTTTGGAGATTTCATTTACCACTGAATTCACGCCTAGATCACGGTGTCGGTCAGCAGACCTAATGTACCAAGGAGCATTAACTAAAATCCTTAGTACCTTACTTTGAAAGCGCTGAATGCTGCCAATACAGTTTTGACTTGAGCAACCCGATAGTTGGGCTCCGTAGGCCCAACCTGGCTTTAGAACTTGATTGTATAATAACAGGTTGTTTTGAATGCGTGGATTTCCTACCAACTAGGTGGTAAAGTTTGCTAAATTTCATGTCAAGCTCGCTCCTTTTTTTTTACATGCTCTTTCCAGCGTAGCTTAGCATCTAAGGTGATACCTAGGTACTTAGCACTGTTATGATGTGGTATAGGAGTCTTATTTACATAAATTGGAAAATATGCCGGCTTTTTCAAGGTAAAGTCGACATAAATTGATTTGGTGTAGTTTAATTTTATGCGCCACTTAGATTCCCACTTAGTTTGCGTTGAGTGCTATTTGCACTCGCCGACTAGATACTGAAGTTGTCTCCAGATGCTAACAAAGCTGTGCCATCCGCAAATGTCACTGTTATACGAGGTATGACAATTAAGTAATGAGACTGATTCCATAAAACCCGTATATTTGAAAATTATTCTACAAATCTGCCATCCTCTTCAAAGTAGTCCCCTTGGGCAGCTATACAGCGATTCCAGCGCGTTTTCCATGCTTCGTAACATTTCTGGAACGCTTCGACTGGGGTGTCCGCGAGTACCCTCTTCATGGCCTCCTGGATGTCCGTAATCGACTCAAAATGTGTTCCTTTGACCACAGATTTTGTTTGGAAACAAAAAAAAAATCACAGAGGCGAATAAGCAACTGTTGCAACACGGCGATTCCTTTAGAGACCAAATACTGGGACACGCTGAGGGCGGTGTGGCACGGCGTTTTCGTGTTGAAGGATCCAGTTACGGTGGAACGAATTCTTTGTGGACGATTCCACGGCTATCAAAAAAGGCAATAATCATCGCTTTCACCTTCGACTTGGTCTCCAACTCCGCGCCTCGTCTTCCACGCTTTCACGCCCTCCTTAAACTCTTTGTGCTATCGAAATACCTGGGCATGACTAAGAGCACTATCACCATACACTCTTACAATTTAAGCGTACGTTTCCGAAACTGTTTCGCCCAATCTGGCGCAAAATTTTTATCGCATCGCGTAGCTCTTGATTTCGTTTGTCCATTTTCGTGACGAGCACTACAAACAGACGTCTACTCAACTTGACGCAGCAGGCGAACTAAACATCGCTCTAGCGGTAATTATATCAATAGAGTGGGGAGGAAAAAGAGAAAGGGAATTTCAAGGTCACAGGTTTACCACAAGCGCGGCAATAAAATCAGTTTCATTAATTAATTGTCAAACCTCGTATAACTAGAATCAGACGGGAGGTCACTGGTAAAACGCAAAAAAAGCATTGTCCCCAACACGCTTCCCTGGGGAACACTCGCTTCTATCGGTTGCAAGTTTGAATGCATCCTTTTGTTTAATGCGTCTTTTTGGTATGAGGCAGTTATTTCAAAAAATTGTTTGGGTAGCATGTATTTCAATTTGAGCAGTAGACCCGTATGACAAACTTTGTCAAAAGCTTGAGACACGTCCAAAAAGGCCGCCGTACAAACGTTCTTTTTTTTTGGTTGTATTTTCAACGAAATTAACGATTCGGTGTACCTGGTCAATTGTTGAATGGTAGTCACGGAAGCCAAATTGATGTGTTGGGATTAGATTTTTATGAGCGATTATTGGTTTGAGCCTATTTATGAGTACATTCTCAAAGATTTTAGATAAGGCTGGCAGCAGCGAAATTGGACTATATGATGTAACAGCGTGTACTGGCTTGCCCGGCTTGGGTATCATTATGACTTCAGGTACTTTCCAAAGCGATTGAACGTATCTTAGGCATAAAGCGCTGTTTATAATGTTTAAATTGCGTAATATTTCTCCAGTTATTAAATTGTACCCAGGTGCTTTTTTGAGTATTGTGTTCCCGATAAGATTTTTAATTTCTTTAATAGTAATTGGAGAAATACCGATGTGTGGATCCAACCAATTACTTTCACAGTTTATCTCATACCCATCGTTAGGTGTAAATGTGTTTTTCAAATGATTTGCAAATACGGCAGCTTTCTGTTCATTTGGCCCATGCAGTTTCGTTTAGTTTTAATGATGCTACATGTTTCATTTGTTTATTAATATTTTTTGCAGCTTTCCAGAGTGAATTGTCGGTGAACTTATCAGCTGTGAGTTTAGACAGATAAGTTTTGAAGGAATAATTTTTAAACTGTTTAATTTGTGTTCTTAGTTTCGCTGTACATTTATTAAGCTCAGTTTTGAGAGCAGAGGACCTACTTTGCTGGCATCTCTGTCCAAGCTTGCGCTTTTTATGGATACTTTCTAAGACATGTTTTGGGTATTTGGTACCACTTAGATTCACGCGGGTATTTGTTGTACTCTTCCACGCAGCGTTTTGAATTATTTTTGTGAAATCTTCAACCTCACAGTCCAACTCAATACCAGTCGATATGTGCTTAAGCTTTGGGTCGACTTTATTTACTATACTTTTAAATTTATACCAATTAGTGTGTTTATTACATAACGTTGGCTTGGCGGCCGAAATAAATGGGTTTTTATACAGAGTTGGTATCACGGGGGAATGGTCAGATCTTTGGTCTTTAATACATAACTTGAGTTTCGGTAGTTTATTAATTACAAAGAAGTCAAGGAGGTCTGGCAATTTCTGTCTATCTGTAGGCCAAAGGGGGTCTTCCTGTAGAAACAAAATTGCATCCAACTGACTGTATAGCTTTGACAAGTTTTCGACCTTTCACTGTATTTAAACGAGATCCCAATGAGTGTGTTTTGCGTTAAAGTCGTCACCAATGATGTACTTTCCGTCATATTTTTTTAATAAATTCATATACGAGCGCAGAGAGTAATATAAAGTTTTTTTTTTAGATGTAGCTCAGACGTTCGATAAGGTCTGGCATGAAAGCCTTTTATGGAAAATCAAAAACGTTTTATCTTACGAATTGCATAAAACTTTCAACTCATATTTAAGGGGGTATTCTACTCTAGAAATCAAATTTTGGGCAGTTTTTTGAATTTTATTTAAAAAAAAAACCAAAAATATTTTTACCATCCATTTTTTTAAGGTGTTTTTATTGATATCTTAAGAATACAGAAAAAAAAATTTACAAAAAAATATTAAAAATTAAAATAATTAGAGGGGGGGCGAGGGACAGGTGTAAGAAATATGGCGCATCCTGGTGACATTGATCCTTACTCCCCTGGTGGTCTGAAAAAAAATCAAAAGAAATTCTTAATCAGTAAGGATGCTGTTGTAGTCCGGGAACACGAAATTTTTTTTTTTTTTTGAAAAATGGCGACTGCCTGAAAATAAAAACCATTTTTTACGTTTTTTTTTTGAAATTCCTGAATTTTTTTAAATATTAAAAACAAAAATTTTGACAGGATGCTTGTAGAAATGATAAAGGATTATATAAAGAAGATTCACACAAAATTTCAAGTAAATTGTATAGAACTTGAGATAATGCCGGTACCGTGTGGAAAAAAGTAGTTTCGAGAAAAACGCGTTTGAAGTTTAGGAGTTAATTCTAGTGAACACGGACGCCACCTCACAAAATCGGCTGTATCTCCGAAAATAAGTCGAACTTCGAAAAATCCTTCCAAGGTCGTATTGTTGAAAGTCTAAACTTTAAATATATAAAAAAAATCGAATTTTTTAAAATTCTAGAGTAGAATACCCCCTTAAGAAATAGGAAATTTTCAGTTAAAGTTACAGATTTCATATCAGATGAACGAGTAAAAAGGGCTGGTGTACCTCAGGGTAGAGTGCTAGGCCCATCTCTGTACATAATATATACAGCAGGCATTCCAACAGCTACTAACGTATTGACATCCACTTTCGCGGATAACACAGCTCTAAGCCGTAACAAATGTCCCATCAGAGCATCAAGAGTATTAAAGCAGCATTACACTTTGGTCGAAGAATGGCTAGCCAACTGGCGTATAAATATTAATGAGCAAAAATGCAAGCATATAAGATTCTCGCTAATACTAGAAACATGTCCGACAGTTAAAATGAACCATGTTCTAGTGCCCCAAGCGTATGAAGTAATTTATCTTGGGATTCACATGGATGGAAGGCTCACGTGCCAAAAAATATGGCGAGTAAAATATCTTGCATGATGTTAAAAGCAGCAAATTTAAAACATAAAACCGATTTGGATGTATGGCATTCAACTGTGGGGTACGACCTGTGCAACCAACATTGATATAGGGTAAGTTCGTAAACGCAGTAATTTTGTGCAACCCTTCTGCATTCTTGCCGGCTGTGGTTGCTACTGCACAATCAGCTGATTCTACTGCCTTGCCATTGCGATTGTGCTGCGAAGAATTTCTTCGCATTTACGAACGCCAGAGAAATGTAATTTTTAATTAACGTAATTATTGATAACCAGGAAACTCAGAATGAGAATATTTTATTGAATTACAATAAAAAAAGGATTAAAGAAGTAAAGAGAAGAAATCTTTTGCTAAAACGTGATTTAAAAAAGAAAAGGCGGTCCGTACCAAAAGTGAGCAATTACCTGAATATAATAAAAAACTATCCAGAGGATGTATTTCAATCGCATTTTCAGATGGCGCGATCAACTTTTATGGTAAGCTTAACTTTTAGTTGTTGAATTTGATATGTATGTAATGTACTACTTTGTGTTTTAGATATTGCGAAACTCCATCCAACCATATTGGGCCAGATCATTGCGCGGCCGGTTGGGGCATTCCCTTGAAATGTGCCTTTATGTAACGCTGTGGAAATTGGGTAACATCAACGTCACGTTTCGCGTTTTGGTGTTGCGAAGGGAACCACGCATAAAATATTTTTGAATGTTATTAAAATGGTTTCTTCATTAAAAAATGAAATAATATGGCCTTCTGCTGTTAAACAAAGGCAAGTAATGGAACATTTCGAAAGGAGCCAATGCAATCCTTTTCCATTTATTGTGGGATGTGTAGATGGGACGCATTTCAACATCTCGCTTCCAAAAAATGATGCGATTAGTTACTACAACCGAAAAGGAAATCATACAATTATTTTGCAGGTTTGTGTATTTAAGCTTCAGTTTTATCAACACAAAATTTCTGCTAACTCTTATGTTTAGGCCATATGTGACAGTAAATTTCGCTTTCTGGATGTATTTATTGGATGTCCAGGCAGTTGCCATGATGCTCATGAATGGAAAACTAGCCCTATTTATAAAGGAATTATTTCCGGTGAAGTGGAACTTGCTGAAAATGCAGTCATTTTAGGAGATTCTGCCTATCCTTTATCAAAATTCCTGCTCACACCTTACAGAGATAATGGGCATTTAAGATCGGAAGAAAGAAACTTTAATTACTGCTTAAGCTCAACTCGTGTTTTTATCGAGCAGTCGTATGGGATTTTGAAACAAAAGTTTAAAATACTAATTTATATAAACTTGAGGTCAGTCAAAAAAGCATCAATGGTAATATTTGCCTGTACAATATTGCACAACTTTTTTATAAATAGAGAAAACCCTTCGGAATATCTTGTTGGATTACCAGAAAATAATAACGTCATAAATGAAGAAAATGAAAATCACCTTAGTACTTCACTGACACCTCAAGAAAATGACGATTTAGATGGAATTGCTATAAAGCGCAATTTGACAACGTTGTTTTGTTCTTAAATAAATATAAGTAAAATACTTATGAGTGGAACCCATTGTGTTTTATTTGTGTACTAATTAACAACTTAAAATTATTCGTGAGTAAAAATAAAAAAAAACTCTAATTACTCTGTTTTACAGCCATATTCATATTTAAGACTAAATACTATCATCTTATCTGTCTAAAAACTTTTGAGGCATATTTATCTCTAAGGCTAGTCATGGTTTGTATTCTCTCGCGCTCTATTTGCATCTTTTCCCGTTCAAGCTCTATAATCTGATCGCGCCTTTCCTTTTCATTTTTAGCTTCTTCCTTAAGGAATTTCAGAGACTAATTAGCACTGGTTGTCCTACGTCTTCTGCCGAGATTGGTCGATGTTGTGTTGTTCGAGGTTTCTGGAGAGTCATTCGAAACCCCAATATCTTCCACCACATTGGAAGCATCCCTTGTACTTGGCAGTGACAAAGACGAATGCAAATTCTCAGGAGGCGTACTAATGGAATGTCTGGTTCCATACACATCGTCAAATTCTTCAAAAAACTCCCAAGCACTTGCAGCACGCCCTGTTAAGCTATTTCGCTTTTTAATTCTTTTATATGTGCAGAAGAGATTCACAAATTTACGGGAAATCTGATCCCGTGATAAATTAAATTCTGGAACTTTTTCTTTAATTATTTCAAGAATTCTCCCCCACAGGAATGATTTTTTTTCCTTGCTTCCTGGAACTCCGACTCCACGTCCAGCCTTGTTCGTATTAAAATTTTTATATAATTTGCTGGAAATTCGTGGGATCTAAATGTAAATAAGGCCTATTATTATTATATAATCATATTAATAATTAAAGACATATGTAGAATTAGAAATCATTTTACTCACCCTTCCATTTTGCCTTTGGTTCTACGCAGTTTCAAAAAAATTACTGCAATGGCTGCGACAATTTGCCGAAGTGCTGCCAACTGCATGCATTAAAAAACTTTTGACGAAGAGCAGTATTGCCGCAGGTTTTTTTTGACGAACGCGTTACCCCTGCAAATATGCAGTGCAACCAAGTTACTACGTTTACGAACTAACCCATAATTCAAAGGTTTCAATCTAAAATGCTTAGAACAATCACGGCTGCATCATGGTACATATGTAATTAAAACATTCATAAAGATATTGATATTCCTCCTAAAGAAGGAGATAGAGGACAGCAGATCAAAATATACTCTGTGCCCAAAAAATAAGGTGAATTTGAACTGCGCGAGTTAATTTTTACCGTGAGTAAAAATTAGTCAAAAGAATATATTTTGAGCTGCACCGAAATGTGTACTCTTTATTTATACTCTCAAGACTGACTTATTACATCGTTCTGACTTCTCTTTATACTAACTAGTACGTTTACTTATTACTAGTGGATAGTTTAAAAGATACAGATTATATTATTTGTTTAGGTTTGTTTACACATATATGTAGGACTAAGAAATGCAACCGTGCGGACTGGACATTTTTGACACGCGACAACACTGAACGAAACGGGGACGCGAACGGGAAAAAACTAATAACGGAGGGCACTTGAAGAGCGGACAGCGACCAGTAAAGAACATAGTTATATTGTAAAGTTATATTATACATTTGTGAAGATATAGTGAAGTGAGATTAAATAAAGGAAAATCTATTTGTGAAGCGAGATACGATTTATTTGTGTGCATCAGTTTTTAATTGTATATCGGTCGGCTGGCCGTACGCTGTACTCATCATTGGAGGCTCAACGTGAGCAATCCTACAAATTGGGGGCTCAACCGACATATTGAGGGCATATTTCTACAAATTGTTTCAACGCAGCAGCATTTGGCGTTAGATCGAGACTCGGTAGAGCAGCGAGTCAAACGTAAGCGTTGGAAGCAGTTACAAATACAGGTGGAGTACAGTTCTAGTGCAAGAGTACAGTTCTAGAAACATATCACGTTACGCAGCATTTGGCGTTAGATCGAGACTCGGTAGAGCAGCGAGTCAAACGTAAGCGTTGGAAGCAGTTACAAATACAGGTGGAGTACAGTTCTAGTGCAAGAGTACAGTTCTAGAAACATATCACGTTACGGTACATATACAACAATCAAATCGGAGTTGGTTTGCGTCGGCAAACAAACAAACAGCGAAACGGTTGCGCCGCAATAGCGCACCAGAAGCAGCGAAGAGTCAAGCGTTTTATAGAAGCATAGCAAGCAGCAAGTTTTTGGAGGTGCACCAAATACAGGTGAAGTACAGCTTTGATACACTTGAGTCTTCTAGAAGCATAGCAAGCAGCGACGTTACGGTACATGTTCAACAATCAAGTTGGAGTTGGTTTGCGTCGACAAATAAGCATACAGCGAAACGGTTGCGCCGCAATAGCGCATCAGAATCAGCGAAGAGTGCAAGAGTTTTCTAGAAGCATAGCAAGCAGCGACGTTACGGTACGTGTACAACAATCAAGTTGGAGTTGGTTTGCGTCGGCAAACAAGCATACAGCGAAACGGTTGCGCCGCAATAGCGCATCAGAAACAGCGAAGAGTACAAGATCGACGGCTACACACGTACACAAGTGTAACAATCAGCGAGGTTGAGCGTCAGCAACAAGTCGGCAACGCATAGGTTGCAGTTGGCTCGTGGTTTCGAACGAGTGTGTGAAAACGGTTACGCCGTAACAGCGCATCAGAATCGGCAACGCATAGGTTGCAGTTGGCTCGTGGTTTCGAACGAGTGTGTGAAAACGGTTACGCCGTAACAGCGCAACAGAATCGGCAACGCACACGTTGCAGTTGGCTCGTGTTTTCAAACGAGCAGTGTATGGAAACGAGCAGTGTGTGAAAGCGGTTGCGCCGCAACAGCGCTGCAGAATCGGCAACACATTAATCGGAGACAGTTCTGGTTGTCAAGCGAAACATTCATCAAAACGGTTGCGCCGCAACAGCGCAACAGAAGCAGTGGATACGGCAACACAGGTGCATAGGCGTAACAGACAGCGAGCGTTACGCGTTACGATCAAGTTGGCAACGAACGGGTTGCAGCAGCAGAGTCGGCGTGAAGCAGTGAAAAGTGTATTGGCAACGGCAGCGTACATCGAGGATTACAGGTTACGTTCATATTATTAAGTTTTTAAATTGCTTATAATTTACTTCTATATTATAAATTTAAATTAATTTTTATTAAATTAACATTGTAACATAAGGTCATAATACTTATATCATTTGTTGTATTGAATATTGTAAAGGAGTACTCAAAATGGAGGCTCAGACCATATTAAACATGACAGTGACAATGTTAAAAGAAATGTTAAAAGAAGCAGGGCTACCGACAAATGGACGCAAGAAGGAATTACGAGACAGACTTCTGACACACTACGGTCTTCTAAACGATGACGACGAAAGCGAGAGTGAGGTCGAATCAGTGGAACCGCTTTGTGAAAGTGTGTTGGGTAAAGGTCCGGTGCCACCCACGGTTCCTCATTTTACATTTAGAGAAATTGAAGAAAGTTTAGCGTCATTTAACGGTACAGACGGGCAGGAAGTAAATCAATGGGCAGAATCTTTTGAAGAAAACGCACATATAGTAGGCTGGTCGGAAATCCATAAATTTATTTACGCAAAACAGCTTCTCAGAGGAGCAGCTAGGGCATTTATTCGAAGTCAAACCGGTATCCGTGATTGGATATCTTTGAAACAAGCTTTAATTGACGAATTCGAAATATCATTTTCATCAGCTGAGGCACATAGGCTTTTAAGGAATCGTCAAAAGAGACAAAACGAAACATTTATTGAATTTTTATATGCCTTAATGGAAATAGGGAAACGGGTAAAACTGGAGGAAGCCAGCGTAATAGAATATTTTATACTAGGGATTCCCGATTCAAAATTGAACAAGTCGGTTTTATACCAAGCAAGGAATATAAGGGAATTAAAAGAGCAAATAACAATTTATGAGAAAATTAAATATAAACTAAAGGTGGAAGTGGAAAACAGAGTTAGTATCAAGGAAGATAGGAAGGAAAATACTCAACGTTCAATTCTAAACCGCGCATGTTTCAAATGTGGCGAAACTTCGCACATAGCAAAGAATTGCACAAGTCAACAATTTAGATGTTACAAGTGCAACAAAGTCGGCCATAAACGCAACGAATGTCCGACAGTTCAAACGAAAGGGGAAGAGACAATTTAAATACAATTACCGAAGTAGCGTTCAAACCTTCAAATGCAGATTTTGGTCTAAAGTTTAAAATGGTAAAGGTAGGGAATGTAACTTTTCCTTCGTTGGTTGATACAGGTAGTCGTTTGTGTTTGATAAGGGTAGATACAGTCGAAAAGCTTAATCTTAAAGTTAAGCCAAACAAAGATAAAAGAGTGTTAGGCGGAATCGGTAATTCAGAAGTGGTCACGTTAGGTAGTTTCGAAACCAGAGCTAAAGTAGATGATATTGAGATAGATATCATTTTTCATATTGTCAACAATAGGGATCTTCAATATCCGGCATTAATAGGACGTTCGATTTTGGGTCAAGTCGATTTAATTGTTAGCGAGGAGAGCGATAGGTTTCTAAGGAAGGATAAACCAGATATTTGTCAGGAGGACAACAAAAAGTATAATGGTAAAATTGCAGAAGAGGCAGAAATAGCAGCTTTTAGTATGATTTGTATAGATGAACAGGAGTCGGAATCAACGTATAATTTGTCACATCTCGATAAGGGAAAAATGTTAGAAGTGGAAAAGCTGATTGCTCAATATGAGCCAAAAAGAGTCAAATTTTCCCCGGTGGAAATGAAAATTGTTTTAAAGGACGATGTACCGGTGTATCAGCCACCTAGGCGTGTATCATTTCAAGACCAAATAATCGTAGATGCTCAAGTAAAGCAATGGCTAGATGAGGGTATTATTACCTCAAGCGTATCCGATTACGCGTCGCCGATTGTGCTTGTGTCTAAAAAAGATAAATCAAAACGGTTATGTTGCGATTATCGCAAATTAAATGAGAAAATTTTGCGCGATAATTTTCCAATGACATTAATTGACGAGGTAGTCGAGAAGCTCCAGGGACATAAAGTTTTTACCACATTAGATTTGGCTAACGGATTTTTGCATGTTCCTGTCGAAGAAAGTTCTAGAAAATATACATCGTTTGTAACAATGAAAGGCCAGTTTGAATTTAAATTTGTGCCGTTTGGCATCTCAAATTCACCAGCGGTATTCTGTAGATTTATCCATTCAATTTTTAAAGACCTAAAAGATGAGGGAAGTGTAGTCACTTATATGGATGATTTAATTATTCCATCCACAGACGAGGAAGAGGGGTTAATAAAACTAAAGAAAGTTCTTAGAGTAGCATCAGATGCTGGACTACAAATTAAGTGGAAAAAGTGTAATTTTTTGAAGCGTAAAGTAAATTTTTTGGGGTATGTAATCGAAGATAGCACAATTCGTCCGTCTGATGAGAAAACCAGAGCGGTTAAAGCTTTCAAGCCACCTAGAGACAAGAAAGCCATTCAACAGTTTTTAGGGTTAACATCATACTTTCGGAGATTTATTCAAAACTATGCGCTAGTGGCTAAGCCATTATCAGATCTTTTGAGAAAAGATCAACATTTCAAGTGGGAGGAAGAGCAGGCGATTGCTTTCGAGCAACTTAAGTCCTCGCTATCACGATCTCCAGTTTTAGAATTATATAATCCAAATGCAATTACGGAAGTTCATACAGATGCATCAAAGCACGGGTATGGCGCGGTTATGTTGCAAAAGACGGCAGAGGATGAATCATACCATCCAGTGCAATTCATGAGCCAGAAAACAAGTTCAGCGGAAGAGAACTATCATTCTTATGAACTTGAAGTACTCGCCATCGTCAACGCACTAAAGAAATGGAGAGTTTATTTATTAGGTCTGGAATTCAAAATTGTAACGGATTGCAACGCATTTGCTATGACATTAAGGAAGAAAGACGTTCCGCCACGAGTAGCTAGATGGGCAATGTTTTTGCAAGAATTTAATTATACTATAGAACATAGGTCAGGATCTAAAATGAAGCATGCCGATGCTTTAAGTAGGTTAGCGTGTATGTTAGTAGACGAATCGTTACATCATAGATTAAAAGAGGCACAGGAAAAGGATGAATGGGCGCGGGCAATTCGGAAAATATTGGAAAACAATTCGTACGAAGACTTTTTTATCTCTCGTGACATATTGTACAAGGATCCGGCAAAGGAACTAATTGTGGTACCTAAACAAATGGAGAACGAGATCATTTTGTTAGCACATAAGCAAGGGCATTTTTCAATTAAGAAGACATGCGATTGTGTAGGGAAATACTACTACATTCCAGGGCTCGAGGGAAAAGTCAGAAATATAGTAAGCAGTTGTGTCGAATGTTTAATAATGAACACAAAGTGTGGTAAAATGGAAGGATTATTGTCGCCAATTGAGAAAGAAGATTATCCCTTAGGGACATTTCACATAGATCACGTAGGTCCGATGACAACGACCGGGAAACAGTACAAATATATTTTAGTTGTGATCGACGCTTTTACAAAATTTGTGTGGCTCTACCCAACAAAAGATACAAGCGCGGAGGTGGTTATAGATAGGCTTTCAAAACAAGCTGGCATTTTCGGCAACCCGCGTAGAATTATATCTGATAGGGGATCAGCGTTCACTTCACAAGCTTTTAAAAGTTATTGCGATAATAACAGTATTCGGCATCTACTCATTACGACGGGGGTGCCAAGAGGAAACGGACAAGTGGAACGAATACATAGGGTAGTAATACCAATGTTAGCTAAGTTATCTCATCCGAATACTTCACAGTGGTACAAGCATATCGGGAAGGTTCAGCAATTTATAAATAATTCCCCAAATCGAAGTACAAAACAGGCCCCATTTAAGATTTTAACAGGTTGCGACATGCGGGTAAAAGAAGACCTTGACTTAAACGAAATTTTAGAAAACGAAGCAATTATGGAGTTAAACGATGGACGTGATAAGTTACGTGAAATAGCTAAAGAAAACATACAGAAAATTCAAGAAGAGAATATGAAGTCATTTAATAGAAAACGTAAAAAGGCAATAGAATATAACATTAATGATTTGGTCGCAATTAAACGGACACAATTTGGTAACGGAATGAAGTTACGACCTAAATTCTTAGGACCATACAAAGTAACTAAACGATTAAAACACGGTCGATACGAAGTAGAAAGGGTTGGAAATAATGAGGGACCTAAAACAACATCGACCGCTGTGGACTATATGAAAAGGTGGTAGCATTATTCGAGGCGAATAAGTAGTCAGGAATGGCCGGGTTGTAGGACTAAGAAATGCAACCGTGCGGACTGGACATTTTTGACACGCAACAACACTGAACGAAACGGGGACGCGAACGGGAAAAAACTAATAACGGAGGGCACTTGAAGAGCGGACAGCGACCAGTAAAGAACATAGTTATATTGTAAAGTTATATTATACATTTGTGAAGATATAGTGAAGTGAGATTAAATAAAGGAAAATCTATTTGTGAAGCGAGATACGATTTATTTGTGTGCATCAGTTTTTAATTGTATATCGGTCGGCTGGCCGTACGCTGTACTCATCATTGGAGGCTCAACGTGAGCAATCCTACATATATTGCTTGCTTAGATACAATTGCTTTGTTTTAAGACAAGGTTGTTGTGGTATTCGAACTCAATGTTGTTTTGATACTTGTTTTTTTCGGATTGTTTGTTGTACTGATAGTGCATTTCAATTGTTCCAACTCAAGGTTGTTTCTGCATTCTGTTTACTGAAACAAAAGGTTGTTTTGATGTCTGTTACTATTATAAGGAACACGTTCCTTAACTCGCGCGTCGAAAGATTTGGAGAATTATTTTTTTTTTTTAAGTTGTACTTATGTCAAATTTCATGTCAAAATATTCATTAGTGTTTGAGATACGTGTCGTTTTGTGAGCTGCTAAAAGTGAGTTTTTCGTTTTTTGCGATGTCGAAAATTTTTGAGCAAAGAATTTGCATTAAATCTTGTTTACGGAATCAATTTTCTGCTGCGGTTACGTTGAGGATGGTACAGAAAGTCGTTGATGATGAGGCTATGTCTAAAAAAATGTTTACAAGTGGTATAGTGAGTTCCAAGCCGGCCGTGAACGTGTCGAAGACGAAGAGCGTCCAGGGCGACCATCAACCTCAACCGACGAAGCTCATGTTCAACAAATCAAAAATTTGGTGTTGGAAAACCGTCGATTACCAATTAGAGATCTTGCTGATGAAGTTGGCATATCGAAAGGCTCAGCTAATACCATTTTCAAGGATGTTTTGGGCCTCAAGCGCGTCAAATCTCGACTGGTACCGAAAACATTGAATTTTTTGGAAAAAAAGGCGTCACGTTGAAGTGTGTGAAACGATGCTTTCTGACTACCAGGGTGTCATGAAACGCATTATAACTGGCGATGAGACTTGGATATATGCTTACGACCCCGAAACAACCGATCAATCAAGCGAATATCGTGCCAAAAGAGAGCCGAGACCAAAAAAACCGCGCCAAAGTCGCTCAAAAATCAAGGTCAAGTTGACTGTTTTCTTCGATTATCGTGGTGTTGTGCATTATGAATTCCTTCCAACCGGTCAAACAGTCAACAAGGAATATCATTTGAACGTTATGCGTCATTTGCGTAACGCTATCCGCCTACAAAGGCCGGAATTGTGGAAAGAAAATTCTTGGTTTTTACACCACGATAATGCACCATCCCATACTGCCCTCATAATTCGTGACCATTTCGCCAAAAACACAACCCATATCGTTCCGCAAACACCGTATCCACCTGATCTGGCGCCGTGCGACTTCTAGCTGTTCACCAAAAGACCGCTCCGGGGACACCGTTTTTATACGATAGAGGAGATTCAAGCCGCAGCGAAGACGGAACTGAAGGCCATCCCGGAAAGTGACTACAACCAGTGTTTCGAAGATTGGAAAATCCGTTGGAATAAGTGCATTGCATCAGGAGGGGATGAAATTGATTTGAAAGAATAAATCAAGAATTTTCAATATAAATACAATGCCACCTTATTTTTTGAGCACAGTAGTATGAATTTCTAAACTTCGCGGACATCCCATTGGCTAATGCCTTGGTATATTCCTGCAATCAAACACGTTTAAAAAGAAGTGATCTACCAGCAGACTAGAGAGCAACGTTCTGCCAAAAAAGTTCAATCACATTCTTGAGCTTCTTTAGTTTTTAAATAGATTTAAGATTTGAATACTTATTGTTAAGCCTTACTGAGCAGATCCAATTAAATAGAAATATGAAAAAATATATATATTTTCTCAATTTGATATTTGTAATCTTGAATCAGTGATATTCGACTGATAGCGCATTACAAAATTACACGAGAATCAACTGTTCTAATCACATTTCAGATTACAAATGGCAAAAGCCTTGTAAAATATTTCAAAAACTTTCATCTCATCATACATTGCAAACATATCCAAATATTTCAAACATGAGCGCACAAGAACGTATCGGACATGAGATAGATGGATATTTTACGGAAAGAATACTATTTGATAATGAATTTGACGTAAATCAATGGTGGAAGCAACATAAAACTAACCTTCCACGCATATCAAAACTTGCACTTAAGATATTAACTATACCTGCAAGTAATGCGGCAATTTAATAACTGATGAAAGAAATCAACTTGCACCCAAAACCGTAGATAATATAATATTTCTTAATTCTATACTTAAGACTAATTAATATGGCAATAAAAACTTCGAAACGTTAAATTAAAAATACGCAATGATATTGAATAGTAATTTTGTGCTAAACCTTAATTTAAGGATATATGTATTTCGGAGCTACGTATGTAGCATATATGTTTGGAGCTCAATCGTATATGTACATACATCTTGAAGTAAATTTTAAGTTGAGTATTTTTTTTTTTACCAAAATGAACTGAAGTGTGTTATTTTGTGTTTTTTTGTTAATAATTCATTTTTATACAATTGAACTGACGTGATTTTTATTTTTAATTTTAATGCCATTCATAGGAACTGAATTATCATTTTATAAAATAAAATGTAATGTTATACGTGATAACATGAATGTATGTACAAGTATATGTGATTTTTTTAATAATAAAGAAAATAAATACAAAATATGAAAATCCCATTTTTTATTTCATTATATGTATGTACATAGTTATTATTGGAACCAGTTACAAACTCCTTGTTGTATAATATAATAATAACTCTTAGTACTTTCGTAATGGATTTTCTAGCCTTTGGTTCATAGCAGAGAAAAAGAGATCCTCAACTCTCCTGTCACAAGAAATGTGAGAGCCGCTCACCTACCGAACTTTGACAGTTGACTGGAAAGGGTAGGTTTTGACGTTTTGTAATTAAAAATTATACTAAAAATATATCGCTAATCAAACTTTAAAACAATGAAAATCAAAGAAAATGCGAAATTTAAATATATTTCATGAAACGGTTTGCATAGTAGAATTATATTTAAATTACAAATGATTAAAAACATTTATTAATTGAGAACTAACAGGCTTAATTCACCTTATTTAGTAGTATTGAAAGATCAATAGTTAGTTGTTTAAATACACCATTAAATCGTAAAAAAGGATTTAAGTAGTTTCGCCATATATTAAAAGTCCAGTACATAATAAACTGCAATGGGTGTTTTAATTTAAATGCCCAAAAAATTCTTAATGGGTTCGATCTAGCCATAATGGAAAATGTTATAAAAAACGCTTATTTTGTGGCGCTCTCACACTGGAATAAGATGGGCATGCCATTATTCCTGGATCATAGCATTACGGCTCAAAAGGCTCAAGTAGCTTGTATATTCACAAGTGTTTTGTACAGAGATAAAGAGATGTTTAACTCCTCTCTCACTGGAAGTGAGAGAGCAATTACTAAACGTCAAAACCTACTGAACTTTGACAGCTAATCGAGTTCAGTAGGTTTTGACGTTTAGCAATTGGAAACAAGCGATGGCCAGATTGAAATCTTACCAAAAAATATATAAACGGAGGGATTTGTTGCATCGTTCAAGACCACTTATAAAAATTGTAAAACAATGAAAATTAAGTAAATTTGTGATATTTAAAGTCATTTGATGAAACGGTTTGTAATTTGAAGCATCATAGTATTATTTTCAATGGAAAATGAATAAAAAAATTTAATGAATGAAAGCTAACAAGCTTAAGTCCTTTTATTGGGTATTGAAAGGTCAAAATTCAGTTCTTCTAATATACTTTAAAAAGATTTAAATAGTTTCTCCATGTAATAAATAACCACCACATAGTAATTTTTATTCGTACTAAATGTTGGGTATTTTAATTTTAAATGCCCAAAAATTCTTATTTTGCTCGATCTGGCCATAATGGAAAATGTTATAAAAAATGCTTATTTTGAGGCGCTCTCACAATGGAATAAGTTGAACATCCCTTTATTCCTGGTTTTGTATTCGTAATTGTTAGAAAATCCTAACGGGTCATCTCGACAGGCAAAAATTTATTATATATACTAACTATATTGTATTGCTGCGGGTATTATTCATATTACTTATGAAATAACGGGTGATTTTTTTGAGGTTAGGATTTTCATGCAGTAGTATTTGACAGATCACGTGGGATGTCAGACATGGTGTCAAAGAGAAAGATGCTCAGTATGCTTTGACATTTCATCATGAATAGACTTACTAACGAGCAACGCTTGCAAATCATTGAATTTTATTACCAAAATCAGTGTTCGGTTCGAAATGTGTTTCGCGTCCGTGTCCGATGAGCGATGAGGCTCATTTCTGGTTGAATGGCTACGTAAATAAGCAAAATTGCCGCATTTGGGGTGAAGAGCAACCAGAAGCCGTTCAAGAACTGCCCATGCATCCCGAAAAATGCACTGTTTGGTGTGGTTTGTACGCTGGTGGAATCATTGGACCGTATTTTTTCAAAGATGCTGTTGGACGCAACGTTACGGTGAATGGCGATCGCTATCGTTCGATGCTAACAAACTTTTTGTTGCCAAAAATGGAAGAACTGAACTTGGTTGACATGTGGTTTCAACAAGATGGCGCTACATGCCACACAGCTCGCGATTCTATGGCCATTTTGAGGGAAAACTTCGGACAACAATTCATCTCAAGAAATGGACCCGTAAGTTGGCCACCAAGATCATGCGATTTAACGCCTTTAGACTATTTTTTGTGGGGCTACGTCAAGTCTAAAGTCTACAGAAATAAGCCAGCAACTATTCCAGCTTTGGAAGACAACATTTCCGAAGAAATTCGGGCTATTCCGGCCGAAATGCTCGAAAAAGTTGCCCAAAATTGGACTTTCCGAATGGACCACCTAAGACGCAGCCGCGGTCAACATTTAAATGAAATTATCTTCAAAAAGTAAATGTCATGAACCAATCTAACGTTTCAAATAAAGAACCGATGAGATTTTGCAAATTTTATGCGTTTTTTTTTTTTAAAAAGTTATCAAGCTCTTAAAAAATCACCCTTTATTAATAATGAAAGCAATGAACTGTTACTTCAGCAGTTTGACAGATCAGTTTTCATTTCTATGAAAATTTCGAAAAGGCAACACATCCCATTTACACATATACTGACGGCAGTTTCATTTTGGTAATATTAAATTTAGTAGAGCGAGTATTAAGACGGCTATGTTAAATTATAAAAATAAAGTACATTTTCAAAATAATTTAAAAAATTTTCTAAAAAATTAATATGTATATAGTTTAATATTGATACTTTGCCGAAAAATTATACAAAATGGATTGGCGAATGAGCGAAGCCTTAAAATTAATAAACTTATAAAAGCATATTGCTCATATTAAATTTATTATTTAATATGTATATAAAATTTATACTACAATTATTATAGTCCGAAAATACGAAATATATTTTTTCAAGAAAGAAAGTATATTTCTCCTTTTTTTATTTTCCACATAAATTTTTTTCATCCACATAAAAATTTAAACAGTTTCAGAGCTCAAAACATGCGCTACATCAGCTCGAACCTACCTACCCGACGGCTTTCGCAAATGATTATGTTATGATAACAAATGCCCACATACAGAATTGGCAATGGCAACGGCAATAGACTTGACAGTTAATAGCCATAAAGTCCCTTATTACATGCAGCAACTTTTGTTGCGGCAACTCTTGGTTTATAGGCGAGGGGGCAACGAGGAGAGGAGAATCGCGCCGAGTTTCCAGTGTTCAGCAACTCGCTATGTGTTCTTATTCGTAACAGTTCGCTGCGACGTTTTTTGGCATTCGTGTTCTTTCTTTCGTAGTACATAGTTGCATTTGCGTATATATTTTTGAAATTAATATTTTGAATATATTTAAAAAATTTAATTTCATCTTTTGGTAAGTAATTTGCAAATATGTATACAAATATACATAATATAATTTAAATATTTTAGAAAATGGAGTATGAGGAAAAAATCGAATTAATTAAAGATATTGTGAAATGTATGGAGGAAGCCATACAAATTGATTCAGACGATAGTGAAAAAGGTGTTATATGTGAAGATATGTTATATAATCTTTGTTTTAATTTTGAATTATAAATAAAATTTATTTCTTAATTGACAGAACTGATTAATATATGTGATAGTTTGGCCCAAATACCTCTAAGGAAAAAAAAACGACAATGGGTTAAAGTAAAGAGTAGATAATGGGTTAAAGTAAAGTGAAAGAGAATGAGAAAAAAACTCGGACAGAGCAACACAAGTTGCTCGTGTGAAGGTAATGGGCGACAGCAAAAGAGAATCGCCCGAGAATTAGAAACAAAAGTTGCTTAATGTAATAATAGACAATCTTGAGCCCGTCGTGATACTCCGTAAGCAAAGATTCATAAGTATTGTGAACTTATAACCAAACACTTGTGAATATTTGCTTCATACAAGCTAAGCAGCTCACAAGCCAAAACTCTCTCCCTCATAATTGTAAGTGAGCAGTAATCACACTTGTACTCGTTTCGTGAATAATTTACTTGCTTCATACTCAATTTTTCTCAAGTGAATCACAGTTGTGTTTAACTCATTCACTGCAGATTACTGCACGCCCTAGACCATCCTGAAGATCGTTATAAAATTTCATTGAAGTCGGTCCAGCCGTTTCGGAGTCTATGAGTAACGAGTAGAGATTTTCAAATAGGGCCGTGTGGCCGACATTTTGTTCAAATAATAAATGACAAAATTATCAGCATAAAAAAAGAAAAAAAAAAACAACGCAATGTGACCAGATTTTAGTGTTTTATTTCATTTTAACATCACGTCGTTCTTGTTGGTAGACCCTTCATGTGCTGTTTTATACTTTTTCTTCTTATTCCAAAAAAAATTCATCACAATATGCGGTTGTTATTCCGTAGCAGAGTGCACGAGTGGTTTCAACGTTTTCAAAGTGGTCGTGAAGACATAAATGACGATCAACATGTCAATCAAAATCCATGATCACCCAAAATTCCATCGAAACTGTGCGTGAGTTCATCAAAAATCAGCCAAAATCATCGGTGAAATTCATAGTAATGGAATTGAACATCTCCAAAACATCGATTTATCGCATTTTGATCGAACATTTGGGCTTACGAAAGGTGTGTGTACGGTTTGTTCCGCACAAATTTACTGACGAAAAATTTACTGACAACATTCGATCGACGCTTGTGACTGATTATTTGACCAAAAATCACATTTTAACGATTAACCACTCCCCGTATTCCCCTAATATGTCACCGTGCGACTTCTTCCTTATCGGAAAAATGCATTTGCCAATGAAAGGAAAACGTTATGCAGACGTAGAGGCCATTCAAAAGGCTTTCACCTGCATACTGGCGGCCATACAGGCCTACGTGCTAAAACACCCGTTCGACATGCTTTTGGACCGTGTAAAAATCTGTATTGAAGCAGAAGGAGACTATTTTGAATAAAATAACTTGATTTTGCCGAAGAAACCATTTGTTCTTTTTTTTAAGTCCTGTTTACTTTGGAACGCACATTGTAGGAATATTGCTATGGAGCGCCACAAAGTTTGTAACACCCAGAAGGAAACGGCAGTATCCTATAAAACTTGTATATAATCAGCGTGACCAGCTGATTCCATGTACCTATCTCCGTCTGTTTGTATACACGCGTTTTTCAGATCTGTATATGTATATCTAAAATTGTACACGTGTTCTTTTCTTCCCAGAATGGACGGCATAAAATTCGGACAATAGGCCGCTCTTCTTCTTCTTCTTCCTAATTGGCGTAGACACCGCTTACGCGATTAAAGCCGAGTTAACAACAGCGCGCCAGCCATTTCTTCTTTTCGCTACGTTGCGCCAATTGGATATTCCAAGCGTAGCCAGGTCTTGCTCCACTTGGTCCTTCCAACGAAGTGGAGGTCTACCTCTTCCTCTGCTTTCCCCGGCGGGTACAGCGCCGAATACTTTCAGAGCTGGAGTGTTTTCGTCCATTCGGGCGACATGACCTAGCCAGCGTAGCCGCTGTTTTTTAATTCGCTAAACTATGTCAATGTCGTCGTATATCTCATACAGATCATCGTTCCATCAAATGCGATATTCGCCGTGGCCAACGCGCACAGGACCATAAATCTTTCGCAGAACTTTTCTCTCGAAAAATCGCAACGTCGACTTATCAGTTGTTGACATCGTCCAAGCCTCTGCACTATATAGCAGGACGGGAATTATGAGTGACTTATAGAGTTTGGTTTTTGTTCGTCGAGAGAGGACTTTGCTTCTCACTTGCCTACTCAGTCCGAAGGAGCACCCGTTTTCAAGAGTTATCCTACGCTGGATTTCCGGGAACTCACTTCGCTTTCGATCTTAACAGCGACCGGCACGCGTGTGCGAACATCTCGAATGAGCGTTTTTTTTTATCTCCAGTTTTTCGGCAGTTAATCTCCAGTTTTCGGCAGTTTATAGTTTTTCGGCAGTTCATAGTGTCGGAGTTATAAACAGTTCATCTCCAGTTTTCGGCAGTTCGCAGTTTTCCGGCAGTTCAATTTTTTTCGGCAGTTAATCTCCAGTTTTCGGCAGCTTATAGTTTTTCGGCAGTTCATAGTGTCGGAGTTATAAACAGTTCATCTGCAGTTTTCGGCAGTTCGCAGTTTTCCGGCAGTTCAACGTTTTTCGGCAGTTAATCTCCAGTTTTCGGCAGCTTATAGTTTTTCGGCAGTTCATAGTGTCGGAGTTATAAACAGTTCATCTCCAGTTTTCGGCAGTTTGCAGTTTTCCGGCAGTTCAACGTTTTTCGGCAGTTCATCTCCAGTCTTTGGCAGCTCATAGTTTTCCGGCATTTCACAGTGTCTGAGTTATAAACATTCCTTTTTTATGTATTACTTTTTATAACGTGAACATTCAAATTGTGAAGATCCTGATAATACATCTACAATATACATATACACGCGTATACCCATTTTCAAGAAAACTCGTAAATTCGCCATTTTCATTTTTTCCAAAACAAATTTTGTAGTGATCGTTAAGGTGAGTGCGTGCGAAAATATAAAAAATTTGCAGCAAAAAGCAAAAACGGTGAGTTAGTGAAAAATCCAGCGGGGATACCAATTTCAGACACCTTTTCGTACTGTCGAAAGCAGCTTTGAAATCGACGAAGAGGTGGTGGTTCACGGGTCTTTTCCACGACTTGGCGCATGGTTATTCACCATCTCATCGGTTGTTGATTTGCCAGGTCTAAAGCCAAACTGATAAGGTCCAATCAGTTTGTTGACGGTGGGCTTTTATCTTTCACACAATACGCTTGATAGAACCTTATACGCGATGTTGAGGGGGCTTATCCCACGGTAGTTGGCGCAGATTGTAGGGTCTCCTTTTTTATAGATTGGGCATAGCACACTTAAATTCCAATCGTTGGACACGCTTTCGACCGACCATATTTTACAGAGGAGCTGATGCATGCTCCTTATCAGTTATTCGCTGCCATATTTGAATAGCTCGGCCGGCAATCCATCGGCCCCCGTCGCTTTGTTGTTTTTCAGACTGGTAATTGCTATTCGAACTTCTTCATGGTTGGGCAGTGAAACGTCTGCTCCATCGTCATCGATAAGGAAATCGGGTTCGCCTTCTCCTGGTGCTGTGCGTTCACTGCCATTCAGCAAGACGACAAGAGTATGCACCGGTCTTGAAACCTTCTGTAAGTCGCCGCATCTTTTCATAGAATTTTCGAGCATTACCCCTGTCGGCCAGCTTATCAAGCTCTTCATACTCACGCATTTCGGCCTCTTCCTTCTTCTGTCTGCAAATGCGTCTCGCTTCCCTCTTCAACTCTCGGTATCTATCCCATCCCGCACGTGTTGTGGTCGATCGTAACGTTGCGAGGTAGGCAGCCTGTTTTCTCTCCGCTGCGACACGGCACTCCTCGTCATACCAGCTGTTCTTTTGCACTTTCCGAAAACTAATGGTTTCGGTTGCAGCTGTACGTACGGAGTTTGAAATGCCGTCCCACAGTTCCCTTATACCGAGTTGTTGACGAGTACTCTCAGAGAACAGAAGTGCAATCTGAGTAGAAAATCGTTCGGCTGTCTGTTGTGGTTGCAGCTTCTCGAAGTCGAACCTTCCTTGTGTTTGTTAGCGTGCGTTTTTTGCTGCTCAGAGGCGATTGCGAATCTTGGCTGCAACAATATAGTGGTCCGAGTCGATGTTAGGACCTCGGAGCGCACGCACATCTAAAACACTGGAGACGTGTCTTCCGTCTAGCACAACATGATCGATCTGGTTGGTGGTTTTTCGATCCGGAGAGAGCCAGGAAGTAGGTCTAAAACCACACTGATAAGGTCCAATCAGTTTGTTGACGGTGGCCTTTAATCTTTCACATAATACGCTCGATAGAAACTTATACGCGATGTTGAGGAGGCTTATCCCACGGTAGTTGGCGCAGATTGTGGGGTCTCCTTTTTTATAGAGTGGGCATAGCACACTTAAATTCCAATCGTTGGACATGTTTTCAACCGACCATATTTTACAGAGGAGCTGGTGCATGCTCCTTATCAGTTATTCGCTGCCGTGTTTGAATAGCTCGGCCGGCAATCCATCGGCCCCACCGCTTAGTTGTCCTTCAGGTGGGTAATTGCTATTCAAACTTCCTCATGGTCGGATAATGGAACATCTGCTCCATCGTCATCGGTTGGGGAATCGGGTTCGCCTTCTCCTGGCGTTGTAAGTTCACTGCCATTCAGAAGGCTGGAGAAGTGTTCCCTCCATAATTTAAATATGCTCTGGACATCAGTGATTAGATCTCCTTTGGGGGTTCTACAAGAGTATGCTCCGGTCTTGAAACCTTCCGTAAGTTGCCGCATTTTTTCGTAGAATTTTCGAGCATTACCCCTGTCGGCCAGCTTATCAAGCTCTTCGTACTCACGCATTTTGGCATCTTTCTTTTTCTGTCTGCAAATGCGTCTCGCTTCCCTCTTCAACTCTCGGTATCTATCCCATCCCGCACATGTTGTGGTCGATCGTAACGTTGCGAGGAAGACAGCCTGTTTTCTCTCTGCTGCAACATGGCACTCTTCGTCGTACCAGCTGTTTTGCACTATCCGAAAACCAATGGTTCCGGTTGCAGCTGTACGTACGGAGTTCGAAATGCCGTCCCACAGTTCATTTATACCGAGTTGTTGACGAGTGCTCTCAGTGAGCAGGAGTGTAAGCCGAGAAGAATATCGTTAGGCTGTCTGTTGTGATTGCAGCTTCTCGACGTCGAACCTTCCTTGTGTTTGTTGGCGTGCGTTTTTTGCTGCACAGAGGCGGGTAAGAATCTTGGCTGCAACAAGATAGTGGTCCGAGTCGATGTTAGGACCTCTGGAGACGTGTCTTCCGTCAATCACAACATAGTTGGTGGTTTTTCGATCCGGAGACAGCTAGGTAGCTTGATGGATCTTCTTATGCTGAAATCTAGTACTACAGATAACCATATTGCGGGCTCCGTCGAAGTCGATCAGCCTCAACCTATTTGGGGATGTTTCCTCGTGGAGGCTGAATTTACCGACCGTAGTGCCAAAGATACTTTCTTTGCCCACCCTGGCGTGAAGGTCTCCATGCACGATTTTGACATCCTGGCGGGTGCAGCTCTCATACGTGGGCTCCAAGCGCTCATAAAAGTCATCTTTGGTTACATCGTCCTTCTCTTCCGTCGGGGCTTGTTCGCAAATCAGCGATATGTTGAAGAACCTCGATTTGATGCGGATAGTGGCTAGACGTTCATTCACGGGAGTGAATGATAGTACTCGGCGACGGAGTCTCTCTCCCACCACGAATCCCACACCAAACTTGCGCTCCTTTATATGGCCACTGTAGTAAATGCCACAAGGACCTACTCGTCTCTGTCTTTATCCCGTCCATCGCATTTCTTGGACGGCGGTGATGTCAGCCTTTATTTTCACGAGGACATCAACACATAGTAACACATATTAAAGAAAAATAATAAATTATTTAAATCAAAACCTTAATAATTTGGTTTCAAAATGAGAATAGGAGTGCATCACATAATAGGAGTGAATGAATAAAACTAATAATTAATTAAAAAAATTGGAAATTATGACTAGTACATAAATTAGTTTAGTTAAGCAGCACATCAGCGGGACATGGGATCGATCAGATCACGACACCTTTTCAGCGGGATTTGCTGCCATGCTTCGTGGACTATGCTCCATAATTCCCTTGTATTTGAAGGTCAACGATCAGCAGCACCTTTTTCCATATTTTCTATTTAGTTAAGGACAGGCGAATGGGAAGGCCACGACATAACCTCAACTTTATTGACCCGAAGCCATTCCTATGCAGATTTACTTGTGTGCTTAGGGTCGTTATCTTACTGCAACAACCACTTTAATGGCATATTCTATTCCGCGTATGGCAGCATAACTCTTTTCAATATATCCACATACACGTACTGATCCATGGTTTCTTTTATCAAATGGATTGAAGCTACGCCGTTGTACGAGAAACTTTCCCACTATGCACTACCATGTTTGACGGTCTTAAGACTGTATTGCGGATTAAATTCCGTATTTGGTGGACGACGGATATACTGCCTAGACCCTGTGCCACCAAATAAAACTACCTTACATTCCTCTGTCCACAAAATATTTCTAGATTTCTCTGGTTGCCAGTTGCCATGTTCCTTGGCGAATTAGAGCCGTGCTTCAATATGTTTCTTTGTCAACAATAGAACTTTTCGCGGACTCCGCGCAAATAAATTATATTTCAATAAACGTCTACGAACTGTTACGTCACCAACTTCAAGATTTAGACGACGCTTTGTGATCTTGTTTAGACGAAGGAGTATCGATTTCTTTAGTAGTTTTGCGTTTCGGCCTTATTTTTGTAGGACAGGGAATTTGATATGATTTGATCAGAGTACCCGAGTATTTTTATATAAATTTTCCCGTTTTTTCTAAGATTTTTAATGATTTCACGTTTTTTGTCGAAGCGGTGTTTTTCTCTACCCATTAATTAAAATAAATGACTTATCCTTTAAAATAATCCCATCGCTTTAATTTTTTGTGCTTACTTTTTAGTTTTTTACAGACTTTGTTTAAATAAAAATGTATTATACCATTTGGCAGCTCACACTCCTATTTTTGTAAACAGCGCAATTCAGTGGCCGACACAGATGAAGTTTATGCTTTGTGTTTTACTCGAGGAATACCGTTAGAAATATTTCTTGAAAAGTGCTAGACGTTCATGGTCTGACATGATAATTTTACATACATTTTTAATATACAAAAAAAAAATTCAATCAGAAAACTAAAGTGCAGTGACAAATACACATATACAAGCAAAAACAGTTTGAAAACGGAAAACACAAAACGGTTCCGTGTTGTTGTACCAAAATCAAAAAAAAAAAATTATAATAATTAGAAAAATTTAAATCGTGTGTGCAGTTATAAAAAAAAAAGAAGGAAAAAAAGAGAGAAAGGGAAATACTATATGCGTCTAAAGTCAAAGCGATGCCATAAAATACCTCTGATCTATAGGAACTAAAAAAAAAACACGATTGTAGTGTATTTTCCATGGAAAATTTTACATGCCATGGTCCAGTTCTTAATGTTAATATTAAAGGATAAAATTTTCAGGGAATTTTTTTATGGTATTTCCAAGGAAATTTCGTGACGGGATTGAAAAAATTAATAATTAAAAAAAAGCACCTTAATGTATATATATATATATATATATATATAAACATTGGGCGCGAAAAGTAATTTATAAAATAATCGAAGCTTAAAAATACAATAAACCTAAAAATAAAATAATTTTCAAAAGTAAAAAGTGGAAAAACAAAGACTGCCAACATATTGGGAACACTACATATGTATGTACATAAGTACGGAACATGTACATCAGCAGCAAACGGACAGGAAACCAAGAGGATACAAATTGGACGCAGTGGCTTAACCTAACCCCCCTACGTAACCACATATAACGCCCTCAAAGACCCTTGAAGCGGCACAAAGTGTGTCGACACCACCCATTCTTATAAAATTTGTTTTATTAGCATCTATGTATGTTAAAATTTACAGTTCATCTTGTTAAAAACTGTATACAAACCTGTTACATTTAATAGAACGGTTTCTACCAAACTGTTTGAACTTACGGTTGATTTCCGGGACACCGAAAACAGTTTGATGCACTGCATATGTACATCCAAATATACGAGGTATGACAATTAAGTAATGAGACTGATTCCATAAAAACCGTATTCGTATTTGAAAATTATTCTACAACTCTGCCATCCCCTTCAAAGTAGTCCCTTGGGCAGCTATACAGCGATTCCAGCGCGTTTTCCATGCTTCGTAATATTTATGGAACGCTTCGACTGGGATGTCCGCGAGTACCCTCTTCCGCCTTGATGTCCGTAATCGACTCAAAATGGGTTCCTTTGACCACCGATTTTTTTTTAGGAAACAAAAAACATCACAGGGTGACATGTCGGTCTAATAAGGCGGCTGTTGCAACGCGGCGATCCCTTTAGAGGCCAAATACTGGTACACGCTGAAAGCGGTGTGGCACGGCGGGTTGTCGTGATGAAGGATCCAGTTACGAGCGATGTCTGGGCGCACCCTGTTGACTCGTTTTCGCAATCTTTCGAGTACTTGGCAATAGTAGACTTGATTCACAGCTTTCCCCGGTGGAACGAATTCTTTGTGGACGATTCCACGGCTTTCAAAAAAGGCAATAATCATCGTTTTCACCTTCGACTTGGTCATGCGAGCATTTTTCGTGCGGGGGGCGCGCGGAGACAACCATTGTGAGCTTTGGCGTTTGGTTTCCGGGTCGTATTGGAAAAACCAGCTCTCATCGCCTGTAATAACTCGATCAAGCAGCGTGGCAGCAGCAGGCGAACTAAACAAACTAGAGCGATAGTACATATATTAACTCGAATCCTCCTGGTACTTTTATTGTCTGGGATTTCTGAAATATTTAAAGGGATGACTTTTATAGGTCCAATGATCACTTACGTACCATCCTTATTTTAAGGCATCATTCCTAAACCGACTTTTGAGGTGTGGCCATATGGTCACACTGGGCATGATATGGGGTAATTTTTCCCATGTTTTTATTTGAAGTAAAGCAAAGATTTATCCCACATATTTCAACTAAACAAGTGTGAGTTAAAAGAAAATGATTTAAACAGTTATTTAAGTGTATATTGAAAACAATTTTTTATTAAAATAATATACATTAAAAACTATTCTTTATAAAAACATTTTATACGTATCGTATTTAATAATTAAGACGGCATATGATATTTCTCAAAACATTTTACGCAAATCCCAACGTTAAATTTCGAGCACTCGGTTCTACCAACAGAAACGCACAAATCGGCAGCAAAACGTCTTCTTTTTTCGCATGGACGAACGAAATGATTGAGCCCATCATGTCTCAATGTCTCCTCTGCTGTTCCTTCCAAACATCTTTTTCGAGGACCCTTTGATTTGGGGCGGTCACCAAAGTGTTTACAATAGTAAATGGCTATTTGTCGCCGAAACTCGAGCTGAGGTATTTCTGGGTAGACTGATCTGTGTAGCAGCCAGCTATTTTGTACCGAAACGTCAACTAGCCACGTAAACATACTATTTCACCATTTCTTTCCTCTTATACCTATTCGATACAAGCCCACATTCTGATCCATACGATCTATGCCGCTCATATATTTATTGTACTCCCTGATAACTAATGGCGTGGAACATCAATAAATTTTTTTTGCTTCTGTGAGTATCGAACTGCATTTGCTACCGGGTTTGCGCCATACGTAGTCGAAGCGATGCTAACAACTGCGTTATCATTCCATTTTGTGAGAAAAATATTAGCTACTTTCAATTTTGTAGACTCAGTATGACCACGCTCCTTATTTCTCAATATTTTTTTATGTTCAATCGGGCAACTTTTTGGCAGCCGATTTTCCTGGATCGTACCTGTTGCGGTATATCCTCGAGCTTTCAAGTAAACTAACAGAGGAACGCTGGTGAAAAGATTGTCAAAATAGAGAAAAATGGTAGATTCTGAACCGCTGGTGTGAAATCGTCTGTCATATTCAGCAGTGGAGCTGCGCATTTTCCAAATGTTTGCTCGTATGTAGGTACTATTGGCACGAGGATTATTTCCTTGATATATTTTAAAATTAACTAAATATCCCGATATAGTACACAAGGACCAAACTTTATAACCGAACCATAATGGTTTTCCTTTGATGAACTGCTTGCATCCGTGACGCCCAAAATATGATGTCATGCTCTCGTCAAATGAAAGCTGTTGTTCCGGATGGAAATGCTTCAGCATTTTTGATTTTAAGTGGTCGGTTAAGGACCGCAGTTTCTACATCTTATCTCCGTCAGTTATCTTTTTACAACTATCCTCAAAGTGTAAGAATCTCAAAATTTTCTCGAATCGATTTCTACGAATAGCTAAGTATACCATATCATTGCGCATGTCATTGTCAACGCTCCAAAATGACCTGAACGTACTTCGACCATTGTATCCACTGACCAACAAGAAGGTTATGAAAACTTTAAGCTCCGCACTGGTAATTTGAGGATTTGGTTTACCAAGAAAAATTGCATATCTTCGCGATTCGTTTATAATGTGCTTTATGAGTTCATCGTCAAAAAACCTTTCAAGTTGCTCATGAGGCTTCACCTTACAGTCTTCAAAATTTCGTGAAGGGAAAATGGGGATCAATCCGTCCGAGTTATCTTCTACCCACGTAAAATGTGATTCCTTACGTAACAGTGGCGGTGGCACTGAAGACGGTGTAGGTTTCACTTTTCGTAAGCCGCTGACATACGTTTCAGGTTGTGATGAGGACGGTTCGATTGACATTTCGCCCTGTTCCTCTAAAAAATTAGTTTGCAAGTTTTGAGTAGAATTTTCTAATATGTCGATCAACACAGAATCAGCAACTTCCAAGTCATCCTCCTCATCATAATTAACAATCGTTAAAACCCTTTTACCACTGCTCATCACTAACTCACAAGGTGCCTTCAATTGACCAACACATACATATATCCTCTGGCTTACCTACGTCGTCTTCATCACCATCATCTTCTCCACTGATTGCACCAATTTCGTTGTCCGGAGGTAAGATATATAGAGCAGCGGGCGAATCTTCTTCATCGCTATCACAAAAGTCATTTAGATAGTAAATAACCTCTTGTGTGTTTAAACGTCTGAAAATTTGGAAAGAATTCACCACGAATTATAAAGTTTTCAATTCATTTGAACGAAAATTACGTCACATAAAATGAGATTTTAATCTAGCCCAGCGTGACCATATGGTCACACCAGGAAAAAATACCGTTAATGGTCAAAAAGAACATTTTATTTTTTTACAAAATACAGTTGTCATATATTTTCACTTTATTATTATTCAAATTGAAACTTAACTTCTTTTAAAAACAACACACTTCAAAAAATATTACGGTACTTACCTTTTGTTTCTATTAAAATTAGCATTTTTTGCCATCTCTTTTTCTTTCAACTTTTTCACACCTGCTCACTTCGAAACAAAAACACTTTATGAAAAATTTTAAACGCAGTTCGCTTTGCGCATGTGTATTTACATGGAAAAAGCTAGTTCAAAGGAAATTATTTGGGTGAGCTCTGATTTTTTTTTTAAACTCAACTACTACTTCTTGCGTGACCATATGGTCACGCTGGGATTAACTGAGTTAACAGAGAGGGGAGGTATGCTGGAAAAAGAGAAATGAAATTTCAAGGTCACATGTTTACCACAAGCGCGGCAATAAAATCAGTCTGATTACGTAATTGTCAAACCTCGTATGTATGAATAGCATATAGTATAATATATAATTATATGTATACTGGCATATACATACATATCTGAAAAATGCCTAGTTATGCTTACACTTGTGTATCCAAACACACAAATTTTATAAAAAACAAACAAAAATTCAAGTATTCACTTGACAACATTTTCCAGCAATATCCCTTGTACTCAAAACAGTATAAGCAGGATTGCGCAAAGTAAGCTAAGGCTAATTAAAAGAGAAAAGAAAAAGAACAATAACAACCATAGATATACAGGGTGTCGACTGAACACTAATTTCGAAATTCCCTGACTTTTCCCTGACCGAAAATAAAATTCCAGACCCTATAAAAAAATAATTGTCATTCAAAAATTCGTTACAATTGTAAATTATTTATTTTAAAAATAATTTTTTTTGCTATAATTTACACCTAATACCCGGAATTGAATAAGAATTTGGAACTATCAATTATTTTATAATTTTTTTCAGATTTCCAACTATCCATAAAAGATCAGTTTCTTTCGATCAAATGTTTAGAACTTTTAAAAATCTGTAATTACAATTATTATCAATTAGTTAGAAGTTAAACTTCTTTTTTATTATTAATACTCCATACAGTCAGTTTTTTTCAATATTATTGATCACAAAAAAGAAGAAACATAAATTAAGAATTTAAATAACATTAAATAATATTAAGCATTGTCTATAGTACGATTGGCTAGCATTCGAATGACTAAATTAGAGATAAATTACTGATGTTTGATCATTTTCATTTCCTCATCAACTTGTTCTAATTGCTTACGCATATTTTCAAGCATATATTTATTATACAATATTTATTTGAGTGTTGAAAATCTTAGAAAGAAACTATATTTTACCTTTGCATAAAAAACTATTACTAAATCGACGAATAAAGATAGTTTAATAATTATAATAATCAAACGAAGACAATTAAGTTAAACTATCTAATATAACCACTTCAATCTGTCTGTTTACTTTGCATACATTTACGAAGTATGTATACAAATAATACCCGGTTTTCAACGAATTTTCATGAGAGCGTCGTTTTTTTAGTTCCTAGTCAGCTGTTTGGCAGCAGTGTAGCTGGTTTAAATAATGCGAGAATTCCATCTCAATTTCGAATTGAAAATTTTAAAATTTTTTTAATATTTAAAATTTAAAGTTCCCTGACCTAAGTTAAAATTCTTTGACTTTTCACTGACTACTCAAAAAATTTTAAATTCCCTGACATTTCCAGGTTTTCCAGGTCAATCGCCACACTGATATGTGCACAACATTCACCACGTTTGCACATATCTATATTACATACGTATATTACCAAAGCTTGAAAGCAAAATAAACTAACATACACACATATGTATGTATCAACAACAACATCTAAATTCCACAAATTTGCATGTGTACTAAAAGGGCATACCTGCACTTCACCAATTTTTTCTTCCCGCGTTATTCGCATGGCAAAATAATATACACACATACATACGGCATACAATTTGCCTATGCCGGTATATGTACATATATGTACATACATATAACGTACATAGGGTACAAAATTAAATTACGTCTTAAAACTTATCGAAAACAATTAAAAAATTTCGAAAAACTAATCAGAGCGGTAAATGCGAACGTCTAATTATTAAAAAATTTTCATTTTATTATTTAAAAACAAACAAAAAATAACAAATATGTACGGTCAAAATAAAACAGGAAAAAAATTAAGAATTGGTAGCAAAAGTGCATACATATTGGAATTCAATTATCTATTGTATAGTATATATATTCAAAGACCAAATCGGCACCAGGAATAAAGGGATGTTCAACTTATTCCAGTGTGAGAGCACCTCAAAACTAGCGTTTTTTATGACATTTTTCATTGTAGCCAGATCAGAAAAAAGCTACTTTTGTTAAAACACCCAATTCGCATTTTCTACACCACCTGTGGGGTATGCAAAAGGGCGCGTTACCGAAGTTATTTTTGGGTGCTCGGTTCCCCAGTAGGCTTATGTCACCCATTAAAAATTTATTTACATAAAAAACTAAAAAGCAAAACGAAAACAACTCATAATGTATAAAAAAATTAACAAAAACAATATCACTCCATATCACAGAATAATAAATAACAAAGTATAATACTTAAAACTATAAAAATAAACGTATGTACATTTGCCAATATTTATGCCCCAACATCTAATTTGTAATTAAAAACTTTTTAATCTTTATCGATCTAACCTTAGAGCCTCTTAATGCGAATCTGCTTAAAAAACCTTATTTTAGTATTAAATATTTAGCTCAATGCAACCACTAAAAAAGGAAGATAAAAACTGCAAATGTGAAACACACAAAATTTTATTCCTAAAATTGGGTAGAAATAAAACTTTATTCAAAATTTATGTCACACAATAAATGCTAAGTCTAATAAATAGAAATAACTACCTTTGGATCACAGTCTTCACAACACAAAAAGGGCCTAATATCTTTTAATTTAGTAAAAAGAATTTCTCCTACACCTATTTTAAGACAATTTCTGTCAAATTCATCAACAAATTTTATTTCTAAATTATTAATAAATGCAACAAATTATTCAGGCGGCTTCACTAAGTTGCATTTATCTATCTGGTTTCGGTGTATGAAAATGAATTCATCTGAAGGAATTTCATCTCCTAAATAAGGTAATGGCAGAAGGCATGAGTGCATTTTAAAAATTTTCAAATAAAGATAGCCGCAAAAATAATTAAAAGTATTTTCCTTTAAAAAGTTAATTTCTAAACTACTATCTAAAGTAATGGATCTAACAATGGAGTGTTCGGGCCGTGGTAAACCCTGGAAATCCTGCCAAGAAAGGTCACTTAAAACGGAATCATTGCACACATTAAGAAGAACATTATGGCTATGTTCTGAAATAACTGTGACTTCGGGTTCTAAAGGTAGCTCACAGTTACCTTTTGTTACGATATTTACGTAACGTAAACCCCATGACTTCCTAAATAAACTAGAGAACATGAAAGGTGTAACTCTAGTACCTCCCCTACTTCTAATCTGACCAAAAAAATGCTCTCAGCTGTCCTGACATAGTCGTCTTGCCTTTAGGTAAGGAAATCCTGAGTGTGTCAGCAATCGCCACAATCGTCTTAAACTACTTCTTCTTCTTCTTTACTGACGTAAGCACCGCTTACGCGATTATAGCCGAGTCAACAACAGCGCGCCACTCGTTACTTCTCTTCGCTACGTGGCGCCCATTAGATATTCCAAGCGAAGACAGGTCCTTCTCCACTTGGTCCTTCCAACGGAGTGGAGGTCTTCCTCTTCCTCTGCTTCCCGCGGCGGGTACTGCGTCGAATACTTTCAGAGCTGGAGTGTTTTCATCCATCCGGACAACATGACCTAGCCAGCGTAGCCGCTGTCTTTTAATTCGCTGAACTATGTCAATGTCGTCGTATATCTCGTACAGCTCATCGTTCCATCGAATGCGGTATTCGCCTAGGCCAATGCGCAAAGGACCATAAATCTTTCGCAGAATCTTTCTATCGAAAACTCTTAAGGTCGACTCATCGGTTGTTGTCATCGACCAAGCCTCTGCACCGTATAGCAGGACGGGAATTATGAGCGACTTATAGAGTTTGGTTTTTGTTCGTCGAGAGAGGACTTTACTTTTCAATTGCCTACTCAGTCCGAAGTAGCACCTGTTGGCAAGAGTAATCCTGCGTTGGATTTCCAGGCTGACATTGTTGGTGGCGTTTACGCTGGTTCCAAGATAGACGAAATTATCTACAACTTCAAAGTTATGACTGTCAACAGTGACGTGGGAGCCAAGTCGCGAATGCGACGACTGTTTGTTTGATGACAGGAGATATTTCGTCTTGCCCTCGTTCATTGCCAGACCCATTTGCGTTGCTTCCTTGTTAAGTCTGGAGAAATCAGAACTAACGGCGCGGGTGTTGAGGCCGATGATATCAATATCATCCAATGGTTTCGGTTGCAGCTGTACGTAAGGAGTTTGAAATGCCGTCCCACAGTTCCCTTATACCGAGTTGTTGACGAGTGCTCTCAGAGAGCAGGAGTGCAAGCCGAGTAGAAAATCGTTCGGCTGTCTGTTGTGATTGCAGCTTCTCGACGTCGAACCTTCCTTGTGTTTGTTGGCGTGCGTTTTTTGCTGCACAGAGGCGGGTAAGAATCTTGGCTGCAACAATATAGTGGTCCGAGTCGATGTTAGGACCTCGGAGCGCACGCACATCTAAAACACTGGAGTCGTGTCTTCCATCTATCACAACATGACCGATCTGGTTGGTGGTTTTTCGATCCGGAGACTGCCAGGTAGCTTGATGAATCTTCTTATGCTGTAATCTAGTACAACAGATAACCATATTTCGGGCCCCGGCGAAGTCGATCAGCCTCAACCCATTTGGGGATGTTTCTTCGTGGAGGCTGAATTTACCGACCATAGTCCCAAAGATACCTTCTTTGCCTACCGTGGCGTTAAAGTCGCCAAGCATGATTTTGACATCGTGGCGGGACATCTCTCATAAGTGCGCTCCAAGCACTCATAAAAGGCATCTTTGGTCACATCGTCCTTATCTTCCGTCGGGGAGTGGGCGCAAATCAGCGATATGTTGAAGAACCTCGCTTTGATGCGGATTGTGGCTAGACGTTCATTCATAGGAGTGAATGATAGTACTCGGCGACGGAGTCTCTCTCCCACCACGAATCCAACACCAAACTTGCGCTCCTTTATATGGCCACTGTAGTAAATGCCACAAGGACCTACTTGTCTCTGTCCTTGTCCCGTCCATCGCATTTCTTGGACGGCGGTGATGTCAGCCTTTATTTTCACGAGGACATCAACCAGCTGGGCAGCGGCACCTTCCCAATTAAGGGACCGGACATTCCGGGTGCACGCCCTCAAATCATAGTCCTTAATTCGTTTGCCATGGTCGTCATCAAAAGGGGGGTCACTTATCCGAGGCTGTCGTTTGTTTTTCATTGGGGGTGTATTTTTACGTGGCGGGTCCCAAACCCAGCGCACAACCCTAAATAGGGAATATTTCGCCTTCTCACTTTAGCTCACCTTCAAACGGATGTTCTCAGGCTACCCAGAGGATATTTGGTCAAAGACCAGAAGTCGTGAGCTGCTTGAGTCATATGTAAAAGAATCGTTTCTGGCCACTCCCAAGTAAATGGCGATCAGAGAACTTTCCTCACTTGTGGGAACTTCTACACATGACACCATTCTCCCGCGGCTCTTTCACTACTGTTTAGTAGTTTCTCCTCAAGAAGTGGCAGAGGCTCTAAAATAAAGGATGGACCACGTAAAATTTTAAATTCGAAGATAGGGCGTAAAAGGTTGAGTGAAGCGTTTGCTGTATGGCACGTAGCGCCGTCCTGCTGGAACCAATGTAGTCCAAGTCTTCCTCTTCAATTTGTTTGAAGAAACACTTGGTTCACATTGCGCGATATGGCTCATTGATGGTTACGGCGGTTCTTTCTTCAATTTCGAAGAAAAATGGGCCGATGATTCCACCAGACCAAAATCCGCACCATACAGTGATTCGTGCTGGGTGCATTGTCTTCTCGACAATTGCGTGCGGGTTTTCTGTGCCCCAAGTGGGACAATTCTGCTTGTTAACGTAACCATCGAGGTGGAAATGAGCCTCTTCCGAAACGATGATTTTTCGGTAAAATTGACCATACTCGGTCAAACTATTTTTGGAAAAAAGTTTTCAATATTATGTAGTTTTCATTTTTAGACTTTTTACTGAATATCTGTCACTTTCCGAATGGTATTTGGAGTCTTCAATGTCGAAATATAGATAATTCAAATTTCATATATTATCGCGGTCTTCCGTTTCTAAAAGCGGAATCAGCTGCCATTTGGGGAAAAAAATCTTCAACGCCCATTTAAATAGTTATTTCAAAAAAAGAATTTGGGGCGTTAAATATTGGCTCAATAATTAAATTAACATCCGGAACGGCTCTCGGACGCAAATTTTTTGCGTTACGCATTTCATTAGAAAAATGCCACTCACACGCAAAAATGTGTTTAGGTGTTTTTTCATTTAGATCTTCAAAAACACCTAAAGGTTTGAACCAACATTTACGCCTATTAAAAGAAACAAAATAAAATACGAAATGTTATATATAATCATAAAATATTAATAATAATAATAAAAAAAAGTGCATATTTAATGAATATTTAAGAGTACGATTTTTTTTATAAATCATAAATATTCAATGATAAATCGCACTTTAAAATAATTCATTTAATTCATTAACGCCAATGGCAATAAATTGACAGTTACGCTCTGAACACGTAGAGCGCGACAGACTGCAAGTGACATTTGTCAAATATTAAAAAACAAACGTTCTTTAGGACACAGTTATTGAGGCAGCTGCACGACTATATAACTGTGTCCATAAGAACGTGTGTATTTTAATATTTGACAGATGTCGCTTGCAATCTGTCGCGATCTACATGTTCAGCACATCACGCTTCAAAATACCCGAAATTTCAATTTCATTATCCAAATTTAATATTTTAATTGCACAATCGAAACACTTATTTGCACTATTCACAAACACTTTTTGCACTATTTAACGTTTTTTACTCACCGTTCGACATCCGTTCCACTGTTTGGAAAGCTGAATATTCTGCCTCCCTCGCTGCAGCCAGCAACACATTTCTTCCAACTGCTGGGTGCTTTCGGCATTTTGTCTGTAAAATAAAATATAAAAGTATGAAATAAATGCAAATTTATTTAAGTAATAAAAATTAAAATATACTCACATCGTTCAATCTGCGTGCTGTTTCGCATTCGGTATTCTTTGAAATAATGGCCGTTACAATTGGAGACAAAAACATGAAAAATGTCTCCATTCGAATAATAATTTGGCGGGATTTTAATCTGGTCGTACCTTTTTTCTAATTGCCAAACGTCAAAACCTACTGAACTCGATTAGCTGTCAAAGTTCAGTAGGTTTTGACGTTTAGCAATTGCTCTCTCACTTCTAATGAGAGAGGAGTTAAACATCTCTTTATCTCTGTCGGAACATTTTCAGCAATACCCCTTGTCCTTGTTAACATACAAGCAAGCACATAAGGATTGCAAACAAAACATTTTAAGCATATTAATTATTCGCATAAACACGCACATGTCGTGCAGCAGAGATAAAGAGATGTCCAACTTCCAGTGAGAGAGTGACAATCTAATTCGATACTGCACTCGATTTTCATCTTCACCGGTTCAAGACATTTCTGAATCGAGATTAGAAATCAAAAAAGAAAATCTAGACAATTTCTGGACAGGTCTCCAAGCTCGTATGACGCAATTGTAGAATCTGACGAATCAGGTCTACCTGAAAATTTTGAATCCTCAGCATACGCCAAATATTAAAATTGCTTAAACCAGTACGAAGAGACAAAAGCTATAATCTCCGATCAATTGAAGTTAATTAAAGGAATTGCACCTACTCCACAACCGAGAGTAGAGCCACCACAAGTTCAAAACCAAGATGCGAGTTTAGGCATCCACCTCAAGGTGCCCGCATGTGACACTGAAATTTTTCATGGTGGTTATGAACACTGGCCGTCCTTCCGGGACATGTTTACAGCCATGTACATAAGCCATCAAAAATTATCACAAGCGCAAAAATTGTATATACATATCACCTCCGATACAAAACAAAAGGGAACGCATGTGTAATAATCAAACAATTTGCCCTTAATGACGAAAATTTTAATTTTGCTTGGAAAGCTCTAAAAGCTCGTTACGAGAACGAAAGAATATTAATCGACACACAAGTGACAATATTAATTAATTTTAAAAAAATTCAGAAAGAAACAAGTGAAGAATTCATAAAACTTCAATCCACTGTTTCAAATTGCTTGTCGGTTCTAGCGACACAGAATATTCCCACAGACACAATCGCTCTCATCACGAAGAAAGTGCCCAACGTGGCATGAAAGATTTCGTAACTACCCAATATGAAATTGCGGAAAGAGTAGATAAAAAAAATGGTCGGAACTAAAAACGTTCAACACGACCTAAATTGAAGCTTCATTAGGCCCCAAGCGAATAACAACAACAACTTAAATCGTTGTTTTTTCACAATCGTTCACATCCGAACAAAACAAACATACGTCATGCGAACTGTGTAAACTAGTGCACAAGCTGAAATCTTGCGAGAAATTTAAAAAAATTAAATATTAACGAAAGAAACAATTTGGTAAGAACGACAAAACTTTTTACCAACTGTTTGCCACATGCGCATACGCTCAAAGATTGCGAAGGCAAATTTAATTGCGTTTATTGACATAAACGACATAACTAAATGCTTCACATTACAAATTTTTCCAGCTTTGCTCAAAATAACGCTAATGTTAAAAGAGCTGCGGGATTAATTGCAGGAGCACCATGCTGCTCAAAGGCATTAAAAACTCAGATGCTACATAGCGAAAACCAAAGCAGTATATTATTACCCACCGCAGTGGTCTCCATCGAGCACCGAGGAGAACTGTTTAAACTTAGGGCCGTCATGGACCAAGGATCTCAACGATCATTTCTAGCGTCTAGGGTACAAGGTAGGCTACAACTGCCAACAATACTAGCCAATTTTGAAATTACGGGAATGGGCGGAAGAGTGGTACAAAACTCAAACAAAATCTTTTCATCCATTTCGTTCCATTCATTACCTTTATTTCTCCCAAGCGGATAAGCGCATTCAAGCAGAAGCTATTGTCTTACCGCAACTAACAAATATGCTTTCAAGCTATCACATAAATTGCAAGCATTGGCAAAAGGTTTCACACATTAAGTTAGCAGACCCCAACTGCAAATCTCGAACGAGTACCTTAATGCACAACTGCAAAAATTTTGGGAGTTAGAAGAACTCCCCCACATATCAAACACAACCCCAGAATATCGATATTGTGAGGATTTTTACAAATCCACAACTACTCGATTAGATAATGGCCGGTACGTCGTACGACTACCACTAAAGCCACAATTTCCCAACACACTCGCCTTAGGTCATTCCCGCACCTCTGCTATACAACTGTTTTTGGAAAAAAAACTACCTAAAAAGGCGAGTTAAAACCGGAATACGATAGGGTTTTAGAAGAATACCTCCATTTAGACAGCATGGAAGAAGTCAGCTTTGGCGAAAAAAGTATGAAAAGTAAATGCTAAAGTTTACTATACACGTTGTTGCACTTACATTTATTTACGCGAATTTGAACAACATAAATAAAAACCTAAATTTCAAAATTTAAATATTACATATACTTGTTACCAACCGAAAGCGAGCGTTTTATTAAAAAAAAAAATAGCTAAAACCGGTGGTAAGTGTTCAAAAGGTGAAGTGAAATGAACAACGGCTTAAACAATAGGCACTTCAGTCACAAGACCTTGTCAGCTTTCACATTTTCAAGAGAATTTTTAACAACGCTTTTAAGGGCACTTTCATTAGTTCTTTTATTTGCGGGCCCACAAATATGCCCTCCTTAATTTTTGCTTCACTGACTCTTGGACATTTTTGTTTCAGATAGAAGAACCCTCTTCCATTTTTGGCCATTGCCTTAACAAAATTATTCATTAAACCCAATTTAATATGCAAAGGTGGTAGTAATACCTTTTTGGGATTAGCTACAGGTTCACGTTTTTTTGTCGCGGAGTGAATGCCTGACGTACTGGCTACTCCTCGGAGTGGTCATGTGAATTTGCTGAATAGCCAGAAGTTACACGAAGGTAAATCAGGCGAACGCGGTGGTTGCGGCACGATATTAGTTGGAAATATGGCGAAATGATCACGAATAACCAATGCAGTATGAGATGGTGCATAATCGTACTTCTTTGCTCAATAAATTCAGACATAGTAAAAATCGAAAAATTCACATTTACAGCCTCACAAAACGATGAGTATCTGAAATACTAATGAATATTTTGACGTGAAATTTAGCATAGCTGTCACTAACAGTACTACCAACTTACAGAAAAAAAATACCGATTCGAAAAACACGCGAAGTATAAATTAATTCAAATTAATTAACCTTTCAATTTTATCACAGTAAAATTGTAAAATTGTTTTCAGATTTGATTTCAGGGTATCAAACTGCATTAGAAGCACCTAAGAATTTCATGATGTGTCTACCAGTGTTTTTATTTAATCAAATGGATCGCGAAAAATTATTTCTAATTTTTTTTTCATAGCGTCTGTTAAAACACTTCAACAACTTCTTCCCAAGTCTAAAAGTCTAAAAAATTGTTTACCCTTAAACTCAAAAAAAATTTTCTAAATTTCCCTTAAAATTATTATTAAAATAAATAGTTTATACTGAATAATCGTAATATTAATTAATATAAGTAATTAAATTTTACTGAATTAAAAATAAATTGTTAATTGTAAATAAAAAATTAAAATCAATTAGCAACATTTTTTAAAATTTCATATTTAGACTCCTGCAACCTGTTGCTACAGAGATAATAGTTTTGTGCACCTAACGGTTGTATGTATCACCAAAAACTAAATGAGTTAGATATAGGGTTATATACATATGTACATATATGTATACAAATGATCAAGATAACGAGAAAAATTAAATCCGGGTGTCTGTCTGTCCGTCCATCCATGCAAGCTGTAACTTGAGTAAAAACTGAGAAATTTTGATGAAGCTTGGTGTGCGAGTTCCTTAGTACAAAAAAAATTCGATTTCGTATATTGGCGTACTAAATTAAGATATAAAACTGTAATTTGGGGAAAAGGATCGCAGCAGTACTTATCTTCTAAATTACTAAAGCTACAACAACCAAATTTGTTGAGTGCAAATATTGTAACAAATCCTACCCAAACTGGATGAAATCGGAAGATAACTTCATAACTAAGCACTAAATTATGATATAAAAGTGTAATTTGGCGCAGAGGATAGCAACAGTACTGAGTTTAGGGCAAATTTGGTTATTGTAGCTTTAGTAATTTAGAAGATAAGTTCTGCTGCGATCCTCTGCGCTACTAGAAGATCAAAAAATTAATAATTAATTATGCCAGAGACATTAAATTTTACTTCCTCGAGACCCGACCGACTAATTTTGACTAAATATAGCACGTGGCATTATTCTTGTATTCCTATGTCACAGTCATGGGACAGAATGGGATGAATCGAACTACAACCACGCCTACTTCCCATATAACACAATTTTAAATTCCACTTGAATCACTTTCCAGTACATAAATCAAGAAGTAAATAATGCAACAGGATACAATTTTACACTACTAATTCCTTTAAAGTATGTCGCCTTATGACCAAAAATTGTTAAAATCCCAAAAAAAAAAAGAAAGTTGAAGTCCGTAGGAACCGAATATGTGAACCCCAGTATCTATAGTTTACTTTTGACTGAAAATATCGGTCAATGTGTAAGATATACAATTGAACTTCAGACAAAAACATTTACTGACAATAGTTATTCTGTGTATCAAAAATGGTTTGAATCGGGTCAATATTTCCCTGAGTCTCTTTATACCTAATATACAGATTTTCGAACTTCAAGGTGACTTTATGCCAATATTTCAGTTATCTCAATGAAAATCAGAGAAATTTTTTTTGTTCATATCATATCTCAGTGTATCTTTGTGCTTAAACTAAATTAATAATAATAAAATCGGTCGAAAACTTGACCTAGTCCCATATGACTGACATCAAGATTTTCGAACATCTGGCTCACTTTTCTCTGTTTGATTGGTGGACTGGATTCTTAATAAAACCCAGGGAACATTTTTTTAGTATGTGGCATGATAATAGTTAATAGATAAAATCGGGTCGAAACTACCCCAACTCCCACATACTATGTAATTATAATGATTTTGGGTTTTCTAACAAATATTATGCGGAATTTGTCGGTCAGTGTATGAGTTATATGGAGTATATGTACCTATGAAATTGCTAGATTCGCTTTGCTTAACTACGCCCCGATATCTAGGTAATCTGTAACATATTTTTTTGTCAATTATTAGAGGTATTTAGACCAGCTTTGTTAATTCATTACTAGTTACTCGGTAGTTTTTTACGTGAATTTTGTTTTTGTAAAATTAACAGATTATCGTTTTACCGAAGTACTAGACAAGGCAAGCATGATAGTTTTTTCGTTACTTGGTAACATCACTCAGTTGTTTCGTTTGAGTTGTTACCTCAAAAGTTACCTTAATTCATTGCAAAAAATACATTTGCCGTCTGCTACAAATTTGTTTCTGACAAATTTTTCAAAAGTAAGTATTTAATATAATTGAATCAGCTGTTTTGGAACAAAATTTACACTCACTACTGATGTACAGCAAAAAGTATGTTCACAGTTAAGTGTTTTAACGAAGTATCAACTAACGAACTACCAGATTAACAAGTTCGGTCTGAATACCACTATTAGTATTCAAAGTGAAAAAAAACCCTGAAATAACCCAGGAACTACAATAGCCAAAAAAGCTAATTCAACTCTTATGACCCATAGATTTAGACCGAAACCCCCTAAGATGGCAACACTGTACTTCAATTTGTCATTTACTTTTACGTGGCCTCACAAAAAACAGCTAAATTCTATGCTCTGTGTGAAGTAAAATTGGGACTTTGTTTCACATGCAATGTTTGTCTATGCGGGGCTGTGCTATGTATGAATAACTGAGCCTTTAATGAGCATTTCGAGTATGAAAACTAAGCTGGTAGCGCGCAAGCCAAACGTCAAAAAATAGCCGAGCATAGTACAGTACAAGCGCAAGGCATACCAATGATAAAAGGTTAGTCCACTTCTTAACTTAGTGTGTACCGGACGTTTGTGTAGTTGCATACATTCTACCTCAGCAATTGAGACGTTCGTATTAAGCTGTTGCGATATTAAAAACTTCGATGTGTGTTTCCGTGTTCATAAAGAATTTAGTTTGTCAAAAATGTTAACAAAGATTCATGAAATAAATACAAGCATTTTTCGTAATGAACACCGGTCATTTGATTTTGTTGAATAACTAAGCCAAACTTAAAACCGGTTTAAGAAAATAAATTGCAATAATAAAACGTTAATTAATAAGATGTGCAGTACTACGTAACTTAATTTAGTGGCGTATTTATGTATGTATGATCATGCAGATGTACTCTAAATGCATGGGCATGTGTAATTTATCAGCAACTAGCACAGCAGTAAACAAATTAGCCTGTAAGCAAATTATTCTATATAATTATTGTCTATAAATATATGCATGAATGTGCATATTGTGGGCAAATTTCAATAAGCGAATGTGAGTTACTACATGCGTATACATAAGTATGTCTACAAAAGTACATGCTCGTGTAAACAAAGCAAACCTGAGGACTTATTTTGTAGCTGTAGCGCGAAAGGGCAGCAAGTTTACGTCCCGAATTCGCACAAGCGCCGTCGAAATGCACGTTAACAAACAGTCATAAATTTTAAAATGAGCGTCAAAGTAACTCACGAAACACCAGAAATGCATTTACGCGTGCGTAGCCCTGTGTATGTCGCGAATGTTATTCCTTCAAAATTGAGTGGAAATGTCATGTAATTCACGAACTACGATTGATAGCATTTTATTTACAACCATTTCAACAGCTGTAAAATGTCTCAATAGTTTATTGCTTAATGAAGAGAAAATACCGAGGGAGAAATACTCTATTTATTGATTATTGTTGCATTAAGTGTGAAATCAACTTGATACTGCAGATGCATATATTTTTATATGCATGTACATATATATATACATATATGTACTCACATAAATTCTTGTGCAAGCATATACATACATATGTATGTACATACACAAATGTAGAAGGCTTATGAATTTGATATTTGGAATTTGTGTTATTAGAAACGAATTTGTTTACATATACATATAACATAAGCAACACGCGAAAGCTGAGAATACAAAAGTTATTAAACAAAACTATTACATGCTTAAAATAGAAAATAGAGTCAAAAGTTTATTACACAGTACACACATTGAAAACAACAACAACAGCTGGAATAAAGAATGCCATAAAAGAGAAGAATTTTAGTCAACTATGTGTTTTTCGATTTCCCAGAAAATATGTATTGAATGTAAAAAGTAAATAAAATTATAGGGCATAAAATTACTTAAATGTGTTGTGACCTCGATTCGAATAGTGGTACGTAACTTTTTCCGGTGTTGTCGTGCCGTGAAGTAAGTAAATATTTCTTACAAAATGTAATTAGGATGCTTCAAAAAAAATTTTAGAATTTTTTTTTCAACTCTTATCTTAATTTCTGCAACAAAGTTTGATTATCTCAATTAGACGATTAAATGCAGTGATTTGAAATTTGGAATTTTTTCAATAAAAATTAAAAAAATTTGAGAATAATAATTTTTTCGCGGAAATTTTTAAAGTTTGAAAAGCCAACTTTCTGAACATTTATTTTTGAGAAACGAAAATTAATTGGTGAAATTTTACTTTGAATGAAAAATCGAACCTTAAATGTATGGGAACCCAAAAAAAAAAAAAGTAGCGACCTCTTAGAGTTAAGCTACAGCGCCTGGTTTGAGGAAGGATTTTTGTTTTGTCAATCACTAACATTTGAGGGGGTAAGAGTTGAAAAAAAAAACAAAATTTTGAAAAAATGAAATTTTGCACAGATCCTTCTAAGAAGGTATTCATTTGTTGGAGCCGGTGATATCGGGCATCTAAAGCATATAGCTGCCATACAAACTGACCGATCAAAATCAAGTCTTTGCATGAAAATCTCTTTACTTTGATTTTTGCGAAATATCACTTGCTTTGTTTTTGTAAAAAAAAAAAATATTAAGAAATTTTAAAATAACTTACCGGCCTTACCTTGCTGTATACAGAAATAGTATTGAATCTTTCAAAAAGATAGCTGTAGTAAGGCATTAACTTTGAAAACGTGTGTTGTGGTGAAAACTCTTTAAGGGGTTTGGTGCAGTCAAATACATGAAAAAATTACAATTTGAAAAAATATTTTCTTTTTCAGTAAATTACGTAATTTTATAAAAGTAAAAACATTGCAACATTACGTTAGGTTTCCACTTGACTTGACAGAAATTAAAAAAAAAACTTAATTTTAAAATGATTAATTTATTTATCGGACCTACGTAAAATTTTCAGAGAATTTTCAACAGTAATCTGTGATCTAATACATATATTGATAAGACAGGTATACAAATCTTGGTGACTTCCTTACTTTTGCTACAATTAGCTTCAAAATTTGCACAATATTGTTAAAAATAATATTCATTTTGTTAAAAAAAAAAACATAAAACATTTTATACTCTCCGAATTAAATTAGTATATTTTTTTTAGACATGTGGTTTTCAGGAAGAAATAAAACGCATATGGTTTAATGTTTTAACGAAGAATTTAACTTTTTTATAATGTTTTTTAAGTGATCGCCGCGGCTGGCACGAATAAATTTCAACCGGGATACCCAATTTTCGACCAAGACATTTATTTTAGGGATAGCGACTTATGTACATATTTATTTTATGGCAGAAAATATGTATGCTTTAATAAAGAAATAGAGTTTATATTAGCAAAACTAATTATCATAAATTGTACATATTTTACAATAGACATTTTATGCGTTAACAGAAATACTCACTTTCGAAACTATATTTACCAAATAAATAATATAAATATTCTAAAAATTTAATTACCTTACAAAGTTTTTAAAAAAATTGTTTCACTAACAGAATTGCTGTTTACTTTGAACCGCTTCGAGTATTTGGTATGATACTCCACGATACGATATACATATATGACTTCATACCAGATCTTGAATAGTCTGCTATTTTTATATAATATAATATAATATATAATTAGGGATTTCACATAGTCTCATAAAGTTATAAGTTATAACGATCCGAAAACATTGCGTTCAGAGTTGTATTTGCGTAAACGTATTTTAGTATGCCATCCAACAACAAATTTTTTAAACTAGTATAAAAATTTATGATTTTACGATGCTTTATGGCACGTTGTGAATACCCGAAATATATAATACCACTGTTTGATTTGGCTTAACTAACAACTAAACTTTCCAAGTTCTTATGCCACCTTATTATTAAAATATACAGGTATAACTTTTAGGCTTTATTACTTTTCATTTTGTTGAAACTTAGTTGATTTGAAATGTTTTATCGCCGGAACGTCTTATGAAGACCATCAATCTGTTAAAATTTTTCACCACATTTTCTACCAAATTTTTATAGGCTACTTCTAGATATAATTTGCTCACCAAAACTTCATCCCAACAAAAGGGTGGATTAGCACACACTACAATGCCGGTAAAACCGTTCTACGGAAACCAACAAAAAAAAAACTTAACGTGAAATACGTAAAACAATTGATGAATAAAAATTCGTGAGTGGTTTTTTCTCTAAATACTGCAATTTGGTTATTTACGTGTTCATTATGGCTAAAATGAACCTCATCATCATGAGACCTACAGGATGTGATTGGAGGTTTGCCATTGCCTGTTGGGGTGCTATTGTTATTTAATACGTTTTCGGGATGTTGATAAAAATAGGAATCGATCGCTGGTCCTGCGCACTTTGCGTTTAAAATAAATTAAATACTTAATTCATTAAATCGCATTGTTCAAAATGTTTACACCATAATTGTCAAGTCCTTTTCTCTATCTATATATACGAGAGCAATTGAGATATCGATCTGAAGTTTTGTACATGTTCTTTTCTCCCCAAGAAGCTACTTATTGGTCGGAACTGCCGACATCGGTCCACTATAGCGTTCAGATTTCATACAAACAGAACGACTAAAACCAAGTTCTTGTTTTTAAAGCTCTTTTATTTCACAAAATAAATATCTTCACCAAATTCGGCATAGACTGTTGTCCAAGACAAGGCCTCAAACTCCGAACACCACACTAGAGCACATTGCTGCTATTTGAGAGAAAAAGCATGATTCATTGAATAATCTCATTAAGTGACCTTATTCAAAATTGTTTATTTCGAACAAAGTTGCTACAAAAACTAACAAAACGTTTTCCGTAGGATCAAACCGTTAGCCGGTTACGTTTTCATATTTAACCATACAGAGTATAGTTGCTATAAGAAATACTCGAGTTTAGGATATTACAGCATCGTCCACGTACACGTTATTTCTTTGTTCTTTATACTCGAGATAGATATAGGATACGAGACGAGTAGAAATCCAAGTGACTATCTGTCCATCCATAAGTGCAAACTGTAACTTGACTTTGGCAAAATAAAAGATCGAGTTCCTACATTGTTGAAATCGGACCACTGACATGCCAACAAAACGCTATTTACCAAAAACAGGACCATACCTATGAACTTAATTAAGATATAAAACTTTGACTTAGCACAGTGGCAAGAACCACATATAGGATTTTTTTTTTAATTTCGTCTATCGCAAATACTATAAGAACACCTACCGACGGCGTGAAAATGGGTCAAACCGGATCACTCCCCACATAAAAGTACTACTGAAAGCGCGATAAATCAATAACTAAATACGACAGATACACAAATTTTTACCCCCGAGAAGGTAGGAAAAAGCTTTGTAGAGGTAGGTAAACATTTAACGATAGGCCTGGCACCGCGCACTTTTATGTGAAATAACATATCTAGGGACCCGCTTAAACGATTTCAACCAAATTCAACCATTTCTCTGCCTTTATCCTCCTATGTTTCCACAGCAACGCCTACTTCCAATATAAAACAATTTTAAATTCCATTTGAAACTTTCAATTTTCAGCACACAAGTTAAGAATGAAATAATTTGTACGAATAGCGTATTTCCCATCTTATGACCAAAAACGGCGCAAGTCGAACGAAAACTATTTTCGCGCCTTGGTTGTCAATATGTGGACCCATTGCTTATAGTCGACCTTTTACCAAAATCGGATCGGTGTGAGATATATAATTGAAATTCAGAGAATCCATTCCTGATATGTCTGTTTGACGAAAAGGGCTCAATCGAGTCAATACTTTCCTTAGCCCCATATACCTTATACAAGGTATGACAATTAAGTAATGAGACTGATTCCATAAAAACCGTATATTTGAAAATTATTCTACATCTCTGCCATCCTCTTCAAAGTAGTCTCCTTGGGCAGCTATACAGCGATTCCAGCGCGTTTTCCATGCTTCCGATGTCCGCAAGTACTCTCGTCACGGCCGGCTGGATGTCCATAATCGACTCAAAATGGGTTCCTTTGACCACCGATTTTGTTTAAGAAAACAAAAAAAGTTACACGGTGACATGTCGGGCGAATAAGGCGGCTGTTGCAACAACGCGATCCCTATAGAAGCCAAATACTGGGACACGCTGAGGGCGGTGTGGCACTGCGCGTTGTCGTGATGAAAGATCCAGTTACGGCGAAACGAATTCTTTGTGGACGATTCCACGGCTATCAAAAAAGGCAATAATCATCGTTTTCACCTTCGACTTGGTCTCCCACTCCGCTCTTCGTCTTCCACGCTTTCACGCCCCTCCTTAAACTCTTTGTGCCATCGAAACACCTAGGCACGACTAAGGGCAGTATCACCATACACTCTTACAATTTAAACGTACGTTACCGAAGCTGTTTTGCCCAATCTGGCGCAAAATTTTATCGCGACGCGTTGCTCTTGATTTCGTTTTTCCATTTTCGTGACGAGCACTACAAACACACGTCTACTCAACTTGACACAGCAGGCGAACCAAACAAGCTAGAGCAATGGCACATATACACAATAGAAAGAGAATTTCAAGGTCACAGGTTTACCACAAGCGCGACTATAAAATCATTCTCATTACTTAATTGTCAAACCTCGTATATGTAAAATCGGCTGAAAACTTGGCCTAGATCCCATATAACTAACAAGCCTTATGTACCTGAAGGTCCCTGTCTTTAATACTTGCAAGTTGCAAGGGTATGAAATATTCGGTTATACTTAGCTCTTCTTTACTTTTTTTTTAACAAATTGGCTTAAGCAGAAAAGTTAACTAGTTTTCGCGAAAAGACGTTTTTATGTTAGTTTTGAACGATTCTTATTTATTATATTTACAGGGAAGAAGTAACAAATTTTATTGCTGCAAAATTAAACAAAAAAACTTAACTTTAATAACGACGAAACCGTCAAGAAAATAAAAACGATTACATGAAAAGACGCCTACGGTAGCAAATCAAACGATGTTAACCGAAACCAAATAATAAATCAGGAAAAAACAGTACGAGTCATGGCAGGATACATATAATTTTGTTATGATATACCTTATCACAAAAAAATAAGTTCAGTAATATCAATTTAAAGCGGAAAGCAAAATAAAAGTCCACATGAATATTTGAAAGAATATCATATGAGTGAGACTAAAAAGAAAATACTTGAAATTTTGAACACCAGCTCTCGCAGTAATTTGGTAGCAACAACAAAAGCAGGGAGTCCATCGTCTACTGCACTTTCATTAGAGCTTGCGCGGATGATGTTAAAACGCCGCGAAAAAGGTCTTAAGATGAAAGCAATTGCAGCGCAGTCGACTGCCAGCTATGGTTTGGCCCAACAACCAACTTTTCTGCATGCATCAATTTTAAACACCTGCAAGAATACCTACGATTTATTCGCGGCCAAAATGTTGCAGTTGTCCAATGCGGAAATTTATTCCAAATTCAACCGTCGCAGACAGACACCTATCCAACAAAACGTATGTGGTGATGACGGTGACGTTGGTAAGAACAAATGTGCTTGCGATTACAAAACTCCATATAATCGACAAAAACTACGACAAAATATTCTAAACAGTAAATGCGTGCAACATCGAAAGTTAAAGCAAATTAGATCGTCTGAGCAAACCATCAGCTTACAATACCGACCAAGTATCGATGGCGTTGCGACAGCATTTAAGACTGCGTTAGAAGTCGAGTTAGTAGCAGCACCAGAAATCGCAGTAAATGGTAGCGTTGCTCAAAACCCGACTGCAACTATGCGGTCAAACATTGATGCTTACATATGTGCTGACGCGGATAAAAGAACAACCGCAAAAAATGCGTTTGCCTCCACACTTCTGTCGAAGGAAGCACTTTTTCACACTAATGTCAATATAACTAGCAGTCATGATATAATACCGTCAACTCTAAAGATTGGTAAGCCTATTAAAATAACAACAGCACTCAAAACCAGCCTTTTAAGTTTGGTTCGAAATGCGTTTTTAATGATCGCTTTAATATTAACGGTATTGACTCTGCAACGAGTGAGCGGACAGTATCTATTATCCATAGCTTCAACTTCAGCGGCTGCGACTGCGACAACGACCAGAACAGCTAGAGATGTGGGAGTAACAACTATAATTCCTGTGAGTTCTACGACTGTTAAAAATATGTTCGACATAACTGAAACAAATTATATACAACCCCACGAACCTCAAAAAATAAAACTAAGAAGGCAGAATAGTACACAGAAACAACCAATATCATATGACGTCCGGAAAAGTAATCATCATAGCGATTTCAGCCGTGTTTCTGCAGCAAAACTGCAAAACGCTAACAAGCACAATAACAGTCAGATTAAATTTAGTAAACTTATTTATAATAATTATAAAAAAAGGAAGTTTTTTAACGAGGAGCAAATTGAAGTGCGCCAACAGAAGATAATAGAATTGCAACAGAGACGTCGCAGCAAGCGCGGTACAGTCGAATCTATTGTTACACAACTTAAAAGTAATAATACGGAATCAGAAATCAATAGCAATAAAAATAGTAAAAACTATCGTACCTTTAAAAGCGAATTATCTGGCAATTCAAAATTAACCACCAATAGGTATAACATTAAATTTACCGTTGAAGATTCAAAGCAAAAAACGCGTAGTGCAAATGATCAAAAGCTGCTTAAATTGGTAATGGATGGATTAGGTCTAGAACAATTGCCTAATATGAAGAAAGTGAGTAAACAGTACATGATTTGTTATATACTAAGACACTTTAAAAATTAACTTTTTAATCCCATCTCCCTTTTCGAGGCAATATGAACCCTTACTGTTGAAGCTCAAATATGAAGTAAATGAACCTTTCCACCGCTTTTCTTTAGCGCATGTATTCTATTATGCATATGATTCTTTCTTAGCGGAGAAACTATTTGTTTCACGTCAAAAAACGTTTTAGTAACCACCTTAGTTTTGTTTCTATAAACTATTATTGTTTTTAAGACTTATTATTTTATTTCAAAGAAAAATTAAATTTTTACAATAATTTCATTTATCATTTGAGTATTTGATCCAAAAGATGCAGAACAAAACTTTAAGATGGCAGTTATACCACTTTAATGAGATATACTATAACGCAAAGAAGGGAGCAAAGAAATGGCGACACAGCTGTAATTAGATACCATCGATTTTCTTTCGTTTGGCAGTTTGCTGTTCACAGGGTCTGCCCGTCCATATAGGCAGTTGCCTTGGGAGCAAGAATTTTAGAGCGGCATTTTGACTAATTTTATTTATAATGAAATATAAAATAATTTAAAAAATTTCCTTATTTATTTCATTTGTTATAATATAAAAAGGTTATATTTTCGAAATTCTAAAACAAATTATAAACAAAACTGAACTATTATTATTTTTCTAGCAGCACCTAATAAGCCTAGTATGTTGCTATATGCTGATTGCAAGTAAACAGTTGATTTACACACAAAATATCTAATAAATATTGATGTAAGTACTTACTTTCGATCACAAACGGCACGGCAGTTTACTTGAGAAAGCAGAAAAGGGAGTGGGAAGATGAGCCAATTCATAATTTTGAAATTAGTTTCTATTTTGTCGTTATTAGTACTAATATGCATCATTATAAATATATTTATGGGAATACCGTTTTTACCAAAATTATTAATTACTTAATTATATTAAAATGTTCTACAAATGACGAAATTTAGATGACTTTTTCGGCATTACATTTAACGTAGTGCATACCGCACATTAGACAAAACACTTGCATTCAATTTTATGCAAACTTTGTTTTTGAATGAGTATCACATGGACCTAAGTTCAACGCATTTCTGAATGCTAACTACTCGTACTTTGTGTTATTATTGTTTATTCTCATTTAAATGGTATACACAAGAACAATAGGAAAGTAGGTAGGGAATTAACAAAAGATGCGGGTACTGCAATTAATGTTTGACGAAGAATATAAAAGAAAAGACGCATTAATAACCTGGAGAGCTATAAACTCACAATGCTGCCAAACGTTTATCTTTAAACGATAATTAGCGTAGATAACAGAGAATGCATTTCGTACTGAAAATAAGGGGATTTATGCAAAAACATAAGTATCTATATGCGTGAGTGAATCTGTAATTGTCTACTTGTGTTTATCCCAAAAACATATGCACACATATTCATCTATCTCGCTTGACATCTGTAGAATATACTCATGAAAGCATATATGCTTTGATGTATATATACATTAGGACTTTCGTTGTATGAGAAGTTCATTATTTTTCTGCAAAAGCCCCTTGAAATTTCAGTTTTTGCCTTAAAAAGGATCCAACACAAAAAGTTCTTTATTATACCCTGAACAGGATATATTCAGTTTGCCGCCAAGTTTGTAACACCCAGAAGGAAACGTCGCTGATCCTATAAAATGTAAATAATCAGCAAGATAAGCAGAGTCGGTATAACCACATCCGTCTATCTGAAAATGTGCAAACTAGTCCCTCAGTTTAAAAGATTTCGATCTGAACTGTTGCACATGTCCTTATCCATAGAAGCTGCTCATTTATGGGAATCGCCGATATCGGACCAAAAGAGGATATAAACGCCATAAATATGCAACAATTTTTTATTTGACGAAATATCTTCACAAAATTAGGCACAGATTATTGTTTAAATGCAAACCAAGAATAAATGGTTCAGATGCAAACTCATCGATCACAATCAAATTTTTGTACGGAAATTTTTGTATTATATTTATAAAGGGTACTCGTATTTGACATTGCTTCGGTACAGTCGAAGTTACCTCTTGTTCTTATTTTAAATTTAAACCGTGCGTAAATAATATTTCCATCACATATCGAATTTTGTATTTATCTTGCCCAATCGACACTAGCCTTTTTGAAGTGATTAACAATTGGTGTGGGATCTAAAGTAAACAAATTTTTTATAATCAAATTTTCATGCAATATTGAATGAATGCTTAATTCTTACAGATGTCCCAATCTCACGACAATTTTGCGCACAGCATCAATAGTTTCGGGAACAAGAACTGATTTTGTACGACCTTCATCTTAGAATAATCTACGACCTCGATTGAGTTCACTATACCATCGCTAAATTTTTAAGAATTGGGTTTGTCGGGTCCCGCGTTGTGAGATTTCACCAAAAAGTGGGCTGTGCCACGCTCATCGTCTAATTTTCACATCGTCTCCTAGAAAGATCTTCCATACCATTTCGGTAGTAAGATTTAATATCTCTGGGATATTTAGTTATTAATTTATCGCGCTTTTAGTAGTTTTTACAGTATTATGGGGAGTGAGCGGGGTTATCCTTCGATTTCATCACATTTTCTCTGTCGGTGTAAGTTCTTATAAGATTTGTTTTCAGTGAATTTGGTTATTAATGCTTAATCTTTAGAGAAATTCTTTTTTCCAATTTTTTTTTGTTTTTTGCATTTTCTGTTCCCTTATACCCTTAGAATTAATGTAGAAATTTTATCATTGGAAGGTTTCGAAAAAGGCCCAAAAATAATAGTACCGCTCGACGTTCGGAGCACTCGAAGTGCACATCTTTGTATGCTTTTTCAGTACCCCAAACTTTAAACGCGTTTTTCTCAAAACACACTTTTTTTGAAATTGGCGGGCATAATTCCAGTCGAACTACTCAACCGATTTGCTTAATTTTTAAAATGTTCACACAACGCCTGGCAATCGTCTGTATATTTTTTATAATTTCTTGATAATGTTACGACAAAATTTATGTAAAAAACATGGGAAAAAAAAACGTTAATTACTTTTTTATTTATCAACATTTTTTCATGATTCTAGTAGAGACGATAACCATTCACGTACTTTTTAAGAATATTATAAATTGAGTTTTTGTGTTTCAGATGAACCAAACATGAGAAATCGTGCCCGCCAGTGAAAAAACGCATCTCATTCACACAGCCATTTCTCCGACAAATGTCATCAAAAATTTGCAAAAAAAATATGTAATACACTCCACGATATCCACGTCATGATATGTGAAAAAAGTTCTATTGTAGAATAAAAATTTCTATGAAAAAAATGTCAAAAAACAGGCCAGATTGTCTTACTGACCCCTTAAGTTAATTTATATCTTATTTAAGTGGTTAGTTATGGCATTTTATGTGTTTTCGGTAGCGATTTTTTGGCGTGGCAGTGGTCCGATTACACAGTACAACAGCTAATCTGGGGGGTGAGAAATTCCAAGTCAGGGTGATGGTACTAGGTCAGTATAGTAAAACCCTCAAAGGGTTTAGCGTTCGTATGTGTCAGTTTTTTTTTATGACCTTTTAAATTTTAAATTAAAAAAAACTGACACATACGAACGCCAAACCCTTTGAGGGTTTTATTATACTGACCCAGTACCATCACCCCGACTTAGAATTTCTCACCCCCCAGACAATAATCCCAAAAATGTTTCACAGTGTTACCCCATCTACGAAGTCGAATTTTGAAGAACACTAATTTTCGTATGCATGCAAACTTAGTATATGGGTTATACTGATTGTTGCTCCTGAACAATGCAGTTTTTTTTAGGAGGAATTCATCAGAAATTTTTAATATCACAACAAAAAATGGCATTGATATTTTAATCGTTAAAGCATTGCGTATACTTTGCTAGATTTCGGGCGAAGGACGCAAATGCGACACCTTACACAAAAAAATAGCGGAATAACTGCAATATTGATAAAAGGGCCAATTATGACTTGAGATATACAGGAATATTTTCGAAGCATTGCACAAAGCAATAATTAAAGGGAAACGATGAAGTACTACTGTACCCAAAAAATAAGGTGACGTTGTATTTATTTTGAAAATTCTTAATTTATTCTTCCAAATCAATTTCATCCCCTTCAAAGTAGTCCCCTCTCGATGCAATGCACTTATGCTAACGGATTTTCCAATCTTCGAAACACTGGTTGTTGTCACTTTCCGGGATGGCCTTCAGTTCCGTCTTCGCTGCGACTTGAATCTCCTCTATCGTATAAGAACGATGTCCCCGGAGCGGTCTTTTGGTGAACAGCCAGAAGCGGCACGGCGCCAGATTAGGTGAACACGGTGATTGCGGAACGATATGGGTTGAGTTTTTGGCGAAATGATCACGAATTATGAGGGCAGTATGGGATGGTGCATTATCGTGGTGTAAAAAATTGTCTTTCCACAATTCCGGCCTTTTTAGGCGGATAGCGTTACGCAAACAACGCGTAACGTTCAAATAATATTCCTTGTTGACTGTTTGACCGGTTGGAAGGAATTCATAATGCACAACACCACGATAATCGAAGAAAACAGTCAAAATGACCTTGATTTTTTAGCGACTTTGGCGCGATTTTTTTGGTCTCGGCTCTCTTTTGGCACGGCATTCGCTCGATTGATCGGTTGTTTCGAGGTCGTAAGCATACATCCAAGCCTCATCGCTAGTTATAATGCATTTCATGACACCCTGGTAGTCGGACACTTCAACGCGACGCTTTTTTTTCCAAAAAATTCAATGTTTTCGGTACCAGTCGAGATTTGACGCGCTTGAGGCCCAAACCATCCTTCAAAATGGTATTGGCTGAGTCTTTCGATACTCCAACTTCATCAGCAAGGTCTTTAATTGTTAATCGACGGTTTTTCAACACCAAATCTTTGATTTGTTGAACGTGAGCTTAGTCGGTTGAGGTTGATGGTCGCCATGGACGCTCTTCGTCTTCGACACGTTCACGGCCGGCTTGGAACTCACTATACCACTTGTAAACATTTTTTTAGACATAGCCTCATCATCAACGACTTTCTGCACCATCCTCAACGTATCCGCAGCAGAAAATTGATTCCGTAAACAAAATTTAATGCAAGTTCTTTGCTCAACAAATTTCGATATCGCAAGAAACGAAAAACTCACTTTTAGCAGCTCACAAAACGACACGTATCTCAAACACTATTGAATATTTTAACATGAAATTTGGCATAAATGTGACTGTCAGTACTACCAACCTAAAAAAAAAATAATTCTCCAAATCCTTCGACGCGCGCAATTTAAATTCAAATGTCACCGTTTTTGGGCACAGTAGTATATCTGAAGTGATCTGTATTATTTTCTTTTTACATTCATTGGGTAATTAATTTTTGAGTTAGGTATATTAGTTTTTTTAGTGAGTGCATGTATTTTCTTAATACTCGTAATCTACGCTTAAGTATGTTGCACATTAACTATTGCACTTGCATGGAATTCGAACTAGAGTATTAAAGCGGATGCTTACCTATACAAAAATATCTTTGCCTACTAACTTTTATTATTTATCTTATATTAATTGCAGCTTGAAAGCAGGTTTTGTTTGTGCACATATTATACTCGTATATTAAAACTTAAAGTAGTCATTATCATTACACCATGGCATTTTTCAAAAATACCTTGTAAAAAATTTCGAAAAACCTCCTATTATTTGGAATCAATCCTTCTAAATAATTGTTGCTCACTACGTTGCAACAACGTGTGGGTTGATTGGTTGTTTGCAAAGGGGAGGTGCGAGTTACGATTTCTGTTATTTTAACAGAAAATGTATTTTAGTTGAATAAAAAATACCCCGATTTACCGTACTGAGCGGTTTGTCGTCTTGTTCTTTATTGATTATGTTCTTTCATTCTTAAACTATACTAAGCTTACTTTACTTAGAGCCCTTGTGCTGACTCGACATTTCCCGGCATAACATGTAAGCAGTTTAAAGTTTATGTAATACGATACCAAGAACGTTTAAATATACTACTGGGATCAGGTAAATTTTTAATTTATACTTCGTGTGTTTTTCGAATCGGTACATTTTTTTCTTTGTAAGTTGGTAAGTAGTAGGTAGTTCCTTAGTATTTGAGAAACGCGTCGTATGAGGCTCTAATAGTGAATTCTTCGAAGGGCGAGGGGATTACTTTGAAGGAGGTAGTTTCGAAATTGATTTACATGAATCCTAATGTTGACTTGAAACGGAATCCTAATCCTTTATAATGTTAGGGATCTTAAGCGCAATGCAAGGTAGGGCCGAAATTGTAACAAGTAAAAATTAAGTGCTTGGAACATAAGAAGCGACTCAAATTATTGAGATATCGAAGCGCGTAGGGCGTAAATAAATAATGAAGGGAAGTAGAACAGTAACCAAAGTGCCACGAGGGCGCTCCCTAATTCTTATAAGTGCGCCCATCCTTATTCAGTGTGCGTGTGTATGTGTGCTAGTGTGAGTTTAATTATCAACTCGCTTTTGCATAGATCGCGGTGCGTGGTAGTTGATTAAAGCATAACCAAAAGTTATGAATGACATAAGTAGATTTTTTATTAAAGAATCCGCTGATTACAAAATGTAAGAGTGTAGAAAAATCGGATCGAATTGACTGAGGAAACTGATAATTGGCTATTATCTGAACAGCTAAGCTAAAAAAAAAATGATAAAAGAAAATGTGGACAAAACCTATGAATTGAGTTTTATATAGAAAAATACAAAGAAACGGTAAAACCAAATGTTTGTCCGTATTTCCTATGGCATTTAGATGGGCAGTGATCAATCACGTCATCGAAGCTATTTTCCATTTAGGTTGGAAAAAATCGTTGGATGAAGTCTGAGGATATTATTGGTTCCGAGATATGTCAAAGTTTATTATTTAAGCTACCAGTAGGAGAATTGCAGGTTGAATTACTTCCGAATCCAAAGGTAGACATTTCATGGCACACATTGCGTATAAACATAACGGGAAAGATGATTGGAAGAAAAAAATGACTTAAAGGAGTACGTAGTTGTATTGGTAGATGCATTCACAAAATTTTTTTATTTTTATCACACTTTAAATACTAACATTGAAAGTTCTATCAAAGCCGTTAAGACTGTCGAGTTTTTGTTTGATGTGCCTACTCGAATTACAGCGGTTCAGCGCCGTAACCACAGTATATACAGTAGAAAACCTTTTCGTGGTAGCTTTTTGAGGGGTGAATAGCGGCCATTTTGGATTTTCAGTGGTAGCAACGCAGTTCTGTGTATATTGAGATAGTAAATACTTAGCAATTTTGTTTTATTAAATATCAAAAATTATAAATATTGTTGCTTAATATAAAAGTAAATTATTTATTAATGATATATATTTACTAATATTTGAATTTATTGATAGTATTGGTCCGATTCAACCAATTTTTGACATACAGACATATAAGCGAATGATTATACCTTAATTTCAGTTATACTATATATTAGGTTGTCAAAAAAGTCTTGCGGTATTTTTATTGAATGATTTATTGAATTTATTGAAATGGTTTATAACGGTTTTATGACTCATGCCCAGCTCTTGACCGATGCTACTGCTGCTACTATGCCGGTCTCTTTCGACCAATTCAGCGATTTTATCGCAATTTTCTACGACATGCCTTCCGGAGCGTGGCGCATCTTCGACCACCTCCACACCAGAACGAAAACGATGAAACTATCGTTGTGCGATGGAAATGGAAACGGTATCGGGTCAATAAACTGCACAAATTTTATTGGCGGCTTGAGATGCATTTTTGCCTTTATCGTAGTAGTTCTGTAAAATATGCCGTATTTTCTCTTTATTTTGCTCCATGTTTGCGACGCTATAACTCATGAACGACTTAAAAGAAATGACAATCAATCAAGCACGTGTTAGCGCGTGAAATGAGCTTTCCAAAAAGGTATAACATGACCCGATGCGACGAATAAAACTAGAACTACGCGCTTTCAGCGCCAACTAGCGAAAATACCGCAAGACTTTTTTGACAACCATTTATGTATTCTATTCAAACTCAATTTCAAATTGGTGTTTTCATATAACGGCTGTCAATTTGTATATGTCAAACGACAAATTATTACCCAGGATTGTATCCTATTGCACGCAAAACTTTAGAAATACTTGAAGCGTGTTTAAAAATTGCAAAAAAACAACTGATTTAACATTAAACAACAAGTGATTTCCCAGTAAAATTGAACAGATATGCAGAGTAATTCAATATAATTCCTTAAATAACTTAAACACTTGCATTATTTAATATTCTTTAAAGTGTTGTTCTTTAAAATTTTAAATTTATATGAAGCTTAAATGCTAACACAACACCCTGATTACCATGAAAGTATCAAAAAACGTGTTACACAACACCCTAATATTTTCTAGAGTTGAGTATATGTATGCAAACAATGCAAATGTTTATTATTGTACATAGGATTCCGTCAATTTCGTTCTTCTCAAAAAATTGAATCTTGCTTAATTGCTACAAGTGCTAGCAGGACAAGGTAGATCGTATTATGAGCAGTATGTTGACCGCCGTTGAAACCAGTCAGAGATCGAGGCAGGTCAGCCCATAAGAAAATGCTAATCGGTAGAGAAGCTAGATATTTTGGACTATCGCCAATAGGTGAAGAAGAGGATAAATTAATTGATAGAGAATTTTTAAGACAACAAGCAAAGCAAAATTTGGAAGTTAATGATCGTTATGACAAACTTAGGTATGATAAGAATAAGGAAAAAATAGTAAAATATAACAGAGGAGAGGAGTGTTGCTAAAAAAACAACAAAGAGCGTTACCAAATAAAACGTGATCAAAAATTTAAAGGTTTGAAATGATCGAATTACTAGATGGGGGTGCGATTTCCAAGCATTTAAGGCGTAACGGACGGCATTCTCCGGAATAGCCCCGCTCTGTCGTCTCAAAATGTCTTTTTGTCTCGGGATCATACTCAAGGATCCATGACTCGTCACCTATGATTACGTTATTCAAGAGTTGGGGGTCCTTTTTCACACATGTTCAAATTTTCTTGGCACAATTCCACTCACTGCAAATTCTGGTCGTCAGTGAGCACTTTTGGGAAATTTTTTATGCAAAAAATGAGTAAATAGGTAAATTTATTTGTTTTGAATTATAATCATTATTACAAATGTTATAACAGAGCTATTTTATGATTCTCTTTGTAAAATAACATCAGGCTTGTTAGAGCTTTGACTAACTCTGTTCACTACTGTCATCGGCAAAATTTAAAAATATTTTTAAATTTGCGAGAGCGACAACTGAGAGCCTGCAGTCGTATTGTCGTGCAGCTGCCTATATAACTCTGTCCGTAAAAACGTGTGTTGTTTTATAAGTAAGAGAGGTCGCTTGCAGTCTGTCGCGCTCTGTGTGTTCAGCACATAACTCTTTGTCAAAACGTGAGCTTCGGCCATTGGTTGTCCGCGACAACGTAGTTTCCCCATGAAACAATAAGTGTATGTCGGAGCGATAGTACTTGTATTTTGTATGTTAGTGTACATGCGTATGTCGGAGTGCTAATATTTTGTAGGTAACTGTATGTGCCAAAGCATCGTTTGAAGTAGGCGACGCATTGATGGCATATATGTATTACGGCAGGGATGGGCATATTAGCCCTCAGTGGCATTTTGCCCGTGCGGGCACGAGTGCACATTTTGCGGGCTAGGTGAGGGGATCATCGCGGGCAAACATGAAGAGGGAAGTGAGAGCAACGTATTTTGCCACTCCATATTTACAAACGAGAGCAACGTATTTTCCCCACACCATGTTTACAAATGAGAGCGCACGCATATATGGGAAGTTGCACTCTGGGTAATAACTGAAAAATTGCCTAACAATTTTAAGTTTCTTTGTAACTATTATAAATTTATAAAATGTAAGACAAATAACAAAAAGTATAATAAATATTTTATTTTAGTAATAATTTTTTAATATGTCTTTATAACAGCATTTAATTTGGTTTATTTGCGATAATAAATTCTATGTTTGGTTTAATCTCATTAGCTGTAGCTACGCGCATTATTGTATTAAAATTTAAATCAGATAACCTACTTCTTATTTTAGATATAATTTTCGAAGCAAAAAGTTTCAAACCAGGTTATTTCTTTAAATTTCCTTATAAAAAGTAATTTCAGTAATAACTTCAATTTATGAACCACTGTTTCTTCAAACACATATGACCAAATGAATCTTATGAGAGCGCAATGTAAATAATTACCCAACAACCCTTCTACCACCCGTCAATCGTCGAATTTCCAACGACTCGGGGTTTTCCGCAGGGTTGCCAGGCTTGATATACTGTAGTAATTATAAAAATTGTCTTCAATATATTTGAAATTTTCTTAAAATAACTCAAATTCAGAATCGAATGCTATTATTTACAAATATATAAACTAGTTTAAATAGTTTGATTTCAGTTTTGATATTTTATATTATGAAAAATTATAATTGAAAACTTAGAGGTGTACAAAACTACATATGCCTATTGAGTAATGGCAACATTGTTCGAATAAAAACGAGAACAAAGCGCTTGCCGATCGTAGCGAAGTGAGAAGATTTTTCTGCCATTAGCGTTTGTATTCTATTTGTGTGCTTAGCCACTCTCAATCAATAATGCCATACCGCGCAAATATATTTTTATTTGATGATTTCTTATATTTTTGAAAATATGTGTTCCCTTTCTATAGCGCATATTATTATTTTAATACATTTCCAGAGGCAACTTAAATTTTAAAAATTTAACAAAAAAAATTATAGAAAAAACCCTCAATTCTTTGAATATTTTGATAAAACAACCAAACTGAAAATATCACAAATCATATATTTATATAAGCATTTTTATTAAATGGAACTGCAATATGTTGAAACACAATATATATAATGGTAACAGGTATCTTTTCTTTTTTATTTATGCAGATATGCATATGTACGTATAAAAGCCCACAACTTAAGATAAGTTTTCCCAATTGTAACTAAACTGAATTTTTACAACTGGCATCACCACCATTAACTGATCTATCACACGTACAGTGGTGTGAACAAAATAGGAACAACTATAGGTGTTGGGAAGTTTTAAAATGTGCTGTTTTCTTATTAAATAAAATTATTTTTAGATACAAGTATAACTTATATATTTTTTCCTAACAGTGATTAGAATTTCCCACCATGCAAAGGTAAATGAAAACAAATTTTAATGCGAAACTCTAAACCCTGCAAATTATGTTTACCTCTTTTTGTTCACACAACTATACAATTCCGATATGAAGTAAACTTCCCCTCTTTAATTTGTGTACAATGTCAGTATTGCCGCAACCACTCTGCGATGAACATTAAGTTACGGAGGAGTATAATTGATTTTTTTCGCAACTTTTCGCAACTTGTTATGCCCTTCTCTCCGTAAACTGATATTCCCCTCATCTAGCCCCCGTGCGCACTTTGCTAACTTTGCGGGCTAAAAATGTGCCCATCCCTGTATTACGGTACTATAAAATGTAAATGCGCAAATAAGCATAGTAGCAGGAATATAGAACTGTTACTGAGTGAGGTCTGATCGTATTCTGCGAACAGAGTGAAGAGAGGTAGGAACAGTTAGCTATTTTTAGAGCAAAGAAGGGGTGCGTATATAAGTAAGCGCTATGTCCTCGCAGAATCAGTTCAAGAAGTGATCTTGATAGGAGCAGAACTTGCTGTGTTGTGTAGTGAAAATAAAAAGTGAAGTGATTGTGCTGTAGTAAAGTGCGAAGTGTAAAGTGATACAACAATATCCTCTACAGAATCATCAACGAATGAAATCCTCTACATCCGAAGTGAGCTGATTACAAGCTGAGATTCGTGCCAGATCCTCGCAGCGCTAGAAGCACAGCACCGGAATCTATTGGACATAATGAAGTTCATGCAGATACCAAGATCGGTACCAGACGCAAAGCCTGTTCACGTTGCTTTGCTAAAGTTCAATTCCGATTGTGCTGAAGTGGATGCCCCTACATAGTGTTTGATGAAATTAATAGATGGCAGCACATCGCCATGGTAATCCCATATATTTTGCACGCATAACCAAGTGGAAAACCAAAGTGTTTGAGAGAGTCGCAGTGTTGGTAGCGTTGACACATATAGCTCAAATCGACAATAGTTTGTTGCGTTCATCCAATGTAACAGCTGCGATGAGTTACAACATCTTCAGGCCTACGCTTATAAGAAGCGTAATACGGAGGACGATGCAACCGACCTAGAGCAGAAGAAGTCCGAATTCCAGATTAGATGTCACCATTGCGGAAAGATTAGCCATAAAATTGCCGAATGCCGTAGTCGATTGGAAAAGGGAAAGAACGCAAAAGGAAATATTCACAAAGGGAGCAGCAATTCTGGAGTGATAGATCGGTACAGTATGCGATGTTTCAAGTGCGACGAAATGGGGGCCGGCTCTACTTCATGTCCTGAAATCCGGACCAGCGAGAGAGAGAGAAGAGATACATATAAGATTCGTGTAGATATTTGCACTTTAGTTTCGCCAAAGGTTGTGGTAAAATTATCAGGTGAGTCCGTTCCATTTTGATTTGACTCTGGAGCTGAATGTTCATTCATGAAGGAAAGTGATTGTTAGTATTTGTCAATATATGTACTAAATGTACACTAGTGTTAGTAAAAGTTGTTGTTGTTTAGTAATTTCCAAATTGATTTACTTGAATTTGAATGTTAATCCTAATCCACCATAGAGTTAAAAATGTAAAATTAAATTTCTTGAAAATGAGAAGGGACCAAAATTATTAGAAAGAAAAAACGGGCATAGGTCGCAAATAGATGGTGAAGGGAAGTGGAACAGTAATAAAAGTGCAACAAGGGTCGTTCCTATTCCTTAAAGGTGCGGTAGGCTATTTTACGGTGTGCGTGTGTATGTGTGAAAGTATGAGTTTATATATTAGCTTGCTTTCGCATGGATTGTGATGCCCAGCAGTTGATAAAGGCATAACCAAAAGTTATAAATGAAACACGTAAATAGTTTATCAAGGAATCTTATGATTACATAATGGATGAGTATGTAAGTTCTATTATAGTCGTTAAGGCCGCTGCGTGTTTGTTTGGTATGCCTACTCGAATTATAGCGGATCAGGGCCGTAACTCTGCAAGATCAGGATATGCTGATCGCCGATGAAATCAGTCAGAGATCGTGCCAAAATGCCTTAACCGAAGTACAGTTAGCAATGAATTGTACGGTCAATCGAGTCACCAAGGTCTTTAGAAAAGCTAATCGGTAGAGGAGTTAGATATTTTGGCCTATTACCAATAGGTGAGGAAGTGAATAATTTAATTGATAGGGAATCTTTAAAAAAACAAGGAAAGGAAAATATTTAAGTCAGTGCTCGTTAGGACAAACGTGGCGCTTTATTTAGGCAAAAATAGTAAAATGTAATGTAGGCGACCATGTGTTGTTAAAGAAGAAAAAAAAAGGTCACCTAACAAAACTTGTAAATTCAGAGAGAGATATGTTTTAAATTCATTAACAAGCAAAAGAAAACATAAGTATGCACTTGAATTTTCGAAAGCAATACCAAATAGACAAATAAGTAGAGCAGTTGATTTGGATGACTCAAGAGGAGATGCGTCTGATTTCCAAGAGGGAAATAAAGATTAAAAAATGGCAAAGTTGGTGTCTTGAAATCTTAAGAGGGGATATAATGCCCGCACTATAACAGATGGACTTGTTATAGCGGGGGTCGGAGGATATGGATGACACGGTAGGTGCTTTGGAATCCCAAGAAGAGATAAAATGATCGCACCATCACAGAAAACTTGTTATGACGGGGGTCTGTAAATGGGTGTTGTTTGATTGGTATTATCAAACATTGACCTCAAAAAAGAGTTTGTCATTCCTTACCACTGGTGGGTTGTTATCAAGTGTACAATTTAATATATGTGTATCAGAGACCTGCATTGAGTATGTTCGATTCGGTTTGATCAGCCTCGCTCAAAACGGTCAAACTCAGCACAGCGGTTCGCTAAAAAATTGTTCGATCGAGTTTCGTGCTCAAAACGAACGAATTCGATCAGTTGTTTTGATTGCTCTGCTTACTGATTCAAACTGATTTTTTGGTTCCGGTATGATGATTGGAAATGATTGTACAGAAAAACACGATCAAGTCCAATGATGAACGAAAACTTAGACATCGATCAAGTGTGCGTTTGAATTGACTGTGATTGAACCAATCAGATCGAGAATTGCCATGCGAATATGTATGTGCATAGTTTGTATGCACATATTCTTGTGTTTTAACTGAAACAAATTGCGATGCATAAAATTAACCAAAACATTATTGCACATATTTCTTCATTTTTAACGCTTAAAACTAAAATTCAAAAACGCTTAAAACTAAAATTCAATTAATGCTTGATCTCTTCATTGAGATCAACAAAAACTTAAAATTAAAGGAAGGTTTATTTTCTGGTTTCAATCTTAATCGCTAAAACTTTTATAAAATAAATTTAAAAACAATAAGCCATCAACTGAACATGGTCCGACTTATTTCTTTTTTCAGTTATAATATTTCCAGCTAAAGAAAAAGAACGCCCAGCGGCTGCGCTGCTGGCAGGAATCGAACGAATTTGCAATGCTATTTTTGTTAAAAATGGGTATTTCTTTTCATTATTTTGCCACCAGTCAATTAAATTGAAATGTTCATCCATTGCAACTTTTTCATTACAGTACCTTTCAAATTCTTCCTCAGGCGTCTCTGCGGTTTGTATGGAATTCCGTTTTATTAAATGCGGGAAAAAGAAAGTGTCGTTGGTTCTATTCCCTGTTGAAACTTGGCTATTGTCATCTAAGGTACTGTCGGAGTCAAATGAAAACTGCGGTGTCGATGAATCCGATAAAAGTGTATTTGGACATGATGATTGATTTTCTGTCAATATGCGAGTATTGCAAAATAATTTTATGTCTTCTAAATCATTTGGCTGCATATTAAAAGGGGATATAAAAAAATATGCAACTTTGTACCATATGCCGATGTTACGGACCCATATTTCATTAATATTATTTATTATATTTTCTTTTAACCTTAAAATTACCGGTATTTCATCGGTTGCCGGCTAACATGGATTATTAATTGTTAAAATTGATAGCACAGTGAAGATGTACTGTAAAGCTGCTGTTTTTTAAAAACAATTTCAAAATTCTCACACTTTGTTCATTCTGTTATTCATCTCTCCCCAATTGTCAATAATCGACTTGAGCATAAAATAATGGGAGTTCCAACGTGTTGGGCGTTGGCTTTATAGAGAAGTGGTCAGGAGATGCTACAAATTTGATTTTTTTTAAATATTTAACTATTTTTTGCACGATTCCAACACTTCTGCGACTTTTGTGGTGGCAGGGAACGACTTGTCCAACACATTGTTAAACAAATGGCTGCTACAATTTAGTCTGCAATTGTTTTGTAAAGCTTTTAAGATATTTGTTCCTCTATCCGTTACAAACGTAATTTTTTCAATATTCATTGAATAAACTTTTAAGTTTTTTTAAGATGTTGTCGCCTGTTGCACTTTCGAAATCCATTAATTTCATTCCCAAAATTAGGTCAAAGAATTTGAAATCCTTTTGGTAGTGGAATGTTACTCTTAAAAAGATGCGTTTTACAAAGTTGTCCGACCACATATCAACCGCTCACAATCTTATTGATTCCAGCCTTTAATTCTTCCTTCTTTTCATTGGCGTATTTCGAGACTTTACGTGAAATGGTTGTTGGATCCGGTAGCATGTCCTCCACGTCGACGTGCTCGCCATAAGTTGCACCGATCTTAATAAAAAACTTTACTAGTTTAACAAACCCATAACCGCGCACAGCTGAAAATGGCCGACAGTCTTCTGTAATCCGATTTGCGCATTTTTTAATGGTCTCAGTTTTGTCCAGCGGTGTGATAATTTTTAAAGTTTGGGATTGCCTTAAGTTTTTGCAGCAGCTGTGCCTATTTAAATTTGACGTTTGACTTGCGTTGTACTTTAACCCATTGCGACATGTGCGGCAGAAAGCAAATTCTTTTAATGTACTGTTGTCCGGTTTTACTATTTCAGTGAGTATATTCCATATAAAGCTTCTTCCCTTGCGCTGGGCAGATAATGTGTACATATATTCCGTTTGCTATGTTGTCAGCAACACTCCTCACCGATTCGCTCTCCATAATTATGCTATTTAATACTTATAATTGTAATTATTATTATTTACGCCACCGATTATTGAGATCAAACTGCAACTGTGGGTATTTGCTATCATAATATAATCATTTGAAAAATTTATTTTATCATTTGCGAAATGCCATCAAGTAGGTAGCTGATGTAGCTGATGTTGAAAATAAAAAAGGATAATGATCCTTTTTTTTACAAATGTATTTCTGGGAAAAATAAGATAATAAGAAAAGGAGAAAAATCCTTTTTTTACAAATGTATTTCTGGAACAAATAAGAATTCATATTTTTGGACTACTATATAATAATTGTGGCATAAATTTTATATACCAATTAAAATAATAAATTTAAAATGAGCAATGATATATTCCCCATCGAACCACCCGGTATAGCCAAACAGCATGATACGCTAAACACAATGGTTGCGACACAACATTGCATCACGACAGTGAACTGAAAACGGCGTTGTGCATCCTACTACCTGAACGCATGTACACAAGACAACACAGCTCTCCATTTTGCATGTACACAATTTCGTTGTGGCCATACTAATACCTTGCACTTCAATGAAATTTTAATATTTTGTTCAAAGTGAAAGTTTTATGCAAAAAATAAGTAAATAGGTATATATTTTTGTTTTAAATTATCAATTGTTATTACAAATGATATAATAGAGCTATTTTATGCTTTTATTTGTAAAATAACGTAAAGTTTGTAAGAGCTGTGAATAATTTTACATTTTAGATATTAGTCGCATCACCACTCTTCCTCATCTCTCTATCTTCCATTCTACTGTCAACTCTACTGTCGTCCTACTGTCGCAGGCAAATATAGGAAAATTTTAAATTTAGCGAGAACGACAACTGTCGGCCTACCGTCGCGTTGTCGTGCAGCTGACAAAATAACAGTGTCCATAAGAACGTGTGTATTTTAATATTTGACAGATGTCGGTTGTCGTCTGTCGCAACCATTGTGTTCAGCGTATGATTGTGATCGAGCTGAACGCAAGCAGCATTCCCAAACATTTTTTGCTGCTCACTCAAGGCGTTCGATCGAGAAAAATCATTACGAAACAAGCAACAGTGATTGGAACTGAATGTTCGCTTTGAGCACGCTCGCTTACGATCATTCATTTTTGTTGAAGCAAAGTTTTCCGTCACAAAAAATCTGAGTCAATGATCGAGCATGATTGAAAAAATTGTGATCGTTGCAGTTCTCTGATGTGTATGTGAGTGTGTTTAATGTTATCTCTTCTGTAGATTTATGACTTGTGTCCCATGCATTTTTATTATTATTAGATGTACATTGCATTTAAATGCATGTGGTTGTTTATGTACATACATACATATGTTTGAAAATAGATATTTATATTTAGTAGAAATTTGGGTTTGCTGATAAGTAAGCATGTTCAATGATATTTGAGCATATTGCCGAGAGAAAGAAATGATCATTTAAAATTAATGGCCTGTATATGGATATGTATGTATATGATATTTCTTATCTTATCTTATTTAATATAACGACATGTTCAAATTTGAACATTCTCCCGGACGGCAAAAGTGACTGTTGGAAAGGTGACAACAGCTTGCGATCCTATCATGGTCGACAATTAAGTGACGGTCACGATGACTATTCGCCTTGTTGTGTTGTATTAGGGGTAGTTTGCACGTAACTATTTCTTCAAATTCGTGTTCTGTTGGCTTTTCCTTTTTTACATCCGACTACGGTGTACCTTTGATTTTACCTTTCTTTTTTTGTATCTTTGTATACTCTTCTGCAATATTTCCGTCCTTCTGTGATTGTTGTACTTGTTTTGTCGGCGCACATCGCATCCTTTTCTTTATCTTGGCTTTTGGGTCCAGTTCTGCACCTTTTGCTGTCATGCCTACATCGTCAGCGGCTTTAATTTCCATTTCTTCATTTGGCTCTTCGTCAGGTAGATCAAGGTCCAGTGTTGTGTTATAAATATTTTCACCATGTGTTTTTTTCAATGCAATGGACGCGGTCGGATATATTTTAGCAATTTGTGTATTGATGCTTTTAGAAGAGCCAATTACATCTTCCTTTTTGGCAAGGTTAGGATTTGGCTCAACTAAAACACTTTTGTGGTGGTAATTGTGTTGGTTTGTGCAAAACTTGAATTTTCTCTTCCTTCTCATATGCTTAGCATCATCTTCCAAAATGTGGTCGATTTCTTTAGCTTCGTCCTCATCTTCAATCGATTTAACCAAGTCCAGGCTCCCACATTTCTTCAGAATGTGAGCCTGCCGGAAGAGATAGAAGACAAGGTACCAGTTTAGTTGGTTCTTCCTCAGTTATTGAAGGCTCATGTTATTCTTTAATGAATTATTCTTCAATTTAATTTGTTTGTTATTTATCTTCCTCTATTCCTTCTGCTGTTTCTTCTTCAGCAGAAGACAGATATATGCAAGATAGATAAAAGATTGGAACTTTTGTAAATTTTAAATCTGAGTCAAAACGGTACAAAATTTCTGGTTTTTCTTCTATAGTAAAATCCTTAAACAGGACATCACGCTGAAGAGAACTATAACTTATTTCGGGCTCTCCTTCTTGTAATATCGCTTTACAAAGCTTAAGAACCTCGAAATATTCCGCCGTTATTTCAAAATACAAAATTTCAACTTCAAAACTTTCGGATAAATCCGCTTGGGCATCAAGAATTTTGTTCCTGTTTATACCCATGATTTTTTCCTCAACACTTTTCGTATTTGTTGAAATCGTTGGAGGTATGTATGTATATTGATTTGGTAGTTGACCTTGATCACTGCGTTTAGTCTCTACTAAAACGGCTTATGTGATCAGTTTAGTATGCGGGAATATACACCCGTCTTACAATTATTTTTATTTTATGTTGCTAATATGCGAATATACACCCGTCTTACAATTATTTTTGTTTCAATTTGCCTGTATTTTGAAGAGGGCTTTTTTGTATATTGCCTGTTTTGTAAATACAGAACTTTTTAATTTTGGACGAGCACTAAATCCGGCTCGAAGGACCAAAATGTTTGATTTGTATCATCAAAAATTGACCTCAAAAAAGAATTTGTCATTCCTTACCACTGGTGGGAGGAAACCAAAAGGCTTATATCGAGGGAGAATTTATTCATTCTAGTTGTCTGGTTTTTATTTGGAATTTTCCTTGCTTATATACAATTTCTGAAACTATCTAAAATAACTAAATACATGTGTATGTTTGCACATTTGTATGTATTGCAGCATATTGTTTATTGCTGCTTGACATGGGGTTATTTTCAAGTGTACAATTTAATACATGTGTAATGAGTGTTTAATGTTATCTCTTCTGCAAATTTATGACTTGTGTCCCATGCATTTTTATTATTATTAGATGTGCATTGCATTTAAATGCATGTGGTTGTTCATGTACATACATATGTATGTATGTACGTTTGAAAATAGATATTTATATTTAGTAGAATCTCGACTTTGCTGATAAGTAAACATGTTCAATGATATTTGAACAGGTGTAAAAGGAAATACACCAGTTGGTAAAGATATGTAAAGTATGGTGAAAAAGAAAATATAATGAAAAGATTTTATGAAATGTTATCAAGAAACCAATTTGCTCATTTGTCTGTTGCTTACTTTTGTCTATTGCTTGATTTTGTTTGGAAGCCTCAAACTTTGTGTGAAGAAAAATTAATGAAATGTTTGTAAATAACAAACACAATAGCAACTGATGTGTTAGAAAATTGTGGTTTGAAGTATAAACACGAGGACGTGTGACTTGTCAGGAAGTCCGTCTCGGAGCGGTAGTACTTGTATTTTATATGTTAGGGTACATGCGTTTGTCGGAGTGTTAATATTTTGTAGGTAACTGTATGTGCCACAGCGTCGTTTGAAGGAGGCGACGCATTGGCGGCATATATTACTGTTCATAGATTGTAAGTGCGCAAATAAGCATAGTAGAAGGAATATAGAAAATGTTACTGAGTGAGGTCTGATCGTATTCTGCGAACAGAGTGAAGAGAGGTAGGAACCGTTAGGTACTTTTAGAGCAAAGAAGGGGTGCGAATATAATATTGACGTTAAATTGTTGAGGAATTTTAAATAGATTTTATAATTTTTACTTAAATTATAAAGATGTTAACAGTTTTTTTGTGTTAAAAATGAATGTAGAAGGCGCGCCAATTCACAATAGCCATGCACAATAGTCATTCACAATAAATTGACCGAATTAGCCGTTTATGTATCACTAGATTCTGCAGTGGGTGGTCTCGTGCCTTTGTATATTTCGGTATAGGATTTTTGCAATCTGCGATCTTGCAAGAGCAAGAGAATCCCCCAATTTTGTGTATGATTCTATTTGTTTACATGCCACATAACTACATACTACGTGAATATGTGCGACCGATTGGTCCTTTAACATGATATCAAAACTTTGAATGATCTACAAGTAATATATATATCTTATCATACCTACATTAATTAAATATTTAGGTAACAAGATAAACATGACTTTATTATATATTTATAAAAATTTTAAGGAAATTATTCTGAAATAGTTCAATTTGTACATACTTGTTTGTAAATGCTTTTTTGCTTGGATATGAAATATCTATAAATTATATGCAGAGTCGTTTGCGCATTGCAAATATACGAATCTGTAAACGTACATATTTCTAAACAATGAAATTAGCATAATTTTTCTCATTTAACACTGAAAATACTCAATTCTGCTATTTTCGTGTCCCTGATGTTAAGTTTGGTGAAACATCCAAAACAGTACCCCTTCGAAAAATTAAATATTGTAAAACTGGCCACACCACGAACCTTCTCTATGACATACGTTCTCTGACAGTAGGAATAAAGATACTGTTAATGAGTGAGGTCTGATCGTTTTCTGTGAATAGAGAGAAGAGAGGTAGGAGCCGTTCGGTACTCTTAGAGCCTTTTAACAGGTGGCGCAAAAATTACCTTCCGATGTTTTTTGGAAAATCAAAAACATTTTTAAAAAATGAAAAACTTTGATTCTGCTTTTGGATTATTTTTATTGGGCCTTTTAAATTTTTTTACATCAAATCGGGAATATGATATCATGTAAATGGGCGCCGGCAAAGTTGATTGTCATTTGTGGCATTTTCCATCACTTTGGCCAGAACTTCCGGCGATAGGTCCTCACATTCTTGACGGATATTGTCTTTAAGAGCTGCAAGAGTCTGAGGCTTGTTGACATAAACCCGCGACTCCAAAAAGCCCCACAAAAAGGAGTCTGGAGCGGTCAAATCAGGCGATCTTGCTGACCAGTGCGAATTGCCAAACCGGGAGATTAGGCGCCCGGGAAATGAATCCTTCAACATGTCGGTTGTTGCACACAGTGTAGCGTACCATTGTTTATTTACGTGTAGTTCGCATGTGTTTACTACACAAATGCCAAAACAGAACTGACATTAGATGTCAATTGCGAAATTTATAACATCTTCTGATCACTTTCTGACTGGTGCTGCTTGGGAGTGGTAGAGTCGTCTGATGACGCAAATCCCCCAGGGTTACTGTTGTAAATGCAATTTTTATTTTAGTTTTAGTTTTCTTCTACCATACCTATAATAATTAATGTCATGTTTATATCATACTAGCGGGCCCGTTGAATGCTTCGCACGCCAAAACAAAATAAGAAAAGAAACACACTTGTTTTTAATAAAGTTGGTTTTTCCTTTATTATTCAACTTTTAATTCTAGTTTCTTACAATCTTAGACTATGTACCACTTAAACTATCTTAGAGCTCTTTCGTAGACAACATTTTTGGTTTTGCCATGAGTTGTTGTGTAGATAAAGAGAATCGAAGGCTTACCGACACGTGCCAACGATTGCCCTTGCGCTTTATTTATTGTAATAGCAAATGCAAGACGTATTGGAAACTGTAGTCTTTTGAATTCAAAAGGTAAATCTGATGGAATCATTGGAATTCGTGGAATCAATACATCTTCTCCTTTAAACTTCCCCTTTAAAATTGTTGCTTCGATCAAATTGTTCATGACCTTTTTATCCGCTAATCTTGTCCCATTGCATAATCGTGGTTGATTTATATTTCGAAGCATAATAATGGGAGCACCCACTTTCAATTTTAAACGGTGAGGTGGAAATCCGGGTAAATCCAATGAATTCAAAAATTCTGTCGGATAATTAACAGCGTCGTCTTGACCGTCGTAACCGTGTCAACTGATTGATATGTTACAACCTCGCCAGGAACATGGGTTAAAACGTCTGCATTCATTTGACCAACGTCTTTATTTTTAGCGGCCAGTATAGCTCTTTCAGCTAACCAATTATGATTGCGATAATTTTCTGCAATATTTGGAAAAACACTTGACACCAATTCTTCTTTTGTCGGTGCAATATTACAAAAGTTATCTGGTAAAGTGATTAAGTCAGTTTCACGATCAACAGCAAGTTGACCATTGCCTATTGCCAACAGTTGCCTTGAAAATGTGTCGGCCGATGGATCGTTTTGAATTTGTACTCGCACATTTGTAGTCAAATTGAGTTTTTGTACATATCTCCATTAATAAGATGACTTTAAACATGCTTTTAATTCATTTGCTGGTGTTGAACGGGGAATCATTCTTGAAGAACCTAGTACCTACTGGGGTGTTATAAAAATTATGCAATAAAATTTTCTTTTTGTTTTTTTTAAGTGTTATTATCTCCCTTAAATGCCCTTGAATTAAATGTATCTTCATCCTTTTCGTTTGGGTTTTCAGTATTCGCCAATTTCATTGGTCTTTTTATATTCGTCGGATAAACGTTCTGCATTGGATAAATTCGGTAATACGGTTGATCTTTATGGCGTATTATTTTGTAGTTCTTTATTGGATCTTCTTCCCTTGACTTGCATTCTCATCTCTCTTAAAAAATCAGAGTCCTCAATTCCTGTTCGTTTCTCCAACAAGGTTGAGTGCAATCTCTTTCAATCCGCATTTTCTGTATGACTGTTTGGCTTTGTGAGATGAACCTGTATTCTTTCATCCCGAAGATATACCAGTAATCGTTCTGCCTTAAATTCGTTATCCATAGTGACTTTTTTGGATTACCGAATTTCAAAAAAGGGTATTAATCACTTTTGCTTTCTTTGCGGGCCAGTTTCTATCAGTTATTTTATAAACTGTCGCAAATTTAGTGAGCGTGTTTTTTTTAAATGAAAAATATCAATGTGCACTATTTCATTTTTATTTTCAGACGTTTCTGTTAATTGAAATTTTAATTTTATTTGATTCCTATCGTATTTGATTTGTTATAATTTTTAGTAGTTGTTTATTAGTAGTTGAATATGTTTCTTAAATTTAGAGTAATATATTTTATCTTTTTGTGAATTATAAGTTTCGTTAATACCACTATGCATAGATTCTTTTGTATGGTAAAACGATATTTGCTTATGTAATTCCTCTTCTTTTTCTATTTCTGAGATTCTTTTTGTGTATTTTAAAAATTTTAAATTTCTATCTTGAGCAAAAACTTCAATGAGTAATTTCTGCATCTTATGGAAATCCGCTTCAGATACTTCGGAAAATATTGCTACTATTCCGTTTCTTTTTATGTTTTTTTCTTTAATGTTTGCTCGTTCTCTTCAGCCGTTGGGTTTATTTCCATTATCTTTTCTCTATTTGTATACATTTAGGAAGTGCTCAAGCAGTTCTTCATCTGCTGAATGAATTGTTTCTGACAATTCCAGGTTTGATTCATTGCCGTTACTTTCTTTTATTTTTGGTTAGTTCTAAATTCGACTCAACGGCGTCATTTACAATGATCTGTTATTATTTTAACTTGATTGCCATATACATATATGGTGGAAAATATGTTATTTGAAAAATTACTGCTTAAAATTCCTTGTCTGTAGTTGAGTTTTTTTGCTGGTGATTATTTAGAGTTCTTAAAATGTAACACACTGTCTGTTAAAAAACCTTTTAATTGTTTCTCATTTTTTGGTATTAATAGATTTTGGAGAACAACAATTTTATCTGGATAAGGCTTGATACCTTCTTTCGTTAAAATGTGTCCAAAAAAATTAGTTTCCCTTTGAAGAAAACTGCATTTATTTGCCTGTATTTTTAATTTGTTTTCTTGTAATTTCAAAAAAAAAATTTGCAATGAGCTTATGTGCTTTTCAAAAGAAGTTTAAAATATTAGCATGTCGTCTTAATATACCAGACATATTTTAATTATATTTTCTCTCAATATTTCGTTCATAGATTTTTGGAATGTAGCTGGGGCATTTTTCAACCATTAAAATCTCTTGTAATCTTTTGCTAGACCTATTGTGCTAAAGTACAAAGCACAGCCCAATTTATCTGAAATTCCTTCGATATTTAGTAGAGGATACTTATCGTCTGCATTAAATTGATTTACTTATTTATTTGATCTAGTTTTGAAAAATTTAAAAAGCCAGTGTTTGAAAGTGACAACACTATGGTGAATACTTTAAACAGAATAATTTAAACACCAAATATTAAGGTGAAGAGCCCTTAACCAAAAGAATTTAAATATCCGGAAAGCGCCACTTTTTACATTTTTAAAAATGAAATCATTTCCAAACATACGGTTTATTAAAATTCATTATGTTTTTGACAAGGGCTTTTTATTCAATTTTCAATTATTTCATTTAAAGTATTCATCATATGTACACAGTACTTTTACTTTCCAAAGTAGATTTTTTCATTATGCTAATGCAATTATAATTTAATTTTCCCAAAATTCCGAGGCTAGTTCGTAAAAAACTCATCGTTCGTTATTAATTCTTTTAGATCATCTCTCCTACTCGTCCATGAGTTCTGGTCCCTTTCTTTGCAGTTGTTGTCACTATTTTCCGAGCTTCTTTGCAGTCTCGTGTAATTAAAAAAGTTTTAATTTGCTTGAATTTGTATTGAATAATTTGAATGACTTTGCCCTAATGGCTGTATTGTTTGGTTACATTGTTTTCTATATAAACTCATTCGACGTTGTCCAAATTGTGGACGGTATCGTCATGAGAAGCTTTGATTTTGTTGTGGATCGTTTTGCTCTGAAAGTGGTCTGTTTTGATAAGTAATAGTTCTATGTTCCTTTTGCCCTGAATGAAAATTTTTATTGTTAATAGTTTTATTTCTGGTATTAACTTGAATGTTGTTTTCCAATCCAGTAAATTATTAAATATTCATTTGTCATGTCTGTCAATGAAGTAATTGTTTGCTCTATATATGCAAATGTCCCTGCTGCTAATTGTTTTGTTCGCTGAATTAGCATCCACGAAAAAAAATGTCTTTCATAGTGTCACCATTTTCGCTTAGTGCACTATATTCTGATATATGGTATTATCTACCATTTATTTAACTCTTCTTAGCTTAGCTTTACAACTTACCCAATCTTAAGTTAGGTTTGTTTGTAAAAAAAATTTTGCTGAACCTCTGATTTTTAAATCATAGATCACCAAAAAAATATTTCTTGCTGCCTACGCATTCTCTCCGTCAATTAAGGATGGTATTTTTTTACATTCCCTTCGAAGGAATCTAAATATATATTTTAAATCCTTTTCGATTCTTTGCCCAATGAACAATTGCTTATTTGAATTTTGTGCGTTAAAGATGCTAAGCATCGAGTTAATAGTTATATTTGCTTTGCTATTATTTGTCGTACTTGGAGCTTTTTTTAATTTAATTTAGATTAGGATTTATTTTTGTTTTTCAAATCACAGCTTACAAAACAATTGCTTTGTAGCAAAATTCTTTTGTATTTTGATTCTGCAGTTAATTAGTTTAGGTATGTACAGATGTATATATTTTTATATTTTATTTACTTAAATTCAAATATTAAAAATTAGTGTTTTTCATTTTTGTACCTTGATGTTGTTGTTGCTGCCTTTGATGATAATGTTTATTGCTGCTACTGTTGTTGTTATTGTTACTTTTGTTGCTACTCCGGTTTTTTCTTTGTTGCCTTTGCTGCAATTTTTTTTAACTTGCTTTCTGTTTCGTTTTTCTTTTCTCTTCTTTTACGGAAAATTCTCGCTTACTCTTAAATTAATGCAGTGTTTTTCTATTGCTTTAAGTTTTTTCATATTTTTATTTGCTGAAGAAGAATTGTTTCACCTGATGATTTTGTTTGCTTTTAAATATTGTTTTTGTTTCATTTAAATATTTTTGTTTTAATTAAATAACATGACCGAAAACCAAAAATTGGGTTATTTTCTGAATACCGACTGCGCTAGTTATGATTTTTGTTATTTTAACAGAAATTTTATTTCAGTTAAATAAAAAATACCCAGACTTACGTACTGAGCGGTTTGTCGTTTGGTTCTTTATTGGTTATCTTCTTTCATTTTTAAACTGTACTTATAGCGGAATTCTGTAACCAGTCTCTAGTCTCTATTTGAGACATTTTGAGGTAAAGTATCAACCTGTGACTAGTTACTATTCGCTAAACAGTCTCTAGCATTGGTCTCAAAATATTGCCTCAAATTTGAAACCTGATAGTTAGCAGGTCACAAAACTAAAAAGAACTCTTGTCTGCCATTTTGAATATACTGAATAGAGATCATCATAGATTTTAACCGATTGTCGTTTTTTATATTTTGTAACCAACTCAAACACGAAAAGGTTAAAAATAAATAAATTTTGCATAAATTTAGTAAATATTATGTAACAAAGTCAACATATTTTTTTATTTTTATTGATAATTATGTTTTTTGACTATGTTATAGAAAATTTAATGTTTGTCATCAATATAATTATTTTCATTTAAGTGTAAAAACATCTCTGAATAATGAAATGTAATAGATTTTGTGACTGTCACTTACAGAATAGCAAAATCGTCTCAAGTCTCAAAAATTGCCTCTAACTTAATATCTCAAATTTAGAGACTTGAGACTGTATCACAGAACAGACTGGCACGGTTAGCTTACTTCACTTAGAGCCGTTTTGCAGACTCGACATTTCCCGCTATTACCGACCCGGAAATTTAATGTTCATGTAACACGATACCAAGAACATTTATATATGTATATAATGTGTGTTTGTATATACTCAATCGTGGTACCATATTTTGTTACGTCACTGTGCATATTTTAGATATACATATGCATATAGTTATTATTGTAAAATACGCATATTTACAATTTTATTATTTTATTATTTTTAGAAAAGACTTCTTCTTACATTAGGCTGGGCCAGCTTAAGAGTGGAGGAGTCATCTGATGACGCAAGAGCAGGAGGCTGCTTTCACCATTATTAGGGGCATTCTGCTCCTGTGTGGTAACGAAATTAAGCTTTATCCAAAAACTCCATGGAATTGGTAAAATCTTATTCTTTACTGGCGTAGACACGGCTTACGCGATTATAGTCGAGTTAACAACCGCGCGCCAGTCGTTTCTTCTTTTTGCTACGTGGCGCCAATTGAATATTCCAAACGAAGTCAGGTCCTTCTCCACTTGGTCCTTCCAACGTAGTAGGGGTCTTCCTCTTCGTCGAATACTTTCCGAGCTGGAGTGTTTTCATCCATTCGGACAACATGACCTAGCCAGCGTAGCCGCTGTCTTTTAATTCACTGAACTATGTCAATGTCGTCGTATATCTCGTACAGCTCATCGTTCCACCGAATGTGATATTCATCGTGGCCAACGCGCACAGGACAATAAATCTTTCGCAGAACCTTTCTCTCGAAAACTCGCAACGTCGACTCATCCGTTATTGACATCGTCCAAGCCTCTGCACCATATAGCAGGACGGGAATTATGAGCGACTTATAGAGTTTGGTTTTTGTTTGTCGAGAGAGGACTTTGCTTCTCAATTGCCACTCAGTCCGAAGTAGCACCTGTTGGCAAAAGAAATCCTGCGTTGGATTTCCAGGCTGACATTGTTGGTGGTGTTAAAACTGGTTCCTAAATAGACGAAATTATCTACAACTTCAAAGTTATAACTGTCAACAGTGACGTGAGTGCCAAGTCGCGAGTGCGACGACTGTTTGTTTGATGACAGGAGATATTTCGTCTTGCCCTCGTTCACTACCAGATCCATTTGCTCTTCTTCCTTGTCCAGTGTGGAGAAATCAGAACTAACGGCGCGGGTGTTGAGGCCGATGATATCAATATCATCGGCATACGCCAGCAGATGTATACTCTTATAAAAGATTGTACCTGCTCGATTAAGTTCTGTAGCTCGAATTATTTTCTCCAGCAGCTTTGAAATCGTCGAAGAGGTGATGTTTCTCGATTTTCCTTTCACGGGTCTTTTCGAAAATTTGGTGCATGGTGAATAACTGGTCGGTTGTTGCCAGGTCTAAAGTAAACTGGTAAGGTCCAATCAGTTTGTTGAAGGTGGGCTTTAATCTTTCACACAATACGCTCGATAGAACCTTATACGCGATGTTGAGGAGGCTTATCCCACGGAAGATGGCGCAGGTTGCGGAGTCTCCCTTTTTATGGATTGGGCATAGCACACTTAAATTCCAATAGTTGGGCATGCTTTCGTCCGACCATACTTTACAAAGAAGGTGATGCATGCTCCTTATCAGTTCTTCTCCGGCCAGGAATCCATCGGCCTCCACCGCTTTGCTGTTCTTCAGGCTGGTAATTGCTATTCGAACTTCTTCATGGTCGGGCAATGGAACGTCTGCTCCATCGTCATCGATTGGGGAATCGGGTTCGGCTTCTCCTGGCGTTGTATGTTCACTGCCATTTAGCAGGCTGGAGAAGTGTTCCCTCCATAATTTAAGAATGCTTTGGGCATCGGTGACTAGATCATCTTTGGGGGTACAAGAGTATGCTCCGGTCTTGAAACCTTCTGTAAGTCGAAGCATCTTTTCGTAGAATTTTCGAGCATTACCCCTGTCGGCCAGCTTATCAAGCTGTTCGTACTCACGCATTTCGGCCTCTTTCTTCTTCTGTCTGCAAATGCGTCTCGCTTCCCTCTTCAACTCTCGGTATCTATCCCATCCCGCACGTGTTGTGGTCGATCGTAACGTTGCGAGGTAGGCAGCCTGTTTTCTCTCCGCTGCGACACGGCACTCCTCGTCGTACCAACTGTTCTTTTGCACTTTCCGAAAACTAATGGTTTCGGTTGCAGCTGTACGTACGGAGTTTGAAATGCCGTCCTACAGTTCCCTTATACCGAGTTGTTGACGAGTACTCTCAGAGAACAGAAGTGCAATCTGAGTAGAAAATCGTTCGGCTGTCTGTTGTGGTTGCAGCTTCTCGAAGTCGAACCTTCCTTGTATTTGTTAGCGTGCGTTTTTTGCTGCTCAGAGGCGGGTGCGAATCTTGGCTGCAACAAGGTAATGGTCCGAGTCGATGTTAGGACCTCGGAGCGCACGCACATCTAAAACACTGGAGACGTGTCTTCCATCTAGCATAACATGATCGATCTGGTTGGTGGTTTTTCGATCCGGAGAGAGCCAGGAAGCTTGGTGAATCTTCTTATGCAGGAATCTAGTACTACATATAACCATATTTCGGGCCGCAGCGAGGTCGATCAGCCTCAACCCTTTTGGGGATGTTTCGTCGTGGAGGCTGAATTTACCGACCGTAGTGCCATAGATACCTTCTTTGCCCACCCTGGCGTTAAAGTCGCCTAACACGATTTTGACATCATGGCGGGGCAGCTCTCATACGTGGGCTCCAAGCGCTCATAAAAGTCATCTTTGGTCACATCGTCCTTCTCTTTCGTCGGGGCGTGGGCGCAAATCAATGATATGGTGAAGAACCTCGCTTTGATGCGGATTGTGGTTAGACGTTCGTTCACCGGAGTGAATGATAGTACTCGGCGACGGCGTCTCTCTCCCACCACGAATCCCACACCAAACTTGCCCTCCTTTATATGGGCACTGTAGTGAATGCCCCAAGGACTGACTCGTTTCTGTCCTTGTCCCATCCATCGCATTTCTTGGACGGCGGTGATATCAGCTTTTATTTTCACGATGACATCTACCAGCTTGACACGCGCGCTTTCCCAATTAAGGGACCAGACATTCCAGGTGCATGCCCTCAATTCCTAGTCCTTATTTCGTTTGCCATGGTCGTCATCAAAAGGGGTTATGGGTCCTTTTTTCTCTATTTAGGAGTGGAAACATTGTGTTTACTTCCTATTGGTTTCCCTTACTCGGTCGAATTGCGATGGCGCCAAATCTGACTCGAGTGTCCTAAATTCATGAGTCGGCAGGTCGTTTTATGGATTTCGTTACGCCCTAACCCTCAGTAGACAGGCCCGCTTTACCTGTTCAGAGATTTAATGCGGCACTTTTTCGATAATGCCATCTCCTATACCACCATGACATATGTAAATTTGTAGAATCCTCCACGTTAAATACCTTGTCTTATGATCTTTCGATAAAATTTATTTTAAGTTTTACCGTACCACTTGACCACAGAAAAAACACCACGAATTGCGTTTTGTTATTCTAAGTTTGTGCTTACGAAATAAGCATGCCAGCATTTGTCGCTTAACCTTGTTAAAGGCCCTACCAGACCTCCATGGAAGTTTCATTGATTTCTCATTCATCCATGATTTGTCTATGGTGGAATTCGCTCTTCTAAGTGGCATGCTGTTTCAAAGGCTCAAATAATGCATGTTGTGATGTTTTCCACTACTAAATCTATATCTGACACAGATCTTATCGCGTCAGGTACTGCGAGAGTACCTACGGAGTGATTCAGTTCGGCCACATATGTGTTCCAGTTCATTCTGGACCTACTCCTATTCATCGGTATCTCTATACTCCTGATATTATCTTTGATGTTGATGTTGGAAAAGGAATGCTCTAAAGATACTTTTCAGTCCAATACTTGGCCAACCGCATTTTTATTGTATATAGTTACACCTAAGACTTTCTTCCATGCTAGTTTAGAATGGTGGGGGTGTTACCTATATTTATAGTGAGAAAGTCCTTATAGCTAATGTAGTCGAACAGAGCTATTCCCTTAGCAAGTTGCATACTTTTTTTCCGAGATTGGTAATCGCAGGGGTAACTCTCTGTAGGAGGTGATGACGCGATTTGGTAGTAACCGACCCTGAACTGAACTCGAGGCATGCGTACGAGTCTTGGTCTATACTCATAACTATGGCATCACCGTCTAGAGTGGTACCACGATGGAATATATCCCACAGGCTCCTCAATTCCGAATTCTGTTCAGCGGACATCTTCACTATCAACTCAGTGGATAATACAGCCACCCCAAAGATAAAAGATAAAGATAAATAAATGAGGATTGCATCGCGACCTAGGGTCTATTGTGCCCTCTCCTAACTCACAGCTTTTCATCTAGCCCCAGCAAATTGATGAATTCCAATATACTGCTAGGTGCTAATGAGGCGATGTAATCCCTATTTAGAAACATGGAACCAAGGGCCTTGGTCTCACGTCTACAGATTGCTGTGCAATCCATCAGCACGCCTTCTGGGGTTTCGGATTCCAAGTCGCAGAACCGGCAATTTGCACAAGAAGCTAAGCCCATGTTAAATAAGTGCTTCTTGAGTTTGCAGTGGCCGGTGTAGAAGGCGACCAGTAGCCTGACTTTATCTCTGGGGAGATTGATTATAAATTTAAACCTTTTGAGGTTATAACCATTCATTAACAACTTGCGTGACGCACACCTGGAAGTTGTTGCCAATGTCTCTCCCTACCCACTGCTTCATCCTTGCGGAACTGTTCCTTTATGGTATGAGGACCTACCCCTATGAAAGGTTCCGTTCCTTCCATGCTATTGGATGCTGCAGAGTGGGCAAGCTCATCTGCCAGTTTGTTTCCGGCGCTTCCCAATTCGGCCCGGTGTTGGGAAGGCTCCGTTAAAATACAGCCGAATTAACCTCTTGGCTGCGAATCATCCAATGGGCACGGGATTCGCATAACACCCTGGATTAGGAGGTGGTAGCTCTTGGTTGCCGCACGCATGCGGCACCCGACATCCTGCATGAGCAGTGCCAACTGACACCAGCCACATCGGTTGGGGGTGCGGAGTATGCCTTGCGGCTTAAGTCCCTGCACAACGGCCAGGTGCCTACCATTCCACCCTAACTCTGATGAAGATGAGATTCTTTAAGGGTCTGGCAACCTCCGCGTCACTCATAAGGCGCAGCTTGGAGTTATCGCAAAGCTCCGGTAGGCTCTTCGCCATGGAGCGAATGGCTTCCACAGAAATAATGGCCTGTTCGAAGTTGACGACAGGAATAGGTCCGGTATCTACTCTTTACGCGCTGCACATCTAGCGGCCCGGAGCGTTTGCCAGTCTTTCAGTCAGGGTTCCTATCGCCTCTCATACGATATAAACTAAAAACAAAACTACACGCAAACAAACGGGACTAAGATCTGGTGCAGCCAGACATTATGTACTCTCGCTATTTGCATCAACGACAAATTGGTTTTTAACAAATTTCCACGAAATTCGCTGCATAGCATTATAATTTTATTGTAATAATGGATGAAATCGTGCATTAATTACTTTCCTTGTGTGAAAATTTTAAATTCGATTTGATTCTTTAACTTTGCATGTAGAATACTTTTGAAATACAACTTTGCAAACGAAGTGATTTTGGAGGCTTTAATCCTTTCAAATTGCAAGAGTATGAAATACTCGGTTACACCTGAACTTCACTTCCTCACTTGTTCGAAGAAGAATAGATATATATTTTCGTAAATTACACTTAATCATTGATTATTCCACATCTTTTATATTGTTTGAGATATCAAATTTTCTTTTTCAAACGGTACCAATTGAAGTCATCAGCCATCCAACCCTTTTTTTAAGTTTCGCAAATTTTTATGGGGATTCTACTAAATAATAAAAAGCTTTAATATAGGAACCATTAAATGTTGTGAAAATAGCAATTATACTCCGAATCTTCTGACCACAAATTTTTTGAATTGATAAGTTTCTGCTGTAACTGAAAATCTATCACAAATAGAATACTCCTTTGAACCATTAATAATAATATTTGGTTGTCAAAAAAGTCTTGCGGCATATTCGCTAGTTGGCGCTGAAAGCGCGTAGTTCTAACACGTGTTTGATTGATGGTCGTTTCTTTTAAGTCGTTCGTGAGTTATAGCTTCGCAAACATGGAGCAAAATAAAGAGAAAATACAGCATATTTTACAGTACTACTACGATAAAGGCAAAAATGCATCTCAAGCCGCCAATAAAATTTGTGCAGTTTATGGACCCGATACAGTTTCCATTTCCACCGCACAACGATGGTTTCAACGTTTTCGTTCTGGTGTAGAGGTGGTCGAAGATGCGCCACGCTCCGGAAGGCCTGTCGTCGAAAATTGCGATAAAATAACTAGCTGAATTGGTCGAAAGAGACCGGCATAGTAGCAGCCGTAGCATCGGTCAAGAGCTGGGCATGAGTCATAAAACCGTTATAAACCATTTCAATAAATTCAATAAATCATTCAATAAAAATACCGCAAGACTTTTTTGACAACCTAATATATTGCTTTTTAATGTCGCTTACTATTTTAATTAAAATGCTTATAAGTGAAAATAATATACAAAGTAGATAAATAGTGTCAGACCGACTTCATAAACCAACGCAAAATTATCACTCCAAATGCTCTAATTCGGTTTATAAATACATATTTGAACTTGCTTCATAATCATAGTAAGCTTTATGTACCAACAAGGTGCGTTCCAAAATAAACAGATCTTTAAAAACAAACAGAACAAATGATTTTTTCGGCATAATCAATTTATTTTATTCAAAATAGTCTTCTTCTGCTTCAGGGCAACTTTTTGCATGGCCGCCAGTATGCCGGTGCAAGCCTTTTGAATGGCCTCTACGTCTGCATAACGCTTTCCTTTTATGGGCAAATGAATTTTTCCGAAAAGGAAGAAGCCATATCAAGTGAATACGGGGAGTGGTTAATGGATAAAATGTGATTTTTGGTCAAATAATCGGTCACAAGCGTCGAATCGAATGTTGGATTCTGAGCAGCTTTTGGTCGTCAGTCAATTTGTGCCTAACAAACTGTACACACACCTTTCTTTAGCCCAAATGTTCAGTCAAAATGCGATAAGTTGATGTTTTGGAAATGTTCAATTCCATTTCCATGAACTTCAATGATGATTTGGTTTTTGGTGAATTCACGCACATAAACTTTTTTCATCAATTGAAACGTTTCGGTAAAAGTTTTACCAATTTTAAAACAAAATTTAATGTTGGCCCTTTGTTCGCAGCTCATTTTCGCACCGATAACACAAGCATACTGACACCTTAAACGCAATAACTTCACTTCCAATCGATGAAATGTCATGCAATTCTCACTGGAAAATAGATAGAAGATTTTAACGCGGCAGTCGACATATAGATAGCGCCACCAGGGGGCGTTAGATCCAAAAAGTTTACTTTGGAACGCACCTTGAATATATTCTTCAAATCTTTTTTATTTTTTAATTTTTCTCTCTATGTTTACATTGTCATAATTCAGTGTATATCAGTTTATATCAAGGGGTCAGTAGGGTAATCTGGCCTGTTTTTTTTGAATTTTTTTTCCATAAAAATTTTTAATTTTCAATAGAACTTTTTTCACATATCATGAGGTATATCGTGGAGTGTATAAACAAATTATTTCGGCGTTTTTTCACTGGCGGACACGATTTCTCATGTTTGGATCATCTGAAACACAAAAACCCAATTTATAATATTCTTAAAAAGTACGTGAATGGTTATTGATATGAACTTAAAAATGTACAACACTGGATTTCAGTGTTAATAGTTGTCAACCCTGTCAGTTTGTAAGACTTTGTAAAACGCAACTTCCTTCTTCTGGATTGCGCTACCGTCGAGTACAGACGTGCATTTACTTATACTCGGTATTGTATAGTAGTCTATTTTTATACTTATGTAATTGTAATGAATAATTAATTTGAATAATAAAATAAATACAAACACAACATTTATTGGCGACGACGATTTAAATTCATCATCTAAACATATTTTAATGAAAAAGCAAAGTGCCGTAGTGTAAAATCGTCAAAAATGACAAACGACAGCCTTATACAAGAGCTAGTGCAGCAGCAACAAAGATTCGCAGCATCATTGCTCGAACAGCAGAAACAGTGGATGCAATCAATTGAGCAGTCCATGTTCAACGCTGACAATCCTAATCGTATAAAAGAAGCAACAGTGGTTCCACCGTTCCACGCATTTAATAAAGACCATCAGAATTGGGAATCCTACCTGGAGCAACTTTCTCAACATTTTATGGCGTATTCGGTAAGCAGTCCAGACAAGCAAAAATCGTTTTTTCTATCATGGGTTGGTATGGAATTGTTCGAACTTTTAAAGAATTTATTCGGCGTTGCAACCCTGCAATCGCAAACATACACTCAGTTGACAGCCAAATTAACGGAACATTTCCAGTCGAAACGTCATGTAGTCGCAGCTCGTTATGATTTTTTTAAGCGAGAAATGAAGCATACGCAAACGCACCGTGAATGGGTTGCCGAACTTCGTGGAATTGCAAGGGAATGTCAATTTAATTGTTCCGCCACGAACTGTTCCGCAAATTTTGTAGATGAAATGATTCGCGATCAAATCATACTTAACACACCATACGATCAAGTCCGCGCAGCCACTCTTCAAAAATTACAACCATCATTAGAAGACGTACTCTTAATAGCTGAAACATACGAGACAACAACAAAGACAGTAGCAACCATCAAAGAGAATACGAGTTCATCCACCATGCAGGTGAATACAATGCAGACACGCAAAAATTGGAAAAAAACAAGTAAAGATCAAATGAGAAGAGAACAGAACATAAATGCTAACGTAATGAAACAAGTGAAATTGAGGTCGTGTGTGGGTTGTGGCATTTCGCACAATAGGGAACAATGTAGATTTCGCAAAGCGATATGTAATAAATGTGCCAAAAAGGGACACATTGCCGCAGTTTGCATGTCAAATCAGAGCAAAAGTATTAGAAAAAGCACAACGATTCCAGAGCGAAAATGGAATCAAAACAAACCAGAAAATGAACAATATGTTAGTACATTGGATGCAGTGAATATTGTAAATGGCATAATAGAAGTTAAAGCGAATAAAAAGTGTATAAATTTAGAAATTTTTAACAAAATAATACAGTTTCAATTAGATTCGGGCGCAACCGTTTCAATAATCAATTTAAAGACGTATAACATATTGAATAGACCGAAATTACAAAAGTGTACAAAAACATTATATGCATTTGGTCAGCAGCCTATTCCAATATTAGGTGAGTTGCACACTAAAGCAAAGTGTGGAAATAAGCGAAAGAGCATTGCTGTAATAGTTGCAAATGTAGAAAATGCTAATAATCTATTTGGGCTAGATTTATTCAAAGAATTCGGTTTTGAAATCACGCAAATTGATAATGTAGTTGATAAAGGTGAATACCTCAAACAAATTGAAGATTTATGCAATAAATACGAAACAGTATTTGACAATACAAATGCTGGCGTGATAAAACATTTTAAAGCAAGTATACGTATGCAGACCACTGCCATACCAAAATTTTATAAAAGCAGGCAAATACCGTTTGCGCAAATGTCAAAATTCCGTGAGGAAGCAGATAGGCTTATTAATACCGGAATTTGGAAACCAGTTAAATTTAGTAACTGGGCGTCACCAATCGTCTTAGCACCAAAACCAGATGGGTCGGTAAGAATATGCGGTGATTTTAAAGTAACAATTAATTCACAATTAGATATTGAGCAATATCCATTGCCAACACGAGAGTCGCTATTACATACAATACGACACGGTACATATTTTTCGAAATTAGATTTAAAAGATGCTTATTTACAGATGGAGTTGGATGAAGATTCCAAACAAGTAATGGTAGTCAATACACCTTTAGGATTGTTCCAATATCAACGACTTCCATATGGTATTGCCAGCGCACCCGCAATTTTTCAGCGTTATCTCGAACAACTACTCATCGGTATAGAAGGATGTGGAAATTATTTGGATGACATTATTATAACCGCACCGTCATTGCAAGAACATGTAAATCGAGTAGAACAAGTAATCAAAATTCTCGAAGAGAACGGTATCAAGTGCAAAAAGGAAAAATGTTTCTTTTTGAAGGAAGAAATTGAGTACTTGGGTAGAAGAGTAAGCGCTAAGGGAATCCTTCCAGACTATTCAGGCATTCAAGCAGTTAAGCAACTGAAACCACCTATGAATATAACGCAACTAGAAGCTTTTATGGGTAAAGTGAATTACTATTGCAATTTTATTCCAAATTTTTCTCAGTTAGCCGCACCACTAAATAAGCTACGCCGCAAAAATGTACATTTTACATGGGGCTCAGAGCAGCAACAAGCTTTTAAAGCTCTTAAATTACATATAATAAATGCTACGCAGTTAGCACACTTCAATGAACAATTACCAATTACGCTAGCAACCGACGCTTCATCTTTTGGCATTGGCGCCGTTCTTTCGCACATTTATCCTGACGGAAATGAACGTCCAATAGCATTTGCATCTAAAACTATGGACAAGCATCAACTTAAATATAGTCAAATTGAAAAAGAAGGTTTAGCAATAGTGTTCGGAGTTAAGAAGTTCCACCAATACTTATATGGGAGAAAGTTTTTGCTAATCACAGACCATAAACCTCTCATAAATATTTTCAATCCAAGCAAGCATCTACCACAAATGACTTCGCACCGTATTCAACGTTGGGCCATCATACTTATGGCATATCAATTCGATATAAAGTATCGTAATACACACGCACATGGTAATGCGGACGCACTCTCTCGTTTACCTGTAAGTACCGATATTCAATTTGATACATCCGAAGCATGCTACAATGTTACACACATACAATTACCAATAAATGCTAATATTATTCGTAAGCACACAGAACGTGATGAAATACTACGTAAAGTTAAACATTTTGTTAAAGCAGGTTGGCCTACACAATTATCACCAAGTGATAACGAAGTTAGACCATATTTTCATCGGAGATTAGCCTTAACTCTTCACCAAAATCTTCTCTGCTTACACGCAAACGTAAAACGTATTGTTATTCCAAAATCATTACAGCAAAATATTCTAGAACTCTTACATGATGGACATTGGGGAACCGCAAGAATGAAGCAATTAGCACGACATCACGTTTGGTGGCCAAACATCGATGACGACATAGCGAAAATGACACGTCAATGTGAAATTTGTAAAGTTGGCAATCCAGCTCCTATACGTCAATACCTTAGTTGGCCAGAAGCGAAAGCACCATGGGAACGTGTTCACATCGACTTCGCAGGCCCTATTTTCGATTCTATGTGGCTTATAAGCATAGACGCTTATTCGCAATTTCCATTCGTAACTCAGTTATCGTCAACTACAACAGATAATACTATACATTCTTTAAAATCAATTTTTGCCATAGAAGGTTTACCTAATACACTGGTTAGTGATAATGGACCTCAGCTAACATCCGACGCATTTCAACAGTTTTGCAAGTTACATGGTATTACGCACATAAAAACTGCACCGTTTCATCCAGCATCTAACGGACTTGCGGAGCGTTTTGTCCAAACATTTAAAACCGCAGTTCGAAAAAATATCAACGAAGGTCTATCCATCAGATGCGCCGTAGTCAAATTTTTAACTACCTATCGTTTTACTCCTAATTCCAATGGTAAAACACCTGCTGAACTTCTCCATGGTCGTTCAGTTCGTACTATGTTAACTCAACTTTTTGAGACACCAGCACAATCAAAATCTAAGGTCGTAGACAAATACAAATTTCAACCTAATGAACTAGTATACGCTAGAAACTTCGCGAAAGGAGAAAAGTGGATCAAAGGGAATGTAATTCATCCGATTGGAAAAATGATGTTTTTGGTAAAGTCAAACATAGGTACCATAAGACGTCATATTAACCAACTCAAACCAAGATCAAACGCAGAAGGTAATAACAAAACACCCAGCATAATACTCCCAGATCAATGGATACCTGTACCTGAATCGACATCCACACATTCAGCACCGGTTATGTTGCAAGACAAGTTAAACATACAACCAGATACATCCACACAAATACCTCATTTTAATGACCGAAACAGCGCACCATCGCAATTAGAGGAAAAAGTTGCCGAAGATCAGAATTCAAGCAATCCGATTCGTAGAAGCAACCGATCGCGACAACTGGTAACTCGTTTCACAGCTCCTGATTTTAGAAATAAATAAATTAGTCTATAATTAAGAGGGGGGATGTGATATGAACTTAAAAATGTACAACACTGGATTTCAGTGTTAATAGTTGTCAACCCTGTCAGTTTGTAAGACTTTGTAAAACGCAACTTCCTTCTTCTGGATTGCGCTACCGTCGAGTACAGACGTGCATTTACTTATACTCGGTATTGTATAGTAGTCTATTTTTATACTTATGTAATTGTAATGAATAATTAATTTGAATAATAAAATAAATACAAACACAACATTTATTGTCGCTACTAGAATCAAGAAAAAAATTTTGATAAATAAAAAAGTATTATAACGTTTCTTTCCCCCATGTTTTTTTACATAAATTTTGTGTAACATTGCCAATAAATTATAAAAAATATAGGGCCGATAGCCAAGCGTTTTGTGAACATTTAAAAAAAAAATAAGCAAATCGGTTGAGTAGTTCGACCGGAATTATGTCCGCCAGTTTCAAAAATAGTGCGTTTTGAGAAAAACGCGTTTCAAGTTTGAGGTACTGAAAAAGCATACAAAGATGTGCACTCCGAGCGTTCCGAATGTCGAGCGGTATTATTATTTTTGGGCCTTTTTCGAAGCCTTCCAATGAAAAAGTGGTTTTCCACATTCATTTTAAGGGTAAAAGGGAACAGAAAATGTCAAAAAAAAAAAAGAAATTGAAAAAAGATTACCCTACTGACCCCTTAATCATTATTTTAATTACTTTACTGGCGTAGACACCACTTACGTGGTTATAGCCATCATACAGCTCATAGTTCCATCGAATGCGGTATTTACTCTGGCCAATGCGAAAAGGACCATAAATCTTCCTAAGAACTTCTCTCGAAAACTCGTAACGTCGATTTATCAGATGTTGTCATCGTCCATGCCTCTGCATCATATAGCAGGACGGGAATAATGAGTGACTTACAGAGTTTTGTGTTTGCTGGTCGAGAGAGTACTTTACTTCTCAATTGCATACTCAGCCCCAAGGAGCCCCTGTTGACAAGAGATATACTGCATTGTATTTCGAGGCTGACATTGTTGCTGGTGTTAATGCTGGTCCCATGAGAAACGAAATTATTTACCTCTTCAAAGTTATGAGTGTCAACAGTGACGTTAGGGTCAACACTCGGGTGCGACGACGTTTGTTTGATGAGGGGAGATATTTTGTCTTACCGCGTTCACTACCAGATCCATCTGCTTTTTCCTTATCTAGTCTGAAGAAAGCAAATTGATTGAAGAAGTCGCACGATAGTAAGTCGCCTTGTTTGAAACTTCGTTTGGTATCAAAAGGTTCGGAGAGGTTCTTTCGGATCCTGACGGAACTTTTGGTCCTGCTCAATGTGAGGTTGCACAGCCATATTAGTTTTGCGGGGATCCCAAATTCAACCAGTGATAAGGTACAATCAGTTTGTTGACGGTGCGTTTTAATCTTTCACACAATACGCTCGATAGATTTTTATATGTGATGTTTAGGAGACTTATCCCACGGTAGTTGGCACAGATTGTGGGGTCTCACTTTTGTATATTAGGCAGAGCACACTTAAATTCCAATCGTCGGGCATGCTTTCGTCCGACCCTTATCAGTTCTTCGTCACCACTTTTGAATAGCTCGACCGGCATTCCATCGGCCCTCGTCGCTGAGTTATTCTTCAGACGTGTAATTGTTATTCGAACTTCTTCGATTGGGGAATCGGGTTCGACATCTCCCGGCATTGTACTTTCACTGCCATTCAGCTGGCTGGAGAATTGTTCCCCCCATTAGTATGCTCTAGGCATCAGTCATTTCATCACCTCTGGGGTTCCTACAGGAGAATCCTCCGGCCTTGAAACCTTCTGTTAGTTGCCGCATCTTTTCGTAGAATTTTTGAGCATTGCCCCTGTCGACCAGCTTGTCAAGCTCTTCGTACCCACGCATTTCGGCCTTTCTTTTGTTGTTTCAAATGCGTCTCACTTTCCTATTCAACTCTCGGTACCTCTATCCCATTCCGCACGTGTTTTAGTCGATTGTAACGTTACGAGGTAAGCAGTTTGCTTTCTCTCTACTGCGACAGGACACTCCTCATTGTACCAGCGGTTCTTTTGCATTTTCTGAAAATCAATGGTTTCGATTGCAGCTGTACATAAAGAGCCTGAAATGTCGTCCCACAGTTCCCTTATACCGAGTGCTCTCAGAGAGAAGGAGTGCAAGTCCAGTAGGAAATCGTTCGTCTTTCTTTTGTGATTGCAGCTGTGATCATAATAATATAAATTTTTGGTATTCCACGTGTTTCTGCGACACTCTTGTGGGCCTGTTTGTGGCTTTGTAAGACCAAATGATGTCGAACTAAGCAATTTTATCCTACCTCTGGCGGGGGAATAAATTAAAAGACTTTGAGTGAAAAATGTTTAAATTTAAATAACTCTGTATAGGAGTTTTTTTTATAGTAGGGGGAAGCATCGAAAGCCGGAGTGCGGAACTTTAATCCGAACCTACTCCCAACTCAGGACTCTCCCACGAAACCACCGTCTAAGTGTTATTTCGTGAGAGGAACAAGACATTAAGTCTCCTCTATTGCGCGGACTGACGGACGCAATCAATGAAAAAATCTCAGTTTGGTCATTATGAATGCTGACGCTTCGCTGACAGCTTTCCATTTATCAGTCGACTGGCACATTGTATGCGAAAATCGAGGGCAATGAAATAATACATGGTCAGAGTCTTCTGTATACTCTGTACACGTCGGACAGTTCGGACTAATGTCATTGTGGAATCTGAAAAGGAAGCTTCTCAAGCAACCATGTCCACTAAGTATTTGGGTCAGATGGTAATCTAGGTTCCCTTGTCCTCTGTCTATCCACGAGTGGATGTCCGGTATAAGTTGATGGATCCAACGCCCTTCGGATGAGAAATTCCACTGCTCCTGCCACATTTTAGCGCTCGAGTTCATCTCCCTGGATGTCAATTGGGGGCATGCTGGCTAATACTTCAGCAGCGTCGGCTGATAAAGTCCGGAAAGCACTTATTACCCGAATTGCAGAAAGCCAATGCACTGCAATTATTTGTTTAGCATACGCTTTTATGTACATTGCCTGCATCCATACTGGTGCCGCATACAGTATTATGGAACTCATTGCCTTCGCTATTAAGAATCGCCAGCTGGAACGCACACAGCCTCTATTGGTCATCATTCTCGATAACGCATTATTAATTTTGTTTGCCTTGGCGGAAGAATACTCCAAGTGTTCTTTATATTTTAATTTGGAATCTAATATTACTCCCAGATATTTCAATTGCGGCTGCGAAGTAATCTTGCATTCCCCAATGTTGAGCTCTATTCGCTCTTCTATCTTCCTAGTGCTTATCAGTGAAATTTCTGTTTTTTCCTCCGCCAGTTTCAGACTCATAGAAGAGAACCATTGGCGTAGACTATTAAGGCACTCATTACATTTATTTCTCAGGTCGGCTAATTGTTTGGCGACTGCTAAGCTTCTACATAGTTTCACATCTCTTGGTTACTGTCTTCTTAGCATCCCGTCATACATAAGGTTCCATAACAGTGGGCCTACCACTGAGCCTTGGGGAACTCCGCTCCTGATAGAGTAGCTCTTGATGCCTTCATCCGTATTAAAAATCAGCCTTCTGTTTTTAAAATAACTCGTTATTATGTTCATGAGGTATTCAGGGGCCCGTATTTAATCCAAGGCTTTGATTATATCTACCCATTTCACCGAGTTGAACGCATTCTTGACATCCAGGGTAATCAACGCGCAGTACTTTTTTGTGCGACCTTTCCACCTTTTGTCACTTACTGCACATTTCGCAGTATCAACGACTTCTCGTAGTGCGTCAATAGTGGATCTCTTTCTTATAAAGCCCTATTGCCTCTATGATAATCCGCCGGCTGTATGGGTTGCTAACTCCAAGCGGGTTCTTGTTATATTTTCGCACACTTTACCCTTTGTGACGAGCATACACAGAGATCGGTACGATGAAGGTTCTTCAGGTGGTTTTAATGGTTTTGGGAGCAGAACCAAATGCTGTACTTCCCAAGAGTCGTGTAATACCTCTTACTTTCTACAAGCGTTGTACATTTTAGCGAATACTCGAGGTTTTGAGCTCAAGGCTTCCTTCAGAGCTCTGTTTGGTACGCCAGCCAATCCAGGCGTTTTGGTGATTTTGTTTTCTTTACTATTGACAGTCGGTCGTCTTCCGTGACTAACGGGAGTGACTCTGCAGCTTCGTTTCGTTTCGTCGCTTGGCATTTGAAATAGGGTCATGTTTCGGGAAAAATGTTTCGAAGCAGTACCCCAATGTTTGCTTCCTCACGTAGCTTCTCAGAAGGACTTCAGAAGCTTCTTGTGTCTTTTCGGCTCTTCCCTAAGGCGTCTTTTGTTCGTTTCGCCCCGTCTAGCTGAGTGCCAAAGCTTTCTCAGCGTGGACATTTCCTCATTCCACTAATGTACCAGCCGCCGCTTGTTGTGATGTGATGTTCTACGCATTGTTGCATCGCATGCTGCGATGAGTTCTTTTCGCACAGCCGATACCAATTTCCCGGCACCGTCACCTGATGCCTTTGATTCACTCCAGACTAGCACAAACAGGTCTGGGTCGAGCTCTTGCTACTTCCGGCTTTGCTTTCGGAGGTGTTTCTGCTAAAAAGTTCCTGCTCTCTTCTTCTTCTTAATTGGCGTAGACACCGCTTACGCGATTATAGCAGAGTTAACAAGCGCGCCAGTCGTTTCTTCTTTTCGCTACGTGGCGCCAATTGGATATTCCAAGCGAAGCCAGGTCCTTCTCCACTTGTTCCTTCCAACGGAGTGGAGGTCTTCCTCTTCCTTTGCTTCCCCCGGCGGGTACTGCGTCGAATACTTTCAGAGCTGGAGTGTTTTCGTCCATCCGGACAACATGACCTAGCCAGCGTAGCCGCTGTCTTTTAATTCGCTGAACTATGTCAATGTCGTCGTATATCTCGTACAGCTCATCGTTCCATCGAATGCGGTATTCGCCGTGGTCAACGCGTAAAGGACCATAAATCTTTCACAGAACCTTTCTCTCGAAAACTCGCAACGTCGACTCATTTGTTGTTGACATCGTCCAAGCCTCTGCACCATGTAGCAGCACGGGAATTATGAGCGACTTAAAGAGTTTGGTTTTTGTTTGTCGAGAGAGGTCTTTGCTTCTCAATTACCTACTCAGTCCGAAGTAGCACCTGTTGGCAAGAGTTATCCTGCGTTGGATTTATAGGCTGGCATTGTTGGTGGTGTTTACGCTAGTTCCAAGATAGACGAAATTATCTACAACTTCAAAGTTATGACTATCAACAGTGACGTGAGTGCCAAGTCGCGAGTGTGACGACTGTTTGTTTGATGACAGGAAATATTTCGTCTTGCCCTCGTTAACTGCCAGACCCATTCGTTTCGCTTCCTTGTCCAGTCTGGAGAAAGCAGAACTAACGGCGCGGGTGTTGAGGCCGATGATATCAATATCATCGGCATACGCCAGCAGTTGTACACTCTTATAGAAGTATTAGTTTTGCGGGGATACCAAACTCAGACATCGCGGCATAAAGGCAGCTCCTTTTCGTGCTGCCGAAAGCAGCTTTGAAATCGACAAATAGGTGGTGTGTGTCGATTCTCCTTTCACGGGTCTTTTCCAAGATTTGGCTAATGCATGCTCCTTATCAGTTCTTCGCCGCCGTGTTTGAATAGCTCGACCGGCAATCCGTCGGCCCCTGCTGCTTTGTTGTTCTTCAGGCGGGCAATTGCTGTTCGAACCTCTTCATGGTCGGGCATTGGAACGTCTGCTCCATTGTCATCGATTGGGGAATCGGGCCCGGCTTCTCCTGGCGTTGTACGTTCACTGCCATTTAGCAGGCTGGAGAAGTGTTCCCTCCATAATTTAAGAATGCTTCGGGCATCGGTGACTAGATCATCTTTGGGGGTACAAGAGTATGCTCCGGTCTTGAAACCTTCTGTAAGTCGAAGCATCTTTTCGTAGAATTTTCGAGCATTACCCCTGTCGGCCAGCTTATCAAGCTCTTCGTACTCACGCATTTCGGCCTCTTTCTTTTTCTGTCTGCAAATGCGTCTCGCTTCCCTCTTCAACTCTCGGTATCTATCCCATCCCGCACGTGTTGTGGTCGATCGTAACATTGCGAGGTAGGCAGCCTGTTTTCTCTCCGCTGCGACACGGCACTCCTCGTCGTACCAGCTGTTCTTTTGCACTTTCCGAAAACTAATGGTTTCGGTTGCAGCTGTACGTAAGGAGTTTGAAATGCCGTCCCACAGTTCCCTTATACCAAGTTGTTGACGAGTGCTCTCAGAGAGCAGGAGTGCAAGCCGAGTAGAAAATCTTTCGGCTGTCTGTTGTGATTGCAGCTTCTCGGCGTCGAACCTTCCTTGTGTTTGTTGACGTGAATTTTTTGCTGCACAGAGGCGGGTACGAATCTTGGCTGCAAAAAGATAGTGGTCCGAGTCGATGTTAGGATCTCAGAGCGTACGCACATATAAAACACTTGAGACGTGTCTTCCGTCAATGACAACATGATCGATCTGGTTGGTGGTTTTTCGATCCGGAGACAGCCAGGTAGCTTGATAAATCTTTTATGCTGGAATCTAGTACTACAGATAACTATATTTCGGGCCCCAGCGAAGTAGATCAGCCTCAACCCATTTGGGTATGTTTCGTCGTGAGGCTGAATTCACCGACCGTAGTGCCAAAGATACCTTCTTTGCCCACCCTGGCGTTAAAGTCGCCAAGCACGATTTTGACATCGTGGCGGGGCATCTCTCATAAGTGCGCTCCAAGCACTCATAAAAGTCATCTTTGGTCACATCGTCCTTCTCTTCCATCGGGGCGTGGGCACAGATCAACGATATGTTAAAGAATCTCGCTTTGATGCGGATTGTGGCTAGACGTTCATTCACCGCAGTGTACGTCTGCTGCCCCATGCACTTGAGCAAGCAATTAAATCACCCGCTTTTATAATAGGTGTTTTGCCTCTGGTTTGTAAAGACAGCGTTAAGAGGAAATCTTCGCATTCAGTGTTTGCTACGCTGGGACGAGCATAGTAACTTACGAAATAAATCCCCTGAATATTCGCCCATGTGAGGCAATTATGGGCTTGTCTGGAGCAGGTCTTAAAAGGCCAGATTTGTTCGCAATCAATGTGCTTTCCGGACGCTGGGAGTATTGCTCACTTAGTATGGTGGCATCAGTGTTCTCTTCTATGATTGTCTGATCTAGCAGATCTTGTGCTGCTGCGCAATGGTTTAGATTCAGCTGTAGTATCCTCATTTACTTAGAGACTTCATCATCTCGAGTCGTGCTCGATACAGAGTGCTCCTCTTTGCAGAGCGTTCAGCTCGGAGCGTTTGTACACGACTTTGCTAAGTGTCCTCCGCTTCCACAACGTGTGCATAGGGAAAATCTGTCTATCAAACTGCAGCATTTACGAGCAATGTGACCCAGATGGAAACACTTATAAGACCTGGGAATAGGCGAGTATTCTCGAAGGCGACAGAGCGACCACCCAATCTTTATTTTTCCCAATTTGAGTGCTGCCTTAGCATCTTGAGCGCGCATGTATACATGTGTTATTTGGGTGCCACTACGCGTTTTTCGCTGACTTTTGACATTTGTTGATTTCTGGATTTTGGATTTCACACTCCCTTTTCAGTGCTGAGCAGTTTTCTTCGGGAGTTGTTATTTCGTCCAGGTTTTTGCATACAACGTTGTGTATGTTAGACTGTATCATAGCCATTTCTCCAACCATTCCTTCCAAGGCGCTTTGGAAAGATTCCGCTTTGCTTTTGCTGCTCCACTATACGATAATTGCTCCTTTTCAATTACGTTTTTTGGCTTTTTTGTGGGTGGTAAAAAGCCTGATGCCTCTCGCGTTCTTTTTGGGATATTATCATCTCAACCCATAGAGACTTGAGATGATTTTCCTATTATCACTCTTCTCGGTGGGTATTTCACTCTTTCAGCTTTGGCGTGTAATGTCACAATGTTGCTCAAAAGTTCGAGCATAGCCTGGTTAATATGCCGTTGGCCGGCCATCATGCTCTCCTAAAGAGTTGGAGAGCGAGTTTTGTTTCCCAATTTACTAAAACTGCTAGCCGTTTATCCGTTTTGCGATTCCTCGGGTTTAGCGCCTTTGCTTACCTGATCGGAGGTATCACATTGTTTATTTGGTCCAGCAGCGGCGGATTCCTCATATTTTCCATTAGGCGGCGTTCTCATAATTTTGGAAATCCTTCGGAAAGAATTATCGGATCTTCGCCCAATACTATTTTCAGAGGTCATACCTCCGAAAAAAAATAGTGTGAAAACACCCGTAGCTGTGTATGTTCAGTCTCTAGCCTTAATGCTTAACTAAAAACAAAATGGAAAAATAAAAAAGGAAACAGCTGGTACTTGTGTTTTGCAAAATTTGCAAAATTAAAGCATGTTACATTTTCGTTAAAACCAAAAATATGTCCGGCAGTAAAAATGAACAATATTTTAATACCCCAAGCGAATGAAGTAACTTATCTTGGTATTCACCTAGATAGAAGACTTACGTGCAGAAAACATATATCTAGTAAAATAACTTGCATGAAGATAAGAGCTACAAATTTAAATTGGCTATTAAATAAAAACTCCAAACTTAGCCTACACCACAAAGTGCTTTTATATAATGCGGCCATAAAGCCGATTTGTATGTATGGCATTCAACTGTGTGTACGACTTGTGCAACTAATATTGATATAATACAAAGGTTCCAATCAAAAATGCTTAGATCAATCACGTGTTCACCATGGTACATGCGTAATGAAAATATCCATAAAAATCTTGGTATTTCTATGGCAAGGAATTAAATATATAACTCCGAGATCACCCAAACCCTTTGGCTAATGCTTTGATACATTCCTGCGATCAAACACGCCTTAAAAAAGGAGATATGCCCACGTGTTAAGGAGCAATGCATCACCAAAGCAGCTAATCACTTGATTGAGCGTGTCTAGAACTTAAAAAGGTTTAAGATTTTATAACTTATTGTTAGGCTTTTAAAACAAAAAGCAGATTCAATAAATAAAAAAAGATATTGAAACAAACAAAAAAATTTTGCAAATTGGCACGGAAAAAATACAAAAAGTTATGTGCATATGATTATATATACTATAAGTATAAATCAAAGTGTACTTACTTAATCCCGTAGGTCTGGTGTCCACTTAGGTGGTCAATCCTCCCGGATCATCCTACACAAAAACCTATTTTTTTAAATATAAAAACTAGAAATTTATCAAGAAATTTCGTTAACACAATAAAAACTCGTCTACTTCACAAAGTCTTTTTTTTTGACGCGAAAAAACGAGAGTATTTTTAGTTTAAGTGAATTATTATTGGCTGTGTTTAGTTTTTGTTTATTATTAATATAACTTGAACTCTTATAATATAAGCCTTGAATTCTATAATAAAACTTTTTATTATTGTGTTAAAAACTACCTTGTAATAAACACTTTAATATTGATAGAATTGCTGTTTACTTATTTTTGACGCTCACAGTATATCTTAGGTCAATATTTTGTCATATGTATACATCTCAACCTAAGTAAATATGTTTGTATTGTTGATTAAAAAACGAATTTTGCAGAATTTTTGCTGAGAAAACTTTTAAATTTATTGATCCAAAAATTTAATACGCATATGTATGATGGTATCTTTAACTGTATTTTAAGACTTAGTATTAGTAAAAATATTTATTTGGAAAGGAACTACAGCTGTTCTCTGGGAGCTCCTCTCAAAGAAGACGTTTTGCGGTGACCACTATCTCTGAAATTAAAAACAAAAAAAAACAGTAGTGTTAAATTTAGTAATTAATCGAAGGAATAAGCAAAATAGCGGTTTCTAAAAAACGATTTTGATCGAAGATTCGGCCTTAAATTGTTTATGAATAAAAAATATGTTTCGGCGAGAAAAAATATTGCTAAAAAATATATTTAAGAAGCTCGTGTTAAAGTTTTAGGCAAATTTATTTAGCCGTTTTCATATATTGTTTGTCATCGATTTTGAAAACACCATTTTGAGAAAAACGCGTTGTACTTGTCCTTCCCATCATTCTGAAACGCCTCTTTAAATTTGCATGTAACTTCAAAAATATTCCCCAGAACGATATGAAATTTTCTCTGTGTATTCTTAAATATATGAACACCAAGAAAATAAGTTTAAAAAAAGACAATTCTTTTTTAACTGTAAATAACCCTTAATATGTAGAATACAAAAATACTAAATATAATGCTGCACCGCGACTAAGTGCGGCCCGTTTTCGAACACTTTCTTTGACATATACTCATACAGAATATGCAAATTAAGAAAATTAAGAATTTTAAATTAATTAAGAAACTATTATATAAAGTACTTACCTTGATACTGCATTCATACCACTAATCTATTACTTACCTTAGTACTTATCTTAACATAAGCTAGTACAATGTTGAGATTACTTACCCCTTTTTTTGTAATACATACTTACATTACAACTAGATTAAGCCGTTAGCTTTAAGATTTAGGCTAAGCAATTCCATAAAATGGAATAAAGATCTCATTGTATTAAGAACGTGAAATTGAACGCACGCGTCTTTCATTTTTTTGCAAGTATATTATATCATTTTTGTGACAGGCAATTAGGATTTAAATTAATTCGCGCATTCCCAAGTAACTTTTCGGTTCTCAAAAACTCTTGATAAAATTTTCATGGAGCCCGAGCAGGGACTAAGTGCGTGGATTTAGTTAATTTTTACTAAAAGTGCCAACTAATCGTGTTAGTGCTAACTTTCGTTATTGTGACTAATTGCCTGTCGATTTTTTTCGCTGTTCGGTCTTCGGAAGTGAAGTGCGAAAAAACGAATTGAGCAAATTAAACCTAAAAAAAAAATCACATACTTATGTATATACAACATACCTGCCTGCCAACCCAACTTTCAAGTTTCTTTCGGTGCAACAGAGATTCGAGTTCGTCAAATCGGAACCCAAATGCAGAGCGGATCGTTGCCGGATATGTAATCGATTCCATCACTCGCTGTTGCACCCGTATCCAGTGTCCTTCCCCGCTGCACCTCATCCGCAATTATCCACCACACATGCCATGCATACAGCAAGTATGCCGGATCGGGTAATGTTGGCAACAGCAGTAATTTTTGTGAGGATCAGCTGTGGAGACTACCTGCCTGCTAGAGATTTGCTGGACTCAGGCTCCCAGGTCAACTTTATGACGGAGGACTTGACACAGAAGTTGCGGATTCGACGTCAGCACAAAACTTTAAGCGTAATAGGAATTGGCAATTCCAATACAAAAGTGAGGTCAAAACTAAGCGCGTTTGTCAAGTCGTGGTTAAATAATTATGAATTTTCGGCGGAATTCTGGGTAATGCGATGCATTTCGGCAAATCATCCAGACCATAACATCAATGTTAGTGGCTGGAAAACTCCGCACAATATTGAATTGGCGGGTCCAGAATTCCACAAATCTAAAAAAGTGGATATTCTATTGGGTGCTGAAACATTTTTTGATCTTTTAGCTGTTGGCCAAATTCAAAATGGTTAGAACCAACTCTTCAGAACATCCTTTTAGGATGGATTGTATCTGGCAAATACGCCAGTGATATAAGTTCTCCTCCCAGATTACGTAGCACATTATGCCAAGCTGAAGAAGACTTTACGTCAATAGATTAAGTAGTCCAAAAATTTTGGGTTCTAGAAGAATTACCTTCAGATGCAAATGGCATTAAATTCACACTAGAACAACAAGAGTGTGAAAATTTTTTCGTAAATACAACTCAAGCAAATGCTCAGTGATGCCAATACAATGAAATATCCACTCCATCAAAAGAGATTTTTATGTTGATGATTTATTAACAGGTTCCGAAAATTTTGAGTCTCTAGATCTTTTGAGAAGTGAGGTAATCCAAATATTAAACTCGGTCAGATTCACCTTAACGAAATGGTTTTCGAACCACCCTAAATTTTTCGAGAGTAATTGCACTGAAAAATCATTAAGTTTCAATGACAAAAATTCCACTAAAACGTTAGGAACGTATTGGTTGCCGAAAGAGGATTTGTTTCAATTTGTTTCAGATGACAAATTTAATGATCTGCGAGACACTAAACGAAACACATTGTCAGTTTCCGCTCGCCTTTTCGATCCTCTTGGATTATTAGCCCCACTAGTTACCGAAGCAAAAATCGTATTGCAAGAGCTTTGGATCCAAAAACTAGATTGAGATGAGTCGATTCCATTGCGCCTTCACACAAGCTGGCAGAACTTTAAGGCCAACCTAAAGCAGCTCTCATCGATAAGCATTCCTCGTTACGTAAGCATTGAGTAGAGTGCCATCTGCCAAATACATGGCTTCGCCGACGCCTTAATAAGAGCGTATACATGTATATACGAAGCCAATCTGCTACTGGTATTAAATGTATGCTGCTTACTGCAAAGTCTAAAGTGGCTCCGCTGAAGACCAAATCTCTTCCGCGCCTTGAGCTCTCGGCAGCACATCTTCTTTCGAAATTATGGTCAAGAGTAGCGCCTATTTTGAATCGACATTTCAGAAAAATTACATTCTGGACAGACTCTGAAATAGTTTTACATTGGATTAAAACACATCCATCCTCGCTACAAACCTTCGTCGAAAATAGAGTGCCCGAAATCCAAGATTTGACTGACAAAGTACATTGGCGACATGTGCCAACGAAACAAAATCCTGCGGATCAAGTGTCTCGGGGTTGTAACGTGGACGAATTGAATAATTCGATATGGTTTGGCGGTCCACAGTTCCTCCTAGAAGACCCTGTTTTATGGCCAATTAATAACCACTTCCAGCTGTCACCAGAAGACGAAGCATTAGAGAAGAAGAAAACTACATTTACATTAATTTCGACTGCTAAAAAAAATTCAATATTGGACCTTATTGAAAAATTCTCTTCTCATAAAAAATTGCTTCGTGTGGTCGCATACATATTACGATGGATCAGGCGACCACCAAAATCCTTCATGGGACAAGATCTGACTTCAGAAGAGCTAAAATTGAGTTTTCTACAAATTGCACAGGTGGTCTAACATTCAGAATTTTCGGATGTTATTCAAAAATTGCATAAAGACACCACCCTACCCGCAAACTTGCAAAAGCTGAACCCGTTTTTGCATGAGTACTCGGATATGTCGCTGTCATTCAAATTAATCTGATTAGGAGGTCGCCTATTAAATGCACCTCTCCCATACGATGCCGAATTTCCGCTTTTATTAAATAAAAGTTCGCACTTCGTTATAACATTTTCACGGTTCCTGCACATTCGAAATCACCACGCTGGGGCTAAAGCGTTGGTTGCGCTTCTTCGAAAACGCATATGGCTAATTAATGCCCGAGGAGCTTGCAGTAGAAACGTAAGAAACTGTATACATATAATGGGAAATTTGCCAGTCGAAAGACTTCGAGCACTACGGTCCTCTCTTATATGTGGCGTAGATTTTTATGGTCCGACATACACTACGTTAAAAATATGCGGTCGACCACCCGTAAAAACATATATTGCAGTTTTCGTTTGCTTTACTTCCAAAGCAGTACATTTAGAATTAATTTCGGACCTATTTTCTAATTCATTTATTCTCGCCCTAAAAAGGTTCATAGGACGCCAAGGAATGCCGACGAGGATATTCAGCGACAACGCCACCAATTTCGTCGGCGCCGATGCAAACTGCGCGAATTGAAGGAGGCGTTTCTAGCAATGGGTCCAGACCTGAAGGGATTCGCAGCAGTCGAAGGGTGCACCTTCATCTTTGTACCACCGCGGGCGCCGCATTTCGGCGGATTATGGGAAGCCGCGGTGAATTACGCCAAACACCACATCGTTCGCGTAACCGGCAACACGCTACTCACAGCAGAGGAGTTAGCAACAGTGCCGAAGTGGAGGCCATCCTCAACTCTCGCCCCCTAGTACCTCTGAGCCAAGATCCCAACGACGGCGAGGCGTTAACACCAGTGTATATACTAATAGGATGCTCCCTGCGGGCATTGCCGCTAGAGAAGATGCCAGTGGACCCAATTCGTTGTTGCGAGAGATGGCAACTTGTTTGCTGTCTCAAGCAACAGTGCTGGCGACAGTGGTCCAAAGTATACCGGACGAGCCTTCAGGAGCGCAACCAGTGGCTGCACCCCAAACGCAATATGCAGCTCAACGACCTCGTTCTCGTCCACAAGAACAACGTGCTGCCGCAGCAGTGGGTACTAAAGCGCGTTGTCGCAACCGTCGAAAGGCAAGACGGCAAGGTGCGAGTCGCAGACGTAGCAACCAAGATGGGCACAATTAAGCGTCCAATCCACAAACTGGCCGTGCTTCCACTGGAAATTGAAGTAATCTGATCCTGTCAAGGTGGTCAGTGTTGCGTCAAGCGACATATTTATACCTAAAAAGAGAATAAAATGAATTGTAAAATATTGAACTATTAAAAATTAAATTAGAAAATCTATTATATAAAGTACTTACCTTAATACTGCATTCATACCACTAATCTATTACCTACCGTAATACTTATTTTAACATAAGCTAGTACAATGTTGAGATAATTACTTACCCCTTATTTTGTAACACATACTTATATTACAACTAGATTAAGCCGTTAGCTTTAAGATTTAGGATAAGCAATTCCAAAAAATGGAATAAAGATCTCATTGTATTAAGAACGTGAAATCGAACGCACGCGTCTTTCATTTTTTTCGCAAGTACATATATCATTTTAGTGACAGGCAATTAGGATTTAAATTAATTCGCGCATTCCCAAGTAGCTTTTCGGTTCTCAAAAACTCTTGAGAAAATTTTCAACATTATTTGCAATTTTATAAGTTCATATTTGTGTCGGTCACTGAATTGTGCTGTTCACAACTGTGCTGTTTACAAAAGTAGACGTTTACTGGAATAAAATTTATTTGCGAAGAGTCAGCAAAAAGTTCTATTGTTGACAAAGAAATATATTGAACCACGGCTCCAATTTGCCAAGGATCATATCAACAGGTAACCGGAGAAATGGAGAAATATTTTGTGAGCAGACGAATGTAATGTAGTTTTATTTGGTGGCACAGGGTCTAGGATGTATATCCGTCGTCCACCAAATACGGAATATAATCCGCAATACACTCTTAAGATCGTGAAACATGATGGTGTAAAAGTGATGGTTTGGGGAATTTTCTCGCACAGCGGCTTGGAACCAATCCATCTGATAAAAGAAATCATGGATCAGTACGTGCATGTGAATATATTGAAAAAAGTTATGCTGCCATACGTGCAGTGGTATATGGCATTAAAGTGGAAACATACAAGTAAATCTGCAAAGGAATGGTTTCGGGTCAATAAAGTTGAGGTTATGTCATGTCCTGCTTAGTCGCCTGACCTTAACTCCAAAGAAAATTTAGGGGCAGATATTAATAAAAGTGTTGCTGCCCATAGACCATCAAATACAAGGGAATTATGGAGCACAGTCCACGAGGCATGGCAGAAAATCCCGTTGAAAAGGTGTCGTGATTATACATATAAATTATATTATGATGAACTGAGTTGGTTTGGGCGGTACGGGCCAACTATAGCATATAGCTGCAATATTAACTAAACGATAAAAATAAAGTTCTTATAGGAAACACTGTTTTATTTGTTAAGATATCTTCACAAAATTTGTCATGGATTATATCTAAGACAAGGTATAATTTTCGAACAATTTGGTCAGATAGTACTACTACATCTGGAATATTTGTCAAATTACATCATGTTTTGAAACGCATAAACGAATGGTAGTCCTTGCGCAGTGACAGAGAAAATATCGCATCACAAATAAAGTTGATGCTTTTTGATATTTACATATGCAACGATATGTAAAACAAAAATCAGAAAATGTTCATTTTTAACCGTCTTGCGAGCGTAAATTTCCAAAAAGTGACTTTTTCTACATAAACATTTTTTTATTTATTTTTTGTTTTGTTTTCCAATTGATTTATTTGTAAATTATTTGAATCGTTCAATTTCTGTCGTTTGCTTCTTTTATTATGGCTATTATTGTCAATTATTGAAAATTATTCAGTGAAATTTTTGTGTGTGTTTCATACAAATAATCAATTACAGATTGAAAATTTTTACGATAAAGCGAAGAGGTTGCCCTAATATCGGTCGGCCATCAACATTCATTGGCAGTTCAAAGCACATGCACGAGTACTCGCAGGATGCGATGACATATTTGTACGTGCGGAATTATGGACGAGCGGATTTGTTTGTTACATTCACTTCAATGCAAAAGGGCCATAAATTACGAAATTATTGAATCGGCAAGATCGTCACGATGTCACAGCACGTCTTTTCAAACAACAGCTATGATGTTTGATGGACTTTATCTTGAAGCAACGTATGTATGTACATATATACAAGTACTATATGGTGCTGTTAGATGCTGGGTGTGCTCTGTTGAGCGGCAAAAAAGAGGTTTATCGCACTCACACATTCTTCTTTGGATGGTGGTTAAACCAGATCAAATTGATGAAATAATTTCTGCGGAAACTCCTGATCCAGGGATAAAAACCAAAATGGTTGATGGACCTTGCGAACACCACAATCCCACTCAGGTTTGTATGTCTGACAATTAATACACAAAATACTGTCCACGTGCTTTTCTTTCGGAAACGCAAACCATTGAATGGGCGTCCCTCACCAGACGACAATGACAGAACATTCAGCATTAAATTTAGAGGAGTGAATATCGAAGTTGATAACATATGGATCGTACCATATTCGACACTATTGTCTAATTCACATTCAAAACTTATATCAATGTTGAGTATTGCAGTGTGGTGAAATCGATCAAATACGTTTGCAAGTACGTCAAAATGAGATCAGCACGTATCAAAAGGGTCGATACGCGAACTGTAATGAAGCGTTTTGTAAGATATTTACTTTTGCAATTCGTGAACGTTTTTCGACTGTTATTCGGAAATGTCTTGATATTATGCATGGAATGCATCGTTGAAGAAATGGTTACGCGGAATCAAGGCCAACAAGTAGATGGACATCCAGGTGTATTCTCAACTAATTCATTAGGACGAATTTACACAATCCACCCGAAAAAGACGATTGCTTCTACCTTCGGTTGCTATTGATTAATGTACGCGGTTCAACTTTATTTGAGTCATTGCGTACTGTAAATGGTACGGTAACTTTTTGAGAAGCATGCCAGCAATTACAATTGCTGGAACATGATAATCATTGGAAACAAACGATGTACGATGCGACAGCTACTTCGCATGCCACTGAATTTCGCACACTTTTCGTGATGATCATTTCAACATATCAGCTTTCAAATTAGTGTCAATTGTGGGACACGATCACAAATGACACTGTCAAAGACATTTTACATCGTGTTCGCTAAGAAATTGAGATGGGCAAATTCCGATTGTTTGACAATAAAGACGAAGCCGTGAATTATGCAGTGAAATTTCTAAATTCTTAAGAGAGCCTTAGTATGCCGCGGAATTATTTGCGTCTCAAAATGGATCTGTCACTATATTGTTTCGCAGTCGTCATGCGCCGATATTTTGTAACGGAACCCTACTTATTGTGCCGCAGCTATCAAATACAAGGGGCAGAATGCTTGATTCTACTAATTCCTTTGAGTTCCTGCGATTTGCCATTACAGTTCAAACCTATTCAGTTTCCAGAGAAAATTGCATTTGAGATGACAATCAACAGAAGACAAGGATAGTCGGTAGAAGTGTGTGGCATAAATCTGGAAATGCTATGTTTTTCAAGTGACTATATGTGGCGTGTTCACGAGTTGGAAAACGGGAATAGAAAAAAATATAAATATACAATATAAATTCAACTTTCTTTTCATCTCAAAACGCATAATATCACGCAGGACAACGCCTGCGGGGTAAGCTAGTTAGTAATATGCAGTACAAAGTCACCCGGAAATTCGAAAATCATTATATTAAGTATATGGGGGCTAAGAGAAGTATTGGTCCGATTCAACCAATTTTTGACATACAGACATATAAGCGAATGATTATCCCTTAATTTCAGTTATACTATATATTAGGTTGTCAAAAAAGTCTTGCGGTATTTTTATTGAATGATTTATTGAATTTACTGAAATGGTTTATAACGGTTTGATGACTCATATCTACGAATTCAAACTGATGACTGTCAACAGTGACGTGAGAGCCAAGTCGCGAGTGCGACGACTGTTTGTTTGATGACGGGAGGTATTTCGTCTTGCCCTCGTTCACTGCCAGATCCATTTGGTTTGCTTACTTGTTCAGTCTGGAGAAAGCAGGACTAACGGCGCGGGTGTTGAGGCTGATGATATCAATATCATTCACGGGTCTTTTCCAAGATTTGGTGCATGGTGAATATCTGGTCGGTTGTTGATTTGCCAGGTCTAAAGCCACACTGATAAGGTCCAATAAGTTTGTTGACGGTGGGCTTTAATCTTTCACACAATACGCTTGATAGAACCTATAAGCGATGTTGAGGAGGCTTATCCCACGGTAGTTGGCGCAGATTGTGGGGTCTCCCTTACTGGGCATAGCACACTTAAATTCCAATCGTTTGGCATGCTTTCGTCCGACTATATTTTACAGAGGAGCTGGTGCATGCTCCTTATCAGTTCTTTGCCGCCGTGTTTGAATAGTTTGGCCCCCGCCATTTAGTTGTTCTTCAGGCGGGTGATTGCTTTTCGAACTTCTTCATGGTCGGGCAATGGAACGTCTGCTCCATCGTCATCGTTTGGGGAATCGGGTTCGCCTTCTCCTGGCGTTATACGTTCACTGACATTCAGCAGGCTGGAGAAGTGTTCCCTCACCCTTTTGCAAGAGTATGCTCCGTTCTTAAAACCTTCTGTAAGCCGCCGCATTTTTTCGTAGAATTTTCGAGCATTACCCCTGTCGGCCAGCTTATCAAGCTCTTCATACTTACGCATTTCGGCTTCTTTTTTTTCTTTCTGCAAGTGCCTCTAGCTTCCCTCTTCAACTCGCGGTATCTATCCCATCCCGCACGTGTTGTAGTCGATCGTAACGTTGCGAGGTAGGCGCCTGTTTTCTCTCCGCTGCGACACGGCACTTCTCATCGTAACAGCTGTTCTCTTGCATTTTCCGAAAACCAATGGTTTCGGTTACATCTGTACGTAAGGAGTTTGAAATGCCGTCCCATAGTTCCCTTATACCGAGTTGTTGACGAGTGCTCTCAGAGAGCAGGAGTGCTAGACGAGTAGAAAATAGTTCGGCTGTCTGTTGTGATTGCAGCTTCTCGACGTCGAAACTTCCTTGTGTTTGTTGGCGTTCGTTTTTTGCTGCACAGAGGCGGGTGCGAATTTTGGCTGCAACAATATAGTGATCCGAGTCGATGTTAGGACCTCGGAGCGCACGCACATCTAAAACACTGGAGACGTGTCTTCCGTCTATCACAACATGATCGATCTGGTTGGTGGTTTTTCGATCCGGAGACAGCCAGGTAGCTTGATGTATCTTCTTATGCTGGAATCTAGTACTACAGATAACCATATTTCGGGCCCCGGCGAAGTCGATCAGCCTCAACCCATTTGGGGATGTTTCCTCGTGGAGGCTGAATTTACCGACCGTAGTGCCAAAGACACCTTCTTTGCCCACCCTGGCGTTGAAGTCGCCAAGCACGATTTTGACATCGTGGCGGGGGCATCTCTCATAAGTGCGCTCCAAGCACTCATAAAAGGCATCTTTGGTCACATCGTCCTTCTCTTCCGTCGGGGCGTGGGCGCAAATCAGCGATATGTTGAAAAACCTCGCTTTGATGCGGATTGTGGCTAGACGTTCATTCTCCGGAGTGAATGATAGTACTCGGCGACGGAGTCTCTCTCCCACCACGAATCCAACACCAAACTTGCGCTCCTTTATATGGCCACTGTAGTAGATGTCACAAGGACCTACTCGACTCTGTCCTTGTCCCGTCCATCGCATTTCTTGGACGGCGGTGATGTCAACCTTTATTTTCACGAGGACATCAACCAGCTGGGCAGCGGCACCTTCCCAATTAAGGGACCGGACATTCCAGGTGCATACCCTCAATTCGTAGTCCTTATTTCGTTTGCCATGGTCGTCATCAAAAGGGGGGTCTCTCATCCGAGGCTGTTTGGTTGTTTTCATTGGTGCGTTTTTTTACGTGGCGGGTCCCAAACCCAGCGCACAACCCTAAGTAGGGGATATTTCGCCTTCTCACTTTAGCTCCCCTTCAAACGGATGTTCTTAGGCTACCCAGAGGATACTTGGTCAGAGACCGGAAGTCGTGAGCATATGTAAAAGAATCGTTTCTGGCCACTCCCAAGTGAATGGCGATCAGAGAACTTTCCTCACTTGCGTGAACTTCTACACATGACTCCATCCTCCTGGAACCAAATAAGAGCCTTATATCTTAGTTTAATACTTAGTTATAGCTTTTTATGTGTTTTCAGTTAATGGCGATTTGTGGGCGTGGTAGTGGTTCCATTACGCCCATCTACGAACTCGAAATTTTCTTGGTACTAGGGAACCCATACCAAGTTTCATCGATATATCTAAGTTTTTCCTCAAGTTACAGCTTGCACGGACGAACGGCCAGACAGACAGTCATCCGGATTTCATCTTTTCTCGTCATCGTGATCATTTATATATATATAACCCTATATCTATCTCGCTTAGTTTTAGGTGATACGTACAACCGTTAGGTGAATAAAAATATAATATTCTATAGCAACTGGTTGGAAGAGTATAAAAATTATGCAATAAAGAATGTTGTTTATTTACATATTTATAAATCCCAGCTTTTTTCCAAGCTTTGGAAAAATAAAATTTTGTTTACATGTTTTGCCTGCAGTCTATTTCGCTGTTAATTTAACACTTGAGAAGCCTCCGAAAAAAGTCTTTCAGAAAGTACTGAGAAGTAAGTGCTTATACGCTATGTGAAACAGTTGTAATTGCTATTTAAAATCTTCCCAAATATACAAAGGATTTTCATTTAACCGACCTATTAATGCTTTTAAGTGGACTAATTGCTCATCGGAAACGCTTTCCTCGCTTCTATTGGATTTCCAATTTTTGTGCACTAATTTGTGGTGGTCACTCCAAAAACTGAAATCTTCTGAAGTCCCCTCCAATTTATCTGAATCGGATTCGATATGGTATTCGCTAAGACTAATATTTATAAGACCCTTAATTTTTTGGATGGCATTTGCGCAGGCTAGCGGATGGTGGGAATGGATTCTTTCAAAAAAAAAAAAAAATACATTGATGCCTATCGGAAGGTCTCAAACCTCGGTTTTCTTCGATGCATCGGTTAGTTTCTGATGCACCGATGTCTCTTTTGCATCCCTACACGTTGATCATCAATTGACATTGATGGCCGTCTTGGACGAGTTTGTCCTCAACGCGTTTAAGACCCTCTTTAAGTATTTCAATCAAAAACACGTGCTCAAAAAATTATTACCGAAGGCCTTCTCCAATATTTTGAACGTTTCGGCACCAGAAATTTGATTCCGCACACAAAATTTAATGAGAGATCTTTGGTGAATGTAATTTATGCGTATAGTAAACATTAATGATTATTTTGATGTACCATTTGTCACAGATGTCACTGACAGTCATACGAGTACTAACCGAATGGATGGAACTGAATGGGTTTATGGGTTATGCCACACATCAAATATTACTTCGATGATTGATTCAGAAAAGTCATAATATTTGTGTACTTAAGAGGAGGTTATTCTCTATGGTTTTAGAAAGTTAAATCACTTTATGTTAAATAAAACATTCCAAATTAATTCAAATTAGATATCGACGTATTGGCTAAGATTTGTCTATGAACCGGCGGTTAAGAAAATATTTGGAATTCTATAACAAGACGTGCTCGTACGTGAGTTTTTTTCAAATTATGCTTATGAGACATCATGAAATTGCCATAAATCAAACTCATTAAAATTGTTTTGTGTGTCTATTTAAATAAAAGGAGCTGCCCCACGTCAATTATTTAGTTTCTAAAATGTTTCACATGACAACTTATAAATCCCATATACATAATTATATTTTTCTAGCATATTTGTTCAAGGAGTTAATGCTCTTTAGGTTAAGCTACGTTACAAGTATACCAATAGGTGCCATGCCATACATAGACCTACTAGCCTTTAATAATTCCAGATGGAGGTTCAATTTAATTCGAGCTGGAGTATTTGTCATACAGAATGTCACGGCTTTTTGCGAACTTTAAGAGAAACTTGATGTCTAATTATGATACTCCACTTATTATAGCTATGAAGTTCCTAGATACCTAAAACCTATTTCCTTGCACTGTTTTCATGTATCCTCGTTGCCAATGTCCATCCGGCTCGCATGTAACTTTCATTAGGCCAACAACTGTCCTGCAGTCTTTTCGAGACATGTGAGGCGATCGAGACCTTGGTGGCCCTTTCGGAATTGCTCTTCAAATGGTTTCAAATAATGGCTAGGCATAAGGTGACCAATACTTCTTCCAAGGTGTAATAAGTCATCGCTGGTACGCATAAGCAGAAAGTCACTCGAGATTCAACTCGACTCGTCATCCTGACCATTCAGAAACCGACAAAAATGAGGATGAGAAATTGATATAAATAAACTAGTACACATTTATTAATAAAAAATAAAAATACTTAATTATTGTTCTACCTTTGACACAAGTAAAAAAACTGCTTTCAATAAAAGGAAAAAGTACAATAACTACACGCACAGACTATGAATAGTGCCTGAGGTTCCATGTCAGGAAAAGTTCGTACGTAGGTTGTCCTTTATATTTCGGGATTCGAGAATAAAAACAATTTTTAATCATCATAAATCCCTTTATAATTTTTCAAAATATTCTCCATTAAGACGTATACACTTTTGCAACCGGTATCTCCAAAAAATGCCTTTTGAACGCAACAACCGTCTCTCCAGCTGTCGAAAAACGTTGACGTTTTAGTTTATTTTTTATGAACGGGATTTTTTTTTCAATATTATTCTATTTATTGGATCTGCTTTTTTAAGCCTAACAATAAGTTATAAAATATTAAATCTATTTAAAGACTAGACAGGCTCAAGCAAGTGATTGAGCTGTTTTGGTGATACGTCGCTCTTTAATACGCAGGCATATCTCTTCTTTTAAGGCGTGTTTGATCGCAGGAATGTATCAAAGCATTAGCCAAAGGGATTGGGTGATCTCGGAGCTTAGATATAAATTTAATTCTGCTATCTTCTACTTCTTTCTTTACTATAGGAATATCAAGGTCTTTATGGATATTTTCGTTACGCATGTACCATGGTGAACACGTAATTGTTCGAAGCATTTTTGTCAAAAAAGGCTTGCAGTATTTTTATTGAATCAATTCGTGTGGCACCCATACATCGAGCTTCTTAGTGACTCCAAGCTTCTTCAAATGGTTCATAACGGTTTGATGACTACTATGCCGGTCTCTTTCGACCAATTCAGCGATTTTATCGCAATTTTCGACGACAGGCCTTCCGGAGCGTGGCGCATCTTCGACCACCTCTACACCAGAACGAAAACGTTGAAACCATCGTTGTGCGGTGGAAATGGAAACTGTATCGGGTCCATAAACTGCACAAATTTTATTCTCTTTATTTTGCCCCATGTTTGCGACGCTATAACTCACGAACGACTTAAAAGAAACGACAATCCATCAAACAAGTGTTAGCGCGTGAAATGAGCTTTCCAAAAAGGTTTAGCATGACCCGATGCGACGAATAAAACTGGAACTACGCGCTTTCAGCGCCAACTAGAGAAAATACCGCAAGATTTGTTTGACAATCTATTATATTGAACAAGCTTATCTTCGCCAGGCAGTACGAAGCAAATACATAAACAAACGCATAAACACACATACATATATGAGGCACGTATGCATTTATATGCAATACGCATGCACTCAAGAAATGTAATATAAACATATTTACTTAGGTTTGGGCAATTGATAAGAAATGCACTTGTGCACTTGAAAATATCCCAAACCATACAACAAAAATTTTACAATATGACAACACACACAGACATGTATTGTACTGTACAGTTGAAAACAACCCCATGAGGTGTGCCGTAAATAATTTAATTAGATAAATAAGAACTCTAAAATAGTATATAAGGTTCACAATTTTAACAATAAAATCAGAATGAAATAGTTCTCATCTTAAATAAGTCTTTATTTTCCCCCCACCAGTGGTAAGGATTTAAAGAATCATATTTAAGTTTAAAGTTTGATCTTACAAATCAAACAGAGAGTCAAACGTGAACTCTCACAGTACGGTGTTTTTCTGTACACATCCAAATCGGCTTTATGACCACATTATATGAAAGCATTTTGTTGTCTAGGCTAAGTTTGGAGTTTTTATTTAAAAGCCAATTTAAATTTGCAACTCTAATCTTCATACATGTTATTTTACTAGAGATGTGTTTTCTCCACTTGAGCCTTCTATCTAGGTCAATACCAAGATATGTTACTTCGTTCGCTTGGGGTATTAAAATATTGTTTATTTTTACTGCCAGGCACATTTTTGGTCTGAGCGAAAATGTAACATGCTTATATTTCTCTTCATTCACATTTATACGCCAGTTCGCTAGCCATTCTTCGACACGACTTAAATGCTCCGCTAGTTTTCTTGATGCTAAAATGTGTCAATTGTTATGGCCCACTAAAGCTGTATCATCCGCAAAAGTTGAAGTTAATACGAGTAGATTGTTAGCTGTTGAAAGGTCTGGTGTATATATGATGCATAAAGTTGGGCCTAAAACGCTGCCTTGTGGTACCCCAGCGCTTATCTGTTTTTCATAAGATACGAAATCTCCTACTTTCATGATAATTGTCTACTATTTAAAGAAGACACCAACGTTTTATACAATTCCAAAGGTAGAATTTTTTTAATCTTGTATAAAAGGCCTTCGTGCCACACCTTATCAAACGCCTGAGCTACATCTAAAATTATTGCTGAACAGTACTCCCTGTGCTCAAATGCTTTGCCTATCTCGTTAGTAATTCTATTTACTTGCTCTATTGTGCCATGTTTCGCACGAAATCCAAATTCATGCATTGGGATTGTATTATTTTCGTAGAGGAAAGGAGACATCTTTGATAGTAATACTTTTTCAAATACTTTAGAAAGACAGGGTAGAAGACTGATTAGTCTGTATGAAGACGGCTGTGTTAAGTCTTTCCCAGGTTTACCTATCAAGATAATCTGCGACTTTTTCCATGAAATTGATAGCATCAGAAACTAATAATTGCATTAAAGAGCAAAGAGAGCACCTCTACAGCAATAATTTTTACCTCAATTAGCATTCTTGAGGAAATGTTAACATGTCCAGGCGACTTTTTTGCATTAAGTTCTTTGATGATTCCAATAATTTTAAAATGTGAAGTCTTAAAAGACTCGTGCGACTCTTTAGCTGTGTTGGGTAAGATTGACAGCTTAAAGTTGTTCTTTGGCAAATTTGGTTGAAATACCTTTTATAGGTTATTTGCAAAACAATTAGCCTTTTCCTCGTCACTTCGAGCCCAATTTCCACCCAAGTCTCGTATAGGCATGTTGGAGTCAGTTGGTGGTTCCATGAACTTTTGGGCTTTCCAAAGGGAATTTCGCTTGTTTGAATTTGGACACAGCTTCTTTATATATATTTCAGTGTTCAATTCCTCCTCACGTTTAAGCGCTTTTTTATTTACGTACAGCAGATTTTAATTGAAGCTGAGTGGAAGAGGAACGATTTACCTGCCATTCACGTCTTGCACGCCTTCTTTCATTTACAAGCTTTTCTATTTCTCTATTTGAGATTTTTCTGGGACCAAGCGGCTTATAGTTTTTGTTTGGTGTTTCTAAGATAGCTGCGCTGGTTATTATATCATTGACTTCTCTTATGCTTTCGTCAATATCTCTTCCTGTATTTATTTTGTACTCAATATTAATGTGGCTACTCACTCATTTTTTATATTTTATCCACTTCGTTTTATAAGAAGTTAGACCCACTTTTGGATTAACGAATATGGGTTGTTCACATAACTTTATTAGTACAAGATTCACTATCTGTAATTTTAAACGACGCCTGTCCCCGGTTTAAGTCACAACCCCGATTTTTTTAGTGATATTGTTGTAGCTTGTTACTGTAGTGTAGCATGAGATTCTAGAGCATAGTGGTTTAAACGATTTCTAACCAACACTGCCGTGCCACCATGCGCTTTTCCATCCGATTGATTTGTAACATAGAGTCTAAATCCAGGGATATTGAAATTATTTTTCTTTGTAAGATGAGTTTCTGCTATAAGCATTACATCTATATTGTTTTCAGACAGAAATCTGATAATCTCTAAATTATGTTGGTTAATACCGTTAGCATTCCATATACAGACATTTAGTAAGCTCATTTTGTACTTAATAGAATTTGCAGCATTTGATTTTGTGATTTTATTAAATCTTGGATCATGTTTTGCATGGTAGACATAAATTGTGTCATACACTGTGTAAGATTTATAATCATACTTTCAATACCTCCATTTAGAGCTGCATTTGTACAGTATTGCCTTTCATCACACAAACACTGCGTAGAGTGCAATATGATTTACTATGCCGGTTACTCTACGATGCAGCAAATATTTCAAATTATATATGGGATGGATTACATTTTTTAAGTTGATTAGAATACGGCAATAATTCAATTTTAAACATTGGCTGTGGTACTTTATTTCTATTAAATATATTTACACCATTTTTAATACCAAAACCGAATTCTTCCAATGCTTCTTTGACTTCACTAGAGTCTACGGCGGACTCTATACCCTTATTTACAACAACTAGACCCTTAGAGCTCTTTAGTTGATACGAATAATAGTTCTTGTTTTTATTTGACAAAAATTTGACTATTTCCATAAAACTTTTTTCAGTGTAGGACCGAATTTTTGTTTCATCTATATTGCCGTTTTTCAAATGCACATCATCCTCATAGACTCATCAAATCGATGTTTTGAGTGGTCAAAAATGCAATGCAAGAGCTTGCATTGTCATCTTCGAAGGTTTGCTTCCCTGATTTTTTGAAAGACAACTGGCGAACATATAGTTATGTATCACTCAAAATTTACTGTTCTACATTCTTATAGTGGTATGGTTGCGATATATCCAGTTATTCCAAAAAAACAGGCTTCGAAGTCTTTGTGCGCGAGCATCTTTTGCAAATGCTGCTAGCATACCATTAAAAACATCAAACTTTACAATAAAAGTGTGAGTTTCCAGAATATAATACTAGTGTTGTCAAATGCCGAAATATAAAGGCATTTAGTTATCTGTGACACCTGTTTAAATGAGTTAAGCATCCACCCACTCTACCCGGGAAAAACTAGGCCACCCTAATAAGACAGCTTAGTTCACCACTGATTAGAACACCACAACACAACTCACCATGCCTATCCACCAACAACCTCATCAAAAAGGGTGGAAAACAGGAAAGAAGACACATTTCGGTACGCATCTTATCAACAGCGCTTCAATTTTCGGTTTGCGACACCCATCCCACGCACAGCATAACGTTCGAAGTCGTCACCACCCATCTCCGCCGCACTACAGCTGTACACTTCGATCGCCGTCTATCCTGCGCGCATCGCTCAGCTTTTAATTCTAAAGCAGCCGGATGCTGTCTCGCTAATGTTCCGGATTATGCAATTCGACCACTATCCGAAGCAACTCGGTCGCCAGCACCGGCATCATATTTATTAATTTGTTAAAATACAAACGTGGTGCTGTAAATAAAATCGTTAAATACAAACCTAAAGTACAGATGTTTTCATTACAGTCAGGGCAGTGGTGTGTGTTCCCAAATAAATTGGGTATATAAGTATTTAAATATGGTCCTTCGAGCCATAGTGAGAGGCACTATGGATTATTAAAACAAGAAAAAAAAAAAGAATTGTGTGGTGAACAAAACAAAAAAAGAGCTGTGCAGTGACACTAACAAAAAAAAGCAAATAAACACTTGTCTATATAGAATATTTAACGCAGTGATACACAAATGTACATACATACATACATAAACTTGTGCTCACATATTTAAGTTACATAAACGTTTTTAAAGCTAATTTTCAATGTAAAAACAATAATCTGTTTTCTTCTTCATTGTGGGGTAACAAAAAAATAAATAGTGCAGTGACATACAAAATATATCCATATATTCATACATATGTATGTATATAGCATATCACAAACAAATTGACAAGTGGGCGAAATATGGATACAATTTTGTATTAAACAAAAACAAAATCATTAACATATTACAAATGCGTCTTAAATAAAACCAAAAATTATATAAAAACCGTGGAAAGAATCTAA